>CM067264.1:10397140-11597140 GCA_034195605.1 Santalum album | reverse complement strand
TTTTTATAAAAAAAAAAAAGAAGAAAAGGGGTGCTATTTTTCTTCTCTTGAAAAAAGGCATTAATCAAAATATAAAAATAAAAATTAACTAGATAAATAAATAAATAAATCGCTGCGAAATAGAACCCCTAAGAAAAAAGTAGTATATGTATATCTCAAGCTCCGGGGGCTCCTCCTCTGCTGCAAGCGACGACCACTCTTCTTCATCCTCCTCTGCCGCACAGCACACAACTCTTCCGTCAAGGTTCGACTCTCTTCTTCCTCCTCCTAATCGCATTGTCTCCTCACGAGCCCCAATTTGTATCTGCAAACACAGACTACAAATTCACGATTTCGGTTTTTTTCTTTACTTTCTCCTTCCTCTTCTTCTCGTTCTTCCCCTCCACAGTTTGACATTGGATGTGATTTCAGATCGATAATGCAATCTAGATTGTCCAACATGCGGGTCTACTGAAGTGTTTTCTACATTTTAGATGTTAGATTACTCCTGTCTTGCATGGTCTCTTTCTTTTTCAATTCTATTATTAATATTGTTTAGATCCGATTCCTGATTCGCGGTTCTTAAAATCAGCGATCCAAGGAGATTTTGTTGTGGCCAAACTAACGGCTTGGTGTTTAATTTTGTTAAAATAAGTGAGTTTCTGTGCATAATTTTTAAAAATAAGTTTGTGGAGTTCATCACGCTCTCAAATTATTACAGCCAGTTATCAGTTTGCATGCTACAGCATGCTTTCAGTTAAGGAGACAGTATCGTATGAAGTTTAGGCATGCTTGGATCCACCAAGACCTAGGGAAGCCCTTGATATGTAATGGTGTTTCAATGTGAACCTGAAATCAATATTAAATTTGGTAGGCAGAGAGCGGCAAAGTTGAAAGCAGAGCATAATGAGCAAAATGAGAGCCACCAAAAATTGCAAGCCACGATAGGATATAGGTCTAATCTTTTTGTCTTGTTAAATAGGATTTATAGGGTTTTGTACATGGGGGTTTGGAAGAGCTAACGAAGGCTAGGGAACTGGTAGGCTGCTTTGGTTTGAGAAATTTTTGTATTTTGATTTTGTTTTCTCTGTAGTTTTCTTTATGTAGGAAGATCTTTTTTCCTTCATGGTGTACTTTGATTTCTATTTCTAATAAAATTATTCTATTTTCCAAAATAAAATTTTGACAAAATCTTTAAGCATTCAAGAAGAGCAATCACTTTGCAACTAACAGAACAAGCTGCTTGGATTATAGGCAACACTGGAGCGGAGGGATCCTTCTTTTTCGCAATGGGATGTCCCAAACTTGTGCAGTGATCAAACATTTGGAGAACAAGAAAAGCAGCGCAGGAAATCAAAGAGTTGAGGTAAAAGAGATGCAAACAGAAATTTTATAGTGGTTCAGCTCAATCTGGGGACTACGTCCACTCCTTAACCGTACACCTTGAGTGTTCAATAAGAGCTCTGTCTCAATTATAATAAATGCGAGCCTTAATCCAGTTGGCACACTAGCGTCAACAGGTCCGAGGAAACCTGAAGGAAACTTGTGCTTAGGAAAAACAAAAAATGATATTTAAGGGTACAGGAGAGAGGGCATCAAGTTTGAAGAGTAAATGAAAAAATGGCTTGGATTTATCTCTCAAACAAGAACGTGAACTCTCAAATTTAAGTTTGCAAGTCTATTGGCCTATGAACTCGTGTATTTTTCACCCTTGATTTCAAATCATTTGAATGCTCCTACTTCTATTACCTTCTCCGTCTTACCCACTAGTAGATGGTTGACATATGATAATTTTTCGATCCATGATTAAGGCTATTTGTGATACAGATTGCTGATAAAAATTTTGCAACCTTTTCCTCTTTTAATTTGGCTCTAAAATCTTTCAAATGTCAACCATGAATGTCAAGAGACAAGAACTTTATGTAGAAAAAAGGGACAAGGGCTTTCACATTGCTATGTGATAAGTCTTTGATTTAGCCTTCAAATCATTTGCAAAAGGAAGATATGCTTCCTCTCCAAGATATTCACTCTAGAACACAGTCAAGTTAAGTTGATTTCATGTGTGCAAATATACCCTTAATTTATACTATTTTCCCTTCAATTTTCAGGATCAGTTTTTTATTTTGTTTTTTTTTATTGTTGCTAGGTGAGATTTTGGACTTATGTGTGAGGATATAATCAGATAAAATAATTTATTGCTGATGTATCCAAAACGAACTGGCCAAGGGGATGGGCCTGTTCCTAGTCCAGTACGAACGAGTGATAGGCTGCGAAGAAGGCCAAAGATGTATGGTCGCTCCTATTTGTATTATACACCAACAATTCGTACAAAAAAGAGTAAGACTAAGAGACGAACAGCGGCGTCTCAGATAGCCAAGATGTTGCATCCAGGGAATCGGCCAGTGAGGACGCCTAACTCTAATGTATGTGCTTATTCGCTCTTGTTTATTTCTTTTTGAACTAGTTCTTTCATATAGCTGCTAAGATGATGGTCTAAATTCTTAAATAAGTGGTTAGCGTAGTTGTGGGATATTAAATATTTTATTATTTTAAATTTCTTCTAATAGTATCTGTAAAGGGTCTGTATATTTGCTCTTATTAAGAACTGGGGGTTCGCTGCAACCAAAAACAAGAGGATGAGCACGGGATAATATAGGATGCAAAGGAAGATGAGAAACCCTCTTCAAAAGAAAAAAGATCTGCAGCAGCAAAGTTCTCCAATTTCTCAGGACATTTCTTAGAGAGGCCCCTAGGAGATGGAGTTTGCCCCAGAAGATTGGAGTTTTTTTCCCAACCAAAAGAACAGGGAAGAATCCTTGGTCCATGAATGCATCCTCTACTATATTTTCCCATGCTACTAAAAACTGCCCGCTCATTGATTTTGAGCACACCCATGAGATAACAATGGTCTTAAACAGATCGCATTAAGAGTCCAAGAAGGGTAGTGCAAAAGCAGGTGATTGTTAGTCTCTGCCTCATGACTGCACACCACGCACACAAGTAGAAAGAAGTTTTGTGAGCATAGTTGTCAAGGCGTCGCCATAGTTGCTCCCTCTGATCGAGTACTACCCCCACTGAATCTCTTTATATTCCTATTCATATCCATGATCCTCCTGATCTCCATTTACCTAAAACACAACGTAAAGGACAGCAACAAGGTACCTAACATTCTCATTTCTTTGTCCAAATAAGGCTTGCTGACCAACTGGTCTAACACCAGCAGTTTGGAGCTGTTTTGGGCAGTTCTCTCCCCTGTTCTTAGCCCTGTATGAATTTCATTCTTGTGAAGAACACTCTTGGGCGCCTTTAAGAGTTCTTGGGAGTTCTCTTATGGGTGTAGTTGGATTTGGTTTGGGGGAGATGAGATTGCTATATCTCTTTGTAATACTTAATCAACACAGTGGAGCTGCTTTCGCCGTATGTAAATGTAGGCTTACGCTCAACTATGTAATTATTTGTGTGTTGTCCTCTTCTTCTCTTTCTCACGTTTGTATTTTCAGTTCCTTTTGTTCTCTTGGATGAATTCATAACATTTCCCTTGATCCTCAGCTGGGGAAACTCATTTATGTTACCTTCTTTGAGCATTTTCCTTTTTTCCCTTTGCCTATATCCACTTTTCTGAGGGAGAGTAACCCTCTACTATTGATCCTGTCCCCATCCCAACTTGTGTCCTGGTACCCATGGATGAGTCTAGCCCTACTCCTGAGACTAAAGCTACTACCATTACTCCACCTCAGCTAGTTGAGTTGCTACTGTACTATAGGAGGGAAAAAAAAGACAATAGACAAGCCAGTGGATCCACTGCCATAGTCTGCCTCCTCTGATCCAGGTACTGCTTCCGTAGAATATCTTAATATTCCTACTGTTGTCCGTGATCCTTCTTATCTCTATTTTACCTATAGCACAATGTCAAGGCCAGAGATAATGTAACCAACATCCTCTGTTTAAATTTGTCTCTTATTCTAATTTTTCACCCTCTTTTCAGTCTTTTCGCTCTGTGATATCCTCTGTTAAAACCCCTTCCAGGTGTCTGAGGCATTAGCAGATCCAAAGTGGGAGAGGGCAATGAAAAAAGAGATGGTTGCTCTGATGGAGTTACCAGCAGGAAAGAACCCGGTGGGTTGCAAATGGGTGTTCACAGTTAGACATTGCACTGATGGAACAATAGAGAGATATAAGGCAGGTCTGGTTGCAAAGGAATTCACACAACAGTATAGGATAGATTATGGGAAAACCTTTGCTCCAGCGCAAAGATGAACTTGGTTCGGATTCTGCCATCTCTTGCTGTCAAGGAAGGGCGTAAGCTACACCAACATATCTGAAGCTGGGATATGCTTCTACCCTGCCTCAAATCTTGGCAAGGGCATCGGTGATTTCCTTGATTGAGATGTTTTCTCAAGCATGGTGTGGCCTGTAAGGAGCCCTCTCCTCTTTTTGGCGGTGGTTCTATAGACTGGACTTCTTGCTGAATGACACTGTACTGAACGACCAGTGACTGTAACAAACATTTGAACTTTGCAGCAAAGATTTGTCAACTAAAATGGACTACTCTCTTTAGCTCTCTGTATGAGAAGGTGTCAAGAAGAAAAGTCTTATAGGAGAAGGAACAAGAAACAACATATGCATTCTCATCATTGAGAAAATTAATCATTCGGATGGAGTCTGAACTCGAAACTGTGAAGTTGTGTGCTTTGGCCTTTGTCTTTTGCTGTTTTCACCTTTGTTTTCCCTAGAACAGATCTCTCTAGCTATTATATGACTCATTTTTTTTCTTCTTATAATTATTTATAATAATTATGCTTATGATAACTAAAGCAGTGAATTTTTGTGGTTCTCACACTCGCTTATAGTAATAGTTTGTTTTTTTAATTTCTGTTTGCAGTCAGTTGCTGCCAATCTTCGAAGATCTACCAGAAAAAGGAGGATTTCTGTAAATCTGGAAGATTACACAGACAGTTCTGGAACAGAGGATGATGACTTAATGGTGAGATTTTGTTTACTTCTGGGCATGCAATGCCTGTGCAAATGAACTTTTAGCTTAGCTTCAATAGAGTTTGAAACTTTGGCATTGGTTAAGGTAAAGTATAACTTGATTATTTTATGAGGTTAAATTTCTTGGCGATTTTGTTACAGAGACCCACATATCGACCTTCTAGGAGCCATGTTGATAACTGTGCAAGTCAAGATGAGTTGTTATCTTTGAAGCGAAAAAAGAAGATGCTTGAGACTAAATCGTTGCCTCGGCGGGAAGGTTTGCGACCTCGTCGGTCAAAAGCAGTTGCAAGACAAGTGGTAAATTTTGAGTCTGATAATGAACAAGGTACTTCCGACGAGAAGGTTGACCAAGTTGAAACCGAAAATCAGAATGATGCTGAGGATAATGACATAGATGAGGTTGAAGGCGAGGATGATGGGGATGGCGACGGTGAGGATGAAGGAGACGAAGATGGAGATGATGAAGAGGGTGAAGAACAGGAAGGTAGGAGGAGATATGATCTTCGAAATCGTGCAGATGTGCGGAGATTCTCCCTTGCTGAAGGTAAGCAAAGAGCAAGATCTCCTCGAAGAGTGCTGCAGCAAGGAATGGGAACCAAGTTAAGCAGAGATGTAAGGAAGGGTGGATCTCGAGTTCATAAACGTCATCGTCTAACAAGGGCTGAAGATTCTGATGACTCACTTCTTGTGGATGAGCTGGACCAAGGCCCCGCCATTCCTTGGGGACGAGGTGAGGGCAGATCTGGGGCACCTTGGCTGTTTGGTGGACCAGACATGCAGGGAACAGCAGCATGGGGATTGAATGTTGCAGCATCTGGTTGGGGCCATCAGAGTGATGCTTTTGCTACATTGTCCTCTGGGATTCAAACTGCTGGCCCAAGTTCCAAGGGTGGGGCTGATATTCAGCCTTTACAAGTGGACAAAAATGTAAGTTTCGATGACATAGGGGGACTTTCTGAATATATTGATGCTTTGAAAGAAATGGTTTTCTTTCCCTTACTTTATCCAGATTTCTTTGCTAGTTATCACATCACACCTCCAAGGGGGGTCTTGTTATGTGGCCCCCCTGGCACTGGGAAAACACTGATTGCAAGAGCTTTGGCTTGTGCTGCTTCAAAGGCTGGCCAGAAGGTTAGTTTTTACATGCGTAAAGGAGCTGATGTGCTCAGCAAATGGGTTGGGGAGGCTGAGCGACAATTGAAACTACTTTTTGAAGAAGCGCAGCGGAATCAGCCTTCCATTATCTTCTTTGATGAAATAGATGGACTTGCTCCAGTTAGGTCTAGCAAACAAGAGCAAATCCACAATTCTATTGTGTCAACTTTGCTTGCCTTGATGGATGGTCTTGATTCTCGAGGACAAGTTGTTTTAATTGGAGCAACAAACAGAATCGATGCCATTGATGGGGCCTTGAGGCGCCCTGGTCGGTTTGATCGTGAGTTCAGCTTTCCTTTGCCGGGTTTTGAGGCACGTGCTGAAATATTAGAGATTCACACACGAAAATGGAGGCAGCCTCCTTCAAAGGAACTTAAGCTAGAGCTTGCTGCTAGTTGTGTTGGTTATTGTGGTGCTGATTTAAAGGCATTGTGTACTGAAGCTGCCATTCGTGCTTTCCGCGAAAAATATCCTCAGGTTTACACTAGTGATGACAAATTTCTAATAGATGTTGATTCAGTTAGAGTTGAAAAGTATCATTTTATGGAAGCTATGTCAACAATCACTCCTGCTGCTCACAGAGGCTCGATTGTGCACTCTAGACCTTTATCATCAGCTGTTGCACCTTGTTTGCAAAGATATCTTCAGAAGGCCATGAATTATATATCGGATATTCTTCCTGCTCTTTCAGTTTCTTCAGAATTGACCAAACTTTCCATTCTTTCTTATGGATCTGCAATTTCTCTTACATATAGGCCTCGGCTTTTGCTTTGTGGTAATGAAGGTGTTGGTCTGGTAATCGCCTTGGAACCTTTTATATATGTGAACTGGTTTAAGTTGGAACTGCAGTCTAGATATACTTATTTCTTTAGCTCAACAGGAACATCTTGGACCTGCCATCTTACATGAGCTGGAGAAGTTTCCTGTTCACTCTCTAGGACTGCCATCTCTTCTTTCAGATCCTAGTGCAAAGACACCGGAGGAGGCATTAGTGCATATATTTGGCGAGGCAAGGAGAACTGCACCATCAATACTCTATTTGCCTCAATTTCATACTTGGTGGGAGAATGTGAGTGCACGATTAGATTTTGAAATCTCATACTTTTCTGTGAACAAATTCCATTTAATAATGTTGTAGCATTGGAATCGAACTAAAAGTCGACGGTTGATAGAAAGGCATCACTGATTGCCAGAATCCATGCAAAAAAATTGTATTTGTTTATTTGAATTGATAGACTTGATGTTTCAGGCACATGAGCAGCTTAGGGCTGTCCTGGTGACTCTCTTGGGGGAATTACCATCTGACCTTCCCATATTATTACTTGGAACATGCATTGGTACAAGAGATTTGGAAGCTGATTCAGTGTTTCCTGACCGTAATCTGTATGTTTTACTAGTACAAGCTGCTCCCCTCCAAGTCTCTGATCTGCCTTTTAATATTCTTCACTCCGTTTGCACTTTGGCCCATTGCTTTAACCTTTATTCAAATCGAAGCTGTTCTAAAGAACCATGTACATTTTGCTTCTCTGTTTCATTATTGTCTGCGTGGCCACTTGGATCAAGGGCCAGTAATTCCAATGTGCTGAATGATATTTATTGAACTGATGACTAAAATTCTTAGGTTTTTTTATCAAAGGTCTGTAGCAAATATTTTATGTTTATTTTGACATTTTTGGAAGGAAAAGAGTAGGCTAGTTGTTGGATTACTGGGATATTAATACAGTTACAGTATAGTCAAAACTGATCTGGAAAATCTGCTGCACATGGTAGTAACGGAAGGGAAACTTGTCACAGACTGATAACTGACAGCATGCCTCTCCCACAATCATCTCTAATCACTAATGAATCACATAGTTAACCAAATCTCAGAGGGCATTCACTCAGGATAGTTGTATCGGTAGTTTCTATTGATCTAATTTCCAAGTGTCATATTTCAAGTGAAGAGCCATTCTATTTTGTTTTTATGGAAAGCTTTCATATACTGTCATGTAGAATGGTATTTCTTAAAGTCATTGTATACTGGAAAATAATATTATTTTGAACCTCTTTAATTCTGCTTGCAGGTTCTGAAGTTTCCAAAAATAGTAGAGTATATATGTATTTTTTCTTTAACAAATTTACATGAAGTAGTTGCTTATCCACCTTTATGAAAGCAGATGGTGTGTAATTGGTCTGGGTCCAACCCAAGAACTGGAGTCATTTGACATTAGGTTAATTAGTTAAGTGCTTGCTGGGTGATATATACATATACCAGTCAAATAAAAATTGAATGTGCTGCCCCAATTACAAAAATGAGAAAGTTGTGTTATTAATTACTCAATACAATCGGCAAATGTTCCCAAAAATTTATATATGTATACACAGGTATGATTCTGCTGCAAGCAGGAGGGAAGCTTCTTTCGTGTTTGCAGAAAAACAATGTTGTTTCATGGCATCTTAAAAAAATAAAAATAAAAAGAAAGATTTTCTCTTCCTCATCCCAATGGCAACCAGAGTTCATCTCCTTTCTTCTCCCAAGCACACTGCTCTATTTTTTTTCTTCTGAACCCACTCTTTGAGGTTCTTTCCTTGGACGTGCATCACATCTCAAGCTGTCATACATACCCATTTGTATGTTTCTTTTCACCAGTTGATGCAGGAAAAATCAGCAAGAGATCCTAAATTAGGTCAGGTTGGGCCTCATAAAAATTAATCTCAATAGTCATTAAATTTTGTCTTTAGTGACATGAGTAGCATGGGACTTTTTAAAAAACTTAATAATAATAAAAGGCTGGGATTTAAAGCTTTTATGAAATCTTAAGGGATAGGATATGGGGTTTGCTTTAGCATATTATATAAATCTCGGAGGCCATTGCAATCAAGTTTTCCATAACTATTTAGAAATCCATTGTATTAGAGTTCTTTCTTGGCTTCAAAACCCTAAAAACTCTTTTATCCTTGTTCCTACTTTATCATCATTCCATTTCTTTCCTGTTTTCTGTCTTTATTGCCCGTGTTGTTCTTTCCTTGCATCACAGATCCTTCACTTTGTACCACTGGGTGCTTGTGGTTGATGCTTCAAAATGGGACGTGGACAATGCCATACACTTTGAAAAATTTTAGTAATTTTGAAATGAACAAGAAATAAGTGAGTCACATATTTTAACTTGGACCTGCGCTTGACACAGTCCTTGAGCCCTTAGAAGACGGTCCATTGAATTTGAAACTCACATCCTTGATGCAGCTTATATTTCTAGAAGAATTTATTATAATTGCTGGCCTCTGTTTCTACATATTTATTTCTATTACTGTATAATTGTTTTTCTTTTGCCCTTTTTTTGATAGCTGCCAAGTGGATAAACCTTCAGTGGAAGACAGGTCATTGTTTTTTGAGCATTTGATCAGAGCTGCTTTGTCAATTCCACGTGAAGACATAATTAAGAAGTATAATGAGCCAGTACCTCCAGCTGAACTTCCCAAAGCGCCAAAAGTAGCAGATGGCCCCAAGGCATCTGAGTTAAAAGCCAAGGTAGAAGCAGAGCAACATGCACTTCGCCGCTTACGTATGTGCCTTCGAGATGTTTGCAACCGGTATGATAGTCTTTAAAGCTAGTTCCTTCCTAAAAGGTTCGTAGATAGGGAGGGTTCCATACACAACCTAGTTCAAGTTTGAGTCGAATGCAGGTTCCACCCCAAAACCAATTGGACGAAGCGGAAATGTCCCAGCAAATATACATAGTACCACAACCACTGATATATATATATATATATATACAGGACACTGCTAGTGAGAGCCAAAATCAATTTCACTTATAAGAGCTAAGGGATTTTCCATTAGATTGACAATTTTACATTATCCAACTATTTGGAAAAATTTGAGCCTGCCTCATCAGATTATGAACGAGGTTTCATTTATACAGTCAATTATATTCCAACTTGGTTAACAAATAATTTAACATTAAAATTCCTAAAATTTGATATATTACATGGAGCCTCATTGATTATCAGATGAGGCTCATATTTTAGTAGTTACAACTAGTAGAATGTGCTGAATTTTAAATCCAACATCATGATTCTTTCGTTATCTTATATAGGTCCTACCTGGGTTGGCTCTTGTAAGAAAAGTTAGCTCTTTATCTCTTTCTAGCATTTTTATATATATCAAGCAGCACAAATATTGGTCCTTATTTACCAAAAAATATAAAAAATATTGGTCCTTAATTGGCAGGAACACTTTCTAAATAGCATTTAACTTTACGATTTTTGGAAAAAATATTAAGGCCAATAATCCTAGAAGACAATTTTAAAAGATAGCTACTAAAGGCATCAAGATCCTATCCTAAAGCCATGATAGTCAGAAATTCATAAAGTTTCAAGAAAGAAACCATTGCCCAAAACTGTTGACTCACTTAACTATCGTAGCCCAAATGGCGAGGAAAGGAAGTAACAACACTGTGTGATGCATCAGTGCTACTTCAAGTTTTTCATAAAGATGGGGCCTTGCTGAGTTAAATCAGTAGTTGTATAATTGATTATGCTTATGCTTTCGGCTTGTGGAACCATTTCATTAGTAGTCACCTCAACTTGATTTGACATATTTGCACCTTTACTTGTGTCTATGCATTTTCCTTTTTGATGATCTTACAAAATTTCATTTATCCTTATCATGCTTCTTTCTGCATGATGTAGGATTTTGTATGATAAGCGATTCAGTGCCTTTCATTATCCAGTTATGGATGAAGATGCACCAGATTATCGCACAATTGTGCAGAACCCTATGGACATGGCAACTTTGCTGCAGCATGTTGACAGTGGGCAGTATACTACATGTACAACATTTCTACAGGATGTTGATCTCATTTTGAAAAATGCAAAGGTGGGTATCTGTTTACGGACTTGATGCATGCATTTGAATTTTATATTTTAGCAAATATTACAGAAAACAAAACACCATTGTTTTGTTCCAGCTGTAATTGCACCCAGAGAATGACAGTTTGATGCATGCATTTGAGTTTGATATTTTAGCAAAATGTACAGGGAAAAAAAGGTTTTGTTCTAGCACTGTATTGTCCCTCAAGAATGACTGTTCATAACTTAGTAGGGAGAAAATTGAATAGACATAATTAACATTTAGTTTACACTGCTTTCTGCTGTGTCAAAGAATCAGTTCGACAAAATTAGCTAAAGTTACTGCCGCTATTCTCTTTTACTTCTAATTGTGTAACTCGTTGTTTTGATGTTTCTGCTATCTGTGGTTTAGGCTTACAATGGAGATGATTACACTGGAGCAAGGATTGTTAGTAGAGCTCATGAGCTTAGAGATGCAGTATGCTCTTCTTTTTCTTTTCTTTTTTTATCTTCCGTATGTTTTTGATGTGCGCTTGCATTTTGTGTTTAGAAAATACTCTTTTCCAGGTGCATGGAATGCTCTCACAAATGGATCCGGCACTGGTCACATTTTGTGAAAAGATTGCAGCCGAAGGGGGTCCAACACAAGTGCCAGAGGAATTAGAGGGATCCTCTATCCTAACAACTCCAGTAGTTCAGCTGGCAACAGTTACAAGAGCCAGTGCCCGACTTCGTAATGTCCAGCCGGAGGTTAATTTGGACCAAAGTTATGAAGCGTTGAAGCGACCCAAAAAGATTGCTGATGCTCCGCATGCAGGTACCGCTGCTTTTAAGTTTTCTAGTTGCTAACTTGGATCTGTGTATTTTTACCACTTGCAAATCCTCTCTTGACCTGTCCTCTTTTAATCATAATCCCCCCCCCCCTCTCTCTCTCTCTCTCTCTCTCTCTCTCTCCCCCGCATCTTTTTAAAAACAAAAAATTCCTATCACCTCCCACCTTTCTTAAACCTGACACTTTTACGGGCTGCCTAAAACGACTTAGCGACAATTCACTATAAATGAAAAAGCTTTCTATTTTTGTCTTTTGTTTTCCAACATGTATCATTTCAAATGATAACTTAACTTATATTGTTTTATATCACCAACAAAACATTAATTCTACTTAAGATGTTAATCTTAAACATATATCTATGTATATGTATATGTGTGTGTGATTATTTTATATGTGTATATGTATATGTATATATGTGCATATATGTTTATGAATATATGTATATATGTTATTATATCTCTTATAAGCGCCTTGGATGGCTTGCGGATGCCTAGGCATTTAGCTCCCAGCCAACGCCTTACTTTGCTTTGGCACCTTGACAACTATGGGCTCCATTGCTATTTACCGTAAGAACTATGGATTTGCAAGTTCTTGCTGCCATAGTTGTGCTGTTTAGTGCTTGACGTGTAAATCTGCATAGATCGACATTACCAGTGTTAGTTATTTTGGTTTTGCAGCTGAGAAATCAATTCCCATTCTATTATTTGTTTACGTCATCAAAAGTTTGTAAAGTTTATGATATTGTCAGATCCTGATGCTTGAATATTTTTGAAACTAGTATCTTCCACAGAAGACAAATCGCGTACTCAAGAATCAGTACCGATTAAATCTTCCCAAGTAGCAGAGGGAAGTGATGTGATTCCAGAAAGCTGTCTTGCCGAAGGCAACCAATCTGAAAATTTTAAAGAAGCGCCAACGGTTGCAGAAGGAACCAGATTACCGGAAGATGATGTAATGTCAGATGGAGAGATTTTAGGTGAAGTGGAGCCTGTTAAGGGTCTTTTTGTTGATCGAACGGCAGACTATGGAGTTCCACAGCTTGAAAGGCTTTACACGCGTATAATGAAGGGTGTGCTTGAAGTGAAAGATTCAGGGGATGGAAACCATCCTCACCGTTCGATTTTAAGCTTTCTATTGAAGTTTGCTGAGGATGAGACCAATTTCTAATTTCAAGACCTTCTGGGGCAATTTTCTTTGGGTAGTGCTCTTTTAATCAGTTTATGTATAAAGCTGGAATTTTTCTATAATGTAAAATTGGGTTTTAATATCCCACCTCTTCTCTTCCCCCCCCCCCCCCCCCCCCCCACCCCCCACAAAAAAAAAAAAAAAAAAAAAATCCCAAAAACAGAGAAGAAAAACCCAACTGAAGGATTTGTGCATCATCTTCCCGTTTCAAGTTGTATATTTGTAGGCAGCCTCACGATACGGCATGGTTGTATTTTTTTAGGTCTGGGATTGTTGAATAGAGGCGTTCTAGATGTCCTCGGCGGGTCGAGATGCCCTTATAGTTGAAAGTTGAAATTGTACTTTCGGCCTACATTTCTTATGTTTAGAGCACAAGACAGGGTAGGATATAAATGGATGGGATGAGATGTTTTGTCCAGATAGGGGAAAATGAGTCCTAATCTGTAGGGTAAATGACCCGATGGGAGAAATCGAATCGGATTTGTGATCAAATCTTTGTAGGATGAAATCGCTTGTGAGATCAGATATACTCTATCCGGCTTGGATAGGATAAGCCTTATCCTAGTTCCCCATCCCATGCTTTGCTCCAAACATGGATGGGGATGTCACATATTAGATTTTTAACATTTATGCTACTCCAAGCTCAAAACTACTGTGCTAAAGTCTCCAAATAAGGATAGGATAAGACCCATTTTCTCATCTCATGCATGGCATCACATGGTGATTTGTTTAGGGAAATGGTTGATTACGGTGTTCAAATAGTGATCGTCTTTCACTTATCCAGCAATAACTTGGCTCGTGCTTTATAAATGTAAATTTCTATAGCATGATTACAAGAGCACTAAATGATCTATAGACCTATTAATTTTTAATCAATTTCATGATGTTTTGAACCTCTACCTTACGAGGGAAAATACATAAAAAAAACCTAAACTGATACAAACTTCTTAGATTTTTCAGATATTTTCTAATCACTCGGCGAGGAACATAGAAATCAAAAAAGATAAAATGCGGGAATTTAAAATATAAAGGAAAGTTTGGTGGGGACCTCATCATCATCGATAGAAGTAGTAACACATTAACATCTAATTTGACTTGGTACTCGCAAATTACCTTTTCTCAGAATACCAACAAAAAAAAAATGGAAAAAGACCAATAATAAGAATAATAATTATTATTATGTTCTCAAGAAATTGGGAGAGGAAATATAAAATAAATATCCCAGGTATAATATATGAATCCAATACTTTTTTTTTTTTTCACACATTATACATCAAGTTTATATGAGGCAATTTTGCAGTTGCTTCTTGAGGTTTATTTCACACATTTGGAAGGAAAAAAAGGGTAACTGCTTCTGATATAAAGAATGAAAAAATAACCCAACTGCTTGGGAAAAGCAAAGAAGGAAAAGAAACTATAAATAAATACACATATATGCATATGACACAAGTAATTGCATTAACATCCAGCTGCTCTCATGAATTTGTCGTAGGGGCTTGAAGGCGGTAATTTAAACGAGGTTTGTGCATACGCACGTGAACAGATCACAAGCTGGTCCTTTCCTCGAACTTGATCCGTCGTAACCGATCTTAAATCTCCCTCGGGATGATCCATTCCCTGAAAAGAAACCACTTTAATTCCTCTTTTCCTGTTTTTCTTTGAATCCTAATTCTACTAAGCATTTTAAAAATGATTAAGTTAATAGTTCCTGCCGTTCAAGATTATGGTAAGAAATATAAGTTGCATGCAATGCCACAAGAAAAATTTCATACAGATCGGCTGCCGTGGCAAAAGAATCTTTAATCCAATAGAGAGTTCAATATGATTATGGAGGAAATTCTTACCATGTTTGGTAGAGAGGGGAGCTTCTTTTCACTTTCAACGGGGACGATTGATTTGGCTTCCTGTTGAGACTTGAAACTCCGAAGCACCGACATCTTCTGCTGTTTACCTGTTACTAGGGCTTCGCACTGATTCTTCATTTGATCATAGGGTATCGGCACCGATGACACAGGGAAGCTTGCAACTTGTCGAGCTGTTTCCAGAACCTGTTAGTAGCATAAACCCATATCATATACCCACCCTAAGGTACATAAGTTTTGTACGTGATTATACAACACATTTAACAAGAAACCAAAAAGTTTTGGTGCCCATAACTCAGTTTTGAATTGACCTGACTGCACAACTGACTGTCCAGAGACCCTGCCTCTCGGACCAAATAAAGTCGATTACGAATTTGAATGTCTAGAGTCCTAATACAGTTCGCTAACAATTAAAATCTATCTAGCTTAGCTGCTAAAGCCTTTTGGCCTTGAACAAGAGGTCCTGTGATCGAACCCTGCCTACATTAGGAGGGGAAGTGGGGTTAAGGGGGGTGAAGGCTATCCCCCATTGTCTAGCTCAAATTCATTGAATTAATTAATTAATTAATTAATTATATATTAACAATCGAGAAAATGATCTAGACTTACTGAATCTAAAAGTTGATTAACACTTAGAACGTCAAGTGTATTTGTGGAGAGTGATGACTTGCGATCTGACTGGCTTCCACTTGCTTCAGGGAAGGCTTCTTCATCTGTTAAGGCATCATAGGCCATTACCTGAAAGATCAAGAGTAGAAATTTAGTAAAGCAATGATGATAGCTAGATTCATGAAGAGGAAAATATTGTTCCAAGATTCTCTAACTTCTTTTACCTCATTAAAAGCCTGAAACTCCATTCGAGCAAGAGGAGAGCATGGCCTTGGTGTGTCCATGAAGAGTGGGGCTCCAAATGGATAAGTGTCATCAGGTGAAAACCCCTGAAGAAGTTGCTTCTGAATGCCTGACAACTCATCCTGGGCGAGGGGAAAAGATTATAATAGAAAAGGAAAGAAAGCAACAAAGTGTCTTCTATTGTACGTGTTATCTGCTAGCCTAGCACTAAGAACTTGTTTGGACGCAGGCATGGAAATGGGAATGTTGATTCCCATTCCATTGTTTGCTATTATAAAAGATAATGGAATAATCAGAGAATGACCATTCCATTCTCATTCACATTCCCATAAGCTTGCTATTCCATTCCATTTTTACCATCCAGATGCAACCAAAGAGTCATGCTCCCCTACTCCTTCACTGCTCATTTGTCTAATGAAATAACCGAATTAACATTTCCCACTAGCAGGGAAATCTTCAATGAATCAAAGTAATTTTAAAAACTGTCTAAAACACAAATAACTTTGGCCTTGGTAAAACTAAATGGACTAGGATAATTAGCAGGGCCCTGTTTTTACATTTGTTTAGTGTTTATGGTTTAAGGAATGTGGTACTTTTCAGGGACAAGTACTGAAATTGCAACAGCTTTAGAGAATAATTTACATGGATTCTGTAAGGGCTTATGCCAGTAGAGCTTTCAACAGGAAGCGTGTCACTGATGTTTAGAAATCTGAAGCGCTTTCTTGGGTTGCTTTCTCTGTTTTTCATTTGGAAGCTGCTTTGCTCCCACTTGTATTCCTATTCAAACTTTATCTCATGTCTCTCCTTATATCATAATTAAAAAGAGAAATAAAGTCCACAAAGCACAACCAGAACTTCGCCCTTTCTCTCCACCTGCTGCAAAAGGTATGAGAACCAACTGTGATGCCACAAATATACTTAAATCTTTCTTGCTTTAGGCCCTTTTCTGCATTTCCTCTTACCCTGGATTTTTCCCAGCCTTACAAATGTCTTTTATTCAACTTCATTTAATAATTTGTGGGATGCCACATTTTGGGGTTAAGGATCAATGCTGACAAAAGAAGCACGATTGTGATTAATGTAAATCATTCTCGACTCAAGACCCTTAATTGTGGGCTGCAGGGTTCAGATTCGGCTTCCCTCCTACTTCGGGATCCCCTAAGGAGGTAATCATATGTCTTCACAATTTGCCTTTCAAAAACGTTTTGTCTTCTTGACAAATGATTGTGCCACTTTACTCTTGAATGCCTTGTGGCACCAGGTGATTAAGAGCATTCATGGGTTCAACTGAAGGATCGAGATGCCTCTGTCAGTACATTTGTAACATTAGCCCTTTGAAATTCATCTCCCAACCTCTCCCCTCCCTCCTTTCATGTCTCCTAAAAAGTAGAGATTGGGAATAGAATCTGGTCCTGGAAAATGTGTTCTCTCTTTTACATGGTCACATATTCTCCACGAAACAGAAATCCCCTATTTTTATTGAAAGAAGTCCCAGAATCTTTAAAGAAGGTCATCTACATCATCTGGAATCTGGGAACACATTGTTTTGTTAGCCTTACCCTACGGCTCGTGGCTTTGGGCTTACCAGAGGGGGTGTGTTTATGGAATGTATTAAGAGATTGGTGAGGTGTGCTTTTCTGATGCAATGGTGCTCCACAATCAAGTTGGAAGTCCTCCCATCCTCCTTGTCAATTCTCTTCTTTCTTAACAGTACTTCTTTGGCAAAAAAGAAAAAAAGAGCAATCTCATATGAAAAACAACTGAGATCAAAAATGCTAAAACACCACTAGGAAGAAAATCAACTCAGGTCAGCACAAAATATATTTCCCATTAACCAATGCACAAAGTGCCCATTCTTTGAAGTTGAGAGGATGACACTGCCAGGCCAAAAACAGGAACTTTAATCAGATGACCATATCAATCGGTTATGGAGACTGATGCATTATCCAAAGAAATTATTTGCTTTAATTATTATTTGGGAAGTCTTCACGCAGAAAAGGTTACTCCAATGCAAGAAAATTTAGAAGCAAATAGGTGGACAATAGCGGCTCGTAATTACCTCTGATAGTTTCGCAAACTTATTCATGAAGTGGGATATTACAATTTCCTTCATTTGTCCATCATCCGATTTGATTGTTGACAGAGAATTCAATGCAAAAACTTCATCAAAATTCAGATCCGCAGCTTGCTGTTTTGTATCTTCAAACAATTCAACATGAGGATCAATCTGTTGAAGGACTATTCTTAGTAAATGCAATCCAAACAGCAAAATATGGTGTTGCTTTCTATGAAAAAACACAAAACTATGAGCATTAATCTGAATGGCAAAGCTTCGAGACTGACTGTTGTATTGCCCAGAGATGGTTTAACCAAAGGAATTAGCTCCGGGAGATTGCTTGCCCTGGCCAACAGTAAAAGCATGTATGATGCCAGGGTAAAGAGAGACCTTCTATGTGACGGTTGCAGACCTCCTTCAATTTGCATGCAGAAGATCATTTATTAGATGAGTTTTAGAAAATGAAATAAATCTAATTCATAAAGGCAGATCATTTAAAACATGTTGAAAGTTCCCTATCGATTGTGGACTAGTGTTTGGGTGCTTCATATACATTTTAGCCACAAAGTAGGGCCAAGTTGTGTTTAGGTCAAAGCTGGACCATTTGTCCCTCTTTGGATCCACAAGCACAGTTCTGTGTATTAATACGTGAGGGGGATTGTTAGGGACTCCCTGAGTAGCACAGATGTGATACACGTGACATGCAATGCGTCATTCTGGAACATGCAAATCTTGAAAAACCAATTTTTCGACATGTCAGGACACATATTATATATTTTTAATATATATGATGATATTCTAAAAAAAAAAAAAAAAACAAGGTTTGATTATATCCCTAAATTATGTGAAGTTTTAGTTTCTATTTTTCGATACATTGAAACACATTAGATAACACAGCTTAGTCTGTAGGTACTGGGTCTCAATGAGGAACCAAGCTAGGCCACACTTCAGAACAAATAGAACTAAGACGGTGAAAAAAAAAAAAAAAAAAAAAAGAGCTGGGCCTAAGTTAAAAGCCCAATGAACCACCACAGTACCTCTTCATTTTATTTATCATTGTTTTTTGAACAACTTACATTGTTTTCTTAAGTGAAAAGTACAAGGCATTATAGGTTTTCCGCAATCACATAGCAGCATATTGACGAAGGGGATGAGGAAGCATCACCACTGGCAAAAGAAATCATCCATAGTCACGTCCTCCTCTCTTTCCCTCTAACTTCAATCTGTCAGGATCGCCAAAATCTGGTAACTTTGGTTCATCCCTCTTCATCTTCTATTTTTTTCTCCCTCTCTATCTCTTGCTCATTGGAGATGAAGGTTTCTGTGAGGTAGGCGAGGAGAGATTACCTGTGATCTCTGATCAGACTGGTGTGGTCATGGTGCGCGGGGAGCAGATAGAGAAAAGGGTTTGAGGCAGCAGTGAGGGTGTTTGCCATAAGGGTTGGGGGGTTTGATTAGGTTGTTAGATTTAGAGAAAATGTTTTTGACAACATGTTGCATCTAATTCTAAAAAGGAAAAGCAACCATGTTTTGTCATACCACAAACACCCATCAAAGGACTCATTCAGTAATGTAACAAATAGAAGAGCAAATAAAACATTTCCTGTGGCCAGACAATTTTTTATTCCAAACGATTTACAGAAAATATCTCAAAATAGTAGTGCAAACATTCTGATACAGTTTATACGGAAGCTACTCAAACTTACCATCCTGATCAAGAGAAAGGCTCCTCAGCGAAAATGCCAGCTGGAAACAACGTACAAGAGCCATGTGACAGGAGGCCTGTCATAAGCAATGCAAATAATGAAGAGAAGATGAAGAGGAATCCCGTTAAGAACATAAAGTATAGGATTTATCAAGCATCAGGAAAATGTAGTGACAGAGAATTTCTATTCATTTGCCATCTGCATTATTTCAGAAAATATCTTTGCTGTAATGCTGTTACTTTCATGCCATCTCAGAGTTTAGCAAAGCATATTATAAATAGACCATAAAAGATGTTACCATCTGTCAATTACATTCAAAGCATGCATTAAGACAGCGTGGGTAAATTGGTTACATTTTCAATGACATACCATCAGAGTTCATAAACCATATTAAAGAACAGTGTATTCACTATTTGACAACCTCTTCAGAACCTAATCAAAGCTTGCAATTTTTGGTTACTATTGTCAATATCCAATCCACTGCTTAAGCCGTAGTCCAAAGATGACCATAATAAAGTTTGCGAAACCATAACCATCTGATCTAACTTCTAACTTTCTACTAATTCATGGGCAAGAATTATACAGGGGAAATAACATATCAAGCCAGAAATCAATCGGTAGATTTTCCTAATGTCTACAGAACGACAACAATAGGAATGGTTTATGGGGGATTACAGAATACAGCACCTAAAAGATCAAATATGAAACAGTAGTAGTGGCCAAAAACAATAGAGCATACCAATATGACAAGATCTCACCTTAGATTGAGTTGACAATAAAGCAATGCTGTAGGTATGGGCCAAGGCCTCAAAATTTGAGGAAGAAGCTTCGGCAGATGTTGCTTGAACCCAGATGGATGAAAGCAAAAGACTCATTTGGTTACTACTCAACCGAAGGGAAGCTAAACCCTGGATAATGTTCAAGCTTGAAACCGTTAAAATATGTGTAAATTAAAGCATTTTGGTCTGAAAACAAATATTTTTAGATTAAGGATGGATTGAGGTTACAAACCTTTTTTCTATCATCTTTAGCAGGATTGACACTGAATGAAGGATTGCTATCTGAATTCAAATTTTGACTTGTTTCATCATTAATGTGTACCTTGTCTTTGAACTCGTCCTGGATAAAGAAACCTCCGCTCCTTGCATTCAGCAGGGCAGTAAATGATGAAAACCCCGAACTGGTTTCTAAAAGATTTTCTTTTCCGCATAATGAAGGATAGGACAAAGATGGCATAAACACTGCAGAAAAAACATGGTGTGCCCCAACCCGTGATTCTTGGTCCTGGTGGGTCATTGCTACGAGCAATTGGTAAAACAAAGCGTCAGGAAAGGCCTGAGGAAGTTCAACAGTAAAAGCAACCACACTTAGATAAATTTGCACTGTACGAACTAACTCAATAAACCTGTTCATAATAAGAACATAAAAGGCTTGCCTTTTTGTGATATGATATGTTTGGATTAGAAGAGACTATCTGAGCAGTTCGATAAACAGCAGAGATTGTTGTTCGTGCTACAACAGCACTACTCGATATATTCTCTAGGAGTAAAGCCATCATATCAAGAATAGGTCCCACATCACCAACCTATTAATCACATTCCAATCAGTAATGTTTCTCATACAACGAGTAACAAAAGAGCTATTCAAATTTTACTGTCTAATAAAATCATATTAATTCTCAATTTCAATTTCCTTGTCAAGAAGCAAATACGAAGAATCATGTGAGCAATTCCAAAAGACTCACAACAAAAAAAATTATTTGTAGACTCAGAACATTAAGTGAAAGACAACGAGAAGAAGAGGGCAATTCTATAACTCCAACAAAATAAGAGTAAGGGCATTGGAAATATGGAAGAAAAGAAAAACAAAGATTAATGAAAAGTGATAAAAGGGGTCAGAGTCACAGATGAAGACCATTCACTGCTTCATCCAAATAACTGCTGCAAAGGACAGAAAGGCTATTTACACAGTATAACCAAATGAAGTGCATTAGTAATGACAGTTTCCACGTTTTGCTGCTACTTAATGAGGCATAACTTATATAAAAATGAAAGTATTTGCCATGACGAGACAAGGAACTAATCAGGGTAAATTACAAAGGCGGTTTGTTCATGGAATTGGAGATAAGTTTTCAGCACAAATGCATAAGCGAAGTGAAATTGAAGTGAGACCGATTTATGCCAAGTCAGTGTGTTCGTTAAGGCAATGGACGGGATTAGATAAGGAGAACCCAACTGATTCCATCTCAAGTTTTTTATCCAAACTTCAATTACCACATAAATGGTTCCCAAATGATTAGAACCCTACTAGAATGATTAGTGTTAAATAAACCTTTTTACTTTTTAAGCCCTGCTACAATGATTAGTGATAAATAAACCTTTTACTTTTTAAGTGCATTAGCAACTAACTAAAATATACATCTAGATGCAGCTACATAACAAAAATGAGACTCATGTACCGGACCCAAGCAGTTGATAAATAAGCTAGATTGAGTTGAAGAATCCTTTTTGTCCAAATCTTTCCACAAACAATACATTACAGAGCCAAAAAGAAGGCACAAACCTTATTTGAAAGCTGCAAGATGCAGTTTTCTAATGCAGACTGGAAATCAGTGCGCCATTTATCCATACCATTCACTGCTTCAGCAGATGATTGCAGACACTTCCGTAGATGTTTCACCAGGTCAGATATTGCACCAAGGATTGCAACTGATGCCTCCTGCTTCACGTGATGTGCAAGATGTGTGGTAAGATTAACTATACTTATTTGCATAAGAGGTTGCTTGACAACATTCTTATGTTCCAAGTGCTTGACCAGGACAGACAACAACAAATGTGAGTTTTCTCCTGCCAATCAAAAAACAATATATGTTAAAGCCAACAAGTTTTTTTCTCTAAATCTTCATCAAAGTCAAAAGACAGAACATTGAGCTCCACTTCTTCCTCAAAGATTAAACAATGAAGTTCCATGTCTCACCCGATTCTTCCAACAGTGACTGAAAATACATTAAAACAGACCATGCGAGCCCATTTTTGGGAGACCAGTGGTTTCCCACGTCAAAATTATGAAAAAGCGGTTCAAGCATGCGGCGCACTGTTGTAGCAGCCTTTGCCAGTCCAGCCATATTGTGCAAGCAAACCCTGGACCAGTAAGAGGGGCATTTGGAAGTATCCCTGTGAAAGAACCAAAACAATAAAATGATGTTTTATAAAATATAAATTATGATCTAAAGGATGTAATGCAAAAGTGATGAAATCTTTGGGGCCTTACATTGTAGGGTCCAATTCAGCTTTGGTGCAAATGAGGTTTGGTAAGGAAGAAACCTTCTCACTTATTTCTGGAAATGATGAGCCATGATCTTCTGCTTTAAGCACTTCTTGAACCCCCTGGCCCTGGTGTTGAAAATATAGTCCGTCTTGCTTGCCATTTTCTGGGTTTATTTGGAGATCCATGTAGTTTTCCAATATCACAGATATGATCTATAGAAGAATTGAGTAAATTGACTTTCAGACTGAATGACACCAAATGCAGAAAATGCAGAATTTTTAAGCATAATTCATTGTTGGTTCAGATAGAGTTAACTTCCGACAGTTGATAATCTTATATGAGATAAGGTCCTATCATCAACTTTAGCAATTGCAACTTTAATGAACCTGTAAGTTTTGATTATTTACATCCAATCCATGGATATGAAAGGATACTTACACTATCAAAGTCCATAGAGATATGCGAGTGCTCACCCATGAACAACACCTAGGCAGAAAATATTGAAAGGAAAAATATGAAGTAGAAACTATGAAAAAATAATAGTGGCAGATTACTTGTAAAAAGAGTGATGGAAAAATAAAATATGAAAGTAATATAGATTAGAAATAACATATCAAGTAAAAATTTAAAGGCCGAAAAAACAATAACCACCATAACAAGTAAAAATTAAAAGGAAAAAAAACAATGACAACCATACTAAATCATTAATGCATGCTTATCTGCAAATGAGCAAACCCTGTGTCTTCAAAAATATAGGTAGGAAACATACCATAGAAGCCAGAGCTTTCAATCCTGCCGATCGTAAACCTAGAGCCTCTTTCATCATCTCCAACCTCTTGAGCCAGTTGAGAAAGTTTAGGAATAAGACCTTCTACTGTTGAACATATATGTACTATCCATCTACACTTTGTGTCAAAAGATCAGTATTAGTCCAAAATTTTAAAGAACTAAATATTAAGAGTTCAACTACAGTCTGCCAGTGGAATGATAATCAATTGCCAAGAACATTATCAAAACCAAATCATCTTAACAATTCTTCTCAATAGCAATCTTAAAATTAAAATAAGATCATCTAATGCATGAGCGTAGAGATATTCAACCCAATTTCACATCTTTCCTCATCAAATTTCCAGAACATATAACAAATTTCTCTTTCAGATTGCCATAGGGTTAAGTGATTTAATAATGCTCCAATTATTGGGGCCATCAAAGGAGTGAACAAATTATACAACATCAAAGTGCTAGCTTTATGCCCCATAAATTTACATCAACTGTACAATCCATACCTTTGAGTTAAACAAATAAGCCAGCAAGTCTATCCATGTCTAATTTAGGTCTCTGACTTAGCTGTCTCATAAATAACATGATAAATTCATCAGACTAAGATGAAAATACTTGTCCTCGTAGTGATCCTCATAGTGATTAGGAATTTGATACTTTTATACTTTTATGTTGAAACTCTACTTACTAAAACTACAAGAAAGAAATTTAGTAACTAATAATTAGCACGCCGAAATTCCAAAAGAGCAAGCCAAATTTTATGCCAACACAACGACAGATAGCATAGGAGTGCCTTTCCAGAGAAACTTGTACACTGAATATGACCAACTGGAGAGCACTAAGAAAACTATCAAGCAACTGTCAATTAGGTGTTCTTATACCAATCATGTAAGTATCCCCTAGACAAAAGTCTTGTATTTGTCTTATTAGCAGTTACTACTTAATTTGCTATCATTTCATCAAGGAACTTTGGCTTCATTTGGTTTTGTTTACGTTGACTTTGTATTTTTATTTCCGGGTAAATTTTACGTTGATTTTGTTTATATTTTAAAAAGGGTAATTACACCTGTTTTTGTATTTTAATAATAGTTTTTAAAAATAATGCATATTTGTCTTTTATGACATAAAAACAATTTCAACCCCATAATTTGAAAGAGGAAGAGACCTGTGAGAGTAAACGAGGAGAGGGAAATTAGGGATAGACAGAGAGAATTTAGAATTCCATGTTTCAAGGAAAGTGGACACGTCAGAAAATTTTCTAATCTTTAGGGAAATTACACCATTCCCCCTAAAAGTTTCACCAAATCTCACTTTTCTCGTTGAAGTTTCAATTTGGACATTTAACCTACTAAACTTAGAAAAACCTGATCAACATGCCCCACCGTTAAAGACATTGTCAATTGTTAATGGTTTTTGCATGACTTGCACGTGAATGAAAGATAAATTATTTTTTAAAAAAATAAATGAATACAAAAATAAATTGCCTCGCACCCCTCTCTCCTCTATTCTCTCCCTCCCTCTCGCTCCCCTCTTCTCCACCGCCCATGGGCCCTGCTGTCAGACACCACCGTCCACCATCTTAGGAATCACACTCTAGATCAAATTCCCAACCCACATTTGAAGAGAGAATCCATGAAAGGGTTGCAGTGCCACCTCTTTGTGGTCATGGCGTACAACCAAATCTGTAGCTGCATGATGGTCATTCCAACCCGTTCTCCCTCCCTCATCCTCTCTTTCCAGAGCCTCAAAAGATGGAAAATCCTCATCCAAAAACCTAACTTTATTTGATGAAGATTTTTCTTTTCTTCCCAAAATACCGTTTTGGTGCAATTTCAATCTAAATTGTTGACTGATTTTATACACCAATGAGATAAACTCATTTTCTACTTCCTTTGATTCTCCCTGCCCTTTTGGCATAAAAAAAAATCTAGGTTGTTCTATCGGACCAAACACATTTCGCCACCCCAGAAAATCACCCCATCTTCAAAACCCTAAAATCTGCCTCACCGATGCTACTACTGGAGCCCAAGCCCGTCACACCATGACTCGACATTTGGCAAGGGTTCCGAAAAAGATGAAGGATCAAAATTAGAAGGATGTGACGGGTGTGTGCAAAGGCCGTGGAGGTGGTTGCCAGAAAAATGCAATCTATTTCTAATTTTTAATTTGTTTATTTCTCATTCACTTGCAATCTCACGTGCAAATTGATCAATTTTTCAAAGTATAAGGAGTTAAATGTCCAATTCTAAATTTCAAGGAGCAAAGCGAGAATTCTGTGAAACTATAAAGGGGAATGGTGTAATTCTCCCTAATCTTTAAAAGCAAACTTTTTTTTGCTTTTAGAATAAATAGAAAAGTTATTTTTGTTTTTCAAATAAATACCTTCTCCAATCGTGGTCCGAAGAACTGTTTTTAACTTAAAAAAAAAAAAAAAAAACTGTTTTAAACTTTTTTTAATAGAAGAACTGTTTATATAAATCCAAGCAGATCCTAAAACATGAACACGTTGCTTTAGTAGCAACTATATGGAGGCAGTTGAGGTAAGTGTGCAACAGAAGAGCTATGACTCGCAACACAGAGAGATTATACATTGTGATCTTAATGAGATGGCTCACTTAAACTTGAGACTAGGATCTAGGTTAGCACGGAGACACCCATCTACTGGTGTAATTGGTAACATAATACCTGGCAACTTATGAAATCGACAAGAGTATTGCTACCCAAAATACGTATATCATCCTGTCGAGTTTGTTCTAAGAGAGTCCGAACAATTCCCAACAAACTACTTGCAAATAAGGGCCTGCAACATTGAAGGAATTTCAAATCAATAATGGGTGCCCTTAATATCATTCACTTTCCAATTGATAAAAAAAAAAATAACTGCAAATACAAAAAGTTTGTATTTCTAAGGAGAACAGACAAATCTCAGATACACAAAAAAGTAACCTGTTCAAGATTAAAAAAAAAAAACTAAATAGATTAATTGATTCAATTAGATTTCAAATCAATAATACATGTATGAAGGGAAAAGTTATGGCAAGAATGAGTTGCATTATACAATACTCATACAGTATAACAAACTTGACTTCCATCCAGATACTACTGAAACTTCTAATTCTAAACACTATTGAACATGTAATCTCTTCATCATTGACAGCATTCCTGATAAATGGATCCACTGCATTCATTTAAGATCATTTGTGCTATTATCTAATTGTCCTCAATCAATCCTAGTTTCGGCCAGCCTCCTTTTCTTCTAATAAATGAAAGAATTATAGCATTATTGCATTAAGCCAGGTGGGTGCCAACCAATTTATGTTCCACTCATCCATAGCCTCTTATTCACAAATATGGAAAATAAACACAGAAATAAACTTCATTCACTTGTTATCGAGCAAAATCCTAAGTCTGCCTCATTCCACACTCCAAAAGAAAAAAACCAGAAAGTGGAGCATCTTAACATAATGAAGGTGCCATGAGAAAAACACAAAAAAGTAATTGTTCTGATGTACAAAATCTTATACCTCAACTTCTGATGTGCACAAATCTACCACAACTTAAACAACACAAAAGCCTTCCAGCAAAATAACACAACCTACCCCCACATTTCCACAGGAAGTTTCTTTAATTAGGTAATTGTTCACTTTAAACAAGGATTAGAACCCTTTGTCATCATACAGTTTTTCAACTTTTAAAACGGCCTAGAAACTCCCTATCCATATTGCATTAAAAATGAAAAATGTCAAACTTACATCTGCTCCTTACATGAAGACAGCAATCTCCTGTAAATGCACAACACGACTTTTGCAGACCCAAAGTGTTCGTTCCGCAAATCTTTGTAACATCTCAGCTCTAGATAATTAGTAATCTGTAGATATAATATTCAAGTGCATTAGCCAGCAAGCACATAGGAATTCAAACCAAGGGTTAGAATTTCAAAAAAATAAAATAAAAATCCATCACTAGAAACTTATAGGCAAATATGAGCAAAAACACAATCCCTTCCAAGTTCTGAACAACTATAAAATGTGCACTAGATGATTATTGGTTTACAACTAAATATTGCTAAAAACAAAAGAAAAACGGATAGGGTGGGACATTGTAAATGTATTGACTAAACATCTCACATGTAAATATTTAAGGATCCGTGTCATAAGATACTTTGGATAGAGCTAAGATAATGGCTATAGGAAAACCAAAAACTGGGTGTATCAATGCAGCAAACACGAAAATAAACATTACCTCAGGAATTCTTAAAGGGTTCTTAGAAGCATATTCACACAGTTTTCCAATTTTCCTGTCATTTGGTTCAGCATCCTGTCAAAGTATGATGGCAAATAAATGGGTAAGAAAAAACCTGCTGAGGCTTCAAGAGACAAAAGACACCAAACAGGCACATCCAGATCTTAGATTGTCACAAATAGTATTTAAAGATATCCTCTTAGCAATGATAAGGATACTGAAATGCAAAATTGTGTATGGTAATCAACCGTTCTAGCAGAAAATTACTTTTCTTAAGTATCGCATTTCTATGCTAACAAGTTAGTGTCCCAACTGAATATGTAACCGCAAACCCACGGTACAAGACTATGTGTCTAAGATTAGTAATAGGGGACCCAGCATTCAACCTTGATCAGAAGCTACTGACAATCCTAATTAATCATTCCAGATAAGCATAGTTCAGCAATACCATTTCATCATAATTACAACCCAAAGTAGCCAAAAAAAAAAAAAAAAGCAAACACATTAGGCATGAAGGCAAAGACTAGAACTAAGGTAATGCAAAGTAGGAAGATTTACCTGAGATCGTGGGAAGATCTCAGCAAGAAGCTTTTTGTACCGTTTCACAGGCTGTCTTGACCTTGCTCGCATTGAAGGACAGAAACAACATAGGTTTCCACATATCGGCACAACTCTCCTTGACATAACCCCCATTTTTACGAGGAAAGATCAAGCCCCTCCTATCAAAGTAAAACAAAAATTCAGAAAATAATTCACAAACCGCTACAAGTTTACGATCACAACTTTCCCTTTCATGGAATTTTCAAGAAACCATTCGCCCAATTCCCAATTCACAAATTGCTCATTAACAATCACAGATTGTCCTTTCATGCCTTTTTTTCAAGGAACGATCACCAAATATTCAAATGAGTGTGTGAACCCAATTAACTAAAGAAAAAGAAATGCACTGCTCTAATAACATCAAAGCAAAAACTACTGAAAATTAAGACATACCCACAACCTAAAATCGGGAATTATTCTCCCCGACGAATCCCCGCGCCTAAAACCCTAATCCGTAATAACCTACACGGAAGGAGAAAAAAATCAAAATCATAATCTGCACAGTTTACGTAAGAATTCTAAATTGTTTAAATTGTTTAGAAATTGAAAGCGTATATATATACAAAACAGTAGCATCGAAAAGTCGTGCGAGGATGATCTATGAGGAACGGTCGAATTTGACCTGAGATTGCGAGTAAGCCAACGGGGGAGAGGATTCAAATCCCCCCGGCGTTTTTTCTCGCTCTCCCCTCTCGTGAACATTAGAATGAGAACAAGAGGAAAAAAAGGGTCAATAAAAACGGGTAAATTCAGTACTTCTATATGATGATAAACAATAATTATTACTATTAATTATTGATTGGTGCATGTCGCCGTCTCCTTTTTTAATTTTGAAATTCTTTTTAAAAAGTGTACCTTTTTTTTTTTATGAAACAATAAACGTCTAGTAAATTTTTAAAATGTTCTAAACCTTTTTCTGAAAAGATTAAATACACCCGAGAAAGCTAAAACATAAGTTTTTGGAGAAAAAAAGAAAACTTTACTTATTCAGAAAGTACGGAAGTAATTTCTTGTTTGTTTCATTTAATGCTAAGGGTTAATTTGAGAAGCTTATAATAAATTATTTTTAATTTTTTGAGAAAAATAAAAATTACTTTTCAAAAAAACTATTAACTGTAGTTTACAGAAAAGTAATTTCGAGATTTTCGAAAATCTATCAATCTCTTATTTTTTATTGAAAAATATTTTCTCAGTAGAATAAGGGCACCCAAACTGTCCTTAGAGGCTAATATCAAATTATTGTAATAAAAATCAAAAGAAAATATACTTTTTAAAAGTGGAAAGAGTTTCTATACTATGGCGGGAATGCTAATACTATGTTAATTTTTGTAAAAATTTTTAACTCTTTTTAAGTTTTTATTATTAAAATAATATAGTATTAACACCTGAATATAGATAAATCTATAAACACGAGCGCATAAACTTTCGATCTCTTTTAAAAATTAGAGATACCTTTTTTCAAGGAAAAAAGGGAAAAAAAAAAAGGGAAGAGGGAACAAAAGAGAATAAAAGCTTCGAACAGTCCCGCAATTTAGGGGAATGGAATATCTTTTCACGTCCTTTGCATGAAAGGAATGTGTTCCCCAAACCCCCCACCTTACTTTTCATCCTTTCTTCCATCTTATCACCTCTATCTTTTCATCTCAATTATCAACTTCATTTTATCGATTTATCATTTTGCTTTTTGTCACGCATGACTAAATTTTAAAGGTATCATAGAATCAGAGTATGGGTAATTTTTAAAAGTTCAATCTCTTTCTTCTTCTTACTAGAGAAAAAGATAGTCACTGAATCATGGTATATTAGCATGGAGATGCTTCACTCGATTATGATCTCCTTAACCCATGCACACCATCTAAGAAATTTTAAATATGTGCAATCTTAAACACTCTCAATAACAAATATTGAAAGAAATTAAGTTATATTATAAATGGCTTATGCGCGCATCAATTATTTATAAATAAGAAAAAGATGCAGTGTATAAGTAGTATCGGCGTATTTATGCATTGTTGTGTGTCCATTTTCAATGTAATTCTTTATGCCGTTAACTATGTCCCAAGTTTGAGTCACTCCCCTTCCTTTTAAGTTTCCATTATTCACTCCTTAGAATTTTATATGGGACGAGAGAAAAAAAAAAAAAAAAGATGCATAGACTTTTTGTTTTGTGCGTGATTAGTGACATTTACATATTCCAAAAGTGCCCCCCTTACATTAAATAATGTTTAATTGATTCCTTTGTATGAGTTAATCAATGTTGGTGGGGCTGCGATGTTGGATTTGGAATTATCCTTACTTGGAAGAATCCCATCATGGTAGTCAAAAAGAAACTCCGAGTGACCCAAAATGCCTGAAGTTATAATAATTTCATTGGGCCCTATTAAAATAAATAAATAAATATAAATAATTTTTTTTTATTATAGCTAAATTAATAGAGTTTGATCACGTTGATCATAAGCTTTCTGACCGTAAGTCTTTATTCTTTTCTTCATCCCCTCCTTCTTTATTTTTTCTTCTTTTATTGAAAAGCTATCTAAATTTGGGATTAATGCAAATATAATCTTTTATATTTAAAAGTGGCTAATTTGATCCCTAAAATTTACAAAAAGCTATTAATTTAATTTATAAATTAATGAAATTTCCTATATTTAAACGAAAAAGCTCATGTGAAAAATCTACCACTAGACCGAGCAACAGGTTTCCCTTCTTCCTATCCGAAGAATCACTTTGCATGCTAATTGAGTTAAGCTATGTAATATTCATAACTATATTCAGCTAAATCAACTAATTCCAAATTTAAGGGATAAGAAAAATATCTTTCCCCTTCATTTTTGCCCCCTCGTGAACATCAAAACATGCTAGGATTACCCGTTTTTCCTTATGGATCGGATTCAATAATAATTGAGCGGGTCGGGTAATGGTGAGCGGATTTATTTTGCATGATTACTCTTAATAATTTTTTAACTCTCATATTAGGAGAATTATTTTTTAAATATATATATTTTTCCCACTTGAATAATATAACGCATGTTGACGTATGTAGGAGGACATAAACATCAAGGACGCTTTTAGTAGTATTAAACCAAGAATTCTGAACACATAAATAAATAAATAATGTACCATGCTTATGCTTAGAGGCTCCTTTCATTACATTATCAAATTCTAATTTACAATTGCAAAATAAAATATTAAGAAAGAAAGAAAGAATTCGCCACCCTAGTCGAAAATTTTTTTAAAAATAAATAAAATCCGCGTAATAATTTCTCGCGCAAACAACAAAAACTCGCTCAACGATAACGTCTCGCGAAACCCCCAAATTCCGAAACGCGAGAGAAAGTCAGAGCTCCTCCGCCCCGGCGACCGCGACGCCGGCTCGCTTGACGGAGTCGAACAGCGGTGCCACCAGTCTCCGGTGAAGGACGGGGCGCGAGAGCTCCTCGCGGAGGTCGATCTCGACGCCGGACACGCCGATCTCTCTGAGGCGGAACCCTAGCTTCTCGCCGACCCTCGCCGCGACCTTGGCGTCCCAGAAGTGGTGCGACCTCGGGAATCGGTTCAGCTTCGATCGGTACTGCGCGACGAACTCCTGCTCCGATGACGAGGCCATGGCGACGATCGATTCGGTGGCGGGGCTCGTCACCTGCGCCGTGATCTTCCTGCAGCTCAGCACCAACCGGAGGATGTGGCTCTGATTGATCGCCGGCATTCTCGATCGGACGGAGGCGGCGACGGAGGAGCGGTGGGGGTTTTCTTTTTCCGGTTACAGTGGGACTGCGAAAATGGGGGTTTGATCAGTCAGACGCGAGAACTGGACGGATCTGAATCGAGACTTTTCCAAGGAATAACTTGACATACCTTTACAATTTACAAATTTTAACCATATTATTGATCCAATCGACAGTAAATAAATCATGAACTAATTAATTTTTCATAATATTTTGAGATTTCTAAGATAAAATTCTAAATTATTATAACCAGATTGGTTCATCCGTGTCCTCACCTGGCGGAGCCAGTGGGGCAGTGGCTCCAGCTGGATTTTTAGTAAAAGAAATTAGTATAGGTCCGACACTGCCCCCTAATTAAAACGCAGCCCGCCCGCGCTTCCTCGCCTCACCCCACCCACCCAGCCATACCCACATGGACGGATTTGGGTTGTCTCCAATTTTGCAAGGGAGTCTATCATGTAATTTTATAATTCTTTTTTATTTTTGATAAACTTTTAAATAATTTTAATATGAAAATAACACACAAGTATATATAGGTATGTCAATTTTCATAAGATTTGATGATACATAACTTATTCATCCTCAGCATTGAAGAAAATGACATCTAAAAATTATGCTGAATTTTCAATACTTAGAATGAATGATTTATTTATTTTCAAATGTTATGAAAATTGACATGTCCATATATTTTTCTGTATTATTTCTATCTGTATGGTTAAAATTATTTAAAAATTTATTAAAATAAAAAATTATAAAATTGCAAGGGAGAGTGCACCCAAAAATTGGAACTAGATCTGAAAGTTTTAGATTTAAAACCAACGTAGGCAATTCTTTCTTCGAACAGAGGCGTTTCAAGCCACCTGAGGTTGTATCCTAGCTCTGGCACCAGGTGTCCCATGCAAAGTCTAATTCAATTAAATTTAATAAGTTTCTTCGTCATTTCAAGTTCTTTCCATCTATGGGATCAAAATGCTATTTCATATGAAAATATGAATGTTTTCTTTTGGTGTTACAACTCTTTTCTTTGCATATTTTTATAATAAATTGACAATATTTTTGCTTGAATAATACGGACAATGATATATATATATATATATATATATTTGAATGGAGGGAAGCAAAGTAAAGTTCCATGATAATTTTGAAACAACTCCCATAAAATAAAAAAATAATGCATGTTAACTTGTGACATCATCATAGATAGCACCACCTTCAAAAGACAAAAAAAAAAAAAAAAAAAGAAAAGGAAAAAACTTAATAGAATTACGATGCCAAAAAAGATTTTATATAAAAATAAGATAAATTAAAATTTAACAACATTTTGAAATGATTCTCAGAGTTTTGGAGTCTCTGATGCAATTTACCCTTTTTTACTTTGGAAAATAAAATGATGGGCCAAGGAATTGTAGATGGACGACGTCTCCCTCTCACCTTCTTCCTGTTGTTCTTCACCATCATCATAATCATCCATGGCAACCGCCAATCCCTCCACTGTTTCATCCATGCTTGAGAAATCCTATCTGAACCCATCCCACAAATCCGTCTCTTCACTCCCCAAAATCCTCCCTAAACCCTCCTTCCCCCACGACCCCTCCTCCTATCACACCCAAAGAGCCCCTCGCAAAATCTGCTCCAAAAACCCCTTGTCCGACGTTATCTCCTCGTACAAGTCGAACTCAGATGCCCAATCTGTAGAATTTGACGATGAAGACAAACCTCGTGAAGAGTGCGGCGTGGTGGGCATCTACGGCGACCCCGAAGCCTCCCGCCTCTGCTATCTTGCGCTCCACGCGCTCCAGCACCGCGGGCAGGAGGGGGCCGGGATTGTTTCAGTGCACAATAACGTCCTTCAAACCATCACCGGTGTCGGGCTCGTCTCCGACGTGTTCAGCGAGTCGAAGCTCGACCAGCTCCCCGGTGATTCGGCGATTGGGCATGTTCGGTACTCCACCGCTGGCGCCTCCATGCTCAAGAACGTTCAACCCTTCGTCGCTGGGTACCGATACGGGTCCGTCGGCGTCGCCCACAACGGCAATTTGGTAAATTATCGCACCCTTAGGGCTATGCTAGAAGATAATGGGTCAATCTTTAATACTACTTCTGATACGGAGGCTGTTCTCCACCTTATTGCAATATCAAAGGCGCGGCCTTTCTTTCTTAGGATAGTCGATGCCTGCGAGCAGCTCCAGGGGGCTTACTCAATGGTGTTTTTGACAGAGGACAAGCTCGTGGCTGTTCGGGACCCATTTGGGTTCCGGCCATTGGTGATGGGAAGGAGGAGTAATGGTGCTGTTGTGTTTGCATCTGAGACCTGCGCCCTTGACTTGATTGAAGCCACTTATGAGAGGGAGGTTTATCCCGGAGAGGTTTTGGTGGTGGACAAAGATGGGGTTCAATCCCTTTGTTTGATGAAACACCCTGAACCAAAATCATGTATCTTTGAACACATATACTTTGCTCTCCCCAATTCAGTAGTTTTTGGGAAATCGGTTTATGAATCGAGGCATGCATTCGGGGAAATACTAGCCACTGAATCTCCTGTGGACTGTGATGTTGTTATAGCCGTGCCAGATTCGGGGGTTGTGGCGGCCCTTGGTTATGCTGAGAAAGCGGGCGTGCCATTTCAGCAGGGGCTAATAAGGTCACACTATGTTGGGAGAACCTTCATTGAGCCATCTCAGAAGATTAGGGACTTTGGTGTGAAGTTGAAGCTCTCACCAGTTCAGGCAGTGTTGGAAGGGAAGAGGGTTGTTGTGGTGGATGATTCAATTGTTAGAGGAACCACATCTTCAAAGATTGTTAGGTTGTTGAGGGAGGCTGGGGCAAAAGAAGTTCACATGAGGATTGCTAGTCCTCCCATTATAGGGTCTTGTTATTATGGGGTTGATACCCCAAGTCCAGAGGAGCTGATTTCTAACAACATGAGTATGGAAGAGATAAGGCAGTTTATTGGGTCGGATTCACTTGCGTTTCTTTCAATTAAGAGCTTGGAAAAGTTGTTGGGCAGTGATTCTCCAAATTATTGTTATGCTTGCTTCTCTGGGAAGTACCCGGTGCTTCCAAAAGAGGTTAAAGTGAAAAAGGTGGGAGATTTTGTGGATGATGGGCTAAATGGTAGTCTTGATTCCATAGATGGGGGTTGGGTTCAAGCTCCAAGAAGTGATAAAGTGGAGAATGTTAGCAGTTCAAGGTAGTAGCTGCTGTGGCTGCACATTTGCAATGTGTCAGTGTGCGTTAGAGGCAGCTGGATTTAGAGTTAAGTTATATCTGATGGGCTGAGTGACAATAATACTGAACTGAAATCTTTTTTGTCATCTCTTGTTTTCTGCAATCATCTAGGCTTTTGTCTTTAGTTCCTTGTTAAAAATTGGGTGATGGGTTGTGAACTTGTGAAATAATATATATTGCTTCGACTGATTTAACTTACATTGTCTAATAGTCTGTATCAAATTTGAATAGCTGGATTAATTTTTATTTGATCTTGTTGGTTGAAAAGTTCAATAGCCCAACTCTAGTATGATGTCAGCCTAAGCAAATCATCCTGTATTTCTTTAGTTCCTATGTTATACAATGGATGATGGGTTGTGAATTTGCAAAACAATATATGTTTGCTTCCATTGTTTTAATTTACTGTGATCTAATATTCTGTATTAAATCCAAATAGTTGGATTTAGTGGTTTTGTTTTTTCCTGCTGGTTGAATATTCAGTAGCTCCACACTAGTATACTAAATCTTGTGCCGTTACATTTGAGGCTTTTGACTTGCATGCCACTGGTTATTCCCCCATTTCAATACATGCGACTGCTTGGTGGTACTTGTGCTTGATTTTCCAAATAGTTGGATTTAGGATTTTGAGCTCAGACTCAATGATTGGATGAGTCCAGATCCCAAAACAATGCCATCTTGATACAATGTTTAAAAATGGATTCACTTTTGTTTCAAACATTTTATATTACAAAGCTGTAGTTTTGGGATCCAGACCAGACTAACATTCATGCATTTCTATGATACGGGCTGCAATGATGGATTGCTGTTTTTCATCATATTGCAGCAACATTCTGAATTACGTGCTGATGCATATTGAAAATCGAAACCTTGTAAACTTGTTCACCTTGTTGAATTGATCCCCACCATTTCTCTGTTTTGTAAAGATGCATGTTAGGAGACCTTTAATATTTTTAATGCCCAGGGGAAAAAAAAAATTGTTACCAAATCTTCAATTGGAAGGGCAATTACAGGCCAGCTTGCCATGAGGAAGAAAAGAAGTGGTGTCTCAAGCATGTCCCTCATCCCTCCTTATAACCTCTTGAATTTCAAGTGGGTTTATTCTGGCAGAAGTGCTAGGACATGCAGTCTGGTGGTTTTACACCAGAAATATTTCTTGATAAGCTTGTTTCTCTTATTTGAACCCGTGCATAGATTCAAATATTGGTAGTTCACAGTTTTTATGTTGCTGATTAGGTACACACATAATGATTGTTCCCTTAGGAAGTCTGGAGGACATTATCTTCACATGTTGGGGCGAGAACCAATCCCTCACAATTTTTGAATTAAGAGAAGTTATGTTGAATCTTGTGAAGCTCTTGTAAAGTCTCTTGCTATTCTGTGGAGCAATCTTCTGTCCTCTCTTATTGACTTGCTTTTTTGGAGAATTATTCATCATGGTTTCCCTTTTATTTGCTGCTGTGCATAAGGTTAATGTGTTCACTTTCAAACACATGTATGACTTAAACGGTCAGAATAAAGTTTCCCACACCATCGAAAAACCAAATGTTGTTTGAAATCGTAGAATTTCTATCTTATTGTGGGACCTGTTGTTGATGCATTCTTATTCAGCATTTGAACAAGAGACTTAAGGATGTCAAAGTTAGTGCCCCGATAGTGTATGGCAATGTTGTGCTCTGGCTTGGGAAGAAGGCAAGTGAGTGAGTAATGGCGAACCGAATGATTGATTTTATGCATTTAGCCAAATGCCTCTTTACATTTCTGATGATCAGGTACCAATCACATAAGTGGACTGTCTATGTTTGCGTGACGAGAAATGAGGATTTGGGCCTAGTGATAAAGTGCGTAGTCTTCCAGCTGCACTCTAGCTTTAATATTCCTACGAGGGTTGTGGAGTCGCCACCATTCGAATTGTCAGTAGGTGGGTGGGGTAAATTTGAGATTGCCATCACGCTCTATTTCCAAAGTGATGGTTCTGATAAGCCACTGAATTTGTATGTATTTTCTTTGCTTTTTTACTTTTATTATTACTACTATTATTTGCTTGATGAATCGACACTAGCAAATTTTGCACTTGTTTTTGTTATTTTGGGCGAGTGGGGAATATAATGTTGCTTGTTCATTTGGATCCCAACACCGTTTTGTATTCAAAAAAAGACACAAAGAGAGCCTAAACAGCTTCCAATGAATCCACCACATTCGAAACATGGAAAGTTGTGAAAATATTTACTCAGGCTAGGAGTTGGTGTGTGATGAATGTGTTCTTCATCCCAACTAAGAATTGGACATTTATTGATATGAACTTCTTCAACTCACACTTGTAGCGATCATGTCGTTTTATTTAATAAAACTAGGTTATGCTTCCATAACAGAATTCCTATTACTGTCATTTGTCCTGAGATGTGAAATTCTGATTAAGTTCTAACCTTATTATTACAGATACAACCATTTAAAGCTATACCCTGAGGATGAATCGGGCCCTTTGTCCACTGAGGAACCTGTCATCGCAGAGTCGTACGATGAGGTTGTATCCTCTGAGCCATCTTTGGCTCGTGTGCTGAGTTATCCTGCTGTGACAGTGCCTGGACCACCTGCTGGTTTTAGTTTGCTTCCCCATGGTTTGTTTCCTAGCTGTTTTTTGTAGACCCCTGGTCCTCTGAATGATGCTTCTTGTTATTTGTTTATTCGTTGTAGTTCCAAGTGAGGATGCAAATAAGAAGAAGAGGGGTGACACGAAGGACAATCTCCTAAGCCAATGGGTTCACAAATTTTTCAGAGGCAAACGAGCTTTCGAAGCTTGCGACTGCGGGCCAACAGGTCAACATGAATGGGTTGCTTCCCATGCTTCACTAATTATTTATTTTCTTCATGAGCCTTGATCTTCTTTATAATACTTCTGCCAAATGCAAACTCCCATCTCTTGCGTGCAAGAGTTTATGTTATGCCTATGTACTCAATTAAGCCATCCACTCGAATCAGCTTGACCATTACTCGTTTTATAACATTGCAAACCAGCAGAAAAATATATGCTTGGATCCTGTTTTGGGGGGTCATTACAAATTAACGGAGCAAACCCACCAAGGGAGAACCTCCAGTCGGGGCAAGCAGGTAGTCTGATTGGTCGTTGATAGGCTTCACCGGGATTGCATATCACACACGCTTGCCTTCCACAAACAATGTGGGACTTGCGGTGTCAGAATCTCACTTAAATGTGTCATGTCCTTGTTGTGATACGTCATCAGTTCATCAATGCTCACTGAGAGGCATGTGGGTTCGAGAGGTGATTTCCACCAATCGGTGTAGCAGTTGGCGCCAGACTACGCTATGTTTTGCACGACGTCAACTGGCATGAGCTCCGGCGCCAGTCCTAAACCCTGCAAGCCAGTCAACTAGCCCAAAATTGTAATGCTGGAGTGTCAAAGGATAAGCCATTGACTCAGCGACTGGAGCAATCGAGAGCATTAAGAGCGTAAACAGCAGAAAGAGTGATGGATGATTATGAATATCATCATTGATGGATTTAGGGCGAGGGCTTCAACAAATGCAATGGTAGAGTAGGCTTAGGGTCTGAATGCAGATGCTCGATTCATAATCTTTGGGTTGTTTACTATGGATTAAAATGTTAGTGTCTGCACATCTGAAATGGCTGTGAAGTTTATCCACCTGAAATTCACGAGTAATTGATGGATCCTTTCAGAAATCCATACACTAAGTTTAATTTTAACACAGATCAACATTTCTCAGCTTTCATATGAATAGTGCTAGTATGAGCAACTGAGCAAAATTTTCTCGTATGAGCAATAGGCCTCAAAAAATAATTATAACTGTCGGATTAAAAATCTTAATTCATATCCTATTGGGTGATAACATTTGAACCGCATTTTTTTTTTTTTTGGTTAATTGAACTTCATTTGTTTATATATATATATTCTCCATAGCCAATTCAATGATATGTAAGGTTTTATTATCGTCCAAAATAGCTTCTATAAGTTAGGTGATTATTAAAGAGATCTCTTATAGTATTTATTTTTTTCATCATACACCCATTGTACTTATGAAAATAGGATAATAGGCCTATGCCATTCAAATTCGTCCAAATTGATAGTAGAAAAAATAAAAAGTATATTTTATAATTAAAATGTCAAAAATCATACCTCAATCCTCTCTCTCTCTCTCTCTCTCTCTCTCTCTCTCTCTCTCCCCGCCGCGCAACGCTCCCACAGGGAAACCTGCGTCCTCTGCCCGCTATTAATTTAGCGCGGAAGGTACTCTCACCATCGAATCTCTGCGGGCGCTTGCTGATATTTCAATCATCTCCTTTCTGACGAAACCCTAGCACACGAGGAGATGTTCAAATCTCATTTGAACTTTTCTCTCCTATTCCTGCATGTTCTCCTATTTCAATTCTCATCCAAGGTTTCATCAATCAGGTATGCCTTTTATTCGCTTCCAATCCGTTGCTTACCACAAGAACAAAGAAAATAAAATTGTTTAGCTTTCGAGATCAAGAAAAACTCATCCATGTATGTCTTATGGGTTGCAAGTAAGGAGAAAATTGTGATTTAGAAACCATGATTTTTTTTTTTGTTTATTATATATTTACTCTTGTTTGCATTCTCCTGGTGACCAACCAGAGCTTCAATCACATTTCTGATTTTTTTTTTTTGAATCTATATTTAAATTCAAATCTCCCCCTCTTGCTTTTTGGCAGCAGCTGTCAGCTCCTCAACTTTTTGACCCTAGATTTACCCTGCTAGCAAGGTATACATAAACATGTGCATCCATACATTTGTATGCAAGATGCTTCTTGGAAAATATTTGGGGGTCGTTATCGGTTCTAGTAGTTCCCTTGGTTTGGGGCCAGTTTAGAAGTCTACGCCACAGGAAGAAGTTGAAAATCTGGCTTTTATATGCTGTAAGAGAGTCATGTACTTTTCTTGCTGGGAAGACTGTGGAAATTAAAGCTCTTAGCCATGATTAATGCTTTTGAGGTTGTCACATGCACAGAGAGTTTTGTTCTCTAAAGTGAAGCGAATTCTTTTATTTGAATTAAGCATCTTCCTGGTATACTAGGTGCTTTGAGAAGCAAAGTTACGGTCAAACAGGAAGTTGTTTTCCACAAAGTTTTTCCCCCTTAACCTTGTTAACTTATACTAGGGAAAAAGTTGGTAGATTTTTAGTTTTTGTTGTGGAGTTACAACTTTGCCTGTTTGCAATGCTGGGATTCTGTAACATTGTTAATGACACCTGATAGTATAATAATAGGTTAAGTGTGGGAGTGCAGTATTTTCTAAATTAGCCTAAGGAAAACTAAGATAATTGACATCAAGTTGCCTGTGATGAGAAAATAAATCTACAAATTTGTGTACTTATCTCCCACCTCCTCTTACCTTTTCTTTTTCTTGGTTTGTATTGCTGGAGGGGGTTAGCGCTCAGAGATTAACAAGAGATAAAGTTAAATGAAAGAAAGTTTTGACTGGGCTGCATGAGTATGAAACTGAGTAGATAAGAGGTAGGATGCTGAGGGTGAGATGTAACATACTAGGATAAAGTACAATGGAGGCACTAATTAGTGACACATCCAATCCAACTATTTACTTTTGGTTTCATTGTCTTATCAGTTGAAAACATTATGTAGCATATGTGAATCATTGTGATTGTGTGAAAATATATCTGGTTTGGTGTTTAAAAGTGATTGTAGTTCATATAATTTTCTATGGAACAGATTGTGCAGCTCAACTTTTCTGAGTGATTTGTAATTGAAAATCGGACCCTAAACATTTCTTTGTTTGTTTATCTGTTGATGCTAGCCGATGATTTTGTGTGGCTTTCTCCTCATAATGTAATATATTTTCAACCTGTTTCACATTTTCACTTTAGGAAGGATATCAGCCTTCAGGTGCGAGAGGTTTGCAGGACCACAGTTCAGGGAAGATATTTATTGTCGGATGATTATGGTAGATTTTTGTTGTTGGATACTCTATTTTTATTGTTTCTCGATGTTGAACAGAATACTGCACATTTAGTCTATTGTTGATTTGATACTAAAAGGATGCCATTATATTTTGTGGAATGTGTGTTTAGCTTTCTCTTGTTGAGCTTGATATTCTGTTTTTCTTTACTTGTAAGATAAAAATTCTTTGTGTTGCCCAAGTAATGCTGTAATCTAAAGGAATACTACATTTTCAAAGATTACCTGTTGGACAACAAGATATATCTATGACGCTCAAAAATTTAAAAGAGAAGGCCAAAATACTATTGGTGATCAATGCTGTAACATTTCCAAGGGTTTCTTTATGTGACATGATGTTTTTATGTGTGTATATGTAGAATTTCCATAGATGGAAAATCCTTGTAGCAAGTTTAGGTATTGTTTTACGAGAGATTTATGGTATGATAGCATGAGGACAATTTACAGTGACCAGTAAAAAATAACTCTCTTTCAAAGGTTTATTATATTCCCTGTCCTTGATAGATGACTTAGTATCTTAAAGATCTTTCCTGCATGTTTTAGAATCCCTTTCCTCTTTCTATTATATTTCTATAATCATCCAAAATAAAGAAGATCTTCTGTTTTTGCTTAGTTATTTGTTAAACTTCATAGATATATGGTTTTTGATGTTTAAGTGTTGTGTTAGTTGAGTTTTATAAATACAAGTCAATTTTTTGGTGGTTTTGCTGGTTTGATGTATAATAGACCTGACCTCAAGGACCAAATGTTCAAATTAATATGCATGAGTGTTTTGCATTGGATGTGCTTCATATTTTCTCAAAATACATCTTTATGCATGCTGACAATTCCAGGAAGTTTATATAGTGCCAAGTAACTAATTTGGTTGTTTTTAAGCAAGCGAACTAAGATTTTCTTTATTTATTATGGTTGGATGAATGCCCTAGTATAACTGATGATTTGGCCCCCATTTTTTTGTATACATTCAGCCTCTGGGTTTGAGTTTCATCACAATTGTTACTCTTCATTTTAGTGTGCATGGTGACACTGCAGAAAGTTTACAGGATTCATCTACATGCTGTCAATCAACATCATTTGAAGCCTCGGGTCCATTTATCGAGTCAAATCATATAATATGATGCTTGTGCTCCCATTTTCACGGTTTATGTAATCATTCTTTTATGCTCTAGGTCATGTCTGTGATGCTATGTCAGTGAATCCACAGACTCGCTGCTGTCCTCGAAAAGGAGAGCAATTCTCTTGCCAGTGAGTTATCTCTACAGGGGTTCTCCAATATACTCTCTTTGACTGTGATTGCCAAAGAGATTGATTGCTTTAATTGCTCTTGCTTGCAGTGGTTGTAACCTCGTTTCTCAATGCTGCAACTCTTATGAATATTGTGTTTCATGCTGCCTGAACCCAGCCCGGGTATTGGATGGAATGCCTCCCTGATATTTTAAGTGTTTTTTTAAAAGATTTTCTGTATCAATTTTCATGTCTGAAAATCTGGTGGTATTGTGTATTGTTTTAAAATTATCTCGCAGACGCAGAGTGAACAAGCATTGAAGGTGAAGATTGCTAAACCAGTGACCGCTGGTAAAATTTTAGTTTTCATTAATTTGAATTTTGATAAGGATATTAATAATCTGATGTTCCTTCATAGGGACATATGCCAGTGTGTTTGATTTCTGTGCTGGTAGATGCCGTCACAGTTCTGAGAGTGTGGTATGTATTTAACTAGATTTTCGTGATTGGCTTTCACACATTCCTTTGTTATTTTTGAATATTTTGATTCCAAAACATGTTGGTGGTGTTGTTATAAGCTCTTTTTGTTTTCATAACAAAAGGACCTATAGTGATACAGTCTTCTTGTAGGATGACTTATAATGTTGTAATCTTTTCCGTGTGATTAGAACACTTTGTAGTGCCATTGACCAAACCTTCTATCCCAAGAACCCTTGAACTGGAGAACCAGACAATCAGACTATGCTTAAGCCAGGTAGCTTCTTAGAAGGTTTAGTGAAGCCTATGCAGTGCACAGGTTTCTCATCCACATCCAACATGGGCCAAGAAGTTTTTTAATCTCCCCAATTAAGTATGCAATTTTTGCATCACTGCATGACACATGCTCGCCATACACACGTCACCTCACTATACGGAATTCTTGGTAGGTTGTATTTATTCGTGATTTCTCTTAGTTCCAAACTGAATAAAATATATTATATATTATTCCTACTTTAATATCATTCCTGTTTTTTTTTCTTCTTATTTCTGTGGTTAATGTTGCTGTGTCATTCTTTCTCCACTTCAACTTTTCACTGTTCAGTTTATATTGCCATTCCTGATTGTGTAAGCTCCAAGGCCGTGGATTGCACTGGCCATACCTATCCATCTACAAACCCCAGGGTTGGACAAGTATTCCAGAATGCTTAATAGTGCTGCAAGCTTATATTAGTTTCTCATCATCGAGCATCAGGTACCTTATATATATTTAAGAAGTTTTAGAAACTTCCTAAGCTACCCACATTATAGAAAGGTGGGCATTCACTGGGTTAGCATGGGCAGCATCGACATGGAATTCACGGCTTGGGATGGTCTGAACCCCATAAGGAACGAGAAGAAATTGTTCCATCTTATCCCTTTAAGTATCATTTGGGCCATTTGAAAGGAGAGAAACAAAAGGGTCTTCGAGGGTGAAGAAAGATCAAGTAAACAATTGAAGGAAATCTGGCTGTCCAACCTGAGAAACTGGGCTATCTCTTGTAATTTTATGCTTTCTACTGATAGTTTTGATTGTTTTGAGCATATCGAAAAATCTTTCTTTATAATGGGTTGTTGGCATGCCTTTGTTGCCTTTCTTAATAAATTTTTACTGATAAAAAAAGAGATGCCTTAATACCATGCCATCAACTTGAGCTGGCTTTAGGCTTCCATTATTTACTGTAGAATATGGAAGAGAGAGGATTCCCTTATAGCCATGGGTAGAGGGGCTTGTATTTATAATAAAAAGTAGGTCAACTGTGCATTAAAAGCCATGTCAGTCGACTGCCCCAATATAGCTGTCAATTGCCTACCTCGTCACACAGATTGGCTGGCTACCGTATGGTGCAGGCATAGTTGTTAAAGGCGCAGGATGCGTGTGCCATTGCGCATGGCTAGGCGACTTCTCTTGGCAGAGCCTAATATAGCTTTTATCTCATGCTGGCTTGGACTCGATTTCAAGTGGTGAACGGTAGCGGCAGAAAATACAGCTCCCGTACTGCAGGAAACTGATGTTCAGACGAAATATGCTGGAGCATCAACTTCAATATATCTCTTTGAGCTTGGAATTATTTGTTTTTCCCTTTTGAATTTCCTAAGGAAGAGACTTGCTTATTTGCTTTTGAAAACAGTGAGGAATGCAGAAATACATCCTCATGTATCCGATAGTACTACTGTAATCTGATTGAAATTTTGAATATTTCAGGTTCATGAAAATGCTTATCTTAGCAACTTCCATCACTGCTTTTCTTTGTCCTCAAATTCTTCAGGTGAGCGCAGACTAGATTGTTCATTTGGGCTAGATATAAGTAGTTTTCATAGCCTTTTTTTTTTTTTTTTTTATATTTAATTTTGAATAAGTTTGCTTTTTATGATGCAATCTTTGATGGAGGTGCCATCACCTGAGGAAGAGCAGGAAAATAGTGCGTATCAATACGAATACTTCGTTTGTTCACACTTTTTCCCCTAGCTATATTTAAGCGTTATAAAACCAATGAAAGAACTGAAATGAAACAACCATCCGGCTATAGTAGATGTTGATTATGAATCATATTCCTGTTTACTGACAAGAATTTCATTAAACAACTACTGCAATAATGAATTCATGATTTACAGATTGAGTTTGAAAAATTGTCTTACAGTTATAAATTTTTTTCCTGAAAAAATGAGGGTTTCATTGTGAAATAAGTGTAATCCAAATTTAAAGTGTCAATTTTTAGTAAGACTCTTTGCTTGTCACCTGCCCCTAATATACTGTTGCTAGGGCTATGCTAGACTCGGTATAGGTTAGGCATTCATTTTACGGGGTTAGGCTTATTAATGCTAAAATTTTCTGCTTGCTTTCAAGTCTCGTTATTTTCATACTTGATACCTAATTTGGTTTGTATGCATGTAGAACCCAACCGCTAAATATCATAATTTTCCATGTTAATTTTTTATAATACAGGGGCTACTGATGCGCACCTAGAAGCAAAACTTGTTGGCATTAATGTTGTTGTTGGAAGGTAAGTTATCATGTTGACGTCTTGTCTTTTGTAGTTTCAAATCTTCTTTAAAAGGTGGTAGCTGGTGGACAAGGCTCCTGAACATGCTGCTGCTTATTATTTCAAACTTCTGAACACATGGGAAATAGGCAAGGGGAGTCATGCGATTCCGTCTGCAAATCAATTGGAGAATCTTGCATTCCAAACAAATTGTTAGTTCTTAATCAATGTGAAATGTAAGCATTGCGCTCTCACATTTGAATTTAATATATGGTTAAGGTATAATTTATGTAACTTTTTATCTTTGTTTATGTTGACTTTTTTGAGGATTTTTTTACCATGAACATTTGAAGAATGAGAGTGAAATTTAAGGGTCCGTATTTTTTGTGCAGTATGCAGAAGTATTTCAGCTGCAAGGGAGGATGCTTTACAAGTGTTGGAGCAGATCAACCTGCCGAAGTTGTTGATGATGCCCCTAGGCACCTGGTAGTACTCTTGCCTTTTCACTTATGAAAAGAATAGCACATTTATTTTGGGAAGTATTAGCATGTTGTACATTGAGCTATACAAATTACTGTTAAGGGACCTTTAATTCGCTACAGAAGTGATGGGGTTACTTATAGTTAATTTATCTTATTCTTGAATATTAATGTTGCTTGCAATTGTTTTAAAATCTCTTTATTACTGAAATGATGTGGATATATTTGATCTTAATTTTTTCATCATGAAACATTAACTGTTATTTTGTATTGGATGGTCAAATGGCTCAGCCGAAGCTTAAGTTTGTTTCTCTAGCTTATCTTCTATTATGTTGTTTGCATAAGAAAATTACCATTTGCTCAAATATATGATAAAACCACAATATTATTTTGTTGAGCTGGATAAGCGACAAATATGGTTGTTATGTCATTTGAATAATGTGTGATTTTGATTTGGTTCCAGAATCCAGGAGCGTGCTTATACACCCAAAGCACGAACAATTCCTTCTTGCAATGGTTCGCATCGGCATACAAGGAGACTTTGCCCCTGTGCGTAATGATTTCTTGGTAAGCTTGTTCGGCAAACAGCATGTAATTTGGTAGGCATGCTTGCATTGCTGATATGTTGTCAGTTATAGATGACGTGCTATTTGTTGCTTTTATAACCTAAATTAGTTTTATTTTATAAGGGAAGGTGTACCCCTAGCTTGAGCAGCTCGGGCCGAACCAACCCCCAGTAGCCACTTGAACTGGGTTAATCTAAGATGAGTGGCTCCAGTAGTTGAACTGCACTGCGTCAAAGCTGGATTGTGATGATGAATCACTTATAGTTTATAAAGAAGTGTGGATTGTGATACACAGGTTAACCTTAATTCCCAATCTCAACTATCTATTTACATATAAAATTCAATAATACAATAAAAGGGAAATCCCTGGTACAGTACAGATGAAATGGGTATAGGTAGTCCTAAATCAATTTTCAAAAACTATACGAGACTTACCATAGTAAATGGCAGTATTCGTAATTGCTCCTAACTATGTAATATCCATAATTTCTCTTTCAACTGGAGAAGAACTTTGTCCTTCTTGCAAAGTAAATGTGTGGCAGCGTGTTGGTTTGAATGCAAAACAGAGAAAGAACACAAATAGATCGATAGGCATTCCAGGCCTCTCAGCTGGGCACCTTTGAGCTTCATAAGTAGGGTTGGGGTTGCATCACAAGCCCTAAAGAATGGCAGGGATGAGAATTAGAATGGGAACACGAGGGTAGGGACACCTTTGAATGGCAGGGATGAGAGAATTAGAATGGGAACACAAGGGTAGGGACACATTTGAATGGCAGGGGTGAGAATTAGAATGGGAATGTTGATTTCCATTCCATTGTTTGATAACATGCTAGGAAATGGAATGACCGTTCCCTTGCAATGGTTATTCCCTAATATAAGGAAATAGCCATTAATTCCCATTCCCAAAATTCAAGCTTAACCTAAGGGCTTGGAAAGTTTCTGGAAATATTCTCTATAATGAAAAGCTACTGAAACAATGTTGTTAATGAATATTTAGTGGCAACTTGCATTTTCACCCCTACTATTACTTTGGATCAAAGAAGGCTCAACCAATTTCGAAGTAATTATCAAAACTATAGAAGTACCCCGTGAAATTATGGAAATTATGAAAATACCCAACAGAGTCTGAAATTAACAGAAATGCTCCTGAAATTAATCAGACATACTAATATACAACCAAATCACCTCAATGCTTGCTCCCACAGTCTGCTAACCACCGATTAGGCTCTAGATCAGCTAAATTGTAGAAAGCATATGATTGCAAAGCTTGTGCTCTCTAGATGCTTATCATAGGCCTCCTTGCTTGAGGTAGTCCTAGAACCCCGAAGCTTTTCAGGAGGAAATCCAGCAACCCTGAAATCATCACCTAGGGGCCCAGATATAAATAAAGTAGAATTCTTTCCAAAACAGAGAATGAATGATGGGCTCATAAATGGAAGTAAACTGTCATTGACCGAACGGGTCGTCAAAAGTACTGCAGACTATCCCTCATTGTCAGGGGTAATGGAATTTGGTATATGAATTTTGATAAGAATCGTCTTAGAACAGTATCATGAAAAGCACTGTTTGCCTGTGAGTCGGCAAATGAAGCCAACTCTCAGTCTCTTTGGAAAACCTTCATTGTTCTCTGTTACTGTTGAGAATCGTTAGCACGGGCCTCCCAAAGGGACGAGACGGTCAAAAACTGAACTTTGGGTTAAAATTATAATGCAATCTACTCCCCACAGTACATTGAGCGGGATCTCTCTCTTTTCTTTTTGTGGGAAAAAAAAGATAGCTTTGTTGAAGGAGGAGAAAAGAGTAGCGGTTTATAGTAGCTGAGGATGTGAAGTATTCTGAGGAACCAAAAATACAGAGAGATGAAGCACAAAAACGGGGGGAAACGACAATAAGAGCTTTACAGAGACTCTGGTCAGATGAATTTGGTGCGAAAAATTGGCCTGTATTCTTGCACCACATCTTTGGATCACTTTTCTGTCTGATCTTGTCCAAACTGAACTGGTCCGGAAGTTGATAGCATTTTCCATATCCAAACAACTAGATAGGCGGATGCATCAGTGGAGAGAGGGGGAGAGAGTATAGACTGTAACACAATGACGCATGAGACTCCTTGGTTTTACTACATATTATAGCCATCATGCAGTTGATTAATTTAGATCCATAGATGCCATTACAATGGTCACTTTGTTTCTTGTATGTTTGGGTCTTATATTGATGTATTTGCTTTCCTATTCTTTTTCTTTGATTGAAAAAGTGCAGGATAATGATACTTTCAATATAACAAAGAGCCATAACATGCAGTCTAATGTACTTCATGCTTGATGATGATCTGCAGGAAATGCTACCGGAATTGCTGACGCTGATCATAGTGGAAATTTCATATGCTCTATGTTGTTTTTTCCTTTTTGAGTTCGGGAGCTTTCCGTATTCGGGACCGTGGTTACGTTTTATGTGTCCAAATAGAGAGATTTTATGGGCTATATCTTTCATTCTTATTCTTGACATGAAGGGGTTTTCTGAAAGGGAGATATCGACGTTAGGTGTTATTCCTGACAAAGTTAAGTCGTCAAGAAACTGTTAACAAGTACCTGAGGCATTATTGTGAAGTTTAGGGAGTAAAATGCAGCAATTCTGGCTCTAATGAGATATTGACATTTCACCGAAATTTAATTACCCAAAAAACAAAGGGACATTTCACTGAAACTTTTAGGGGGGTTTAGGTAATCTTCCCCATAAGAGAGAGTTGCTCTTGAGAAGATGGAGATCATATCTCTAAGCCTCTAGCAATTTTGATGAATGCTCTTCCCGTATTACATCACACAACAAGCTGGACTACTTGGTCAGAATCGGCCGATAAAATCTTTTATAATAAATCAAGAATTTCCTTCACGGCAATGCTATTGGACTCACCGATCAAAGGGGATAGATAGGGAACATGGAAATAAGATGCTGCCCCAGAAGATTCAGTAGGGCAACGCTCACCCTGGCTGGTCTTGACTTGACCAAGGGGATAGAGAACATGGAAACCAGATGCCGCCCCAGATGATTCAGCAAGGCTTCACCCACCCTGGCTGGTCCTAACTTGACTGGAGAGGGACTGTACACGTGACATCGACGAAACCTTGGGGAGTGTTCTGCTTTAACGCTAAAATGAAATCTTCTATTATAACATCAACTGGTGAATGTACAGAGAAGTAAATCAACATTTCGCTCAATTCCATCAAACGTATAGATCTCGAAAGCCACTTTTCAAATGGATGCTGCTTGTGTTTCTAAGGACGCCCATCATTCTTGCAAGCCAGATGGTCAAAACTACCACCAAAGAGAGGGTTTAGCGAATGATGATCACACTGGCCATATAGCTCCAAGCAACACTTTTCCTCCATTCACTCCAGTAACCCTATCGTTTCCAGCCACAAGCTCTTCCATCATGCATTAAGGAGTCCCGTCGAAGGCGGGCATGAGAATGGGAATTCCATTGTTTGGTAATATAAAAGGTAAGGGAATGGTCATTCGCATGCAATGGCCATTCCCGAATTTTTGTTTCCATTCCATTCTTACCATCCAAATGTAACCTGTGTCGCTAAATGCAGCCTCAACTGCGTGCTTTAGCTCATCCAGAGTTGCATGGAGCAGAACGAAGATAAGCTCATTGAGCAGTTATTCTTTAGTAAATCCAGTTTTTAAGGACGCACAAACCGAGCATAACTTGAGAGCAGGTCACCACCCCCTCATCCCACCATCTTAAGAAAGCAGATCAAATGCTCAAAACCATGACAAGTGGACAAAAAAGTGCTCAACTTGGTCTTCAAGTTCATTCCACTAAGTCATTGCAAAGAATGAAAATTGTGGTTGTTCCCTGTAAGAGCCAGTTTCTTCTGGCAAGCTGTGTTCCAGCAGAGTACATCCATATCTCCCAGGTTGTAACGAAACTAAATCCCCCAGCCTTCGTCAATACATTACTCCTCCTTCACAAAGAACAAGGAAGTGATGAGCTGATCTGAAAACAAAGACGATCATTGATGAGACAATTGGCAACACATTTATACCGAAAAGTGTTTTCCTCTGGGTTTTTATACGTAAAAAGTGAAGACAGGAGAAAAGAACAAAATTTCCAGAAATCCAGCAACTGAAAAACTTCCATTCTCACCAAACCTTCTAAACAATGAATTGATCTGTATCAGATCTACCCTTGAGAACCACTCCAGAAAATTCATATCTACTACTTTTTTTTCCCTCGTACTACTGTGGATAATCTCATGATCCTGAACTGAGGTGAGTAACAAATATTACCAGAATATTCAATGCCACATGTTTAACCTATAATATGATTCCGACTTGTTTCAGAGGAAGAAAATGTGTATGTTACATTGATCCGCTGGGGTCCAGTTTCTTCTGCATCTTTTGGTATTCAATGGAAAAACAAGCAACTGAAAGTACGGCAGGCATAAGCACGATAAAATGCTTACCATTAGGTCAGAATGAGAAGAGTTAGCAATTGATTTCTGGATAAAGAAAGAGAAGCAAGTATCCATGTATCCTTGCAAGTCGTATAAGCCTAGAGAAGTTTTAGGAGCAAAGGCAAACTAAATCATTCTAGAAACAATAAATTATGGATCAATGGCACAATGTGAAATGTATTATAAAGAGAACAAATATAAAACTCTACCAAGATTTATAAATTTGATCTGAAGTGGCGAAATAAACATCATTAATTTGTAGTATACTGTCAGAGCGCCCCTTCCTCCTCTTCCATACAACATTTGAGCTATGAAATGTGCTAAGAAAGCTCCATGGATTCATAAAAAACTACAAAGGGCTACTTCACTTTTCACTGTTATATACATGCCTTACTGTACATTTATTATGGAACATATTGAGCTACATTAATATAAATAGCAAACGCTACAAATACAATTATATGACGTACTTTAGTTGCAAGAGATGTACCGATCAAAAAGTACATATTGCAAAAGAAATGAGGCCCTATTCCTCCCCCCTCCCCCTCCCCCCCCCCCCCCCCCCCCCCCCCCCCACTTCCCTTTGGATTGGTTTTTTTGTGCTTTTTTGTGTAGAATGGTGGTGGAATGTTGGAGATGAGGCCCTAATTCTTGAACCTCAAATATCAAATGAAAGCGAAATGTAAATGGAAGGAAAATGGTATCCAAGCAGGCAGTTGGCACATGGATGGGTTAAATGTTGCCACATGTGCTCCATGTCACCCAATATAGACCGTCCATGTGTTTGGCTCAGATAACGCCACACCTGAGGCGACATGTTGAGAATATAATCTCACATCTGGAAATTAAAGCCTAGCAATACAGTTAACAAGATCTTGGGGCCACCCTACCCCATGCCGATGGGTTATGGGATGGAAACCTCAAAGAAATGTACATAGTCTAGTTCTATATTATGCTAGAAGGATGTAAATTTTTTATTTCAGAGAAATTGGGCTGTTCCAGTGGGATTTATTGGCTAGATCTACTTATAGTTGTTTTGTGTTAAAAGCCATTTAGAAAGGTAACATGTACTTATCAGGAGATTGGAAAGCTGATGGATGAAGCTTAAACTTATTTAGTCTGTTAACCGAATTTTAGTCCTCTTTAAATGCTGATGCATTCAAATCAGCTCTCTTTTAACCTACAAACTATCATCCAAAATTTTTAAACCTAAAGGACTATAAATAGCTTCTGCCATGAAGATCTGTAGAATCTGGAATCTAAGAAAATAAGAGAGTTGATTGGACTGATTTTAGTTATGCAGTTTGATTACTGAACAGTAGTTATGGTTACAACAGCACTCCTTGCTCTCTTTCACACCCTACACTGACACGTTCTTCAACCAATGGATAATCAGCTCTCCTTTATTATCATCTAAACATCGAAAAACCAAACATAGCTCTCCTAACTGTTTGTTTACACTATCTCCTTTTGCCTAATAAGAACTTTCCCAACTAGAGCTGGATTGATAACTACAACATGAAGCATAAAGGGTGAGTTTAAGCATAATCTCGAGCACAGCCTATTGAGATTACCAGCCAAGCTGCTGACTACTATATTTCTTCAAAAGATACCTCTTCCGACTATATGATTTCCCGTCATCCATAACTTCAACACAGCAGATGCTAGGAAAGAGCTTTGGTCTTATGGAATCAAGTTCCATCTCAACCAAAACCTTGGGTATTTATGATTTTAAGGTTGTTATTGAGGATGAAGAAAAACCTGATGTCCAAGGTATTTCTGACGATAAAATTACGGACTCCTCTGACTGTGTTTATAATAATGCCTCTCAGACAGAAAAGCAGTTGGGTGTTCTATACTTGGTCAATTACACAAGATGAGGGAAACAGAATAGGGTGCAAACTTTAGTTATGGGGAATCCTTGTGGATGTTAAACCAAGGTCATATGAAGCAGAAATATGTCAAAGAGTAAAAGCACATAATGACTGCACTTTAGGAATCCAAGAAAGCAAATATGAGGTAGGTAAACATTAACACTCTCATCTTACGGTATCTAGTGCTTTTAAATCATAAATTTGCATTGCAGTATCGAATAGAATAGACATACATGAGGCGGGCGCATAACATTAAAATTTAACCTATATAATCAATGAGAAGACAAAGCATAGTTAAATAAAAATAAAGTATCTAACTAGTAGGTTCTGTTTCAGTATAACCCAATATAACTAAAAGCAAAAAAGTAATAATCTTTACAAAGCCATTCTCGACAACATATGATCTTTTTTATGCCCCAAATTGTAAAACCATGAAAAATAAGAGTACAACACAAAATTTTAACGGTGAACCAACCTTTTAAAGCTTTGGTGACGCACCGCATCTTGCATCCATGCAATGTTTTACAATCCAATCTTCTTTATATGAACCCCTTTGATTTTTCAAAATAGATCAAACCCCCTCCGGTGCATCTCTTCCAATAATATCTTAGCCTCTGCTACACTATCATGTTTGAAAAAACCATATGCTAATGTGTCGTATGTCCATTTATTGGGCTCATAACCTTTTCGGCACAATCTAAAGAACAAGTCACGAGCACGACCTATTTGGTCTGCAGTTAATTTTCTCAACAACATGTTATAAGTGTAAATGTCAAGCGGAAAGCATTCTTCTATAGCTTTTTCCAGGTCCTCAATAGGCGGGCTTAGTGTCATACAACCAGAGAATGCACCTATTAGGTTGCCAAGCATTCTGATATGTGGAGATTCCTCGTCTTGGTGACATAGAGAACGAACCCAAGCCCTATAAAGCTTTTTACCCCTTAAAGAATGCAACAAAAGTACATTCCCAATGAAGGTTGAAACACGACGTTCACCTTTCACCAACTCACAGATAAGATTTACCACCATACCATACTCTTCTTTTGAGCACAACAACAACACAAGCTCCTCGTAGCACTCACGACCAGGAGTCACCTTATTCTCCTTCATTTTGGTCAACATCTTCAATGCTAACTCTAGATTATTGGCTTTGCAAAGGCCAACAATCATGGTTGTGTACAGCCTCCTTCTAATATTTCTCCTCTTGGATAAGTTCTCAAAGAAATTTAGAGCATCCGATGCACGATGGCTCTTTAAATAACTCTGCAACACCAGAACATTAGAGCTCAAATTCGGAAGAACCCCATTTCTTCCCATCATCTCAAATGCCTCTCTTGCTAGCTCGGGCTTTTTCGCATGCCCAGCTCCATTAATGAAATAGTTATAAACTTGACATGAATGCCCATAACGGGATAACTGTAATTCCAGAAACTGGAAGAATTGCTTTTCTGGATTCTCTATATCACACAAATGTTTCACAACAGCCCTGAACAATCTTGGAGTAGGGCTATGACCTTTTTCTTGCATTTCAAGCATTAGACAAGCAGAAACATCCCCCTTATTTGACTTATTGAAACCATGTATTAAGTTAACGTAGGTATTTCTAGGAGCAACTTTATTAATTCTATTGAGTTCCCTATGTATCAAATAACCGTCTTCAACCCTCATGGCGCTGCACATTGCGGAAATAAATGTCTCGTATACTAAATCACTGGGCATGAAATTCCGTTCAAGAGCTATGATGACGAGCTCCTTCATCTTTTCAAGCTTCCCCTCTCTGCAAAGGGCATCTGCAAGAATTGAGAAGGCCCTTTTACCAGGGAAAAAACCTTGATCTATCGAATTTCTTAAAACAGAATATGATTCGTCAATGCTCCCATCCTCACAGAGAGTGTTTATTAGATAATTGTAAGCCATGCTGTTGGGAGAAAACCCAAACTCTGACCTCGAATTGTACAACTCAACCGCAACATCCACCATTCCAACCTTGCAAAAAAAACATAAGGCAGCATTCATTGTCACCTTATCGGGCGCTATCTCAGCATCTTTCATTTCCATCAATAAATCACAGACCTCGATAAGCCGGTTCTCCTTGAAAAGCCTGAAGATCAACATGTTGCGGCGGAGCACATCAGGAACATACCCTTCCGACACCGTCTTACTCCGCAAGAACTCCAATGCCTCATCAACTTTCCCATAACGAACGAGATTCTTGATCCACATAGCATAACAATGCTCCATCTGCCCAACACCCATCTCCTGGAACTCTGCAACCAAGCTTCCAGCTTTTTCAAGCTTCCCCTTTTTGCACATTGCATCCACCAAGTGCCCCACCATATACCCACTCAAAGCATGTCCATCCCTAACCAAGCTCCGGATGAACTCCTCCCCCTCTTCAAGCCTGTTCTGCTTGCAGAAGTTCTTCACCATAATCGAGTGTGTAAACTCATTCTCAAATCCCCTCATGGAAATCTGCTTCGAAACAACCCCAACAGCATCAAACCAATTCTCCTCCACCAAAGCATTCAAAAGCACGTGGAAAGAAAATGAATCCAAATCCAAACCTTGAAAACGCATCCTACCGAACAGCTGGAGTGCGATTTCTAGACGGCCCGCAACCGCATACCCCATCACCAAAATATTCCAAAATCCAGCCACATACCCATACGGCTGCTTCATGTACCGCTCCAGAAACTCAAGCATGAGTGACATGTGCTTGGCCCGGGACATGATCTTGAATATGGCGTGAAACGTCGCGGGGGTATGATGAAACCCTCGCTGCCTCCCGGCCCAGTCGAAGAATTTCAAGCACGGCAGCACATTGCCCCCGTACCGGAGCACCTCCAGCACGAAGGCCTCGGAGAGTGGCAGGTTCAACTCCGCGAGCTCCGAATCCGCCGCCATGCGCGACGACGGGTCGTCCGCGCCGCGATCGTCGGATAGGATGGAGAAGATGCGATCCAGCAGCGCGTTTTTCCCGGATTGGAACCATTGCTTGAACTTCAAGGCCACGTCCGTCGCCTGCAACCTGTTGAGATGAACCTCCTTCCCCGCCGCCGCCGACGGGAAGAAGGGGCGGACGGCGGAGGAAGATGCGTAAGAAGGAGCGATGGAGGAGAGAGAGGAGAAAGCTGCGGTGGAGGAGGTGAAGGTGTCATTGGCGATCTCGAATACCCTAGTTTTTGTTACTTTTCTGAGTTTCAGCATTATATGGTGTGATCTGAAATGAGGAGGAACGACGAGGGGAAGAGAGGTCTGAATTCGATCCAAGTCCTCTCCTGCATTGGGGGCCTTTGGGCAGTGTCGCCTTGTTGTCCGTCGTGTACGACGTCGTTTCGTGTCTCTTCTATTTCTTTCTCTTTTTTTTTTTTTACCGGATTCACCGAAAATACATGACAAAAATTAAGATCATTTCTAAATAATTTATTAGCATTTTTTTTATAAATATTAAATGTGTTATTTTATAAATATTTTGAATTTTGTAATAGAAATTAGAATTTTAAATGATCATAAAAAATATTCGATGCTTGAATTCAGTTTAGAAGTACAAAAAGAATTCAATGATATATAATTTGTACTGTGATATTAATAAAGATTAGCTTAGTTAGTAATGAGACATGCTTTGCTTTCTATTATGGTTAGGAATTTAACCCTTTATTAGTGCTCAAAAAATTATTTATTAATTGATGATGGTAGATAAATAATAAATGAATATAAATGTCGAAAGATATAATTGAAGTATGATTCTTTAAGTATCAAAAATTAATTATCAAGTTTACATTTTTTTAAACTCATAATGGGAGAGATTTTTAAAATATGTCCCCAGTCCCCACTGCTAGATTCTTCCTCTTCCACCTGTGGTCTCGCCTCGCGCGCGCGAAGAATTGCGGGGTTTTGTCATTTCTTGTGCGTAGAATCGAGTAAGATGCAAATGAAACCGCAGTTTTCTGTATGCTGTGAACAATTTTGTTTGGTCCAGGAGTGTAAAAATGGATTCCTACAAGCCAATTTGGAACTTGGGTAGTTGTTGGAATCGTTTTCTTTCTTTTCGAAGATTAAGCAAATTGGAGATTCATCCTTGTTTATGAATTTTAATTGAACCACTGGGAAAATTGGAGCTGTGTGTGTGTTCGAATTTGTAATGCCTCACCTGAGTTGGTTCCTGGAATTCTGGTTGCATGATGCGCACGAGCTTCCAGAGCCCTGATTTGTGGATGCTTGGTTGCTTTGTTTTTTGAAATTTTACGTGATTTGGGAACTAGTTATGCTCTATTTCTGGTTAAAACACTGTTCTTGTGAAATCCCACTAAGCATGTGATGCTGCTCATGCACATTAACTGTTTGTTGAAATTACTGAGAAAGATTGCTTTTATATTTTGCCTTAAAAGGTATGGTTCTGTGGGTTCCATCTGGTAAATGGCAAACCCCACTATTTTCTTTTCTTTTCTGGTTTGAAAATGAAGCATACAATGATGGCTTCAATAGGTGAATTGCTTTCCAGTATTTACTGTAATTCTGTACATGATCAACAAGATTAAGAAGGATAATTTATTGGCCTGAAATTTAATGGTGGATTGTGGTGTTTGGCAGTGAACGTAGATGATGGAGCTGGAACAGTGGAGATTTCTGCTGAAGGAGCGTTGGCTGTACCTGAAGAAGAACCCATTATGGAACCACATGTCGGTATGGAGTTTGAATCTGAAGAAGATGCCAAGGTATTCTACGATGAATATGCTAGACGTCTTGGATTTGTCATGCGTGTGATGTCATGCCGCCGTTCAGAGGTTGATGGGAGGATTCTAGCCCGTCGCCTAGGATGCAACAAGGAGGGTTTTTGTGTTAGCATTCAAGGCAAGTCTGGGCCACTGAGAAAACTGCGGCCAAGCTCGAGAGAAGGTTGTAAGGCAATGATTCTTGTGAAGTCCCAAAAGTCTGGAAAATGGGTTGTGACGAAATTTATAAGGGACCATAATCATCCGCTCGTGATTTCCTCTCATGATGTTCGTCATACTATAGTGAGATTCTTACCTTCATATGGTAATTTACTGGAAGATTGTTTCCAATATTTAATGAAGATCTTTTCCCAGATTTTTATTTTCTTGCAAATATTAAGTTTTTGCAGTGGTAACTTTTCTTTGTGGAAAATGCATTCGATTTTTTGTACTGTTCTATTCCCTAGCAGTTCTGATTGGCTGAAAATTTTAATCTAAATGTAGTTTTTATTACATGGTTTACATTTATACTGAATCTTTGAGGCCTTTATTGCTTCTTTTTCAAGGTTCCTGCTTACCATCTGCATTTGGTGTATTTAGCAGTCAGTATAAGCTTGACCATATGTTCAAGCGATTTCTTGAACACTATCCTCAATCTTTCATTTTCCAATGTGGACATGGGCTTGGATTTTTTTTTTTTTTTTTGTGGCATGTGATCCTTCCTCTATTGAGGCAATAACTAACAATTTTGTCCTTGTAAAAGCTTCCACCATCCAAAGCCCTACTCTTCCTTTTCCTCATTTTAGTAATTTCTAGTAAGTCATTTTCTCTGTTTCCTGTCTTCAACTTGCTTTTATTGCTCAATTTGTAGCTTAGAAATACCTTTTTTATACTTTTCATAATCTACTTCATCTTTACACTATTCAATTTATTCCTGCTTAGCCTTGACCGCCTCCTTCTCCTTGTCATTCGACCACCTTCTTTCTTTCATAATGCTGCACCCATTAGTTTCTTTAGTACATCCATAACCACCTGTATGAAAAAGGAAGCCATCTTTTGGCATTGCAATGACACCATCAACCTTCCTATCAAACACTTACATTGATTAACTTCTAAGGCTTTTTAAAGTTTTACTACGTAATCCCCAATTTTGCACTCACCTCTTTCTTGCTTCCATCTAAAATAAAGGTTTTTTTTTTTTTTTTTTTTTTTTTTTTTTTTTTTTTGTAAATTTAAAGTAAAGGTCTGTTGCTACCATGCAATCACCAAAACCACCTGTCCCGCCTTCCTAGCGAACAAATTGATTAGCATGTGGCCCATTCTTGAAAGTAATATAGTCTGATTCTCTCTTCGTGAATCTCACATTTGTTGGATTTAACTAATCGAATCATAGGCAGTAGCAAGGTCCTGTCTCTGCAATATTAATCCTCCCCTAATTTTTTCAACTTACCCTACCATGTCTGGATAATGACCTATTCCCCTGCTTAGACATAACTTAAAAAGTTTGTTTTGGTCTTCAATCTCTTAAGGTTATTATTGCTTCTAGAAATACTCTCTATAAAGAATATAAAATTTCCTTGGGTCTGTGGCTTGAATTTTTTCTGTCTATTACATGGCTAGAAAAGAGTGTGAGCAGTGTTATTATACTTTAGTTAGAATTGGTTTCTTGCTTTGCATTTTGTTCCATGTAGTCTTCAACCTCTTACATGCTCTTGCTGCAAGAGTCTTGCATTTCTTCACCCCTTATTATTGAGGCATCCTGCTACTCTGTATGTAATATTTTGTTAAAGAAAATTAGCGTTCAAATAAATTGACAAACAAAATCTATAGGGCAGACTCAGTGTACAAGACATTAAGTTTTAGGAGTGTCAGTTGTTGTACGGAACCTTCCCCATACTTTTTCTGTAAAGAGTTTGTTTCAGAGTGAGTGTAGTTACCATTACGCATAATCTAAGATGTCGTCAAATTTGTAGGGTTTTTATTTTTTATTTTTATTTTTTTCTTCTTTTTTTATTTTATTTTATACTTTTCTTTGCTACATAAGTTTGTAGGTTGATTGCTAAAGATGCAAGAGGTTTAGTTAAAATGAAGCCTATTTGTTGACATAGGGTGCGCCATGGCTACATTTTTTTGGTTCACTTTCAGTTTCTCTCTTTTTTTTTTTCTTTGCCTTTTCATTTTTCTGTAACAGATGCTTGTACCTATTTGTATAAAAACAAACTGCTATTTGTATATGTATATGTATGCCCGTAGGTGCTTCATAACAATTCCACATTCAGAAATATTGATGACGCTAATGAAAATTTTGGGTGATTTTTAACACGTTGGAGGCATAGATCAACTGCGCCTACTGGTCAAATTAAATCTTCAATATGTTCGTGTTAAATTTTGTAGGATGAAAAGGATAGGAAAATTCAAGAACTCACGATGGAGCTGCGGAATAAGAAGCGGATATGTGCAGTATATCAAGGACTGCTGACAGCATTTGTGAAAGAAGTTGAAGACCATTGTGAACAGATATCGAAGAAAGTTGAAGTTGTTGTCAACAATATCAAACGGCACGAATCAAAAGATTGAGAAGTTTTGCACCGAAGATAGCCCAAGCCTTCAAAGTGAGTAGCTCAGCGTTCTTTACTTTGCATTGGTTATGCTTGGACATTACCGTGCTTCTATATCTGGCAACTTGAACTTTGTTTCCTAGAAATGTTTCATGGGAAACTTGAAAAGTTGAATAGGGGTTTGTGGTGGCCACTACTTGACTCAAGTCTTTTCGGAATCTAGAAAGATTGTGATGTAAAACTAGGGAAACAACCCTAGGCTCCTGAAGAAACCCAAAATTTTCCAATTCCAAAAATAAAATTTCATTAAATAGGTGACACCTCCTATATGATGGATAAGCTTTTTCACCAAGAAAACAATTACCAGACGTAATCCTGATAATCCTCATACACATCCGATAAATAAAATAAGATCTCCAAAAATAAAATTAATTTGATTTATTCCAAAATTATAATTAGATCGATCTGATCCTAAATTTTCTAAATGTCTCGTGAGGCCTGTTCTCTTACCCATCCGTCCAGGATACAGCATCAGATTGGCAGCTTTATTTTTTTGGTTGGTTAATCTTCAGTCTGTCATTTTTAGTTTTTGTTCCCTTGTTTGATTCAAGAGTGTTCTTTGAAGGAAAGAAATAAAAACAATGAATTGGTTTTTTTTTTTTTCCTGCATTATCTGCCGCTCATTTTTGAGGGAATGGAATATGGCGCATGTGTCACCATAGCTTTGCTACATGCCCTTATCTATCCCTCTTCCATTTCTGGATTTCTTTTTTTTTTTTAAAATTTTCCCTCGGAACAAATGGAGCATATTTTGCACTGTTTTACGTATCGTGTACTGATTCCAGACTAAGTTTTCTATTAGTACTTGCAATGATAATGCACATGCAGTTCTGAAAAATATGTGATTACGACGACAAATTAGATCTATTTATACTTTGGTCTTGCACCATGTTGTGTACTTTTTGGCGTCTACAAAGTAGAGAACAGAAGAATTGTTATATGCAGGATAAAATATTGAGTATTGTGGACTTCTGTTTTCTCAATTTGGATGCAGCATCAAAAGAATGGAAGGAGGAACTGGGAAAATGATTGTTGTACCATAATGCATAAACACAAGCACATTGAGAAGAAGATGTGGAATTTGCATATTGAATGACCTTACATGTGAACAGTAGTATACAACTCGAATGGGATACTATTACAACATGTTTAGTTCACGAAATGGAATATTAGTGGGAATGGAATAGGTATTTTGTAAGGAATAGCTATTCTCGTGAGTCACGAGTGGAATGAGCCAGCCACGGTGACAGAAGGTGATTGAATATCGTTCCTTCTCCCCTTATATTTTCAGTACATGAAGAATTTCAGTATATTGATTAACGAGTGTATATGCGTAAACATTATACTTTTGTTATAACATGAGATACGGTTCTTGAATTATGAATGTATAATTTGGGAGAATTGACTATGTGGATCATGATTGAATTGGGTCATATGCTTCTTGGGATTGGATCATAATTTGCCTGCACCTTCTGTCAAAGATTATTTGCTTGAAGTGTCCAGAAATTCCGATGCATGTGTTTAGATTTTTATTTTTATTTTTATTTTTTTTGCATTTGACAACCCTTGTATCCAATCGGCGGGTGTGAATTCAAAATATGGACCATGGATGGTAAAATATTTGTTTAAATTCTTAGCAAAATTATGGTATTATCATTCATTCATGGATTAAAACTATCATTTTTTGAGAATTTAATGTGAAATGTAACGTGATTAATAATTAACCACAAATTCCTTATCAAATGACCCTTGCTTTAGTATTGACAGCTTATTTTTGTTATGTTAAAATTATTAAAACTCAAATTCAACGTTAAAAAAATTCTTGATTATCGAGTGACAAAAGCAATGATCAAATTGTCATCCAAAATTTGTAAAGGATAAGGAAGATGCAACAACACAAAGTTGGTCAAGAAGAGAGCAGAGCTGGTGCTACAGGCTTCGACTAACTTCAGCCTCATGGTCTCCGTCGAAACACATAACCTGGTAGAATATTGAGGATATTTTATAACCTGGTAGAATATTGAGGATATTTTATATCTTAATATGCATGTTTTAATATATATTACATAGATATGGATTGAGTTGAACGGGCCTTAGAGATTAGAGCCCATTAACTTAAAAATCATATATATATATATATTATATAATAGCTGAAGGCAACAATCTAAGTATTCCAAACTCGATACATAGGGCATAATGCTTAAATCCTAACAAAGAGAACTCTATTTCGAGTATTGAGTTTGTTCTAGTAAATATTGTTCAACCAATCGAAGGATCTTTGGTCGAGAGCGATGAGTGTGTCTGTGTCGTTGGCGCATTTTTATTGGGCAATTGGCCAGTATAGTTTCCACCAAGGTTGCGTTCATTGTTTTGTCCTGTGCTCCAGTGTTGTGAAAATTGTTTGATCGAGGCTGAGCAGTGACACAAGTTGTTCGCCCTATGTAATGAGCACCAACATGAGAACAAAAATAAAAGCTTGCTCACAATGCTTAAAAGTATTGAACTCCACCAAAAAAATAAAAGCCTGCTCATATTTGGTAAGTTTTACTGCTCATCATGGATTAGAAGAGCCATGGGTGTGTACCTAATAATGTCGCAACATCTGAAAAGGCTGAGACCCACATTCTCAAACTTTCTTAGGACTATTGCAAAATTGTCAAATAATTAAAATAATATATTCCATATACGAATTTATAAAGCCACATCTTACCACTTGTTTAGTTCACCGAATGAAATCGAATGGGTATTCCATAAAAAACATAACATGATACGTAAAGAGTATGCGAAGAGTAACTCTTTTGAAGGCTAATGAGTGGAATAGATAAGTAATAACTATTACGCCTTTAGTCATTGGTAATAGTTATTCCTTGTTTATTTCTCTCATAGTCTACGAAATTAACCATTTCACTTATACTCCATAAAGATATTACTCGTTACGTGTTATATTTTTATAGAATACTCAATTTATTTCATTACACTAACCAAATGAATGATTATGACCAAATTAGGAAGTAGGGTAAAGTTTTAGGGGTAAAATCATGATTAGGCCAATCATTTATGCAATGTCGTTGGCCGGTGCATTTATGATTCTCCCCAATGCCCTGCCTGAGGCCCAAAAGGACATCCCACGTAAGCCTAAAAAAAGTCCCCATGTAGCCCTTAATGGTGGCCAGTTTGGCCCATCGGTTCTCCTGAATTAGGCCCATTAAAGTCATAGAATGAGACCCGCCGGACCCATCGAAATCCCCCAGAATATTAAATGTTAGGCCCATTAAAGTCCAAGAACACAAATGTTAGGCCCAAAAGAAAATTATGAGGCCCATTGATGGTTCAGAGTAGTACTTGCTAGGCCCATCTAAGGCCCAAGACGCTCCTAATCCGTCATGAGATAAGGTCTTGGCAACTGCTAATAGTAACTTATGAGAACAATTATTTTACTCCTATTACGTAAAAATATTTACTTCTTGTATATTATATTTTTATAAAATAATTATTTTATTTTATTGATTAATAATTATATATTTCAAATGAGACATTGTGTAAATATTTAACTTCTGTCGCAACATGAAATACAATTATTGAATTATGAATGTATAGTTTGGGAGAATTGACTTTGGAGATTAGGATTGAATTGGATCATGTGCGTCATTGTTGATTTAAAACACATGTTTAGTTGCTTCAAGTATTTAGGGTTTTCTCCCCAATGCTTGCGTAAGGATTTTCAGTGCATTGCATTTGAGGAAAAAAAAAAAAGAAGAAGAAATAATAATAATAAAAATATTAAATAGAGGTATTTTTATATCTTATTTTTCAATAAGAAACGTATAAAAATTCGTATTTATACACGAATGGTATAAAAGTCCCACTATAACGCGAGTCGTCGTCGTCGCCGAACCCTAGAGGAAATAAACATCAGTCTCTCCACGCGATGAACGAAACAAACAAAATTCAAGGCTTCAATCTCGGTAAGTTTGTCTCGGTAAGTTTGTCTCTGTTGATTTCGTCTGAACGAAGCAAACATGTTAAAGAGAAGGGTTTTTGTTTAACACAGATTTGCAATCGCAATCGTGAACGTTGTGGAAGTAGTAATTTTGGTTGAATGGGAAACCGAACAATTGAATTATAGACATTCGACCCAGTCACTCACAAGAAGAGAGAGGATCATTTGTATTGTGAGTGTGTGTGTGTGTGTGTGTGTGTTTTTTTTTTTTTTTTTTTTTTTGTGGTTATCGGGTATTACTGAACTGAAATTCAGTATAAAATTAGGGTAATGTTTCCGCATCTTGCTTGCGGTGTATGGGTGCATCATGAACAATGCTCAACAAAAAAATATTTTTGGAAGGGGGTTATGATAGAGTCCGGAGATTGTCATCCCAAAAAAACCAGTTAGTGATAGGTGGAGTGGCCTCAAGATTTTATTAACTGAATTGATTAGGCTTTAATTTCCCGATGTAGGGTAGAGTTGTATTCCACTTTCTGTTTTCTTCTCCTCTGCTCCTTTAGCAACCAATTGGAGTGTCTTAATGCTTTTCATCCCTTTTGGTTTTTCTTCTTGTGAGGATAATTTCCATGCTGTCATTTTAATTTGTTAAATTTCTGCATTATCACATCAAGGATGAATTATTGAGTTAAATTAATTATCTTTCAATTTGCCTTCATCTTCATCTCAATATGATTGCGCCACAGTCCATGCACAGATTCCGATAGATGATGGAGATCAAAGCACTGAAGCTTCTTGTGAAGGGGAATCAAGCTTATGTAAACGTGACTTGAATCAAGAACCGTGTGAGGGCATGCTATTTGAATCAGAAGAAGCTGCCAAAGCATTCTATGATGAATATGCTGGGCGTATAGGATTTTTAACCCGTGTTTTATCATCTCGAAAGTCGGAGCGGGATGGGTCAATTATTTCTCGCGGACTTGGATGTAGAGGGATTTTAGGTACTAAAAGAACAGAACACATCCAAATTCAGAAGCGGGAGAGGCGGAGAGAAGGCTGCATGGCAATGATTTTAGTAAAGAGAGAGAAGCCTGGAAGATGGGTAGTTCATAAATTTGTGAGGGACCACAATCACCCTTTGGTGGTTTCATTGCAAAAGAGTCGTCCAACCCCTGTAACCTTTCTTACCTTACACAAATATGTTCGATTGCTTTCCATCACTTTATTGTACCTACTAGAACTTTCCTTTTAAGATTCTATTCAATACTTTGATCATCTGTTTTTGCAGTCATGCACTTTGCATGCTCCAAGTTTTTTATTTTATTTTATAAAATTTTGTGGGTTAAAATATGATATTAATATGCTGTCATGTATTTTTCATTCTTAAGTCTTTCATGAACGAAATTATTCTCTTATAATTCTGCTAAAAACCGTTTTTGCACTTTCATTCCAAGAAAGCTAATATTATGCTGTTGCCATGATAAAGTTAAAAAATTTGGAGCAATTCTTCAGCTACATTTTCTATAGTCTTTTGGAGTGCATGTAGTTGATAATGCTTTTGCTACTTAGCCTTGAAATAATATGTGACCACCCAGGATGCAAGCTTCTGAAATGGGCCAATGAGCTTTTTAATCCTTATACGTGAGGTGCAAACTATATTTCACAATTGAATGTCTGAACGTGTCTGCATGAATCCTGGGTTTCTTTGAACTTGTTTGAATATTTGATTTTGTAGGATGAGAAAGATAGGAAAATTCAGGAACTAACTGCAGAATTGCGGATTAAGAAACGGCTGAGTGCGGCATATAGAGATCAACTACTTGCATTCATGAAAGATGTTGAAGACCATAATGAGCATCTATCATCAAAAGTCCAAGTTGTTCTTGACAACCTAAAGGGACTTGAAGCTAAAAGGCATGAGCTTTTAAACCATAGATAGTGTGTTGGGTGAGTATACAATATTTTTCTTCATATTGGAACATATGCATTTGGACTTCATGTTAAGCTTTAGTCATTCCCCTCAATTCGTAGGCATATTTTTCCTTGGAGTTTTTTTAATTATATATAGATAATGCTTGTTTGTACATTCGTTGATTTTTATTAAAAGTCGAGTTCCCAGTCATGGTGGCGGCCCCCAGAGGACTTGCAGTATCATGATTGGTAAAGGAATTTCATTTCCTTTGGGTTATGCTTTCACGAAGATTTGAAAGTCATCATAAAAACCAACACCACCAGTTCTTTTTCCATTTGCCTCTTAAAAGGAGGGAAACCCTATGATATTCCTGCCATTGTGGTTTCTATTTGTTTCTATTCTCGCCACCTTCATTGATTCGGGAACCATGTCAAATTGTCAACTGATGGAACCTCAAATAGTATGATTTGGATGAGAAGAATTAGTTAGATTATGCATCAGACAGGTGTATGAACTTAAACTGACGTTAAAGCTAGTGACGAATGGTATGGTCTTATTATGTTATCACCAAATTTCCTGTGAAATCTATTGTATCTATGTTCCTGCCCTTTTGCTTATGGTCACCTAAAATGTTCTTTTTTTTTTTTTCCCCCCCTTCCCAAGTGCAGGTAAATGCAGGCACAACACCGGACTGAGATATCTGTTTTTATGGGTGATGACTGATCCATGAACTGACTTCGTACCTCCAACTTGGTATATGTAAGTGCAGAGAATATAGTTGCGGCTTGTGAAATGTATATGTCATTGGAATGGTGATGAGGGCGTTTGGACACTAGAGGCTGACTTTTCCATGGAAGTGCGGCAGCAATGCGTATGCAACGTACTTATCCTGGTGCACTGTTCCATTCATTTTTCGAGTTTTTCCAATCTTCTCGTTCGTCTTTGAGTTTTCCGATCTCTGCTCTGCAAAACTCGACAAAAGATGGACTGAAGGATCAAAGTTTGGTATGAATTTTCTCCTGTCCAGTTGGTCCTTATGCCCAATACAAGAGGACCTTTTAGGATCAGACCGAGTTCGATTTGAGATATGAAACAATACAAACTCTGAATTTTTGAGGGAGGTGGGGGGGGGGGGGGAAGATAGCCGCCCACCACATTTTATCTCGTTCGTGTGTGATTTGTTTTATAATGCTGTTCCTTTGTCAATCATCAGAAAGAAAACGTATCTCTGCAAGGTTGTAGACGAAATTGTATTGTATTACGGAATATTCATTTTATATTACACATTTTAGGGGACAAATTTCTCATTGAATGCTGCACAAAGTACAGATTCTAGTCAAGCTCATGTGATCAGATCAAGCCCCTCGACAATGGAGGATCCACATAAGAAATACTTGGATTGTAAATCGCAAGAATGAGATTATATGTGTGAATAAGCTAGTGAGTTACTTGCTGGTCCACATAAATAGGCAGTGTACAGGATGAAACAAGCACCTCACGTAGCATTCTCAACCAAAACAAGAAAAATGGATACTAAGCTGTAATGTTCAGATTCAAAAAGTCTCTAATGGTTCGCTACGACTTCAATTGGCCCACATTTATACTTAACAAGAAACTGTGGCACTGCATAAAAAATTTCTCCAAATTTCAATTGCAAGAGCCCTTTCCTTGCATTTATTAGGAAAATCTTATGTTAGGAGCTCATGCAACTTAATATTTTTCCCTGAAAATCTTAAATTAGCCAAACGCAATTACTTACAAATTTGAATGGAGGAAGAAAATAATTCGCATTAATATGAAACAATGGGAAGGGAGCACAGAGAGAATAAATTACAAAAGGGAAAAGCGTCATACAGAATCCATGGAGGAATAACTTAACCCTGACCCCGGGACGAATAACTTAGCTCTAACCCGGGGACAACGGCTGGACCTTGAACCTCAAGCCAGATCACTCCCCACGTGATTTGCCAGTCAAATCTTCCCCTCACTTACAATAGAGTCGGATCACGGAGTCGGGACCAGCGGTGAATGACCAGAGTTGCCATGGATGGAGCTTACGGTCAATGACACCTGCAATGCATAGAAAGATAAGACATTATAGTGCAGTTCTAAAACTCGGGCTAATATCGGACTAAGAGCCGGTTTGGCTGAGCTAATGAGAAGCTGTTTTTTGGTTTTTAGGAAGCAAAAGAAGAGCTTTTCAAATAAGCTCAAGATTACGGTTTTTTCGAAAAGCTGTTTTTCAAGCTTTCGCAAGCATATTGGAGCTTTTCAGGAAGCTGTTTTGAACTTTTTTGAGATTTACCAAATGTATATTTTTTTTGTTGAAACGAGTTTTTCCTGTATAAAAATTAAAAATAAGCTCAGCCAGGCTATCAATCCTCTTTGTAGTCTTCCTTTTCCTCCTCATTCTCCTTACTACCTGATTCTTCTCCGTCAGCGCTTATGATCTCTCCTGTACCATTCTGTGTCTTCAAACTCTTTCTTCTTTGGCTCAAAAATTTTTAATATTAAAATTTTTAAATCAAAACCAATGATTGTGTCCTGCGTCGCCTCATTGAAAATTTCAGCGAGTGATCAGATAGCAAGGTCGATTATTTTTAAAATTTTGTACTTTCCATTTCTATTATCAAACACACTGCACAAGGTTCATCCAAAATACTTCTATTTCCAAAAGCTAAGCCTAAGTACGCCACAACTGAGTTGATCTCGAGCCATACATTTCAATTTGCTAGGCTACCTTGTTGTGCATTTATCTTTAACTTGAAAACACAGGGAACACATTTTGGGTGTGCTTTAGTTGAATCAAAACAATATCAATGAACAATAATACTATGGCATGAAATCATAGGTGAAACTGAAAAACTAGATTTCACTATGCATTCGGATCGCTGCGCTTCAGAAGCATATGATGGCCACACATTCGAATCGCTCTACAGCGTAGCGACACTGCGCTACAACTTGGGTACATGTAGCAATTTATCTCGCTTGTATTACATTATATGATGTGGAGAAGCATCGAAAATGACGGTAGCACACAGTAAATGTAAACAAAACTGCAGCTTCCACAATCCAAATTTACATCATCAAGTTGGTTGCCAGAGCAAATGGGGGAAAAAATGCCCTGGAAAAATACATTCTACGGGACAGAACCAAAATGGATTCACACCTTCAGGCATATACACAATCCACCACTGCCTAAATTTGAATCTCTGTGCAACTAAAGCACAGGATGAAATGAATCAAAATCAAACTGCCAAAACAAGAAACAGAAGTAAGAAAAACGAATTGCGATGAACAAAAGAAGTGATCTCCTAGGTTGAGAAGAGGGCTTCGAGATAGTCGTCGATATAAGCCAGGCATGGCCAGTAATCGGTTCGAATCCGAACCAATGTTGACAAATCGCATACTTCCATCCGGAAAAGGAGATGGAATCTTGGTGGGAGGAATATCAGGACAAGAAAACAGCCCACGTTTTTCCTGCCGATGTAAACATGACTATTTCGGTCATTTTCATCTTCCCCGTCATTTTCATCTTCACTGGACTTGAGTAACAAAGGCCCCCTATTGAAGTTTGTATCCGAGGAGGCAATTTTGAGGGTAGACTCTGAGTCCACATCCTTCCAGATAATATCCCTAATGATTCCCCGATCATTCACGACATTAATAAGCGGTTCACCAATAACACCGACGACAAATTGTGCCAAGTGGTGCTCAACAGCCTGAATCAAAGAGGTAGAAGGAACTTCGATTAGCTTGACTGACTGAGTCCCACTAATTGCTGCAACCCCTTTTCCTCCGTTCAATGGGAAGGCCTCCCTTCCAGTGTTACTACTAGAGCCACAGGCCTCCCACAAAGCATTGAAAAGGTCTAAATAATAACTAGGTACGGCATCTTTTCCTAAGTGGGATGGGACAATAGCCCTAAGAAACATGTCTTCAATGCCCACAGTGACGCTCTGTAGCTGCCCGTGGATTATTTGGCCATTTTCAGTATTTGCTTCAATAGAGACATCAATAATACCCGGAATAGGCTCACGTGGTTCCAACTTGATCACTACAGAAGCCTTGAAGCTGTCATCTTCATACCCATTTTCAATAGGAATGATCCCCATAGAATCCTTTTGATCCAAAGCTTCATCTCTTTCGGAAGGCTCCCCAAGAAGGAAAGGTATGTGGTATGATGGGATAGACCCGTATGGTGCAGAGGAAGAAAAAGTGAGCACAGTTGCATACATGGCGGGCAGCGTGTCCAGTCGATTTGAACTATGTGGAGGCAAATCGACTCCCCATATGCGATTGAACGGCTCAGATTTAAACTTTAAACAGCAGGAAATTCCGACCATGAATCCCGCCATATGTCTGATGTCAGGAATAGAGGAAAAATGGCGCCGTAGTATGTCAATAATTCCAGAAATCTTTGAATCCATCACCCGCAATGGCTCTCGGGGGTACTCGATTCTTTCTGTCTCAGGAAGAAATGGCATATCTTTGTCCCCATCAAGTTCACTTTGGTCCAGTGCAGGTTCACCGTCCCTGATGCTTTCTGAAAAAGATGGGTTTTCACCACCAATACCTAGGGTTGATAAAGATAGGGACCATGACTGCTTGACAAGCATTGGTATGACACGTTCAAGGTAGATGTAGGACGAAACAGTCCTTGATTTCTTAAGATCACGGGAAGGTCGAGGAGAGGAGACATTGAAGTACGAACTGGACTGAGGAGATGGTGCGATCCCAGGGAGGTGGTCCCCACTGTTCAGCACGAGGCTGAGCCTCTTACCTGGAATACAGATCAGCATCCGCAGGTAGATCCTGCAAAGGTATACAAATTTCTACTGAGAAAGGCAGCATGCATCAGTTAAGCACAATATTTTATTGCAGTTGAAGGTTTTTTTGGGTCATCTTTACTTAAAGAGTTCATTTTTGTGAGGGTGATAGAGCGAAAGAAGGGAATGAACAACAGAACGAAGATAACATATTGAAATATGCATTGGGTTTTTTTTCATATATATTTTGATGATCAAAAAGTTTGCCCGTTGGTTCTCAAACTGTAAAAATATAATTTCAAAGAACATCACAACAATGTCAAACAAATTTTATGAACAAAAGCAACCAAATCTAATACAATCAAAACACGAAAAGAATGACGAAATAAAGCTACAAAATCATAAATGAACATAAATGATAATCAAACAGCAGAAACCACTTCTTTTTTTTCTTTTTTTTGTACCTTGCATCATCACGAACTTCAAGATCAGGAAAATAAATGCAAGTGAAGGCAAGGAGATGAGATAGTCCAATGAACAATCTGGAGCTATGCTGGCATGTGAACATTGTTCTACAAATTCCAAGAACTTTACTTCCCTGAGACCAAGACTTTAGTCCTGTATTTGGGCCATGTTTCTCAACAAGGAAAATCATGAACCTGGTAAGCAGCTCAATCAATCTACAAGGAGGAACCGTATCATTCTCTGCAATTCTATGAAATATTGGGAAGTAACATGCCAATTGATAATTTATTGTAACTTTTGGAAGCAAATGTTCGTCAAATGTCTGAAGTAGGCGCTCCCCCAACCATAAATGCTTGGGACATGCAAGAAAGCGATTGATGAATACAACAATGACTGGAACCAAACCCTTGAACTCTAGAGCCAGGTCCACCAGCATCTTCTGTACAAGTGTAAGTGGAGAAATCAATAATATTGTAGATCTAAGACTCTTAGAAACAAAGCCCCATATCACTCCTACAAACCAAAATGCAGCTTTGGAAAACAGCTTTTTGCTTCTTACCGAACAATTTCTGATGACTACAAAGGAATACAAATAATATTTTAACAACAAAAAAGCTTATCATCTAACTTAATCAATAGCTGCAAACTTCATTTGAATATAATTCAATTGCAAAGATCAAATCACAATTACTGCCCTTCCCAACTTTGTAACTCCAAGTGATTTGCATCATTGTGTTTGTTTTTCTTTTTATTTCTAAATGATTTCCAACGTGTTCCAACCAATAATCATATCAATTAATTGAGGCAGACCCACGTACAAAAATGCTCCTTGTTTGCAATCGCTGAGAGGGTCTCTCAAATTGTGATTAGACGTATAAACTAACTCAACACTTTTTAAAAGATTCACCCAGGAAAACTGGTGCTTGCTTTGATACCACACATGTTACTTAAAGAGGTTAACATTTTTAAAATTTGCAAATGCAAAAACAAGAAAGGAAAACCGAGAATGAAAGCAAACCACCACTAGGGCTCAGAAGAGTTGGGAGAATAACTGAGAAGGCAAGGAGATAGATTCTTTAATTCATTCAAAATTGGTTACTCCCTGCCATCACTTAAAATAACAAAACCCTAAACCTAACGTCCACATAGGTAGGACACAGGAAAAGCCAAAATAACCTAGAATAACTTCCAAACTAACACCAAATATCCATGGAAAATCATTTCAACTGGTTATCGCTATGGAACATTATATTACAATTTCCACATTAATATAATCAGAATAAAAATCGCAGTAGAATCTAAACAATTCCCTGAATTCTGGAAAACATAAAAATTGTGCTTATTGCATCAAGTTTGAAAACGATGCTTGATATAGCATCAAAAAATGAAAAGGACCTATAACAAACTACTGTTGACACTACAATGCTCTGCCTCATAAACTCCCGGTTCACAACAATTCCCACCCACTGGAGTATAAATTTTTTTTTTCATTCTTCTGCTACAAAACTATTGTTTGAACAAAAAATGAATCCAATGCTCCACAATTCTAGCCTCCTAGGAAATGCAACGCCATGTAAGAGTTCCCATAGATGTAGAAACTAGAAATTCTACTCGAGCTCTTATGTAATTGAGGTCTAATCTTGACAGTCCACACGTTCTTTGCTATCTTTAGACTTCAGATTCTCTTCTAACGTTTTGATTAATTTGAATTATTGTTGTCAGAAAGAAAATACTTATGATACTATATAATTTTACCTGATGTCCCCATTTTCTTTCACAACTACATAAATACACACAACCCTAAGACAATCTTCTGCTCATGTAATGTATTAAAGATTTATGAAAATGTGACTTGGCTTTTAGAATGCTCACATTAGGTTCACACAGCAGCCCGATAATGTTGAATGCGAATAGCTCTCACAATCTGGCTTTGGTGAGAATCTCAACTTTCACATACTTCGAAAGAAGTGGGAATCACACCCCATCACAAGGGGAATTTTCCTCCTCCTAACACCAAATAATGACACTCCAGAAAATCAAAGAAAGATTTTGTAGGCGGAGAAAAGTGTATAAAAGAACGGAAAGAATTTGTAGGCAGAGAAAAGCATATAAAAGAAAGGATGATGAATACTTATAATTTGAGAAAGAAAGAAGGGGGGTTGGGGGGGGGGGGGGGGGGGTGCCAAGGATTGCCAATCAATCTTGCTGGACAGCTCCCGGTGACCCCACGAGCACCACACATCCAACAAACCAAATGGAAGTGAGAACAACTCCTAAACTTCAAACTCAATCTTATGCCACAAAAATTCAATTGTTCTTTCCTATCAGATACCACAGAAGTTCCATACAAGATTCTCTCATAAGATCAATCCATTCAAACTTGCTTCCAGCAATTCTGGAAAGAGCAAGCAGCCTACAAGAAATTGTTCATTTTTCAATGAATCACGTGTTGCGTGTCGGATAATTGTGTCGGTGTCGGTGCATCTTAAAATCAGCTCACACTCAGGGGTCCCGCAAACCCATGAACAACACCCTTATTAGTCACTCTTTAAAAATTCTAGTCAACACATCCACCAATAAGGTGTCTCCCTGCCTAACTCTCCTGAAACCTTGAAACCAGAAAGATGGGGGCCAATAATCACAAGTAGTCAGATGAGGCAGCTCCGAAGCCATTTTCTCTATCTAGTCCCAAATCACTTCCTAGCCAATCAATTGAGGAAGTTCCAGTTTAACTGATTAAAAGCGTTCAGTCAAGGAAATCTGCAGCCCTTCTTTCTCTTCCTGCATCCTCCACAACCTCATTGAGTCATTAGACCCCAAACAGTGACTAGTATGAACCCATGCATTGAGGCATAAAATTCCCAAGAATCTCATGGTCAATACGCATCACATAGTAAGAGAACAGATTCCACAGTTATATGAAAGTGATGCCACATGGGTACAGCACATTCCCAAACTCTCAAAGATTGAATAGCTGTGTTGGGTGTGGTGGCAGGTGGATTAATTTTCACAAAGACTGTCAACTTTCCAAACTCCTAAATCCCAGTTATATATATGCCATAAACCACTGAAACTACAAAATAGAACAAATTTTCCTTTTTTTTTCAGGAGGAGGTGGGGAGATTGGATTTGTAGCCATAGACCTGCTTTGAATTGTGTGATTTTTTATTTTTTGTTTGATGTTTGAATGAGTAACTGCATGAAGAAACACTATCTCAAGTACATCAGTTTACTCACTTTGAATTGTGTGGTGCAGCACAAGTATGATTGTTTACAAAATTATAGGTGAAATTTAAAAGCTTTCATTTTTATTCTTCCCTTTAATTTCTGCACTCATAGACTATTAGAGTTGCCCACAAGTGAAAAGTGACTCTGCTTGACCCTTCCTACTATTTGATGTTGGATCAAATGAGCTCTTATCTTTCATGCTCCACTCAAACAGCTTAGAGAACACGTACCCAGATATTCTTGGTGAGTACTAGCTCAGAGACCAACCATCAGACATCGTCTTTCCTTACATAAAGTACTAAAAACAAAAGCCCTAAGCCTTTTCATGTCATTAGAAACAATCGAAAGCTCTATATATTTACCAGTTTTCAGCCACAAAAGCTTTCCTGATTCTGTTTGCCATTAGATATCAGACAAAGTCTTGCAGAACGCTAGTATATCTATTTGTGCCTAATCCAACCAGCAGAATCTACAACCCATATGAACTTCCTATAATGTCCTTCCATGGTTAAATCATAACAAAGAAGAATACACGTAATAAACAAAAGTAAAGGGACTGGCATATACCTGGAAGGTGTGAAAAATGGTGGACTCCATCAGAAGTCTAGTGGAGGAAGGATCCATGTCCGAATGAGATAGTGACCCTATCATAAATTTGTGGAAGGCACGGAATGCCACGGCAGTTTCAGTGCTCCAGGGTGGTAACCATTTGAAAGCCGATACAGATACAAGACTGTCCTTGAATTGCTTCACAATAGATACCCTCCAATCCCCATTGCCATGTGCAATGTCTTCTGGACTTGCGGATCGAGAGTCATCCAACAGAATGGAACAGTAGGCAAGCAAGTCGAGCTTCAGTGACTTCAAAGCAAGGGGATCATACACACAAGGGTGGAAACTCGAATGCTTATCGAGAATTGGTTTTGTCTTGGCAACTTCTACGAAACCCATTAACCAGTGCAGTGCCAGCAACCGGAAAACCAAATAATGGTGGGACTCAGTTCGAGATAGACACGAGCCGGTGAGCAATTTCGGCCTCTTGGCCACCCAATGAATCTAGGAAATGCGAATACATCATTAAAAAGGAGTGGCATAGCAACGGATCATATGTATAAAGCAGGCCAGAGAACTGCACCTTCAATAACGAGGCCTGAAGGTCAAGAGCCGCCGCCACAGGCAGAATCATGGACATGAACTCCATCATCCCGGAGGGGGTCAAGAGCTGCGGCGATTCGAGCAAGAACGAGATCGCCCTCCTCAGACCCTTATGGCCAGCACTCGAGATCTCCTTATTGAGCCCACCCTCATCCGCGATCAGGAACTGCGGGACACTGAAGGGCACCAAAGGGACCGATGTATTGAGGATCGAAACGTTGGGTTTCCACATCAGGATGCCGTGAATCACGGCGGCCAACAGTAACACGTAGCTCTGGGCGGCGTGGGTGCGCTCCCCCTGACACAGCCCCCACAGCTGGCCCCCGATCTCGGATAGCAAACAAGGGTAAGCCCTCTCGAGCTCGCGCAGGCACTCGCACGCCGTGGCCCGGAGCTGGCGGTCGGGCCCGTGGTTGGGGCGATTGATGACCGTCAAGAGCAGCTCCGTTAAGCTCTCGAGCTGTCTGATGTAGCTGTAATGGAGGAACTCCCCGTCGATCCGGATTGTGATGAAGATAGAGGTGGTGGAGACCATCATCTGCTCCTTGAGGGAGTAGGTCACGGAGGCGGCGTCAGTGGGGGATTGGAGGAGGGAGCGGAGGGCGTCAAAGAGGCGGTCGAGGACCTGGTCGGCGGCGGAGTGGGGTTGGGAGGAGGAGCGGAAGAGAGAGGGGGAGGAGAAGAACTCCTCGAGGAAGACGAGGAGGTGGAGCTTAAGGGAGAGTGGGGAGTCCCTGCGGAGGACGGTGGATAGGGAGAGGTCGAGGAGCGGGAGCCCCGTGTAGTTGGATGACGTCCATCGCTCGCGGCGGCGGGCGCCGCCGTGCTGGAAGTCCTCGAAGAGGGACTCCCACTCCGCCGGGGACAGCGGCTTCAGCGGAGGTGGCGTCGGAGGATTATTCTCCATGGGCAACGGCGGGGCCGGCGCGTTAGAATGCGCCGGAGGCGGCGGTGGAGAGAGAGGGCCGGTGCATTTCTTTTCAGGGATTGGAGGGGGTTTGCGTTCCGGCGGAAAGCGGATCGGAATGCGGAGAGAATATCCAACCGTTTCTTGATGGATATAATGTGCTTTCACAAATTTACCCTCACAAGCTTCTTTTGTTTTTGTTTGTTTTTTTTATAATTAATTTATTAATTTTTATTTTTTGGGAAAATTACGCGAATGCCGTTTGAAGTTTCATCCAAATCTTCGGTTTCATTTTACCTAGTTATATTTAGATTTATGCTCAATAATTCCCCGTAGATTTAAAATATATTTTTGTAATCTTACTGTGCGTAAAGTGAATAAACGCTTAATTTTATAAGCAAAAGTATGTTTTGCAATAACTCAAGTGTTGATTCCATAGGAGATTTCCGGAAATCGACCAAATTACACAAATTAAAGTCTAATTTATCTTTTTATTTTCGAGAAAATTCTATATATGGTATCATAATAATTTATGGGAAAAACTAACATGTAGTAGTTGCACATAAGTTAGATATAACTGCTGCCTTATAATTTTTTTTTAAAATCACTAAGACCTAAAATAACGTCGTTTTGAATCTTGTTTTGTTTTCTTTTGTGTGTGTGGGTGTTGCACCAAAGTTAAGGCTATTTTTACTTAGGCAAAGATGCACTCTAGCAGCCCCAAATGGTTGATTGCTTTAGGATTTAGGATTTGATAGAAAAGAAAATAGAGATTTGACTCATCTGAATTTGAAAAGTCATGAATTTATGGATGTAAATAATCCCAACTATTCATTATAACGAAAAAAAAAATAGATAGAGAGAAAAATTGAAGGTAGAGAAAATAAATGATTAACACTATACTTGTGAGTTTAGGAAGAAAAGAAATGAAGTGAGTATAGCTTTTAGGGAGGAAGGGAAATGGACCGAGGGTGTTTTAACTTCTTTTCTCTCTTGTTTGTGAGTTTAAGAGATAATAGTAAGTCAGAAAAACGGAATGGGAGAGCCTAACTTGTAAGTTGAAAATACTATTTTATCCTCACATCTTTTTTCGCCGTTTAGCCTAATGGTAAAAGCAATCATGTACTTTCTCACTTTTTAATTTAAATCCTAAACTTTTAATTTTATGATTTCTAACTTGTACTTACATTAGTGAATAAATTTCATTCCCAACCCTAACTTTCATCTGCTTCTGTTAATATGTATGCTTTCTAACCCCAACCCTAACCTTCATCCACTTTTATTAATATGGATACTCACATGACAAAAACAAAAATCCATGTTAACACGTTAAATAGCAGAATTTAATATTTCTCGAACGCTAATACTCCTAAACTTGTTATAGGGTTATCGTATTTTCTCATCTTCTCAGTTTTTCATCTCTTGTTGATGCTTATGTGGACCTTTTTTCAATTCACATAAACAATTACCTTAAGGAACCCAATGGGTTCAGCATGTTCATTTCTGTTCTCTTGGTGAGTATCCCAACTCCATTCGCCATGCTTGGCCAGCAGAAATGTTCTTGCTTGTGTCTCTGAATGGCCTCATACAGAAGAGGAGTGTAGCTGTTCCCACAAGAGCCCGTTTGAGATTGGAAGGACTCCCCGCCGGAAATTTAACCTTTAAGCAAGCCATTGGGATAATGGTAGGCAGCTGTTGAATGATGGGCGCTCCATGAAAAATTGAGTAAGATGGAACCTTATTCTGCCATCATCTTTTCAAATTTTGATGAGCAAATTTATATAAGCGATGAAGACACCTCTTGCTCCGTCCAAAATTTGCCCCGCCTTGATAACAAACTTGTCCTAGCAAATAGGATCGGCATTTGGTCACTCCCATAGCAATGGTAATGTACCCTCTCTTATAGTTGATTGTGTTGCACAAACCCTGAATGTCAGTTCAAAGCCATTGAGGTCTCGGTTTAGGCCCGCCCATCGTTGCTTTCAACTTGGTGCTTCCAGTTTAAACCTGTGAACAGAAATGGTAAGGTCCACGTAGTCAATTTTGGCGAGACCAAGTTATCATTTACTCAGTTTAGCAGGCAGCCAAGTGATGCTGATTGTTAAAGGGTTCTTGTATTTTTAAAGAAATTGTATGCTAAAAAAAAAGCATAAAAAAGGAAAGTTGTAGAATGAGCTTAAACCGGATCAGATCACCGACAATGTCAAGTTTAGTATCATGAACCATGACTTGTAAGGTGGCTGCCACTTTTCCATTTTTGTTTCATTTAGGACAACGGATTCCTACGCTAACCTTGTGGGGTGTCGAAAAACATGCTGATGCGTTGAAGATAAAAATCAACTCAAATCAAATCCTGATTATTGCTAAAATTAGGAATTTCTAGTCATTTTTAAAAAAAAAATTAAATTGATTTATTATCAAAAGACTATTTGAAAACATTTTTTAAGTTTAGTTTAGTTTAAGAAAATAACCCAATAAGTTTCATTCTTGTAATCTCTCCTCAGCCATTGCAGAAGATATTTGACAACTGGTGTTTCCTTTTGTAGGAGCTTGATGACAGGGATCGCAGGTGGTGAAGAAGGATTTTCAGATAGCAACAGGGATTCAAAAATGAAGATTCTGGGAACTTTGGTAGTAATGAAACTACAGAAGACGGGTCGGTGCAGAATTCCATAGCACACATTGTCAGAAAATGGTGGTGATTTGATTCTGGTTGCACCATTTACGGAAAGTTTGAGAATTGAGAACTTAGGACCGCACAATGGGATGATTCTTCATTCACTGGAAGGCTCCGTGAATTTCTATCGTGACTATGCTAAGCATACAGGTTTCACACTTTATGAACGAATCAAATCAGACGCTCATCGAAGAACATGGCCGGGGACTTTGCCTGTTCAAGAAAAGGTTTTTGCGCCGAAAAACACACGCTTAGAAAAGACACGGTCGTCCCTCCACAGCCAGTCGCAAGAGAAGGATGCAAAGCAGTGACAAGGTTGGCTGCAAGGGAAGGAGGCAAATGGATTGTTACCAATTTGCACAGGACCACAATCACGGGCTGACGACTCATTGTGAATTGCCAATTGTTAGTACACTCAGCGAGGTACGTCTCAGAAACATTCTGGAAATCGATTCAACCAGCACGATAACTCAGATATAACTTGATGGTAGTTTGTCTGTTAAACTTAAAAGTTAAACCCTGTACATGTCTCTTATCATTCTCATATATTTTGCGGAAATATTTGTGTAAACCCATACACACACACCAACATAAGCTCTTGCATGATACGTTGCAAGGGCGGATGGTGTATTGGGAATCAAGATTGACGAGTAAAGAGTAAAAAAAAAATAAAAAAATAAAGGGAAAAAAAGGAAAAAAAAAAAAAAAGAAAAAAAAAAAGTTGTTGAATGAGAAAAACAAATGGGCTTACATCAATTTTAAGGCCCAGCCCAAAGTCCTACACGGCTCGATTTTTAATTTTCTGACACCCTTAAAACTGAAGCCCAACTTCAATTTTTTTTTTGACAAATCACAGTTTCATTTCATAGTTGTGTTCCATTGTTAAATTATTGTCATCGTTTTTAGATCTCTTTAGAAAGAAAAGTAGAATGTACTTGTTGGACTACTTGTCGTATATTGGGCTATTTGTAATTCTTCGTGAGCCATGTCTAGTATGGCTATTATTAATTTTAATTAATTTTTAATTGGTTCCCGAATCTTATAATTAGTCATGATTTATGATTCCAAAAATTGGTAAAACATTTCACGACTTGATAACCACGATAAAGTGTAGTTATATAGAATGGCGGAATATAATTTTTCAATTCATGCTTATTTACCTAGAGCAGAATGCTTGATGAGTGTCAGATCTTTATTCAGGTAAAAAAGTATCGTGTTGGGCTACTCATCTTATTGTCACTTAGTTTTGGGCCGGATACTTTATGCAAGCTGTCACGGTAGGTTCTTTTTGGCCTCATGGGCTCCAGTTTACAATAGCTCTGCTAACATTTGCACAATAGTTTGGTTGCCTTTGCTTTGCGAAATGGAATAGAACAGAAATAGAATAGCCATTTCGTAAGAGGATCCAAGATTTACATAATGAGTTGCAGGCGCGAAAGAGAACGACTGGCATCCTCAAAGCCATTGAAGACCATAGAGCCCATGGCTTTGAGAATGTATTGAGGTTATTGTTGATGGGTCATCTACATTTGATCCATTTGGACCTCTCTCACAAGGTAAGATTATTTAGGACCGACCGATTTAGGGTGGGTTATTGTAAGCCATTTCTGGCTTCTCAAATAAAATTTTAACTTATTTGAAAACATATATTTGTTAGTTTTTTTTTTTTTTATCACATTTGGGCTTTTTAAAGAGCTGTTTGGAGCTTTTCGCAAAAGTTATAGGACACCTATTTTGTAACATACGAGCAGCCCTTGCAAGTCACTTTGAACTAGATAAATCAAAGGCTGGTGGTCCCACGGATCAAATCTTACGAGTAGCCCTTGCAAATCACTTTGAACTTGATAAATCAAAGACAAGTGGTCCTATGGATCAAATCTTACGGGATCAAAGTAGGGTCTACAGGTTTGAAGCACTTCTCATATTAAAATGTACAAAGTGAGGAAGATCCATGTTTTGGTACCGGGAAATTGGGTAAGGACACTGTTTCCCTACTTTCATGTCACAGTGTCTCGTGAGCACCATAAAAAAGCTGTTATGTCTTAATCACTGAAGATTACTCCAGGATTTATGATCCACTCCATTTATATTATATACATATATATATATATATATATGACATATTAATAAAACACAAAGTGCTTCGTGAAGATTATGTTCCCAACGGTATGACATTTCTTGTTTCGTCAATCTCGAAACAATTTAAAAGCTTGAACTTTTTCCAAAGATTGAAGAGCTCGAGATGAAGACGAAGCACAGGTTTCCATTCCCTCTTTTGTCATAAACTATAACTTGTTCACAAGTTCATAAAATTGCATGAAGAAATACTAAAACTGAAACTGATGTAGGCACATGTGAGATGCGTACCGGCAGATGTTATAATAAGCGCACCTCAGTTCTGAAATTTCATTTTGTGCGGATTGAAGGAACATATGATAAAATGGGATCACTTGCCCGTTTTTATATGGTTTGGTGGTGGATGTGACCTTCATTTTATATATTGAAACGTCAAAGGGATCTTGGCTATTAAAATTTTGACAACAGGTGTGTGCCATGAATAATTACATGAAAATGAGTAGGTTCTCTTATTATTTTATTTTTTTTTCATGCCCTTTCAATCCATATGGGTGGAATTTTTAGAATGAATTTTAAGTATAATGTGTGCTTATTATTAGATCAAACCTAGAATATCGTATTATTTTTTTATGTTCCGTTGATTAAGATCACCCTGGGACATTTGTATATGTACGTTCTTTAATCTAACGCCGTTGAATGCAAACACACATTAACTACTACTTTTCTTCCTTGGCATAAGCACACTCAGGCCATGTGCAGGGCATGCAAATCTACCTTTTAAAATTAAGGTGCTTATAAGAGAACAATTAAAACATTGACATGAAATGGATTTGTTGCATCATCTTATATATATATATATATATATATATATATATAAAATTTTATAAAATTTTAAAATCCGAAGAGTGACCAGAATAAAAATTAGGAAAAACCGAAAAGCTTTGGGGAAGCCCTACCTCCGACCAGGGCTATTCCCGTCCTTGCAATATCGTATGGGTGCTAAACTCTGTTTTAAATAGTATTTGTTAGGGGCATAATGGGCATCTGCACACTATGTTAATAGTATTAATTAGTTGAAGCTTCCGAGAAAGGTTACCGTAATGTCTTATACGTTGCAAGTCATGGCCACTTAAATTTAATCTTAGGTTTCACGTATTCACCATTTAGTTTTAACAAATAACATCTTATTGTAATTTACTCAAAATAATAATAATAATAGTAGTAGTAGTAGTAGTGATAGTAAACAGTTTTAAAATCCTAAGAATCGAAGGCTTCACAAGAATCAATAAAAAGCATAAATAATGTAATACACATGATATCATAAAAAAGAAGAGGAGGAAAAGGTTAGTTAATGAGAAACGTGGGTGCTGTTTTGTAAATTCACGTCCCTAAATACTCTGTGAAAATCGGATTTATCAGTTTTTTTTTTAACAATCGAATTTAGTAAATTCGGATCGATAAAAACAAAAAGAAGAAAATTTGTTGACCACTGCATGCATGAGGGACATAACTCTGTTAATTGATGATTTTAATTGCATTAACTTTGTCATTAAAACTTTACCTTTTTGTTAGATATATTGTTTCCTTTTCTTAATATATATATATATGGGAACCTATTTTACTCATTCAATTTATTCCAATATTTTCGCATACTCTTCCCTAATTCTCTCGCTCTCTCTCATGCATTTCATGTGAGGTGCATCTTATAAAAATTATTCTATATATATATAGAACCAATTTGATAAAACATAAAATTTCACACGAAAAGTTTATGTTATAGCAATGATCTTTTTCTGTGGTTCGTGTTCTATTTTCAGTAATAGTCTTTTCATTATACTTTATGCTGTAAATCATATAACAAACTCGATGGTTTTTGTCTCCACCTCTCACCAAACACTTTTGAAGTTTTTTATATGAACCTTTTACAATTATTTAACTTTAAATATTTAAATCTAGTTTTATAAAAGTTATAGGAATAAATTAAAAAATTCTTGCGATATGTGTATATATATATATATATATATATATATTTGAGTGCGTTGGTATACACTAATATCTTTACTTATTTTAGAAGGTTGGGACCTTAATGTCCGTTGTTAATGCAATATCATTATTGTGTTGGTTCGATACAGTAAAATAAACCATTTATTGTATATAAAGTCGGCCCCCAACAAACAAATGAAAGAGGGAACAGCTGGGCTTAACTGTAGAAAGGCTTGCATGAAACTAACCACATTATTTGCGTCACAATGGCCAATCAAAATTATTCTCAGAGTCAACTATCTCGCAAACTATTTATCGTAACTGTGCATGTATTCTATTAAGTTACGGATTCAAATTTGAAACATGCGCTCTAATGTATATAAATATAAGTCTTGATTCAGACCTCTTTCACGGAGTGTTGCATTTTTGTTTTGCTAATCCAAACATCTTAAATTTATGAAAACGTTTGATTGAGATCGCTATTTTTTATTCTGACCCGACATCATAGTCTCTTGGGCATACAATGCGTAGGAATGAGATTTACAAACTATGATATTCCTCGAACAAGAATGCTCCACAGATCAAATTGTATTCCTCCATGAACGAGCACCAAATCTCCTATGTTTCTAGTAAAACATAACAAAGAAGTCAACAAATCAATTTAAAAGAATTAGCAAACTTTATATTTTGCAAGTCACTCACTAGAATTGAATCATTAAGGAAGGGAAAAAAGTAAAAATATAATTTTACTTGATCTAAGTGGCTAGGAGCTTGATTTCTAGCGAATCGGATTTAGTCGGGCCAATACCGTGGGTAGACCAAAAAGAAAAAAAAAAGGAAGAAGAAGAAGAAAGCATAAGCCTACGACATTGTTCTACTAACAATGAACAGTCAAACAGAGAGAATTAGTTAAACATACAACAAATTGCAGAGAGACATACATTTCATCGTTACAACCAATGTGAGAGACACTAAAAGAATGCCCATCCAGATTCTCCAGAGTTCTTCAAATCAGCAAAATACCCATTCCTTGATTTTTCCAAGAACCCCCCAAAAAAATCTGAACCAAAAACCCCCCAAATCGGAGTAAGAACTGATACAGATTTTTACCATTTTCAGTCCTCAGAAATTGTGCTGCAGAAACAAGTTTTGCCGGGGCGAAGCAGGCCCAATCTCCTCTTCCAATCTCCTCAACCCATCTCCGCCGCCTCCGTAAACCTTTGCCTCGCCGCCGCCGTTCTTCCCGTCGACATCCGCCTCCGAGACGGACGACTTCCTCCTCTGCGACGACGTGACGCTCGGGAAAGTGATCCAAGACGGCGCCCTGAACTCGATCCTTTGATCCTCCCCTTCCCCCAAATCGGTCGCCTCTGACGCCGCCGATCGGTTCGAGGACCGCTGCGACGACTTCTTGTGCAGCCGACTGCTCCCCAACACGACCTCGGTCGGTAAGATGGGTTGCTCGTTGCACGGGCTCCCCATGAGCACCGCGAGCGCCCGTTCCAACCCGGTCGTCACCTTGTCCATCGACGGCCTCTCCTTCCCTCGCATCCTCACGCACTTCGTCGCCACATTCGCGATCCTCTTCACCGATTCGAGGTCCGACGGCGGGCTCAGGGCCGGGTCCAACACCGCGGCTATGTTCCCCGACTTGATCAACGGCACCGCCCACTCGACGATGTTCCCCTGATCGGATTGCATGTCGATGGCCTTTCGACCGCTGATGATTTCGAGCAGCAGGACTCCGAAGCTGTACACGTCGGACTTGGTCGTGAGATAGTGGAGCCGATAGTACTCTGGGTCGAGGTACCCGAGGGTGCCCGCCGGGAGCTCGGCCAAGGGGGTGCTACTGTCGGCGGGGCCTAACAACGAGAGCCCGAAATCAGCGACCCTCGCGTTGTGCTCCTCGTCGATGAGGATGTTGGAGGACTTGATGTCGCGATGGATTACGGGCGGGCAAGCATATCCGTGCAGGTACTCGATCCCTCTCGCGGCTTGGACCGCGATCGTCACGCGTCGAACCCAATCCAGTTGTTCCTTGAGGGAGTCGTTCTTTCCGTGGAGATGTTGGTGGAGCGAGCCATGCGCCATGAACTCGTACACGAGGAGCCGCTCGCGACCTTCCTCGCAGTAGCCGAGCAAGCTCAGCAAGTGAGCGTGGTTCAATCTCGAGAGGAGATCGAGCTCCGTGTGGAACTCTTTCGAGTTCTTCTTTAGGTCGGACGAAACGACCGCCCGTTTCACCGCGACTACGGTGCCATCGCTCAAGATTCCTTTGAAGACGCACGAGAAACTCCCCTTTCCGACCTGCGAGTCCTCGCTGAATCCATCCGTGGCGCGCTCGAGCTCGTCGTAGGTGAACATCTGAGCCCTCCTCACTTTCGGCTCGTCGATATCAGGCTGGAGCTTGCCGTCATCTTTCGACAGTCCACCGGATTTGGATGCCCTACTAGTAGAACACCGGCAGTTCCTCAACTTACACCGCACGTATAAAACCGCGGCCAACGACACGACGCTGACGACAAACACGACGAACGCAATCTCCCCGCCGATGACTGGTAACTGGAGAGACCATCCCCTCCTATTCTTGTGGTGGTCACTCGGTGCGACTGCGGTAGAAGAACAATTCGACAAGCAATCGGCGGACACGCAACTCGAGCAGTTGAATTCGCAATGTCGGTCAGATTTCGAAGTGCAGTCCAATTTCTGGTACATTTCCGCGGAGCAGCGGTTACTACACGGCATGCAGACCCGAGCATGGGGGGACTTGCAAGGCGAGCTGCCATTGTTGAACTCAAACGAATCGGAGGGGCATGGAACTGGCCTGCACACTCCAGGGGAGGCTGCTAGAGGGAGGGAGGACGGAAAACCGGTCCCCCAACAGACGGGGCGGAGCGATTTCTCCGCAAGAATGCCGCAGCTGAAGTAATCCCCGGCGGCGATCTCGTACACTTTGATGCCGTCGGGGACCGGAGTGCTGGTCTTGACGCGAAACCCCCAACAGATCGCGCGGCGGTCGTAGCTACGGATCCCGCAGGCGTGGAACTTCCCTCCGACGATGGACATCATCGGATCTTTCGGCGGCAAATCCACATTCCCCTGCCCGCGCCGCGTCGCCGCGACGAGTTCTTGCTCGATGTCGAGACTCCTCCCCCAACAAGACACCCTCGAGTTCACCCCTTCAAGAATCCCACAGACATGGTACCCTCCGGCGGCAATCTTCTGAAACCTCGATTTCGCCGGAATCGAACTGATCACCTGGCTCTCGATCTCGTCTCCCCAGCAGAACACCGTCCGATTCCCCGAAAACAGGCCGCAGTTGAACCCCGAACCAGCCGAGATCGACCGAATCGGCCCGTGGAACGCGTGGCTTCGGGTCATATTGTAGCCCCAGCAGTCCACAAGAGAAGTGCTCTCAGTGTTCCCAGTTCTGAGTTCCTGTTGTCTCAATGCACACAAATGGTGATCTCCGGCGCTGATTTCGGAGTACTGTGATCCGATTGGGATCGAGCGAGGAACCCCTGTTTGAATAAAGCTGCTACTCCCCCAACAGTAGGGTTGTCTTGATTGTAGAAGAAGGCCACAAACAAATCCATCGCCGGCGGTTAATCCCATGAAGGGGAAACGAGTCGGCGCTCCGTAGATTATCGCTGAGTTTGACCCGTAACAGTTCACAAGGTGAGACCCATCGTTCATCAAACCACAGAACACAGCACCGAATTCACCGTATGAGATGGCAATGGAGGACATGGAACCCAACCCAAGAACTGGAACCCATAAATCTGACACGAGCGTCACCCGGATGAAGAAATCCCAAATCAACCATCTTCTGATACCCATTTGTAGGAAAAAGTTTCCCAACCCCAGACAGTAGCTTTAGACTAATAATGAATGGGATCTACCCTGGCTTGGAGAATCTATTTTTTTATTCTCAGCACTCATGATGGTAAGAGGAAGTCTCCAAAAGAGAGATTTTTGGAGTAAACTATAACATCAGGAGATCAATCTGCACTAAAAAGTATTTCCTCTTCTTTTTCTTCCTTTCGATAAAGACCAACAAATCACCCAAAAAACAAAATTTCGAAGCTTACCAAACCGCACCCATCTCCAAATTGGGGTTAATTTTCCTCCAAACAGCACAGACCCATAAAGATCCAAGTTGAAGTTCTACATCAGAGACGGCGTCATGTGCTTAGGTTCAGCTGTTCTTCTCTCTCTCTCTCTCTCTCTCTCTCTCTCCTTCTTTTTCATACCCATTTGCAGAAGAAAAAGATGGCTACCCCCCCCCCACTCAGTATCTATGTATGTCTCACTGTAAAATTGTGATTTCGAGGGGAGAGAAAGATTGAGAAAGAAGAAACCAAGCGTGGAGAAGATGCTGTGTAAAAAGATGAAATGGCGAAGGGGGGCAATGCTGCTTCTCCAGGTAGGAACGAAAATGGGTGTGGGGAGAGAGAGAGAGAGAGAGCATTAAATGGAGCATGAAAGAGAGAGGTTCTCAAAATGGAGAAAGATGCAGGTGAGGACATTAAATGAGAAGTAATTGCCAATTGATCGTTTTCATGGTCTCGCTCTGGGTATCTGCGCATAAACACCTCCCCCCCTCTCCCTCTTTCTGTGGAACTCAGAATTTGATTGGCGCCTTTTATATTTTCTTTTTGGTTCCTATACTACTTTTTTTTTTTTGGTTGGTGTCAATTTTTCTCGACAAAACTTTCTTGTCTTTGTTACTCTGATAAGTTCTCTTCATCTCTTCTGTTGTTTCGTTTGTAATTGAAACCGCACTTATCATTACTTTGTAACGGCTACCTGCAATGATGAATCAAAGCTTAATAACGACTACTAATTTTATTCTTACTCCTAGTATTTGTTATCACTATTAATGCGCTAATAGAAGAAAAAAAAGATGCATTCGAGCGGAGTACTTTCACACCCAAAATGGTATTAAGTGCGCACTAAAACTTTTTAATAAAATGACATCGTTTTGAGTCCAAACGTAAACAATTCGCTTTCGCCTACGCACATATTCTATTTTCTAAAAAATTACTCTTCCATTTTTTTCTATTATTTTTATAATGATGGGACATAACTCGCAATTGAATGACTACTTTGAAACTTTTTTTCTTTAATTTAGGATAAAACTTAATTAAGTACCGAGTATATTTATTTACGTGCTTTGGTTTACTATATTATTCAACTATATATTACACCGATCTTAACACCTTTCGCATTGATCACCCCATACCATATGGTAAATGACGTGTAGTTTCATTTCACCCCCACTTTTTAGGCCTTTAACCCACCCTTGACCCAAATAAAGGAAAGGGGCAAAAAAAAAAAAAAACCTTTATTAAAGTAAATCCTGAGATTAAATTAAATAATATCGAAGATGGAAATGCATTAAAGTCACAAACTTATATTAATAAAAAGGAAACACTATGATAATAACAAGGCCTCTCTTAGATCTTTTTTTCTGAATTTTTATAATTGCTAGGCTCATTCTCAGTCGGTGATAGTCAAATATGTTTGAAAAAGTAAATTGACGCCACTTATAATATAGTTGTAAAGGGATTATAAAAAGAAGTAAAAACTTTTGGTTAGACTAATGCTACTGAATAATTATTCTGATTTCATCTGATCCGAAAGCTTAGTAGAGATGATTGAAAAGGTCAACGGAAAGTACAAAATTCAGCCAGAATCGCAAGAGAAGTCAATGCCACTTTCAGAGGAGTGATTTGTTTTCTTCTTTGGTTTATTATCTCTTGTTTAAGCACAAGGCAAACCCCCCCGAAGAAAGGGGAAAATAATAATAATAATAATAATAATAATAATATTTTTAAACCTCAATCAGCTCACGAAGTGGACGCTGTTAAACTATCACACAATAATAAACCAGCCAGATCCCGCGTTTGACGGGTTTACAGCAACTGAACAGTAAAAAAAAAAAAACTTATGCTCTTCGCCGTAGTTTCTCAAAATTACATCGTAACTTTATTAAAAAAAGTTAACAACACCTATCAAAAAAAAAATTGTATATATCTGAGGAGTAATAATGTAATATGTACTTTTATAGATCACAATCTTTCATATAATGAGATCTCGTGATTGGTTTGAGAAAATAAACGGAATAGACATTGGTCATGTACCTAAAATTATGGTCATTACCCTCCAATGGAATTCATATGAATCGTAACCTGAAAATTTTGATCATATAAATTAAAAGAGCGAGAAAAAAAAATAGAAAACCTATCAATTGAATTGATGCATGCCTTTTATAAAAATGATAAGAAAAACTCTAAAAATTTGAATGGTTTTTACCTAATTTATGATTTTTTTGTAGATTATGGTGCTAAAGGGTACAAGTACTAAATTTTTAGAACTGCCCGGTGATAAACGTTGTGAGAAAATCTCTTAATAGCTAAAATAACCTCAATAATAATTGAAGAATGGTTCGAGTTATGAATCCATGTTAAGTTAAAATCTCATGATTGGTTGTTATACAATTAATTTAAAAAGCGGGTTCAACCAGACCCTAACATAAGTTGGCCAACTCTTTGGATGAAAATTGCTCATTGGTAAGATCGTGGTTCACGGTATTATAGAATGGCATCAAAATTTATACCAAGAACGATTTGAAGATCCATTGATTCTAATAATAGATCGTAGACCTTTCACTCTCAATTCATAAATGCGGATTTCGAAGCTATTAATGAGAATATTCCCAAAACTCACCAAAAATAAAAGGGGGAGTTAGACGGTAAGAGAATCAACTTGGACAAAAAAAAAAATGACTCGGACAAAAAGAAACAAAATGAGTCGAATGCAAAAAACACAGTAACACAGTGATCTAAGAAATCAAGTGCCACACACAAGATGCTATATGAAAAAGGGTGTAGAAGCCACCTCTTGAATAAAGAACATTGTAATACCTCAATCCTATATCGAAAAGTATGAAATCTGAATTTTACAAAATAAATTATCATGTTGAAAATTAGAAATTTTACTGCAAACGTTTATAGGGATTGAAAGGGAAAGGTGATCTTCCGATCGGGTAGATGCAAGGGGAGAAGTAACTATTTTTGGCTCCTAAGTTATGAAAAATTAATTAATTTTCCTCTTCATCACACGATTTCTAGATTAACATACAAATTTCATTAATGACTTTTGAAAAATAAGGCCTCCCTCACTTAGATTGGTTTTTATCAATATTCTAAGACATTTCAACTGAGAGTTTACACCCAACCAACGGGTGGAGCCCACATAAAGCCATAGAAAGACATTCCAACCGTTGGATTAAAAATCTCACCCACATTCCAATAGTTAACGATATCTTAGCTCATCCGATGCTCGGCAAAGTATCACGAGACTTGATTTTGATAACCAAATAAAAGTATAGCCTTGACTGTTCGAATGAAACCTTAGACACGACTCGAATTTCACTAGCTAGGATGTGCATAGTGTTTTTTATCCACTAGAATCCCTCTTCCGATATTATATAGGAATTACATGAATTTGCTCATGGGTGCATCGTTTGCTCGCTTGATCACGCCAGCACTAATTCATTATATATCAAAACTTGAAGGGTGTCAATGGAGGAAGGGGGCGGTGTCTCATTACATGAATGGATACGATGCACGCTAGGATGCACTTGCAAAGGCAATCAAGCAGGAAAAAGTTAGTTTAGACTAACAAAAACCTGTGGATCGAAAAACTCAATCCATGGATTGATTTTTCTCACTTCCTTCAGAAGATCTTCAGTGGGTTTGTTTGTAGTCTAGTCCTACGCTTGAGATAATTTCCGATGAAAAATCCGAGAACCTGGCAGATAACTGCTGGAGTAACTATAAACAAATAGTTCCAAATTGAATGAAACTCGATCTAGACAATGGGCAAATGTAACTGAAAGCAACAGCACCTTGAAGATAACATACCTAAATCCAAATGGAGGGGTTTCTAAACTGCGTCGCCATTGCTTCTGAAAGAAACTTCACAAGGTTCTCCCTCAGTACTTCCTTCTCCTTCTTAAGCTCAAGATGTCGAACCTGCATTCAGTGTCCGTAGCAATTCATCAGTAACATATCATCAGGTTTTCATGCTGTACAAGGACACTGTCAACAAAAACAAAGCAATCGCATTCTATAGTACTGCGTGATCCAGTCTCAACTGAACATAACAATAAGAATTTTTCCATTCTTTCGATGATGTCTCAGTCTTACCAGTGGAAAATTCTCCGTTCCCTCAACTAGAACTTGGTGATAGCAAGTATTTTGGGAATTGGGTTTTAAACCCAACAAGCATGAATTTAAAAGCTAAGGAAGAGTGAGGAGTCAGATGTGATCCGAGTTGATGGGGAGCTATGGCTTGACTGCAGAGTATAGTTTTTCTTCTTGGTCTGTTTTTTGGGTCAGTGGTCTACCAGCGCAAGAAGGAACATGGAGAAATACCATTGAAAACAACATTTTGAGAGGTTAAACATGCTTTCAGTGAAAAAGGAAAAATAAGAATTCCCAAGAAAAATGAAATGTCTGTCTCCTGAAACACACTTGAACAATATATAACTTCATTCAGATCTCCAAACTAAATTCTATTTAAGATGACTCAGAAAGCACTCAAGTCAGAAAAGAACAGTGAACAAGTGACTGGTGGTGTTACCTTAACAAGATCTGTTTGAGACACACGGGTGTCCTGAATGATGACAAGGCATTTAATGTCGTGCTCATTTGCATATTCGTACTGCTCCCTCAGACTTGGATCAGAAATGGGAACAAAATCAGCCTGATGGACAGAGTTGCCATTGCAGACCGATCCTATTAGAAAGTTCTAAACCTCAAATTTCACAATGTAAATTTCCCACAAAGTCAATAACTAACCTTGATGTTCTCCTCCCATAACTCGTCAACAAGTTCCATGCGCTCTTCTAGTAAACCCCCACCTCCTCTCGAACAAACAAGAACATTAGCGCTAGCTTCATTTCTGCACCAGAAGAGATAGGAAACTGTAGAAGTTATTTACAAAGAAAATTAGAGCTTCAAGAAATCATTAAAGTAGAACAGGGGAAAAAAAAAAAAAGAAACTAGATTGCACCTATATGGTTTGGATTCTTCACTAGAATGTTGTATAATCGTCTCTAATGCAAGGCTGGTCCCAACAGCACCAGGAGGATTTGATTTCTTGACCCAGGGAAAAAAGAAAAAAAACATTCATTATCAGAAGATAGTTTCTAGAAAATCACATAGCAATGCACAAATTTATGTACAGAAGAATCCCAGGTACAAGAAGTTAAAAAAATCACGCACTTGAAATGTTATTCATGTCATTCTTCATTCAAATTTTAAGCAGAATGAGAGGGAGTCAGGACAAAGGTAACATAAGAAATAAACTGTTCGAAGCTGAGGCATGGAGTAGACAAACATCACAAGGAAAAAAGGAACATGTGAAACCGAGCAAAATACAGGGCCAGACAAAACTGTGAAAAATAAAGGACATCCCAAATAAAAGAAAAAGAAATGCGTGTGCATTTTAAAAACAGAGAAAAGAAATCCATGTCTATCAAGATTAGCATGGACAGACCCCATTCGGAAGGCTTCTTTTATTGCAAAACAACTTCCCCCCCTCCCTTTTCAGCTTCTATTCTGCAAAAGGGTGCCAAATATAAAGAAATTTTAGAAGCTAATTCCAGCATAAATCTAAAAGCATCCTTACTACGCTATTGCTTTCTCGTTTTTAATTTACTATGCTATCCTCAAATAAAAAAGGGAAAAGAAATTCACCTTTACCCCCATATAAAGAATTATAGATGTGTGTGCACACACACATAGACCAATCAATGCATAAATATTATGCCAGTCAAAAGTAGTTTCAAGTGTTAGGGGAAAAAAAAAGTACAAATGGAGTAATCAATTATGCTCTGGACAAGGAGTGGAACTTACATATTCATGATCCCACATTTGATGAAGCAAATAGTCATAACGGCCACCAATAGCAAGTAGCAATCCATCAATAAGTGTTCCAGGATTGTTCGCTTTCACCACATACATCTGTTGAACAATATTTTCAATTAATCAGCTACAAAAATAAGAAAAATCTCAAAAACCTTCACATACACCACAAAAGAAATAAGATTGGTAATGTTTCATTTACAAAAATAAAAATTCCAATATCCCAGGGAAAGACAGTTTTATATGCACATTATCAATGGAAGATCTTTCTTGCATTTATTGACATTTATAAAAGAATAGAATCATAAGTATCTTAGGAAGCAATATTATTGGGAATGAGATCTTATAACAAATCAAAATTCCAATCATGGCAGACATGGGTTTTTATTCTATTCATTATTAAAACAATTTCAAACATATTTTAAGAGTACAGAGCATTCAAAACTGGCACACCAGATGAGACTCCATATGTTATATTGCACATCACAGGTAAATATACAGCCAATCCATAAATTAGGATAGTAAAATTGTATATAGTCACTTAAATGTCGTGCCACTATCCCTCACTTATTCCTTCATTGCCCCTTCACTTGGGAACTCCAGAACAAGCTCCTAGGTGTCAATAAGTAGCACAAGTGTGTCAGGAAACGATTAGCCACATTTTGCAATCAACTGTTTGTAGATTTGATGATGGTAAGAAGAGAACATGTCATTGGATTTGCATCATCTTTGATTCAGTGCAGTGCATTATAGGGATAATCACACCACACTTTCTATGACAGAAGAATGATTTAGCTCAAGTTGGGGGAAGGCCTATTACTTCTGGCTTCTTTTTGGTTTGTTGCTGGGGTGTGTTAAAGCAGTCTCCCTGGGAATTGTCCAGCAGGACGGCTTGCAGCTCATGGGTAATTTGCAATTTTTAAGTTGTATTCTTTCAACACCTGAGGATTTTTATTTCTCCTCCTCTCTCTTCAAAAGTTCTTGTTTCAGAATACCTGCTAGAAACTAATGTCGAATACATTTTACCATGCTTATTTGCAAACAGCAAGTTGGAATGGTTCTTCTGTTGACACTATTACATGAGACAATATGGAAAATAAGCAAATAAATATAGATGAATTGCACGTACCTGAAAGAACACATCCCTATGATAATATTCAGTTGGCGGCATAAGGGCATCAATGACAACATTTTTTTCAATTTTCCAAACCCTCAAGTAGTTAAAAAGATCTGACAATTCATCAAGTGCCTTGCGTGTAGATTTATCTGCAACATTATAATAGTAAAAATTAGCAACTTCATTCAATCTTTCAAACTTGTAATTCACAATAATAATAAGAAAGAAGGGAGTATACTATTGATAGCACCTCACTTAGATGCTATCACTACCTAAAATTATATCATTTCAGATCTTTTTAACAAATCTAATAGTATTATGAACATGAAAAACTAAGTATACCTGTAAATTTTAGAATACTTTGGTGACGTGGAACCTAGTCATGAAAGAATTGAAATTTTAGTTAATTTTCAATAGCTTAGATTTTCTAGTTTATAGTATTAAAACAGGATATCAAACATTGTCATATCTAATAAAAAATGATTTTCTCTTATTATTTTTTCATGTTCCTTTCGTTCGTAAGGTTGGATTTTTAGAAAAGCATTAAGACATCATAGTTCTAGATAGTGATCGTACATAAGTTAGGTGCTAACAATAATATACTCCCTTTTCTCTAATAATAAACATCAACAAACCAGAAGGAAGTGCTCCCCTCAATCTAGGAAGCGCTTGATCTGCTGATCCACAGAACCTCAAACCAACAGTCTGCAACCTATTTACAACAGCTTCTGCCAGACTAAGTTCCTGAATTACACAGAGCAAGAAAGAATGAATTCCTTCACGATTCCTCTTAATAACTGTAACAAAATTTCATGTAATCTCCCCAGAAATTTCAAGGAGATGATGTCCTACTATTTGTTCTGTAAAGAGAGATTCTGTAAAGAGAGACAGAATCATTTGCTTTTTAACCCGAGAGGGTTGGAAGAAGTTGTTTTTATAATAGATACATAGGGTTATGTCAGGGTTACATGTCCAACATATTCCGGGGCTTAACATTAGCTGTAATTACAACAAATATAATTAACTGCACAGTTTTAATCCAACCTGAAGAAGCTGACGCCGTATTACTACCCATTTTGACTTCCATTTTGAGGACTGAGGACGCAAAGGATTCATCATAGAGAGAAGCTTCATTCATAATGAAACCAACAGTCAGAATGTATGTAAGTAGCCTATTGAAATATGAGCTGTTGCATGAAAATTTTCATACAAGGGGAAAAAAAAAATACAAGAGACAATAAACGGGTTGGAATTTTTGATGTAAAAAAACATATTCAAAATAGGTAGAACCTGAAATACAGGAAAAAAAAAAACAGAACAATAAAAAATATAGAATCATCTGAAATGCTTTTATCATGCATGTTGATTATAGTTACAGTTTAAAAGTTGTCAGAACTGTATCTTGGCAAAGAATCTGACTAGCTATCAGAACAGGAAAACGCACAGCCAGGATTAAATCACTTATCTGGGTTTGATTAGAATTAAACGACGTCTTTGCATGGACTGATTCTTAACAGGATAATACCAATGATATTTTACAAGGAGCCCCAATAAGACCCTTTATCCAAATGTGTGTGTGATGTGTTTTCAATGATCTTTTACAGGTGAAGAGGCCCTATAAGGCCCTTTTTCCAAATATATGTGTGCAGTGTTTTCAGGATGCTGAGACTAAGGACCATCTATTCGCATACTATTCTTTTTCTCGGAACTTTTGGGGCAATCTCTTCAGTATTTTCAGGGAGGCTTGAGTAGCCCCAAATTATGTTTCCTCTTTCTTGGTGACAAAATTTTGGGGCATTGGCCATTGCAAGACGAATAGAGAACCTCAGATGGATCTATCTTTGGTGTCCTTTGGTGTGTTTGGCCAGAAAGGAATAGCAAGATTTTCACAGGAAAGAACATGTCCTCACATAATGTTTGGGATCAATCTTCCTTTCTTTCTTCCTTAGGAATTGTATGGGGTTTATCAAAAGGAATTCTTCTTTTTTTTTTTTTTTTTTTTTTTGAGTTTGTGTTTGTTGTAATTTTTGGCTTTTGCCCTATGAGGATTTCTTATCCTCCTTGCTTGGACTCTTCTCCCCTTTTGCTTATATATTCCTTGCATACCAAAAAAAATATAAATAAAAATAGAAAAAGCCAAGGTGGGACAATCCATTATTTTTGTTTAAATGAATGTAGTTTCACAAAGGAAAAAAATGTTTCCATGTCAGGAAGTCATTTCCACACTTTGATAAATGAACCTTAACAAATGTCTATTCATTGTATTCTAGAAAAGAATCTGAATAGCTATTGGAATAGGAAAATGCACTGCCAGGATTCAATCACTCATCTGGGTTCTATGTGAATTAAATGGTGTTTGGTGTTATCAAGCTCAATGCGGGACAGCCCAATATTTTTGTTCAACTGAATGTAGTTTAGCAAAGGAAACAATGATGCTTCCACCTCAGAAAGTCATTTCCACTTTTTGTTCTTGACAGGCTCATTGTGAAGGCAAAAACCTCACTGGAGACTTTGGAACCCCCCAACCCCCACCCTACCCCACAAAAGAAAACAAAATTCCACACAAAATGGATATTGGTTGGCTGAACTATTAACTACGATCAGTGGAGGTTCAAAAGATTAAACTGAGAGCTAGAAACTAGAATTGTAAAGTGTGTATATATATATATATTCAGATGAAGAAAATTTTCTTAGTACAATCAGGAAGTAATACAGGGCGGAGGATGAGAAGCCTCCTCAAAAGAAACGGGTTAAAAAAATATAGAGAACAAAAAGATTCGATATCGCCATCTAAACCTAATAACATGTGAGAAAGGCCGGCCCTATAACAATAAAAACTACAAAAGCATATGCATATAAAGACATGGAAGGCAACCTGCACCCACAGCTGGTGGGAGCCAAGAAACTAGTCCAGACACATACCCAATCTTGCCTCTCCAGAAAAAAAAAAAAAAAAAAAAAAATCCTTGTCAATCTGCGAACACTGCTTTTGTTAAAACTGCTTTGCTTCCCTCCATCGCTCAAAACCCACCAAAGATAATGCAAGAAAATCAACTGTCAAATTCGGAAAAACCCCACATTCACCACTGAGAGTAAGAAACAAAGACCACAAAGTTCAAAAAATGGAAGACTGAGAAAAAGTTAAAGGTAGTCTCGCTACCAGAAGAAGACATCTCAAAAATATCTGGACATCCAATTCTTTGGGGCTTGAGCTTGTAACAGGTTGTCACTGTTGATGCAATTAACTACCAACCAAGAAAATGGCTTCACCCTAGACCATACTTTGTCTTCTAAACGCAATTTGGACCAAAATGGTTAGAGGTGGCCTTGCTACTACCACATCTCACAAGTATCTGGAGAGATGCAATTCTTTGGGGTTTGAGCTTGTAACAGGTTGTCACTGTTGATGCAATTAAGGACTACTAAGTAAGAAAATGCCTTCACCTGACTGTACTTTGTGCTCCTGAAAACGGTTAGGACCAAAATAAGACGCCCTACTGGATATTGAAGATTTCAAAGTAGAAATTCCAAGATCCTTGCAAATCACAGAAAGGGGATATAAAATCATTAATCGTAAGATTTTACAAAGCAAACATAAAAAAGGTATTGCAGCACAATTCACAGGCAGAACTGTGCTTCATACACATCGATTACGTATCCATTAGAAAAAACAATAAGGCGAGGTATGTATCAGGCCATAGTTCCTTTTTAAAAATTTCGCTGCAATACAGCTAGAATACGACTTAAAACAGCCCCATTATAAATATTGGAAGTACTATATGACAAACTTTTATTATTTAAACAACTATGGAAGTATTTTATCAAAACATAAACGATATTTTTGTTCCAATAAATAGTTCATAAGGTGAATCACTAGACTTCTTGTAAGAGAAATGGGAATCTTTCGAAGTCAAGGATACATTGGTTTCAAACAAATCATAAATGCCACCAAACTCACTCAAAACACAGGGCATGTTTTGAAGTCATGGGTTTCTGTTTTCCAACTAAATGATTTAAACTATATATTCTTTTAATTTAAAATAAGTATACCTCTGCCACTTTCTGTCTATGCTCCACTTTGATTCCAATCCAGGACCAAATTGCTTCAAATAGATCACCATGGTTCAGATGAATATCAAGAGAAGCGGCAGGAAAAAATTGCTTAACAATGTCCAATGTCACCTACGATTGAGTGACAAATGACACAACTTAACAACACAATGTACACAACATCTACATGTATAAAAGGAAAGATGGAGAAAAGCCAGTGCAAAATGAATGCCAAAATATCAACTTTACAAACCTAGAAGCTGCCACACCTAAAGTGCAAAAAAAGCCACCAACATCACTTATATCCATCTTCCACTAAGAGATTGTTCCGTTTTTCCATCCCAAAATCAATTAGTATTGGGTGGGGAGGGCTCAAAAATCTAATAATTTAATTGCTAGGCTTTAAATTACCAATGTTTAGTTTTAACTTTTTGGCATTATTTCAATGCAATAAAAATTTCAGAAACCCATTATCTAATAAAACTGTACCTCTCACTATTACAAGAACCATAATGATTTTGATGATTTAAAAGCAATTTTTGTCATTTATTAGCAAACAAGAGAGAGAGATAAGACCACTGCACCTTAATAACCTCAGCCTCTGTCACTGCTGGTGCACCTCCAATAATATCAAAATCCCCCTATTAATAAGAAACATACAGTGTGGAAAAGACCATAACTACCAACCTACCAAAAAAAAAAAAGAAAAACACAACACAATCCAATTTCACTTTGGTTTGATTTATGATATTATTACAGAAAGGAGGAGGGGGAGGAGAGGGGGGGGTGGGGGGCGGGGCAGGGGGCGTTGTTTGTGGGGGCGGTCCCAAGCAGTAGGAAATAACTACCTGAAGATAGTGGTTTGGCGTTGAATGACCAATTGCTCTTCTATAAACAAATGCAATTTCATACCGTTTGTATGAAGATTTCTACAAATTAAAAGGGAAAAAAAATATAACAACTAATCCCTCAATCTCTGCCGACAACTGAGAAAATATGTGTTAAGAAGGTAAACATGATGGAACCAATAATTAAAGATTGTAACAGTCAAGAAGCACATAAGCAATAAAAGCATTATAATTCGAGAAAAAAGCTAAGCATATAAAGGATCCAATACATCATTTACAAGTTAATTGGTTCTGCAGAGGCCCCTTAGATCACGGTTTACTTAGTAAAACATACCCAATTTATCTGCACCTTACTATATGTTCATTACACCCATTGTTATTGCAAAGGCAACCACCAGCTGATGCTGTAGCAAATTTTCATTTTGAGATGTAAGTTCTAGTGTCCATGCCATTATGTGGCAAGTTACTTATTTATAGAACAGGTACCAATGCATTCTAAACCAAGAATATTTCTTCGGTGGCTCTCCTTAAAAAGGAAAAAGGAAAAGAAAAAGTACACAATGCTCATGGTAACCACAGTTGCCCCCCCCCAACCCCTAACCCAAAAAAAAACATTGGATGACATAAGAGGAAAATAGCTTTGAAAAAGATAACAATCATACTTAAGACATTAATAATATGGTTTCAAAACACATTAAATAGCACCATGAACATATTTAACAACATATTCACAATTTAAATCATGAATCTCTGTAACTATTTTCCTAATATTTACATCCCAAGCCTAAAACTCATTGTTTATATTTTTATTCTTGATAATATGAAGTCGATATAAAGAAAGCTAGAGGTGGATTTATATGGGAAGGACTTAAAAGCAGGATGAAGTAATTATATAAATCTATGAGAATGTCCATAATCAACTGAAAATGGGCAGGGCATGGTGGATTTTAGAGAGATTCAAATTTGAGCCCATTTTCCAGATAGAATGACCATATACAACTAATTCCCCAAGTTTAATTTAAGAAGGAAAAAAAAAACTCAGTCATCACTCCCAAACCCTAGAAATGGAGTGCCTCCTCTCCCTCTCTTCTGCAACGAAGAACTTCTCCACCCTCCTCCAAAGCTGCTGAATAAATCACTTCTAGGTTCAATTTCTTCCTCCTCATTCTTTCCCTATCCTGCTCCTACCCCCATTCTCTTCCTCCAATGGATTTATTATAGGTTCTAACCAAAAATTTGAGTGAACCATCTGATTCACCAAATCGCAATGCTTCAAATGACTCTCACGCGATTCAAGGCAAAAACCATTCGAACCACAAATCCTATGATTCCAACACTGGTAAGGATCACTTTATGGTATATCAATTTTTTTAGAAGCAAAGAAATTAGTTACCAAAGAGGGAAAATATATAACGAAGGAGGATGAAAAGGCCTCATAAAGCCCTCTCTCTAAATGTATGTGTGCATTGTGCTTCCAAAGCTTTGAGACTAGTAAGCATTTATTCTTGAAATGCCCCCTTCTCCTAGAATCTGTGGGGAAAGTTCTTTGTGGTTTTTAGAGGCATGGGCTGTACCAAAATCTATAGCTAAATTTCTTTCCATGAATTTTTGGGATTTTGGCATTAAGAAGACTGACAAAGCTCTGTATTTTGCTTCATTATGCCAGGCCTTGCTGCTTTTATGCCCTTGGGTGACACCTGGTGTGCGGCTGGGTGCTGCTTTTGGTGTATTGTTTACTCTTGTTCCGGGTTCACCCGTGGTGTTTGTTCCGCTTTTGGTTAATATATTTTTAGATTTACCCAAAAAAAAAAGACTGATAAAGCTCTTTGTTGAGTCGATTTTTCGATTATTTCGTGCATTTGGTTAGAAAGAAACAACGGGATCTTTAAAGACAAGTTTGTCTATTGTTGGGGTTAGGGATAAACTTCCTTTCTGATGCAGGAAAATCAGCAACGTGACCTAGAATTGAGTCAGGCTTGGGCCATTAAAGAATCGGGGATTGATAATTCATTAAATTATGTTCCAAGTAGTCACTTGACTAGCATGTGCCTACTTTTAAAATAATAAAGGGCTGAGATTTAAAACTTTTACAAGAGATCAAGGGCTAGAATTCTAGGGTCTGCTTTAGCATATTATATAACCCTCCCTAAAAGGCTATTGTATTTAGTTTTCCCACAATTATTCAGAAATAAAATAGTATCAGAACTCTCTCTTGGGTTCCAAACCCTAGAAACTCATCTATCCTTGTTCCCACTTCAATATCATTATGTTTCTTCCCTATTTCTCTATTATTTGTTGTAGCCTTGTGCTTTCCCCACATCAATTGGTAACATAGCCAATCGATCTTTGCCAATTCTGCCCAGAAAACACTGTTCACGAGAGCACTGTTCACCATCAAAAAAATCAAATCTTTGCTTGTTTTTTATTTATTTACTGGCTGTTCAAGGTGGAAGAAGTCGTGGACAAAGAGGGAAGCAAGCACAAACTGATCAAGTTGGTCAAGATGAAGCATATGATTGAAGATTTGTCTCGAGTTCTCCAAGTGATACAGCGACATGAACATGCGGAAGCCCGTATGGAGATTCCGGAAGGCAAACACAAAGCTTCAGGCATACCGGAAGCTGGTTTTGAAGATGAAAAAGTAGAAAAAGATAGCATGGTAGATTGAAATTCCCCTCCAATTTATAATGTCTATGCCGGTGAAGAAGATAGTTCCGTAAATTGGAATTCTTCCCCAATCTATGATGTCTATCCAGACCAAGATAAAAGAGTGAGAATAAGTTTGTCGCCTTGTAGTCAAGAAAGAGAACACATAGAAAAAGAGGAAATGCATCACTCGTTTCATGAAAGATTCTATATTTTCAGTCATAACCAGCCTATTCATTTTGGAATGCCTTCAAGTTGTTTGATACAAGTTCGCAAAGAAATGATTCAGATGGTATTGAACTTGAATGGGAAACAGAGGATCCGTCTTATATAAAGGAGTATATGCATGATTAGATATATAAAGCTTTTCTAGAACATGAATTAGAGCAAAAATGGCAGAAAGAAGGAATGTTAGTGTTGATCTAGGAGTTAAGAGGCAACGCTTGGAGATTTGAGGTTCCGTTTGCTAAATATTTGCCAAAAGCAAATTCTTTACAAAGTCAGATGATGATTATTGAGATGAGATGCTTAGGCAGTTTCTTTCTACATCTATACCATGATGGAGCTTATCAAAAGAAGGGGCGAAAAGCTCTATTTGGGATCACGATTGACCATGGGACATATAACCAAAACTCGAGGATGAATTCTTCCAAGTTGGGGAGAACTGATGTAGGAAAATCAGCAAAAAGCCCTAGAATTGAGTTGGGCTTGGCCATTTAAGAATCAGGGCTCAATAGTTCATTCAATTATGTTTCAGGTAGTCGCATAGCTAACATGTGCCTAATGAAGGGCTGAGATTTAAAACTTTTATAAGAGATTAAAGGATAGGATTGTAGGGTTTGCTTTAGCATATTATATTAACCTCCCTAGGAAGCTATTGTATTCAGTTTTCCCATAATTATTCACAGAAACAACAGTATTAGAGTTCTCTCTTACGCTGCAAACCCTAGAAACTCATTTATCCTTGTCCCTACTTCAATATCATTTTGTTTCTCCCCTATTTCTCGACTATTTGCTGCAGCCTCATGCTTTCCCCCACGTAACTTTCTCTCCTATCTTTGGACTATAGCTTGGGTCTTGCTAATGGGTCTAAGCTTAGGGATATCAATCATTACTATTTATTTTTAAGTTTGCCCTTAATCCACTTTAATATCCTAATATCACAGCTAGTTAGGGTGTTTTTTTCCCTAACATATTCTCAATAGTTTGGCTTCTAAGCTCGTTGTTGTCAAATTAATTATGCCTATAGCAATAAATATGTGGAGATGATGGTGGCATGATGGAAGCTCCCTCTGTGAGATGAATGAAGCATTTTATTTAACAGAATAAGCACGGGACTCGCTGTAATGCAATGACAGTAATTTGTTTGTAACAAGATCAGGTCACCTTTAGAAATCCCCATCTAACTGACAAAAGCTCAGCACAAGATAGCATTCCAGCAGCCCTCTCTTTGAAGCTGGAATAGAGATGATACCTCCTACCCACTTTGTCAGCAGAGGATCCCAATCCTTGTGGAAAGGAGCTAGAAAGTTAGGCGAATGCAGGCAGAGGTTCTCTGGAAGGCTGCAGCAAGTTGATCCAGCCCTCATCTAATTTACTGCCACCGATCAAGCCTGGTCCACACCAGTGCCAAATTTGACTTCCTCTCTTTCTCATTCTTTATTTCTCTTTTGCTCGTTCTGGGTTCGTCATTATGCATAGTTATAGTTTCATGTTTCAAGGTGATCAAGCTGAATCGTTCTCCACCCAACTGACTAAGAAGGCTGCTCCGGTTTTGCCAGTGGAAGAGCTCAGGGAAAACAGGCTATTCACCTCATCGCAGGGGACCAGCTAGATGGCTGTAGAACTCGACTACTTTTGCTTCACTAAAAGCACATAATCATCGGTTAAGATTTTCAGGATCCCCAGCTACTTTCTACTGTTTCATCTGTCAGAATCTTAGTGAATGCTTCTTATTGCATGGAAAGGTTCCCACAAGAGCGTCCTCTTTAATTATTATTCCTGATGGAACAAGCGTTGCGGTTGGTACAACTCAGATTGATACTGCTGGGAGCGTATCAGCAATAAGGAATCCAAGGAAAAAGTACAGCAGCAGTAGTTTATTCCTGGAGCAGAATTCTTGATTTTTTTATGTGAATTTATGATAGATATTGCCGAACTAAAGTTGCATAAATTGCATGGCTGGAAAAGAGCAAGCAAAAGGGCTAGTAATCAAGAGTTTAACAAGTTCGGTACCAGAAATTAGGGGGAGAAGAAGAGCAGAGAGAGAGAGAGAGAGAGAGAGAGAGAGAGAGAGACCTTCAAAGGGGAATATTTCACATTCCTTTATGTTTAGGTGTGTTCTATTTATCATAGGTTACACCATAAAAATAAAATAGGGTAAAACCCCAAAAGACAAGCAAAAAGGGCCAAGGCCATACACTAAGTTCATGAACTCCTGTTGATTGGAATTCTGGTCAGCAGCTCCAAGGAAAAGTCAGCCCCAGCATTATGGGGTTTCAAAAGGCAGCATTTAGTCATTAATTTTATGTTATGTGGCTATAATTATTAGAATCTTATGATTCACGATTTGATTTAATACACCATCAAAACAATCCGCATCACTAAGCGAATCATTGTGGTTAAAAATTTTATGATTCACGATAAGAATTATAAAATTCAATTCGATTTCAAGAGTCTAATGATTCATGGAACCTACAATGGGCTACCTTTTCGTGTCTAAAAAGCAAAAGACAGTGTTGAATCACTAGAATAATTAAAACAGACCATACAACAAACAAAAATCGGGGGAAATTCAAATTAAAAATTTTCTCAAAATACACAGAAAACCTAGCAAGTTCTTTATCAAATTCTAGCAAACTATTTAGAGGTTATAAATGATGCTGAAATAAAATAAAAATAAAAAAATGAAAAAAATCATTGGCCCAAAAAAAGTTCATAAGAAGCAATTTTACAACCACAAGGAATGGTTTGTAAAGTTATTGTTTTAATAATATGCGATTCTTATAATGTTACCGAATCATACAATTCACGATTCAATTCAATTTGCGATTAGGTTTGCAAATTTCATGGTTGGGGGTGATAGCAGTGAGATAGATTTGAAAAACTAGGATTCAATACCTGGTTTCTGGTAGTCCAACAAATGAAAGGCAAACGCAGCTCATGGCAAAGCTCAATCATGCCCCCGCCGTGGGTCAAAAGCTTCACTGTATTTCTGTTTGCCTTCAACAAAAACAATCAAGCCAAGGAAGTGTATAAAAAGGTGTACGGAAGTATTGTAAATGAGTTTTAGAGGGGGTGACCTGTTGAACTGTGGCAAATCATCCAATAAACGCATGGGAATTATTTCCAAATGCTTTGCACAATGCGATCGGAATCCTTCCCTTGTGATCTCAACAACATGATCACGACGTTCAGTAGCTAAATCTGTATACTGGATAGAGGAAGTATCTTCTCCAACGAGCCTCAACCTCCCAACATGTTGACGGTGATATTTCATGCTTAATATATCATCATCAAAGATGGAACTAACAACTTTATCATATATTTTTGTGTCCTCGGAAGTTTGCATTGTTCGCAACATATCTGCATATACAGAGAATAGTTTAATCAACAAATGCCACAAGAAGGAAACTAGGAAGCAAAAGCCATAAGGACGTAGCACCTACAGTTGAGAAATATAACAGGAAGGGAACCTCTACACAACCATCTAAAATCTTTTTAAGAAATGGTTTCAGAAACAGGAACCAGAATCACGAATCGTAAATATTTGCAGCTATGCTCGAATTTGAGATGGGATACTCAAAAAATGGCTTGAAGTTCCCACATTGAGATCAACATAGTTTCTAGGAGATCTTGGGTTTTTATCACACTGAATACTATCTCCATCTCCAGTTGTAATTCAATAGCCTATTGGATGTTATGGGTGAAATTTACTTAATGCTTTCTACTTAAAGTTCAATTTTTTTTATTAGTTAGTATTTTGTCCAGAATATCTGTTGTAGAATTGCTCCCAGTTCTTTTGATCTCTTTTCATCTTAATTTCTATGATGATATTCACAACTTCAGCACCCTTTCGTAGTTTCCTGAGAGAACATGGCAAATGCAATCTGTGAAGTAACAGGTGTTAGAGCGGGAGAATGAAAAAGCATTAATGTAATGCTATAACCCTGAATAGGGTGTCCTAACACATATTTTCATTAGTATTTATGAGGGCAGAAGACATAAGCCTACAACTCATGACTGATACAAAAACCTGAAGCCGCAATTTGATATCTGTAATGCAACCTAAGTAGATGAGAGCACGACACTGTTCCTGGATATCACAACTCAGCAGCTTTAAGTTTGCCACATATTACTCAACTATACAATGTTTTAGATTATCAAAAATGTCCTCAATAAGTTGCAAGCATTTACCATTTAGATATGCTTATACAAAACAAAAACATAAAACAGAATGCTTAGGAGGCTTTTGAAGTCCAATCTTAATCTTGACTGCAAATATATGACTCTTCAAGGTTCGATGGACTTCTTAACGAAGACAGATAAAGATGTGTACAGAACAATTGTTAAATAACACATACAAATAACCACATCAGCAATCAAATTTTATGCCTTGGGTTTATCTCCTCCTGCATTGCCACCTCAACTAATACAAAAACTAATTGCAAGCACTTCAAAAGTTTGACCAATCAACCAATCAAAACAATTCAAAACACGCAAATTGTGCATACGCCCCAACAAAAACAGACACGTCACTTACTATCCAGCAACTCATATTCCATTCGTGGAGGAAATGCATGTTGCAAAAGTTCTATGGCAGATGGTCGATTAGATGGGCTAGAAGACATCATGCGTCGTAACAAGGATGCCTGCTCTGGAAATTCAGCAACCCAGGTAGGAGGAAGTTCTCCTTTCAGCTTCAGATTAGAAAGAACAACGTGTCTCTCCATCGCTGTCCCGAAAGGGTGCCAAAGCTCAAAAAAGACAACTCCTAAGCTGTACATATCTGCCTGTAGTTCAAGATGACTTAACTACAGTTGCCAAATGCAATTCTCAAATATTTTGCATAACAAATAAAATATAATAAAAGCAATTAACACGTACCTTTTCATCAATTTTTGGCCATCCCTGCTCAATTTCAGGTGCAGTGTAAAAGTAGGTACCAACTTGACCAGTACCATCACCTGAAACACCAGTTGCATCGGCAGGAAATCCAAGATCCTGATCCAACTGCTCAAACTTCAAGAATTTAGCTAAAACAAAATAGAGGGCAGGAATCAGTTTCATAGTCATACCATATCATAAAGGATTCATTAAATAGAACGAGAATGTACACAATCAGTTTATCACACATGATTGCAAAAAGTAATAAACAAATATGCTGGCACACTGGGGAGTCTTATAACTTTATGCACTTTAACTTGCATTTAGATACTTCAACACCTACAAAAATAATGCCTTATACCCAAGGTAGGACTTGGCTTTAAAAATCAAATTTGACCATTCATCTCTATACAAGGACTTCTTATAACTGGATTTTGGTACAAACAAGCATACCAAATCTAGTAACTATAGTGATAGTTTTCATAAATTTTTCTGGTAGTAGAAACAAAGAAATGAACATTCATAGAAACTAGAATAAAATAAAAATAGTGGATCTTACCAAGACCAAAATCTCCAATCTTGATATCATTGCGAGAATCAAAAAATATGTTACTTGGTGTCAAGTCTCGATGAATGATTCCCTGACCATGTATATGAACCAAGCCCTCTACAATTTGGCGAAACAAATGCCATGCTTTCTCTTCATCAAAATGATTATATGATTCAAGATCCTGGCGAAGAGTTCTTAACCAGAGAAAAGTAAATACAGATAAATGGGTACTAAAACAAGATCTAAGGAGATGATACAAAAATATTCAGACTTAGAATCAATATGAACACCAGTGCTTCTCTAACAATTGAAACATGTCAGGAAAGGTATACACTAAATAATCATTGCAAGCAGATATTAGTGAAAATTATATTCTGATTGATATATATGATTTTTTTTTAGATAACAAGAAGATTACTTAAATGAAGCCAGTGCTTCAAGAGACAAAAAAGTCTTTTCAACAGAAAGAGTACAAGCTAATGATAAATAAACCAGAGTGACCTAGATCCTGGATCATTCCGGAATGTGAAACAAAGAAAAAAGATCACAAAATACAACTTATCTCAAGATAGGGGCACTGAATTTGGTTGTAAAATACTACGAGTAGACTTATCTGGAACAATCTGACGGCATGAAATCACTGATTTGAAACAATAAATGCTGTAGGGTTTTCCAATGGAGAGCCATTGGGGCACTGAATAAGCATTTTGCAATTAGAAATATTCATTGCCAAGAAAATAATGGTTGAGAAGGAAAGTATCTCAGAACTAAAATTTCATTTGGTAAATTGTGCAAAATAGAACAGGTTTGTGATTTGATTGCTGGAATGTCACATCTAACTTTCTGAAATGAAAACAATCCCTGATTCAAATAGATCATTCCAGAATGGAAATTGATAAGAGTACAAGTGATTTCTTGTAACATAGGTCTATAGCAAAAGCCCATAGAAATAGAAATTACAGTGTAGGTTGGCAACTTAAAAAAGTTAATAATGCAGAAATAGAAGAATAGGCACTCCATAAAATAATTTTTAAACCTAAATTCCCCACTATGATCATCATTTTACCCATCTAGGTCCCCTCCTGAAACACCTGTTTCCCTATGAGAAAACTGCAACCAGGGTGCCCAAACACCAACAGCAGCTTCATTTGTTTGACTGAATCTTTGGAAGAAAACGAGCACACAGATACCCGTCAAACATGTTTGTCTGACACATCTCTTGTTTTATTCAGCCAGATTTCAAGGCCAACTCCAACTCTCTCAAAGTATAAAATATATGCCAACGTCAAGCTACCAAGCACCAGTTTTTTTATTTCTCTCAAGCATGATCAAATTATTAAAAAAAAAAGAAGAAACTAAATGACATATTTTCCAGGTACTTTATGCGTTTGGGTTAATTTTGACCATATTGATTTGTCACGTTTATGAGCTATGAGAATCTCACGCTCCTGCCTGCTTGCTATGAAAAATTTGTCCACTTTTCTTAGTTGGTAGGGCAGATTCAGGTTTCTTCACAGCTTACATAGAATGAAGGCAACAAACAAAACCTGAACGGAAGGCAGGTAACTAAAGAGATCATATATGCTTCGTCCAAAGGTGGAGAAGAAGCCATAGTCAGAGACAGATTATCCTGGCTCTCTTTATCTAACAACCACGCGATATTATTACTACTTCAAAAGCACAGTGTCTCCTTACCTAACAACCATGACAAATAACTACTAAGGTTGTGTCCACGATAATGTTCAATGTTCTGGACAATTTACTAAGCCAGAGTAATGTTTGACAAGTTTAAAAACCCAATGCTTTCTTGAACCAGAGTTGCAATACCATATAGATCCCCTCTTATCCTGACTGCCACAGGCTAAGCCTAACAATTATGTCAAACAGTTCAAGACCCCCTCGATGCCCAAGATTTTGACTTTAACCACGCGTTTGCTTCTGCCTCAACGTGGCTCAGACTGATCAGAAGATAGATGTGATATATATTACACAGGCCAGTGCTTATTGTTCATTTACATTTACTAAAACAGCAAAATTAAACAATACCAAATAATAATGTGAATAGATACCGCAATATGAATGAAAATTGAGAAATTTAAGGGTGCATACAAGATTTACCTAGGGCAATATTCCATTTGAATATATAGAAAAGTCGATTCAACTCTATTCTCATGCCCAACTAAGTCTCCTGAACATGCATCCTTGCTATAAGTGGAACCCAATGAAGTTCTTGAACCCAACAACGCATCAACATAAGATCCAGAAACTCCCATTTCAAACCACGCCTGAATTATTATCCAAGCATCAAAACCACGATATAGGCCAAAGGACTTGTAAGCAAAATATGATAGTTTAAATTCAAGACATGTCACAAGTTTTAGCAATACATAATTTTTATGTCACTTCCTGAGGATGTATAATTGAAAATTAAATAAATAAAAATAGGTAATGGATAAAATTCATAGTAACCCAAAAGCCAATTAGAATGATTATTTTTCATTGATAAAGCAGAAATAATAATGGAAGCTGGAATCTAGCCACAATGGCCAGCACAAGACAAAACAATCAGCAAAACATGGAAGGGCAAAAGCGAAATAACAAAACACGCACCTGATAGTAACGGACAACATGTTGATGTTGCAATCGAGAAAGGGTGGCTACTTCCCTAAACATAAAATCAAATAAAATAAGAACTGAAAACAGCAGGTTGTGTAGGCTAAAATGAATTAGAAATAGGAGTGTTTGAAGATGCAATCAGGTATTAACTGAAGTTTTTCAAAAACAACTGATATTTTGGATCGGAGGAAGTAAATCATCTGCATTAACAATGAAAAATACATGAATAAAGAGAAAATGAAGGACAAAGAAGTTAACGAAAAAATGACTAAAGATTGAACGCTCGGACATTGGGGAGCAACCTAACAAGGTAATTCAAGCACCACAATAAATAGTCCCAGTCCGAGGTGGGCTCTCAACAAGAACTAACACCCACAATCTATTTAATGCAATCCTTATAACCACCCGACGAGAATAAATGATGATAACGCTTATTCTGAACATTCAATAGGAGTGATTAAACTTAGTGTACAAAAACAACAACAACAAAAAACTAAGCATTTATCCCAATATTTGGGTGGCTATATTAAACTTATGTACATCATACAGAAATCTCAAAATATATTATTTTCAAAATTTTCCTAGTGCATATATTATTTGCAAATCAGGTGAAAGTCTCCATTCTATTCATTCTCTCTATTACATATTTTGTAGCAGGTGGATGGTGAGGTTTGAAATAGCCTCATTGCAGTGAACAGAAGACCTTGTGACAGGGTCATTCCTTCAGTACAAAAGTATTCTTTAAAACGAAAAGAAGATTTTCCTCCACTGTATCTTAAACACAATGACACTTAATCACAAATGTAAGCAAACGTACAGAAACATATCCCAGCATATCGAAAATCATCAACTATCACCATCACCTTTTTATTTCATACGACACCTATCCAACTAGTATCTATAACGTAGCTATATCTGAAATGGATGCCTATGGGTTACATCTAGAGTATTTGTGCTTCATAAATTTGTATCCCTCAACCCAATTGCTTATAAAGTACTACCTAATATTTTAGTTATTGTGACCATGGGTGACAGGTGCGCTGAAAAAGCATTTGCATTAGTACAAAAACTAAGATTAACAAATGTTGGAGATATTCAATAAATTAGTATAATATCCCAATAAGGATATATTATAGAATATTCTGCAATTATTTGCAATATTCTATAATATCTATTATAATAAAACATGTATTTTTTGTATTGAAGGCTATAATCCTTCTTTTAATATTGTAATCATTTTGATTAGTATAAATATGTATTCCCATACCTGTGTTAGAGCATCGGGATGTGTTTTCCCCAATTCCTCCCTCTCTCTAAAACTACATGGTATTAGAGCCTGCCCCCCCCCCCCCCCCCCCCCCTTCTTTTCCTCAGCCATACGACTGATGTAAACATCAGTTCAATTGTATCCCAGAGCCTTTCATAAGAATAACTGAGAGACCACTTCTTCAAGTTCTACCAAAGCCGTCCACTCCCAACTTTCCGCAGTTTCTAATGAACAGCCAAATATTAAAATTGCTTCAGTCCTTGATGGCTCCAACTTTCTAGAATGGCCTCAATCTGCAAGGATGTATATTGGGGGCCGCGATAAGCTTGGTTATATCAATGGGAAATTGAGTCCTCTAGAATCTGATAATCTGGAGTTTGCGAAGCAGGAACAAGATAATCTTATGGTGATGTCTTGGCTGGTGAGTTCAATGCAATCATCCATCAGTTGACCGTTATACTTCCTTAAAAACAGCTAAGGAAACTTAGGACAAAGTGTCCCGAGTGCAATGCATCTTGAGTATATCAAATACATCAAGAAAGCTCATTGTGGAGACAGGAGGAGAAGCCATTGTCTCTATTTAACAACCTTGCAAGGTTGGTGGGAAGAATTGGACCACGATTAGATTCTTCAATGGGATATGGATGCTGATAGAGAACATCACCAAAGCCAAGGGGTTGAGGGAAGAATTTATCAGTTCTTGGCAGGGCTGAACCAAGAATTTGATGTGGTTAAGGTCAGATTCTTGGCCGATACCCATTCCCCTTTGGCTGAACGGAAGAATAGGCATCTCTTAGAGGTTGCGCATTCCTTTATGCTTGGCACTAATGTTCCCAAGTGTTATTGGGTATTTACTGTCCAGGCAGCCGCTTATGTAATAAATCGCAATGCCATCCCGAGTCCTCCAGCTTCAATGTCCCTTCCAAGGACTCTATCCACACCTTCTTTTATTCTCTTTACCTCTCCGGATTTTCTTTTTGTCTGCTTCATCCATCATGACAAGTTAGACCCCAAGTCTGTTAGAGGTGTTTATTTTTGGATACTCTGAGATTCAGAAGGAGTATGTTTGTCTTGCACCTCAGTTCTGAAAAATCACTATCACTAAAGATGTTACATTCTTTGAAAATGTGTCTTATTTTACTCATTCCGGGTCCACTCTTCAGGGGGACACTGGTCATTGGTGGGAAGAGTGTCCCTCAACTTCTGACGCTATCCCAACTCCTATCCTAGTTCCCATGGGGTGAAGTTACTCTTGAATAAATGCCTACTCCTAATGATGTTGTCCGCACCCTTGCTTCTGATTCTATGTCTATGCATATCTCAGATCCTGTTCCTAAAACTAGGGCTACTACAAAACCGACAAAGACAATTGAGCTAAGACAGTACACTAAGAGGATGAAAAAAACAAGACCCATGTGTGAGGATCGACAGTGGCCTTCCCGTGTGTGATATATCTTATGAGATATATATTTGTTGTGATAAGCACGTCTCAATTGGCTTACAAGTGTTCTGTGGTTGTTGGAGGTACCATGTTGGACCTCATTGGTGGTTGTTGGAGGTACCATGCTGGGCCTCATTATGATTGTTGAAGGTACCATGTTGGACCTCATTGGTGGTTGTTGGAGGTACCATGCTGGGCCTCATTATGATTGTTGAAGGTACCGTGTTGGACCTCATTATGGTTGTAGCCATTGAGAATACACTTAAATTTTGATGAAACCGTGGAATCTTTTCTGATTGGTGCTTGAAGAAATTATGGTGATTGTGGAAGCTCATGGAAGAAGTTATATATTTTTTGTGGGATTTAAATTTACGGGGAAGTGTTGATTAATTATGGGTTGCACTTGTTACAAGCCGAAATGTATGATATAAGCTTCAGCTCATATAAGCTTCTGCTTGAGAGGGAGTGTTAGAGAATAAAGTGGTATTAGGGTTAGTAAAGGTATTTTGGTATTTGTACCTTGTTAGGAACCCTAACTTGGAGAGACTTCATTGTAAGACTATATTTAGGCACCCACATTACACTGTCAATATCCTACAATATTATTCTCTTTCACTCTATTTAACAATTATAAAAATCCCAGAATTTAAAAGAAATCATATAGCAGCTTCTTTCTTTCTTGTTTTATTCTTTGCACTTGTAATGAACCTCTTCAATTGTGCACAAAAAATTAGAGAGGTAAATTGACTTTATTCAGATATTTGAATAACTCATAATCAAACAGCTTTAAAAGTTCAGCTACAGTTACTAGTAATATTCAGGACCCCCAAAAAATTGCCAAACAAAAAATTGCACAAGCACAAAGTAACATCTAAATGAAAGGTGAAAAAAAATATTCCAAGAAATATAAAAAGAAAGCAAGAAAATATTAAGTTTAGTTGCCAAAATAAGTTAAACGAGAAGCTACAAATACAACTGGAAAATTGCTTGGAATTGTCAGTGTCAATGTTAGTCAAAGGAAGAGAACATTCGTCTAAACTGTAAAAACCTATAAAAAGTGTATACCTCAGTATTCGGTCATTAAGGGGTAAGCTTTCGTCCTTGAGACGAATCATCTTTATGGCATATTGCCTTCCATCCAATTTATTTTTGCACAACACCACATGACCAAAACCACCATGACCTGAAAACATACAAGGAAAAATGAAATGAATAGAGGCGATATAGATCCAGAGAGACTAATAATATTTGCAATACAATATGTTGAATTTTAAACAATCTAATCTTTTTTCCCCCTTTTGATAAAAGAGTAACTTCATTAGGAGTAGAAAAAATAAATTACAGCATGGAGGACAAGAAATTCTCCACAGAAATAGAAAATGCGAAACAGGGGGGGAAAAGCAATCTTAACTCTCATATCATCTTCAAGTTTTTCTCTTTTATATAGATAAGCAAAGAAGATATTCTTGAGAAGAAGACAAAACTACAAGAGGGAAAAGGATGAGAGGAGAGGACCCCTAAAAGTAAAGAAGGTGATACGGCAAATAAAAAATAATATTTTAACAAAACCAGCCAATCCCACTGGTGGTCATGGAAGAGAAAACCCTTGCGACAAGCCCACAGCAACGATCAAGGAGGCCTCCCATGGAAAAAAAATTTCAAGGAGAATGAACAACGCTAGAACAGAAAGTCATAGGCCACCTAATCTTTGAGTAACATCACATGCACATCTGAAGAAAGGGCTTTGTGGCTCTCTAACTTTCAAAAGTAATTGGAATTCACTCTATTCAGCACTGCAGTCCATGCAAAAGCTTCAATTTTACGATGGATTTAGGCTTTGCAGATCATAGAATTGCAATTAATCCCCTGTGTGAAGGAAGTGATGTGACCATATGTTAAAATGTGCAATTGTTCTCTCTTGTTTGAGTAGATATATTTCCCCAAAATATATTCGATCCAACCAAATAGTGCCTAAGAGTCAATTTTAATAGATTAGTCACTAAACAGTAATTTGACATATCAGAAAAACATAACCTACTTTTCAGGAAAAAAAAAAAAAAGATGAAACCATGAGACTAGATTGTTAGGAATATTTTCCAACAAGACATTAATAAATTCTCCAGGCAAAGATAATGGGCTGCATACCTGTGAAAAATAAAAATATCATACATTACCTAGAGGTTGTAGCTCCTCAAAGTCACTGAGGTAACGAGAACTTGGGAGAGATGATGCCTGCACCCCAAGATTAGCAGTTGGTTTCCAAAACTGAGATATTCGGGTTGAGTTCTAGTTCATAAAAAATTTAAAAATTAATAACAGAATAAGCAATCTCAACCAAATTTTGATGTCAAACCCCACTGACCATTGATCTAAACTGAGGCATTAATTAACAAGATTGACTAACCGTGCGACTGCAGAAAACGTGATCAAAGGATTTGTTGAAGAGAGATGGTGGCTTAGTAGCTAAATCTCGCAGCCATTCTGAAAAAATCTGAATCAAATCATTGCTGAGCTGTCAAGAAATTTGCAAAGACCCACAAAGAACATAGGCACTTGCACAACACCATCCCCATCCCCAATCCCCTCGCCTCCCAAACAAATATGAGAGACATTGAAGCATTAGATACCCCAAGATTGTAAAGCTCCTCTGCTATATCCGGAAGAGCATCAGCTAGTGGACCTTTAGAACCACAAGCAAGGCGAAGTAGATGAACCTGATGCAATGAGTAAAATGACACCAATGCTTAGTATTAGCTCTGAGTGCATTCACAAATAGGAGACATTACCATAACCAAATCCTTTTCAGGTGTCCGCTCGGTAACAACAGGAGCAGAAGAAAGAGATTCCAAAGAAACACTCTGTGGATCTTCCTCGTCGTCACCATCCTTGGTTGTAAGCTTCTCAAATGAAAGATCCTGAGAACAAGCAAAGATTGATAATAACACCGGAGAAGACATAATTACAATTTACAGCAGTTAATAGATGATTCACCACTATGATTTTCTTCATGATCTTGTAGCATGATTGTCAAATAAAAGTTTCCATGTCTGGCCTCGCCAATAAATCTATTAAAGGCTCAAAGTCGCAGGGAAACATTACTCCCAAATAAAGGCATCAAATAGCTCAATGAAGATCACTTCTAATAAAATCTTCTTTGTTAATCAAAAATAATAATAAAAAAATAAAAATAGCCCATCAAGAAATATATTTTGGCAAGTTGCAATAAACATTATTGCAGTGTTATAATAACAAGCAATTGATAATTTTCAGGAACAGCTGGTCTTTATATGATATTTTAAATGTAATCATGAAAAACAAATTAAACAAAAAAAACTGGCAGAAGCTTTACCGAAGGCTCCGTTTATTTCAGAGAAAATCCTCTCATTTTGGAAAACATGTTCATGAAAATTTGCTAATTTTTCATTGTTTGGTTCCTATAATGAAAATTTACAAGAAAATGGAAAATATAACAAATACAATGATTTAGGAACAAGAATTGCGAGTCTAAATGAATGAATGGGAGTAGGAAGGATAGAATGAGCATAGCGTGGCAAAAAAAATTAGTTGGGAGGCTTTGAGAGTGAAATTCGGAAAACATTTTATGAGGAAAAAATGTAAAACATTTTCCCCAAATGACTAAGTATATTTTCCTTTGACCGAAAACATTTTCTGTTGACTCATTTTCCTAAGCATTCCAAAAACCGGAAAATGTAGAAAACATTTTCCAGAAAATGTTTTACCCCAAACAAATGGAGCCTTACCTCAGTCTGAACTATTTTTCCACTTCCTGCCAACTCATCAACGAGCAATCCACTTGAAAAACTAATTGAGCTCTCACTGCCAACTTCACTCTCTTCTTCGAGAATGTCTAATTTTCCAGCAGACGAAACCAGTGGACTGTGCTTTATATCAAGCAATTTCGATGATTTCATAGTTTTTTCAAGTTTCTTTTCCAGAACAGCATTCCCAACATTTGGACCATCTAATCCATCAGAAAGTGTGGAGGATCTTATCCCTCTATTATCATCCATGCCAAAGTCCCACCACGACTCTCTAGAACCACTGAAAATATCAACAAAGCCATAAACAAAAGGACCACTAGAAGAACAAGCTGCATCACGCAGAATCGCCGTATCATCTTGAAACAAATGGCTACCGCTAGCAATACTCGAATATGGTACCTACAAAATCAAACATATTAATAGCAGAAGCATCAATTAAAGCAACAGCAGCCGAGTGCCAGCAGAGACTTTTGACATGGAATAATAATTAGTATTGACTAGCCATGTACAAGGTTTGTGGCCGATAAACACAACCACAAGTTATGCTGGCCTTCCCAAATGCAAAGCTCAGGACTAACATGTATTAAGATTAAATGAAGGTATGAAGGTATGCGGCTGAAAGACATCAAGATCAAATGGTTTAGATGCACATTGCGTACCCACATATACAATTTTTGACCATTTTGATTTTGAAGCAAGCCAGCAATTGCAATTCGATTTATATGATGAAGGGGCATAACCATGACCTAAATAGCTAACTCTGAGCCCAAGCAACTCCCACTAGCCACTAGAACCAGATAAATCAAAGGGGGTGACCCAAGTATCTACCCTCAACGCTTACAATTTACTAAGGGGTTCTCAATACACAAGGCTCTCCGCTTTGCAAGGTTAGAAGATCATTTATGGTACGTTGCCTTCCCCTTTCTTTTTGCAAAGAGGTTTTACACGACTCGAACCCCAGACCATCCGAAGACAAAGGAACATCCTTCCCAGTTGCGCCTAAACTCACCCTCGAGTACTCAAAATTTATCTTCATCTAAAAAACCAACAGAATACCTCTATATTCTGGAAAAATAAACGTGCAATTGCTGATTCCGAGTTACTTTCCCCTGCTTCAGTTCCAAACCAAGCATTAAAAGCAGAGACACCAGACTTCATCAATGTTCCCCACCTTTTTTGGTAATTTAAAGATAAGTATGACAAACAACGACATGCAACAATAGGCTAAACCACCCACCTAGAGGAAATGAAAAAATAAAATACAAAATGTGTATATATATATATATAGAGAGAGAGAGAGAGAGAGAGAGAGAGGAGAAAAGGAGTATATAGTGACAATGTACCTAAATTAGGCACCTTGCCACCCCTATAGGGCTCATATGTATTCCAATCTGAAAGTTCCAATGAATTGAAAGAGTAAGGAAAAATATGAGGGCATATTGATATTTATATAATTCATATTATTTAAGTGACAAAAAACTAAAACTTGATCAAACTATTAAAATTTACTTAAATTTTTCGATGTTTAAATAAAAGGTGCGCTAACACGAATTGTATAAAAATCAATATGCCTTCACATTATTATTATTATTATTTTTATGTTTTTCCAGTACATATGGTTGGAATTTTCAGATCAAAATCCATATGAACCCTATAAGGATGGCAATGCGCGTAAGTTAGGCACATTGTCACTGTATACTCCTTTTCCCCATATATATAGATATATATATATATATAAAAGAAGACAAAAGTAGTTAAACTATTAAAACATTCTTTCCCAAACAAAGCATAGTCCATTAATGACATATCTGGTTCATGCTACAAAATGGCACAGCCTGGCACACAAAGCTTCCCACTGATAAGGGAGGATCGCAATCATATACAGCCTTCTCCTTGATTTTTCGCAAAAAAGAAAAGGTAGTGTGAAGAATTATGGTCACAAACCTTGTCAATGGCATTGAGAATAGCACATTTGGTTAAGAGGCTTAATAGTTATTTTGGTGCATGTCAGAATCTTTGCAAATAATGACATATTTGGAATACCATTAGAAGCACCTTACGTTACAATGGGTGAACTAATGTAGATATCTAAAATATCAATCAGTGGATGAGTGGCCGAGCTTACAGGTTTACTTGACTGACTAACGGAAACAATTTCAGAAAGGAATTCTTGAGCAGCCTCCACCAAGTTGAAAATCATTACTCGTCCTTCTCGAGCATTGGAATTAGCCTGAAAATAGAAAGATTTGATTCAACTCATTTAGATTTAAATTGTTGTTATTATCTTCTGTAATAGAAAACATCTGCAACATTATCATGGCATATTAACCAATACATCAACAGACAATGTCATGTATAGCACAATACACGAGTTTAGAGTACCAATAATGCTAAGACTACTTCACTGATTTTCTTTATAATTCCTTCTTACAAGAAATTGGCGAGGCCAGACACCCTTAAATCATTGTCAGAAAGACTAATGGACAAACAAAAAGCAAAATAAACTACACATCATTTAACAAAAGGCTCAATGACCTTAAAATATCAGTCTTTATATGAACTCGCCGTGGGCTCCATTAAACTTGACCATTATCCAATCAAAAGGCCAAAACATAATAAGTGCATGAACTAAAGGAACAGCTTGTGGAGGCTGATGGTAATGTCGGAAAGAGCTGGGCCTGCTGCTGCTGCCAATTCCCACACGTGATCTATGTCAAAATATCTCTCTTTCCTTCTCCCTACTCTGTTTTCTTCCTCAGAACTTATTTTGGTCTCCCAAATTCTCTCTGTGAGCCTCCTTAAAATGACACGCCTTCCGAGACAACTAGAGACGAGGGGGGTATATTTGACCTCTCTAACAAATACGTAATCCACAAACCCAAGAAAGACCAAGGGGCGTTATGGTTTTTGAAGCGTTCCATAAAGCTATAGATTTATTACTTTTTTTATTGTTTTGAAGTGTTTTCATAAAATTACAAACTAATTGATTTGCCTAAAATGGAAGCGTTGACACTTTCTATATATAGATTTTTCCATTAAAAAGTATTGCATCCAAAACCCACATAAAAATCATATTTTCAAGTAAAGGCCAAGATGAACACAAACTAAGATTGCTGACAAGAAAACAAACTAAGATTGCTGACAAAAACAAAATAGATAGATAGCTGAATATCAACAATGGAATTGATTGCAGGAAAACGCATTGATAAACCATGAGTGCCTTCATCATGCCTGGTCTTGAAGCAGAGAGAGGAGTTTATCAGCATCAATTCTTGATAAGCCTTCCTCTGGAGTTATCTGCAGCTTAGGACATTTGTAAGGATACCCAGGTAAGCACCTAGTAAAACAAGAACAGCTAAAGAATCATTAAAATGAACCGAGGGGAAAAAGAAAAAAGAAAAAAGAAAAAAGAAAACCTCCCACAACCCACAAACCTTACTGAAAGAACAGCAGAAACATCAGCATCCTCATAACCCATATCCTTCAGGTATGGCCTGTTTGTATTTTCACATAAACAAAACTTAATGAAGTAAAATCTCAAGCTGATTAGGTGAGTCCCAAGCAAAACAACTTAATAGAAAGGGAAACCTGAGCTTAATAATGATTTGTGGGGGTGACTCCGAAACAACTTTGCAGTCTTCCTGAAATATTGCACACCTAAACAACAACATCAACAACATGGTAATCAAGGGAAAAAAAGCTACTACTAAAAGCTGTTAAAGCTCCATCCATAATGATGTTCCCAGCTAATTTGGGTTTCTAAGCAACAAATTACATGCATATTATATATTATTATTATGAAGCTGTCCTGGAAATAAAAGGAGTGATGTAATAGTAAATCATACTGTAAGCAAGGATTGCTAATGTGTAATACCAATAGGTACCTACACAAGCATTTTAGAATGGAAGGACTACCTTCAAATGCAGAACTACAATGTTAAATGCAAATATTAAGCATCCTAATCCTCTCTGCTGCAAATATGCCCAAATTACAGCCAAAAGAACAGTCGATGTAGAAAATAGATAGCACATAAAAAATATAAATAATAAATAATAAATAAAAAGAAACGCACACTTCTTGTGGAAACCACAACATATCTTACATCGTCAGAAAAACAGGAAGTCTTCTTTCCCTCCTTCACAGACTAGAATTTTATAAGTCCAAGTTCATTGTCAATCCAAATTGGAGTAAAGAAGTGGATGGAAGATTTAATGAAGCACTTTAAGCTAAACATCACTTCACAATTGAACAGGGACCTGGCTATATTCCAAATAGAAAGCATTCCAATCTCGATGTGTCCCTCTAAGCTTCACCCCCAGGGGCGATCCCAAGGAAACAATCCAAACAGAAGCAAGGAAAATGATTCTACCCCAAACCACATCAATAGTCACATATCTTCTTTCAAAATTTACATTGTTTCTTTCAATCCAAACACTCCAAATGATCGCTCTGGCCAAAATCTTCTTGTGTTTTCATGTAGCCCCAACCTGCCACGGAATTAGGGCAAACCCAAACCTCCCTGAAGATAACAAATAGCTTAGCCTCCAATCGTTAGTGAAAAGGACTTAAGCGGGAAACATAGAATGCAGAAACTTCGCGAAAGGGTCATAAGTGGCATCCTTAATTGTAATGATGGTTAGGAGTGATACTAGTTAGGACCACACACCCAACCTAACAAATGTCAACTACAAGGATTTGAACCCTGGATCATGCTCAAGACCAGGGGATTTATTATGAACGCTAATACCACTAGACAATTGCATAGCATCGCACGCCCAAGCTAGCAACAGTCAATTGCAAATAGGGGTAGTAATAGGTCGATCATACTCAACTCCGGGGCATTTATTATAAATGCTAATACCACTAGACTATTGCATAGCATCGCACACCCAACCTAGCAACAGTCAATTAGAAGTAGGGGTGGCAATAGGCCAAGCTGGCCCGGCCCGTCCTGTTGGACCGGATAGATTGACCCCAGCACTGTGCGGGCCAAGCCAGTCCGATCACTTGGTCTAATTGGGCTGCTGCCCAGGCCCAGCACAGCCCAAGGCCCATTTGAACCGGGTAGGGCTTCAGTTCAACCCACTTTTTAAAAGAAATTTCGGAAAAAAAATCAGTACAAAAAAACTAATTAATGTAGGGGCTTACAACACAAATCAATAAAAAATTATGAATTACTTGAAAATATCTTATGTTATACGGAAGGAAAGAGCTCTCTTTTACTTGCATATTTCAATGTGGGATAAGCAAAAAAAGGAGTTATTTTGTTTTTCTCAAGTACAAAGGCAAATTCACTTATGTCCCACATCAAAAAATTAAAGGGGATTCTTCCCACACCCCCCTATAAAATGATAAAGCCTCCATACTTAACATTCTTCAATAAGTCCTTTAATAGTTTTAAATGGAATTATTATTATCCTTACAACTAGAAACATTAGTTATTAAGTTTCATTTTCAACCTTTATTTAGCCTTGGGGCCGGTTCAGTCCGTGTTGCGCCTGGCTTCGATTTTGTTTCTGTCCAGGCTTCAGGTCAGCCCTGTTCCGGCCTACAGTTTGGGCCAAATTGGCTTCAGTCTGGGCCGCACTCAGGCCTCCACATTAGAGACCCAAATATGCCCATGGGTGTGGACCGCTCGGTCCTAGGCCCCGTCAAATCATTGACCAGGCCATGCTAGGTCGGTTAAAGTTTGGGCCAAGTCATGCGGGCTTCTGAGCCAACCCAGCCTTTGCCATATCTAACTACACGGATGTGAATCCTTGATCATGCTCATACCAGGATTTATTATAGATGATAGTATCACTAGGCTAGGGAACTAGTGGTATAAACAGTATAAAGGACGCGAAGTCCAAAAATTACATGGCCAGTGACATGCAAACAAAAAGCATTAAAGCGAGCCTTAAAAGTGTTAATGCCAGGTAGGATAGAAGGTCTATAATTTTTTAATACATCATTAATCATATCCTCCACAGCTAAAACTATAGAAGCAACATACGATATCAATAAGATGGTAAAATAAGATGAATAATGATATAGAGCAAAGACAATGCAGTAAGTTACTCATCTAGCAATGCAAAAATAAGAAAACAAGCAACTTTTTTTGAGAATAGAAAACGATTAGATTTACATGATTTATTTAATAAGACCTATATCCATGGGCAGAGGCGATAAAGAAATATACCATGTAATAGGAAGAACAAAAAATATCTTCTCGCTCATAAATAAATATAGAATAATGCTATTAGACACAACTGATTTCAAAATGAAATCACAAAAGGCCTATGTGGCACAAATCCATAAGAGCACATTTTGTCATTTACTAAAACAGCCTCCACTAGATTTGTGCTACATAGGCCTTTTGTGATTTTATTGTGAAATCCTTTGTGCATGTAGAATTATTCATAAATATATATCCGTGTATGTGTGTATTAGAAACTCTTTATTCAATGCCATGATCTTAACTGCGTATAAATGCATCCGAAAACAACATGGTTCCAGTTAAATGATTTTTAAAACAGTTTTTTTAAAAAAAAAATCAAAGTGGCATCGTTTTTGGATGCAATGTGTAAAGTGAAACACTGCATATATATATATATATAGAAGTTTCTTACAGGGAAGAAGCACTCACAAGGCAGTAAGCTCCTCAGCAATGAGTTCACTGCTCTCAGCAGCAAGAGAAGCATGATCTCCAGTGGGGACTTTGTTCCTCTTCCCACCCCCACCTCCTCTACGCTTCTTCTTCTTTGAATTGTGACCCATCCCTATGTCCTCTTTTGACCACCCACTGATTCAAATTATAAAATTCAATTGTACATTCCTCTATTTCATTGTCAACAACAAAAAACAAAGGCAGAAAGAGCACTATGGAGTCACAATGATACCCTACAAAGCCTGCATATAATGTTTCAAAGCCAGTTCTGTACACCTGCTAAGGCTTTCACAGTTTTAAAAAACGACGTAGAACCTAAAATGTATACGCCCAGGTGCATGTACTCAAGCTCACACAAGATAGAATGATATGACTATCAAGACAAAAGGAAAATGTTGGAAATAGTAGCTGGAAAGTGGGAAGAGAACACGTGGCAGTGAACTCTAAGTTTGGCAGTTCATTTTCTTTATTCCCTCAAAATTATTTCTCTTTATCTCATTCATAGCGATTAGATATAAAGGCTTCAGATTGTTCAAAATTAGAATGGGTTGGCTACTGATGTTCAGGAAAAATGTCTGAGAGTATGTTATGCTCACATCCAAAAATAAAAAAGATAAACTCAATTTTATGGACCTAAGTGGCTACTCCACCGATTGCCAATTGGTTTTGGGATGAAACCCATGAAGTTTCATAACAGAGTATGCAGTAACAAATCCAGTTCATTATCATCAAAACGCATTTGCACTTACATACATGTGCACTATTGTTTATATGGCAAAAGCCTTTGACATCATAAGGTAGCGACTTCAGGAACTACACTTCAGGTGGTATGTATATGTGTGTGTGTGAAAAATGAAAAAAGACAAATCAAACTCATAACTAATAACAAAGTTTCCATCTCCATAACATTTGTTCCCACTCAAATTAAAAAATAAATAAATAAATAACAAATAAGAACTTACGAAGTGAAGAGTAAGGTATATGATAAAGGATTAAGGAGAGCATACCCTTAAACCTCAGGACTGATACACGCTGCATGCAGGAAGAGAAGACAGACCAAACTAGAAACGACTTTTAATTTCAATGGAGATTCTACAAGAACTTCTTCCGATGATAGTTGCAATCAATTGACAAGAGTTTGAGGAGCGCGAGAGGAACTAGGGTTCGTGGTGGGGTCGGGCGACAGAGAAAATAAAAAATGTTAAACCGCACTTAACGCCTCCAGCTTAGACTGATGGGGACTTGATAAGCTTGAAACAGTTGACGAAAATCTATGACTTTAATTTCCGAATTTCAGATTGATTTCAAATTTAAGAACTTCAAACGCTCCCTCATTCCCATTTAATCTCTATCATCCCCATAAAATCAACTAAATTTAGTCTAATTCCATAATTAGGTGTTTTATTTTATTTTTTATTTTCTATAATTTAAAATTATACTATGTTTAGTCCTAATTTATTTTTAAATATTTGCTAATTTTTTAAGAAAATCAATGAGATTATTGCTTTATTACATAGATGCAGGGCCAATTTGGTCCTAGACAAAGAATAGTTACATAAAATGGAGAGTGAAACTTGTCTTTCGTCTGAAAATATTTACACTACCACCGAATTGCATAAAAATTTTCTAATCTTCCTAATTTTTTTATTCTACTCGATCTATAAAATTAAAATTTTAAATTAATTTTGAATCCAAGCTTAAGGATTACCGGCATCCGCCCAGCAAAGAAGCTCTCAATGAAAGAGCTCCCTCCCTTTCCGACCAATTACTTAACGGATGAAATTTTAAAATCCGAAGTTCTTAATTTTGGTTCAACAAAAAAATAAAAAAAAAACCCAAAGAAAACAATCCAGGTGGACCGACCGACCTTTTCATATTTGTTTAAATATTTTTCACACTAAAGTTTGATTTTCTTATAAATTTATTAAAATTTAAAAGATTAATCTCATAACAAGATGTCATTTGATCCAACGGAATTCAATCATAGGCAGCATGATTTACTTTATTTAAGTGAATAATGGACTTCCTCACCCTGAATGTTGTTGCTAATTTACGTTTAAGTCCCCTTCACTGGATAAATGAATTGACCATGATTTTGAGAAAGTCCTTTCCGAGATAATATTATTATTATTATTATATAGTATATGGGTCTGAATTTTTATTTCAGGCCTAAGCTGCAGAGTTCATTTGCAAGCTCATCCAAAGCCTTGTGAGAGCTCCCGCCCACATCTACGGCCTCCACGGCCGCGGTCCGCAACTCCTCCAGCCGTGCCCTTTCATCTCGGTTTTCCCCATTTATCGATCCAGCGATGGCTCGAGCAAGCTCGCCGGAGTCGGGCACAGCATCGATGCCATCGCAAACTTTGACGGCAACCCTCAGGTGATCCACCAACACCTCTGCATTGAAATGGTGGTCCGCCTGCATGGGCCATGCTAGCAGTAGCACACCTGCGAGGAGCCCCTCCAGTGCCGAGTTCCACCCGCAGTGCGTCAAGTACGAACCCACGGCACGGTGGCTCAGTATCGCCACCTGTGGTGCCCACCCCTTGATCACGAGCCCCTTCTTCGCGGTCCGATCTTCAAACCCCGGCGGGATTGCCCCGTAATCATCGGTTTGATCCTTCATCGGCTCCTTTACGGCCCACACGAACGCAACGGCGCTCTCCTCCAAGGCGGTGGCCACAGCTGCCATCTGGGGCACAGTTAGTGTGACTTGGCTCCCGAACCCAACAAATGCCACGGATCGATCGTCTGGCTGCGTATCTAGCCATGCAATCACCTCATCAGCCGGGACAGAACTAGGTCCGAGCCTACCCCTCACTGTGCTGGACTTGACAGGGAGCAAGGGGCCCACGGAGAAGACGCGGCCGGGATCAGGGAACGCATCATGAACATGGCGCAGCCAAGGGGCATCAAGACCAGGGAAGGAGTTGATGATGAGCCGCCAGCTTGCGGCAATGGCGTTGAATGCCTCGGTGATTGGGGCCAGGTAATTGTGAGCCCAGGCGGCGAGGGTGCAGGCATTCACGACGGAGAAAGCCAGGTTAGGGACGCCGACGCGGCGAGTGAGGGGGAGGGTCCAGTGGCAGAGAAAGGCGTCCGCAACAATGGCAACCGGCGGGGAGGGGTGGTCTTGAATCCAGAGGAGGATCGGAAGGAAGAGACCGGAGACGGCGGCCATGATGTCGGGGAGGAAGGAGAGGGGGAGGTGTTGGGAGTTCTCGACTCCGAGAGGGAAGGGAGGGGTGGTCCGGAAATGGGAGGACGAGGGGGTGAATGGTGCCAGCAGAGGAGGAACCATCATCCGAGTGGAGGGACAGAAGGGGTTGGAGAATGGGGAGGTTTTTTGGGGTTACAACGAAGGTGATGGTCAAGCCACGGAGCGCGAGGTTGTGGGCGAGGTCTACCAGAGGGAGAAAGTGCCCTTGGCCAGGGTAGGGAATCATCAGGATGTGTGCACCTCCTTCCATCTTCTTTCCCTCACCCTTCTCCATCTTTCTCTGTGCATCGACCTGTGTAAGAGTAGGCCTGCATATATACATAACTTGGGAAAGATTCTCGCAGTCAATAGATGCGCTAGAATTCATTCTCTCCTAAAAGTGGTACATCTGACAAAATCAAAAGATACGAAAATGAATTAATAAATCTGTACTACCATCTATTATTGCATGTTCTAACAATTCCAAAATTCCTTTATTTGCAAAGAACTTTTACTACAGAGAGATTTGAGTAGTTGACAATGTAAAAAGTGTTCGGGGGAAAAGCTGTTTGCATTTACTCACTGTAGAACAGTACAGAACTTCCAACAAACCCCATTGCAGTATTAGCTCTTTACCGACCACCTCACATTCTCCTTGATTGTCTCTCAGTGAATGCTGAAATGAAGAACAATAAAAGCAGAAGCTCGAAAGTTACAAGCCTATTAATCCACCCTTCACTGCGAAGCATGTCTGAATTAGAAATGTTCATATCTTCGCCACTCACTCACCAAATATGACCAATCTTAATTGTAGATATAATTTTACTATAGAGATTAACGTTATGTTTGGTTCATGGGATAGAGTGGATAATATTTCCATGGAATATAAGCGAAATGGCTACTCCCATGAGCCGTAAGGAGAATATATAAGGAAAAGCTATTACTAATTGTCAAGGATGCAACAGCTATTACCTGTCTATTCCCCTAAAAGTCTATAGGGAGTAACCTATTTCACTTATGCTCCATGAAAATATTATTCCTTACATATTATACTTCCATGATATAAGTATCCATTCCATTCCGCGAACCAAACGTGACATAAGTTACACGAAAAATTACCTAAAAATGTAGTCCCCTCTATGATGTTAAGAAATGAGACCATCCATCTTACAAGATTCCCCATTTCTCTCGCCAAGTTGCTTGCACTCCGTCAGTTTGAAACCTCTGGGTGAATGTTGATTCCTCAAGAGGGGTTAACGTGTCATGAGTGTAAGTGAGCAGATCGGCATATGCAATCACTGCCCCGTTATCAATGCCTATAGTCAGTTGCAAACACCTCCGGCCCCTCTCAAAGCACATTGTTCTCATCATCTCTTGTAAACGCTCATTGCAACCCACGCCACCAACACCATCTATAATCTCTACAAGCATCGCAAACACTGCTTCCTACAGCAAAAACATAAAACAAGTCCACAACCTAATCAAGAGAATTTACCAACAGAAATCTATCAGGGTCTTCATTAGAAACTCTTTATGCAACGCCATGTTTCTTAATTACATACAAATGCATCCCAAAACGACATGGTTTTTGTTAAATGATTTTACAAAAATAACTTATTTTTTTATCAAAATAGCGCTATTTTTAGGGTGCATCCGTATACAATTAGGAATAGGAATAGTGGCATTGCATATATGTCGACATATAAGTAGGGAAGAAGCAGTCACAAGGCGGTAAGCTCCTCATCAATGAGTTCTCTGCTCTCCGTAACATGAGAAGCATGATTTCTAGTAGGGACTTTGTTCCTCCTCCCACTCATGCCTCCTCTAGACTTCTTCTTCTTTGAATTCTGACCCATTCCTATGTCTTCTTTCAACCGCCCACTGATTTGAATTATAAAATTCAATTGTATATTCCTCTATTTCATTGTCAACGACAAAACACTAAGGCAGAAGGGCATACACAGTCAGTGTGCACTTATGTGTGTGTGTGTGTGCGCATGCATATATATATATATATACAAGCTCTTAACATCTTAAGGTAGCTGCTTCAAGAACTATACTACCAAAGGTGGTATGTGTGTGTATATATAGAGTACTGAAATCAAACTTATAAGGAAGAATAAGTTTTCCATCTCCATAACATCTGTTGCCACTGAAGTTCAAAAAAATAAATAACAAATAAAAACTCAAGAAAGGGAGAATAAGGTAAATGGCGAAGGATAAGGAAAGCATACCCATAAACCTCTGAATTGATTTGCGTTGTTTGCAGGAAGATAAGAGAGATCAAGCTAGAAACGAATTTTAATTTCAATGGAGATTCTACAAGAACTTCTTCCGACGATATTTGCAATCAACTGACGACATTTTGAGGGGCGCGAGAGGAATTAGGGTCCGTGGCGGGGGCGAGAGAGAAGATGGAAAACGTTAGATCGCACTTAACCCCTCCAGGTTAGACAAATGGGGGCTTGATAAGCTTGATATGGCTAATGAAATGTATCCAAAATTCAAATTGATTTTCAAATTTTAGGACTTCATTTTGGGAAACGCTCCCTTAGTCCCATTTAATTCTCTATCATCCTCATAAAATCAACTTATATTTGGTCTTAGTTCCGCAATTTGATTCTTATTTCAATTTTTTTTATTCTATAATTTATTTAATTAAAGTTATATTAGTAGAAATTTATTTTGAATATTTGCTAATTGTTTAAGAAATCAAAAGACAGAAAGGGGATAGAAAATGAAGGGCACTCATAAACTTTTATCCGATTTGATGATATATAAATCCTTTATCTATCAAGTATAAATTTTTTAAAAATAAAAGCTAAATCAAGGTACAAACATTTAAGATATTTGATTTTATAGATTTGTAACTTAGATGAAGGATCTTTACATGATTAAATCGCATAAAAATTTGTGAATGTACTTAATTTTTTATATTCTTCCGATCTATAAATTTGGAATTTTAAAATTAATTGTGAATCCAAGCCTATTGAGCGCTCGACCGGTTACTTAACCATTGAATTTTGAAAAACGTGGGTGGATCCTTATTGACCTTTGTATATTTACTTAAATATTTTTCATTCTAAATCCTCGCTAAATTTTCATTTCTTTCTATTTATTAAAATTTAAAAGATTGATCCCATGAAACTGTCACACCTAGCACCTTTGATCATCAGAATTCAACTATGATAAAAACTTACGGGGCACAATATCACTATATCATCAAGTTATGAACCAACGACAATTGGGTACGTGCACCAATACACGCGTAGTGGGGATGACAAATAAGTTCACAGTCCATAAGATACCACAGCTTTTGGTGTTCTATGATTCACCTCCGAATAATGAGTAGGTAGTTCGATCCTTGTGTGGGTCTACTAAAAATGATTATAGAACTTGTTAGGTTATATAGGACAGCAATTGTCTAGTGGCGGAGGCTTAGGGTTGGCCAAGTCACAATCGAACTATGGACACTCGTGTGTACTTGAATGTACTATAAGGTTAGGGTTTGTGCCTTTTCCAACAGCAATTGCACCTCAAGTCCTACAAGTGATATCAAAGCCAAGGTCACGGATTCGATTCCTAATAGGAGCAAATGCTATGGGGGAATGTTGGAATATATATGGTAGCAATTATCCATGAGGAGAAACCCAAGGTTAACCGACTCACAATCGAACCGTGGGTACTTGTATGTGCTTGAAGACAGTACAAGGTTAGGAGAAGTGGTAGCACCTGAGATCCTACCGAACACACCATTAATTATAAACTTGACTAATAATTATTGAGCAGTATGATAGTGTATCGGACAGGTTTTTTCCTACCGAACACACCATTAATTATAAACTTGACTAATAATTATTGAGCAGTATGATAGTGTATCGGACAGGTTTTTTTCTTCGATTACGGGGAGCATGATTTGCTTTATTTAAGTGAATAATGGATCACTTGAACTTGAATGGAGCTGCCGATTCACGTTTACGTCCCTTCATTAAAAAAATAATTGACAATGAGCTTGAAAATTTCCTTCTTGGAAACTGAAAGGTAAAGGGGCTGAAGTCTTAATTCAGACCTAAGCTGGAAAGTTCATTTGCAAGCTCATCCAAAGCCTTGTGAGAGCTCCCACCGACACCTATGGCCTCCAAGGCCGCGGCCCGCAGCTCCTCGAGCCGTGCCCTTTCGTTCCGGTTTCCCCCATTCACCGATGCGGAGAGGGCTCGGGCCAGCTCGCCCGAGTCGGGGACAGCATCGATGCCGTCGCAGACTTTGACGGCGACCCTCAGGTGATCCACCAACACCTCCACGTTGAACTCGTGGTCCGCCTGCATGGGCCATGCTAGCAGCAGCACCCCCGCGAGGATCCCCTCCAATGCCGAGTTCCACCCGCAGTGCGTCAAGTACGAACCCACGGCTCGGTGGTTTAGTATCGCCACCTGCGGCGCCCACCCCTTGACCACCAGCCCCTTCCCCGCGGTCCGACGTTCGAACCCCGGTGGGACAGACCCGTAGTCGTCGGTTTGACCCTCCATGGGCTCCTTTACGGCCCACACGAACGCGACGGTGCTCTCCTCCAAGGCGGCGGCCACGGCCGCCATCTGGGGAACGGTCAGCGTGACCTGGCTCCCGAACCCAACAAATGCCACGGACCGATCGTCCGGCTGCGAATCTAGCCATGCGATCACCTCATCCGCCGGGACGGAACTAGGCCCGAGCCCGCCCCTCACCGTGCCGGACTTGACAGGGAGCAAGGGGCCCACGGAGAAGACGCGCCCGGGGTCCGGGAACGCACCGTGGACATGGCGCAGCCAAGGTGCATCGAGGCCAGGGAAGGAGTTGATGATGAGCCGCCAGCTGGAGGCAATGGCGTTGAACGCCTCGGTGAGCGGGGGCCAGTAGTTATGAGCCCAGAAGGTGAGGGTGCAGGCGTTCACGACGGAGAAAGCGAGGTTAGGGATGCCGACGCGGCGAGCGAGGGGGAGGGTCCAGTGGCAGAGAAAGGCGTCCGCGACAATGGCAACCGGCGGGGAGGGGTGGTCTTGAATCCAGAGGAGGATCGGAAGGAAGAGACCGGCGACGGCGGTCATGATGTCGGGGAGGAAGGATAGGGGGAGTTGTTGGGAGTTCTCGACTCCGAGAGGGAGGGAAGGGTGATCCGGAAATGGGAGGACGAGGGGGTGAACGGTGCCAGCGGAGGAGGAGCAGTCGTCCGGGTGTAGGGACAGAAGGGGCTGAAGAATGGGGAGGTTTTTGGGGGTCACAACGAAGGTGACGGTTAAGCCGCGGAGCGCGAGGCTGTGGGCGAGGTCTACCAGAGGGAGGAAGTGGCCTTGGCCAGGGTAAGGAATCATCAGGATGTGTGCACCTCCTTCCATCTTCTTTCCCTCACCATTTTCCATATTTCTCTGTGTCAGCCTGTGTAAGAGTAGGCCTGTATATATACACAACTTATACATACATTAGCCTAGCCATAGCCAAAAATAAAAAATAAAAAACTTATACATAAATTTGTCTAAGATTCAGTCTTGCTGTAAATCGATGTCCTAAAAAATAAAAAAAAAAACTTTCACGTGTTTCTATTAAAATGTAATAAAAGAGCCTTGAACGTCTCCCGTAAAAAAATATAAGATAACCATTCGCGTGTTTCCATTTTAAAAAGAAAGGCTGCCACAAAAAAATAAAAAATAAAAGGAGTCATTCCCATGCTGCCATTAAAAACAAGAACCTTTCCATTTAAGAGGCACATGGGCTCTCTGTCTCCAGCCATTACCCTGATCGTTTGATTTATTCAAAAACATTGGGAATTGAAAAAAAAAAATTCTAGGATCCACTTGTGGTATTTTAAAAAAACGATTGAATCAAAGCGCCGGGATCAGCCTGACATGAGGTCCTCTTGCCCTTGTCTCCACCGGCTTGACAACTATAGTGCTACCATCATTGCTTCAACAATTCCAAAATTCTTTATTTGCAAAGAATTTTTACTACATAAAGATGGAGAAGCTAATGCATTAAAAAGGGCTGGGATGAAATGTTAATCATTGAGTTGGTAAGATTCTTTTTATAAAAAATTGGATCGCGCTACGGTCCAATATGAGAGGATCCACATCCGATAGAGTATAGATCTTCTCCATACGTTCGCTATATGTATTTCACGAAGGATACCCCATGTTCTGCCCATATATTTTGCACATACATAAACTAAACTAAGGGAACACAGATTATAAAGTGAAAATATATAGTCTATTTTAATGAGATCATTACAATATTATTTAAGAGCAATTTTGTCGAATCGACATAATATGAAATCCTATCATTTTAATCTTTGTCTAAAAGACTAAACCTTATATATATTTGCTAGATTTTGGTCTCAGTTGTCGTCTCAAGAAAGCATACACCTGAAGTCCATCCTTACCATTTAGGAAAATAACTTAAGATCAACTCTATCTGTATCAAGATATCCGTCCTAGTAAGTTTATTATTCAATTTAGTGTTATTTTGTTATTTATATTTTAAATTCTCCGAACGCTTAAATCTAACATTTAGTATAAAGCAGTTTATATTCACATATTATAAAGTGATTTCACTTCCAAATGCATCGAATGATTGATGTCTGTATGCTTCTAAAAATCGAGTGTGGCCATGAAGGTTGCGATTTTTTTTTGAAACTACCCTAAAAAAAAATAGTTTGATAAACTTATCCTACCTTTTTAAAATCGCATTTTAAGAGTATGATTTTCTCCTCGACAATCCCAGGCACGAGTTGACACAATGTTAGGGCGCCCGAAATCGTACTTCTGATTTGCAATTTTCGTTCCATTCCACTAACACTTTATCTGACAATTTGACTGACTAAAATTGCATTAGTTGACTATGATTTTAAAAGCACACAAATAAAGTGCTATTGGGTACCTAAATACAATACTTACTCTGTACAGGCTACATACAACATACAGTAGCAAGCACATCTGATCAAGTAAAGATTTGAGAGTTACACTATAAGATTGAATAACTATCATGTGCAAGCCACCACCAACATAACTAAGTAATTTTTGTAATTTTTTAGGATTTCCCTTCTTGGAATCATTAATGACTCCGTCGCAAATTTGAAACAAGAAAGGAAGATCTGAGGAAATGGACTTGCGTCGGATGTCAAAAAAAATGGCAGATGACTGATCTAAAATCGGACTTTATTTGTACGCTTTCAAATTTGTAATCAACTAGTTAGTCATGACACAGTGTGAGGGAACAGAGCAGAAAACACACCCCAACACCGTGTCAGAGTTGTCAGGAAATTGCATGTGCGATTTTCGTTGGGGCACCCCACACCTAATTTTTGCCCCTCGTGTGATAGTATTTGCGCCACGTATGGCTCACGGTGGATCCATTCTCTTTTGAATTTTTCTTGGCTGGGTGTCCAACCGCCCAACTATTTATGATGCATGATGCCTTTTCTGGACATGGGCCCACCTAATTTTTGCCATTTTTGCCGTAGTTTTTGCGCCACCCGTTACGCCGGGTCTATTATCTTCTGAATTGTTTTTGGATATACATCCGCCCAATAATGTTCTCAAATGCTAGTTTGAATTAGTTTGGAACTCTTTTTTTTTTCCCCCTTAAATAATATTTTAAATCTACTGGTTTTAAAGCTAAAATTATTTTCGGATCTAAATTAGCATTTTAAGCTCCACCTAATGGTGCGTGATTAAATAAACAATAAAGTTTGGGGCTTCTCGTCATGTATGAACTACTTTTGAAGTTAATTATATAACCCTTGCGAGATGTGTTAGAAGTTTTAAGGCACAAGTTTTATAAATTTTTATGGAAAAATTATACTTCACCTCCCTATGGTTTGATGTAGTTGTAAAGAACCTCCCTGTGATTTAAAGTATGAGCACTTAATCCCCCTAGTGATTTCAATGGACTTGTAAAAGTTAACTTTTCCGTCAAATCTAACGATTTGTTCTTTCATAAATTTTTTAGTATTTAATATAATAAAAAAATATTTTAATTTCTAAAATTACTCATAAACTAATTTCTTAACCTCTATTATAGTGGTATTCAAATAAATGGACACTTTTATACTTCTCGTACCTTGAAAAAAAAACTATATTCTATAGAGATTATATATTCATAATCTCAACTAAGTAGATTCACATATAATATTTCTCTCTTTTTTTGGACAATAGATATATCTTTTTTATGACTTAAGAATTATAAAAACAACTAGTTCTTTGAGATCTACTGTGTTTGAAGTAAAAAGTTAATTTTTGGTAATTTGAGAAATTAAAGTCTATTTTTTTCTATGAAATACTCTAATTTTTTTTTTTAGAAAAAAAAATAACCTAGATTTGATAAAAAAATTAACTTTTGTAAGTCCATTAAAATAATATAAAAAATTATGTAATAATTTTTAAACTATAAGAAGGTTCCTAGAATGGAATGGAATTAAAAGGGAGTTACAATTTCTCTAATTTTTATTTACGTGCGTGGCTCTCTCGTTGTCGTGAGTGATAAGTGGACCAACGTGAAGTTATGATTAGAAACGGTAGGAAAAGAGTAAGGATCATAAAGTGTCAAACTGATGTCCCAAATTCAAATGTAGCTGTTTGTTGGGGCCACGCATTAATGTGCTCAAGCCATCATTGCTTTATCATCTTGTAGCGGTGAGCCCACACATTTGTGAAGCCATGGATAATGTTCCTCATCCAAAAAATAATAATAATAATGTCACTTAAATTTTATAACTCATATGTAAGAATAGATCGTTCATATAGCTCATCAATTACTCATACATAAGAATAGATCGTTCATATAGCTCATCAATTACATATGTAAAGCTCACTCGTATATGTGAGCAGTGAGATTATTATTATTTTTTTAAGATGAGGAGCATTATTCAAAGCGACATTCAACATAATCCCTTTGCTAATATTTATTGTTGGAGTTGTAGGACATGTTTCAACAATTACAAACTTCCTTTGTCCTCAGGAAACTTTTTCTATAGAGAGAGAATGGAAAAATTGAGGATTGTGTTTCTAAATAATAAGACGAGGGGAGGTAGCTGTTTGCATTTACACATTGCAGAAAAGAGTGCCCTCCTTGCAACATTAGTACCCTTCACTAACCAACCACCCTGCATATCTCCTCGATCCCTAATCGTCTCCGAGTTCCGAGTCTCAGTCAATGCTGAAATGAAGCACAAAAAAAAGAGACGCTTGTAAGTAATACGCCTGCAAAAAATGCTCCAATCTCTCGACTCCCTCACGGGGCATTGCACGAGATCGCTCATTACATTAAGCATACTATCATTCTTTTGTCAATGAACATTAATATATCCAATCCACCCCATCCGTGAAATGCCTAGTCTCAAGCTACACAATGTTGGTTGTTCTGTTTAGCATTCCACACAAACCATTAAAAAGATGAATATTAGAATAACAAAGATAAGTAAAATAAATCCTGGTCTGGAAAATAGATTAGCTTCATGTCGATGTCACATTACAATTATATGCTGTTTGGACCATGCAAGTTGTTCATGGGAAAAAAATAGTTAAAGCTAAGAAACTATAAAACAGACAAACAAAGATTTGTATTTCTTTTCATTCATACCCATTAGCATTAGATGATTCCCTTTTGTCTCTCCAGATTGCTTGCACTTCATCAGTTCGGAACCGCTGGGTGAATGTTGAATCCTTGAGAGGGGTCGACATGCCATGAGCGTAAGCGAGCAAACCAGTGTATGCAATCATTGCCCCATTATCAATACAATACCTGTCATCAGTTGCAAACAACCTTCCGCCCCTCTCGGAGCACATTATTCTCATCATCTCTTGCAAACGCTCATTGCAACCCACACCACCAACAATGAGAACATCTTTCTTGTCACAGTGTGCCATTGCCCGCTCTGTGATCTCTACAAGCATCGCAAACACTGTTTCCTACAGTAAACACATAAAATGTACACAACCAAATCAAGAGAATTTTCCGACACCCCCTCCCCCCCCTCTCTCCCCTTTCTCCCTTTTTTTGAGTACCCACACTGGACAAGACCTCGCAAAGTTGACCCATACTGCAAGTACCCGTACTGGCACACATTAGGAAAGGGCAATTTTTGCCCATTCCTCCCAACGGGGGTGGACCTACATAGATGCCCTCTCAATGTAATTAATTGCTAATTATATTAATTTTATTTTATTAAGATAATTGAATATTATTATTTAGAGTCAAAAGAGCACATTTTTTTTGCTCCAAGGCTTTATTAAGTACCTTTATTTTATAGTCTTAGAATTTAATGACTTTACTTATTTATTTTATTGCCTATATACTCACAAACCCAACTCAGTGACTTTGAATACTTTAACCTTGCCCAACAACAAGATTTTATTATGCATGCTGGCAAGCACCAGACCAAGCCACCATTCTTGGCTTTGTTTTGAATTTTTTAACTTTATTTTAAAATTTTATCAAATTAAATCAAGGTGGCTAACATGTGTAGGATCCAACACCCGTTATCCATTTTAACCAGGGCCCACAGGTACCTGTTTAACAAGTCTAGCCCACAGGCCCATTTTAGTACCACAAGGATTCGGGTCCTTGACCTTGTCCAACACTAAGAATTTAACATGCATATTGGTCCTTCCGACCAGCTAACCAGTGATTTCACCAAAACAATTGTGTAACAGAAGCCAGAGTGGATACCTGAAGGGAGTAGCACAGGTCTGCAGGGGTGCACTCATTGTTGTTTAGCTTCTCCACAGCAGTGGCTTCAATATAGCTCAAAATACCGCTAAAAGAAACATCCATTCCTTTAACAGCATAAGGAAGGTCGATGAATTGTTCCCCTTTCTTTGCAAGCTGGTTAGAAAAAAAAAATGGCATATCAAAGCTGGTGCAAACTTTTTTCCTTTATGAAGCAGGTTTCCTCTATAAGAAGAGGAATGACGCCATAAAAAAGTGGCCAAAGTGATTAAGGAGATATTTAGCCAGTTCAGAAACAACGGTTTATGAATGACATATGTTGGTTGACCCTAGTGGCTCCATAGTCAACCAGCACAGTCAACTATCAATGCAGTCCGCTAGTTGGAAATGATGAACAGATCTCTTAATTACATGAACTCCAGATCTCTTAATTACATGAACTCCAGTTTTTTCCCCCGATTTAAGGTTTGCTATGAGAAACATTTCTGTTGAAATTGTACCAGGTAGATTACAGTGGCTCAATATTTAACTCTGCTGGTCGAATATCGATATCCAGCAGCTTCATACTCAACCAGCATAGTATACCATCAACGTGTCAGGACAACTAGATGTTGCATACTACCCAGAAACCTTAACTACTCAACAAATAATTATAAATTATTGCAATAAACTGGAAATTGCATGCCTGTTCAATATTGTATCCCGGGCTTGGATCATTGGAGAGTGTTAGAACCCTAGCAAACCGATCCTAAACAATTCCCAACAGCAATATCAATGGTCTCTCCAAAGATTCGATACCGGCCTTCACTGTAAGCAATCACCTGTGTGTTCCCGCCACTAACATACAACACAACAGGATCATCAGCTCCGGTAACAATTCTCCCCATTTCGATATGTGCAACACAGTGATTTACGGCAACAATCGGCTTCTTCCAAATCTGGGAAAGAACCCGAATGACAACAGCAGATACTTGTAGAGGTGCTCCCATCCCTGGCCCCTTGGTATAGCACAGGCAATCGATGTCATCGGGAGTTACCTTCGCAGTTTCCAAAGCAGATGTTACCAGTAGAATAATGTGTTGTAGATGATGTTGAGCAGTTTCTCGTGGTAGAAATCCATGGCCAGGAGGAGTAACGTAGGTGTGGCGCGGATTTGATAATATTGTGCCATCTAAGGTTACTACCCCAACACCAATCTTGTTGGCTGATCCCTCAAAGCCCAGGGCCATCATTTTCTTCATTTTTCAAAATATTAAAACTCACCCTGTAATTTCAAAGAAACAAAAGATACAATGTAATAACTTCAACATACTGATGAGGTCTGAGAGCATTTTCTTGCATGACATGCCGGCTGATCAGTGATAGAATTTAAATTTCATGAATCCCTAAAGAAGCAGCTCATGTAGCTTTAAAGAAACCAAATAAATAAATTACTATAACTATTTAGAGGCTGATTTGGTCACTAAGAAAGTTCAAAGAAGAAATCTAAATCTGGAAGTATAAATTTTACTTGTGCAGTCCTCTATTTCATTGTCAGGAACAAAAAACTAACGCAGTTGTTAATGGGGCACTATGGCGCAAACATGTCTTGGAGCCAAAAAAAAGGTGCATGTTGAGTTCGTCCTATGGGTCTCAAACATGTCAGAGTAGGATCGTCATCCTAAACTCCTAAAGAGAGAATCTAACTTGGAGCCTCCTCAAAGAGGAAAGTCCCCTTGATACCAACCTAGAGAGCTTGTTCAGTAATCTTATTACCTCAGCAAATTAAGCCTACAAAAACCCTGGAACAGACACAAGATTTACAGAACTTTCTTCAACATCATGAGTTAAGCTACCTCAAGAACTATACAACTAACACCACTAAGAACTGTATAGATGTTACCTTTTTTTTTTATTTTTTTCTTTTTCCATATATCAATACACACGTAGACACTCATAAAAACCGAGCAGCAAATTTTCTGTTTTCTTGTGAGTCTCAAATATCAATACAGCTAGTAACCATTTCAAACTTTGCCTAGAAAATGCAGAAATTGAAATTTCAGGCAAAGGCAAAGAGAAAACTTTCATACCTGGGAAGGAAGGTCGCTCGACGACGCCCACTCACTTGTGCCGCCGCAGCTGAGTTACAGAGGGAGAGAGAGGGAGAGAGATGTGTGCTTCTGCGATTCACAAGTGTGCCCTAATTTGATCAGTTTAGAAAGGGGTGAAATTATCGGATTTTGTTGCCTTTAAACCCAGTTTCTCTTACCTGGGCCGGGTCGAGTCGGTTCAGATTGGATCGGGTCGGATAAAAAACGGGCATTGACTCGTGCATCAGAAACAGAACAGAGGCGCTCTCTCTCGCTCTCTTTGTGCGCCCAACGTTGTAGGGGAAGCCCCATGCTTCGTTGCTTCCGCAGATTTCCCATCTCCGCACTTCTCAAACCCACTCAATCTTCTCTCCCCTTCAGGTAATCTCCCCCTCCCCTCACTCTCTTCACCCTAGTTTCCAGTACAGTTTCGTGATCATCTTCTTGTTGCAGGTCGGTTTTCCACCACCCATACCCAAGTTTACTCCTTTCTTTTCCTTGGGGTTCACCCCACAGTGGGGATTTGAACTCCACATGGGTATTCAGAAACTTGAGCTACGGCTCTGTGAATCTCGTGATATCCCAAGGAGGGGACCCCAAGTTCGAAACCCTAGAAACCGATCCTCCTCCCAAGGAGAAGTGGAAAACGAAGAAGAGGTTCAAGATGCAGAAAATGAGGGAGAAAAAGAAGAGGAAGTCCGCCAATAAGAGGGACCCCAGGCGCCTCGGGGTCAAGGGGAAGAAGAAGAAGCAGAAGTTTTCAAGCCCGGAGGAGAGAATTAAGGACAAGCTTGAAAAGGTGAGATTGTAGATAGTTTTGATCCCGGTGCCTTATTTGTTGGGTTTCAACGATTCATTGTTTGATTTGGGGAATTAGGCTTTGAATGCTGTTTGTATTTGTTTGGGCGCATGATCGCAAGATTGTTCTCTTTAGGTTACCATGTGTCTACTGTGAGTGTGTGTCATTCACTTACAGAAACAATTGCTTTGTATTTCAGGAAAACAAAACAATGGCCAACGTAAAACTAAAGAACAGTGTAGGTAATAACTTGGCAGGAAGTTAAGAAGAGTAATCCCAACTGTAAAATGCCCTCTTCAATTTGAATAATTTATATACTTTTAGCAATAATCAGGGAAGCACAACAAAAATGTTCCTAAAACATTGAAGTCAAGTCAACACACGCTAAAAAAAAGAAAATCTTTAAATGCTTCTTTTTGTACTTGCAGTGCCTTGCAGAGTTAAAAAAAAAAAAAAAAAAAGTAGTAATTTTAAGATTTATGAAAGAAGAGGAGGATATGTTGGGGGTAGTTAGTCACCTTAAAAGGCTAGTGCATATTCACTTGTCTTCGAAGTCAGTTTGCTGAACTTCTCTCTACTTGTTACCTCAACAAGTTCCCACTTCAAAACTGGCAAAATTTATGGGTGTCTTGAAGGAATTTAGTTTCTAGCATTTCTTTCTTAAGTATGTGACCTTTTGCTCCAAACTTCTTGCTGGTTATAGTAGCCAAAAATGTGACTGCATTAAGCTGATCAAACTGAAATTTCATGGTCAGATTATTAAATACTTAATCTTCATTTCAGGCCAAAATTAAGGAATCCTTACTGATTGAAAGACTCAAGCGGTATGAAGTTCCTAAACTGCAGGGTCCTTTAGTTAAACCAGATGACCTAACTGGCGAGGAACGGTTTTATTTGAAAAAGATGGCCCAGAAAGGTTCCAATTATGCTCCAGTTGGCAGGAGGGGGGTTTTTGGAGGCGTTATTCTTAATATGCATATGCACTGGAAGAAGCATGAAACTGTCAAGGTTTTCTGCAAGCCTTGTAAACCTGGCCAAGTACAGGAGTATGCAATGGAAATCGCTAGATTGAGTGGTGGAATCCCAATACAGATAATTGGAGATGACACAATAATATTCTACCGAGGAAAGAACTATGTGCAGCCAGAGGTTATGTCACCTATTGACACATTGTCGAAGAAGAAGGTGTGTATTCCATGCTTGATTTTAACTTTACAACTGCTGCATTCTTTCTTTTGCATGAGTGCTTAGCCTGATTTCTAACCATATTTTTAGTTTTCTGAGCATATTTCTATTCCTATGGCATAACATTCTCACTCCATTCCAGTCGCGAAAGTAACATGCCCTAAGGCTATGCTGCCGTCCTATCATTAACCAAGGTTAAGGATATGCTGCTGTCCTGTCATTAGCTAAGGTCTCGTTCCCTATGAAATTTGAAGTTCCAAGACAGCTGTTTCCTCCAGAAAATATTGGAAAATTTTTAGAATAATCTGGATTCAATCCTGTGATTCTTCTCATGAGGAAGCTGATTGAGGAAGTCTCTGCATCTATTGAGTTTGAAGCTTAACATTAAAATTCTATGAATAAGATTTGTCTTCTTTCCCTTGACATTGTTGAGTTTTGTAGTTTATTTTCAGAATAAATGTAAAATTAATTTGAATGAGATTCCAGGTTTTGGGTTTTTGACTTGTTTCTTCAATCAAAGGTGTTTGTGAAGATTTCTTCTACTCTCACTTGAACTTGCCTGAAAAAGTATGAGATCTCTCTTCTATCCAGGCACTCGAAAAGTCGAAGTACGAGCAATCACTAGAGTCGGTCAGGCGTTTCATTGCTATCGGGGAGAAGGAACTAGAACTCTATTACAGGCATGTTGCACTTTATGGCGACCCGAACAACCGGAATCCTATTTCGATTCTCGACAGTCCAAGAAAAGCCGCCAAGTCGACAGGTAAGCCTGCGATGGAAGAAACCCTTAGTGATGGCTCATCCTTGCTTCCATCTGAAACTGAGGATGATTTTGAGGACGAAGATTCATCCACAAGTGAACTGGATTCTGAGACCGACGCCCTTTCTGGACATGAGTTGGATTCAGATGATGAAGAAAGCTCCTCTAGTATTCAAGAAGCTTTGATTAAAGCAAAGCGCTTGACTGCAGCATTGGACCCATCATCAGATTCTGGCAATGAAAAGGAACTCTTATTATGAACATTTTGTTAGTAACAGAGTATGAATGCTTGTATTTGCACACAAGGAGGTCAGCTTTTATATGATTCTAGCTGCGTGGTCTTTGTTCCCCTTTTCTTATTTCCTGTTATACCCTCATATAATGATGGAGTATTAAAATTTCCATACAATGTGCCGGGCCTAAAAGTGAGAAACTTTTTAATAGATTGATGGATTAAAATATGTCGGTGAAAGTAAAGTTTACCGTCAAGAATTGTCGACGGCGCAATTCTTGTTGGGTCATTTTTTATTTTTTTTATTTTTCGTTGGTGATGCTCATCTTTCTCACGGTAGGTTGACAAATTTTTATAATATAATTAAAATTAATTTTCATTTATTCCTAGTCTCTTCCCCCAATACTAATCTGACTTTTTTAAAAATTATTTATCTGTCAAGAACTATTTACCAAAATAGATCCCATCGTACGACACATTTTATGCCATATTTTAATTATTTTATACGTATTAAAATGAACTCCCTTAACTCTTTGCAAATAAATAAGATCTATTTAAATAAATAATATTAGATGAAATCTAATCCGATAAATAATTTCAAAATTGAGTCTATTTTTAATCCCATGCTTCCTGGTGGGATTTGGGGATCCTCCTACATCACACCCAATCTTATTCGAACACCTCATCTGTTCACCAACCTCTCATTGGATTGATTTTTCAAATTCTTTATCAAGTTGTGTTAGGGCATACTCATTTTATATATTTATTAAAGAATATGCAATAATATCTTGTTTTAATGACCCATCAAGTTTCTGTCACCACTATTCTCATTATTCTTTCTATCCCCCAACCAAAAAAATAAAAAATAAAAAGGCGAAAAGGTCATCAATCATGTTCTAAAGAAACCTTGCGTAGAGAATAAAAATGAGTGATATATTACTTATGTTTGAAGCACAATTTTATTTTATTTTTTTAATAAAATTTACACCCAAAATATATTAAAATCAGTAAATATATAATACGGTTGAAATGCGTGCGGACTGCCACTGGTTTGTCGCCCACCAAATTAGGTAAAAAAAGAAAACAATGGGTGTTGGTAAAAAATAAATTACTTTATTTTTTTATCCACTGTTATCATAACACCACAACAGATCACCGGACATTAACCGAGGATAAAATCTGCTTTACATATTTATCCACTGAGGTGGAAATGAAAATGATCTCATTCTTCAAATCTTAAAAAATTACGTGGTTTTAATTGAAAGAATTAATTTTTTTAAATTAAAACTGGCTTGAAATATTCTTTTTACTTTATCCATGGGCTTTTTAAAATTTGTCCCCCACGTTATAAACATTAAATATTAGACTTTTTGAGGATGGCTTCAAAATAAATGACAAATAATTAAATGAACAGCAACTCTTATATCTATATTATAATAAGCAAAAAAGTTACGTAAACTGTGGGTTAAACTTATCCCCGTGATAATCGCCATAAACAAATCACCGGAAGGATCAAAATCCAAATTTAACCCAAATCTCTCTCTATAAAGTCTCTGAAAGCTCTGCGTCCTTTCTCTCTCGTTTCACCTTTTTCTTTCTCTCTTGTTTCAATCTGTGAAGAAGTTCTTGGAGATCTGTTCATCGGTCGATCGGTTGATCCATCAATGGCGAAGAACAACAATGGTGGTGCTGGGAGGGGAGGGCTGATCGTGACCTTCGGGGAGATGCTTATCGACTTCGTGCCGACGGTGTCGGGGGTGTCGCTGGCGGAGGCGCCGGGGTTCCTGAAGGCTCCCGGCGGCGCTCCGGCGAACGTGGCGATCGCGGTGTCGAGGCTCGGCGGGAGGGCCTCGTTCGTCGGGAAGCTCGGCGACGACGAGTTCGGGCACATGCTCGCCGGGATCTTGAAGGAGAACGGCGTCTCCTGCGACGGGATCAATTTCGACAAGGGGGCGCGCACCGCGCTGGCGTTCGTCACGCTCCTCGCCGACGGCGACCGCGAGTTCATGTTCTACCGGAACCCTAGTGCCGACATGCTCCTCACGCCCGACGAGCTCAATCTCGATCTCATCAGATCCGTACGATCTCTCTCTCTCTAGAATTCCTGAGTTTTCGTTTTCGTTTTCTTTCGGTCTTGGATTTGACTTATCATTGGATCCAAACAACCCCAACGATCTCTCATTCCACGTCCGGGGGGAATGGGCCCCGCTATAATTAATTAGTGAATTAAATTGATCCCCTTTTAAAAATAATTAATCTTGCTTTGAAAATACTTTGATCCGAATCCCTCGTAGCAAAATGGCTGTTTTTTTTTTTATTTAAGAAATTGATAATAGATCACCGTGGAGAAAATGTTTCCAGATTCCAACTGGCGTCTGAGTCTTGTTCTTCTAATTCTTTTTTATTTTTTATTTACGGTCGATGTTGTTTTAGCGGAAAAATCGTTGATTTTCTTTTTTGAATAATTCCACGTCCTTCTTGCACGGGTACGAATGGAACTCATGTACCGCCATTTTTCGCTAAAAACATAAAAAAGTTGGACTAATAGAAATAAAATAAAATAAATACTAATTCTCCTCCTTTCTGGGGTAAAGAATAAAATGGATATTCAGCGAGAAAAGTCTGAATCAAACTCTTGTTTTCAAAAGAAGAAAATTAATTCTGTGTTTCTTAAACTGATCGTCTTCTACGAAATACAATGTGCCTAATGTGGATAAAGATGTATTCTTTTTTGTGAAATTATTAATTAAAATGGTGATGATGATGATGATGAGCTTGAAGAATGCACACAATAGATTCTTTGTGTACTGATGAAACTGTGGACGGTGGGGAATGAAAAACGCAGGCGAAGATATTCCACTACGGATCAATAAGCTTGATAGTGGAGCCATGCCGATCGGCGCATCTGAAGGCGATGGAGGTGGCGAAGGGGGCGGGGGCGCTGCTGTCGTACGACCCGAACCTGAGACTTCCACTGTGGCCGTCGGCGGAGGAGGCGAAGGTTCAGATCATGAGCATCTGGGACAAGGCCGAGGTCATCAAGGTCAGCGACAACGAGCTCGAGTTCCTCACTGGAAACTCCAAGATCGACGATGCCGCCGCCATGTCTCTCTGGCATGACAATCTCAAGCTTCTCCTCGTCACCCTCGGCGACCATGGCTGCAGATACTACACCAAGGTCAGTCTCTCTCTCTCTCTCTCTCTCTGACTTGGTAGAGCATTTGTTTGCATTTCCTCCTCTAGGATTGTTGGGTAGATTTGCACATCAAGAACTTAACACGGGTCTCAAATCTATAACGTTGAACTACAAGGATTGAACATGTGTGTCTGCAATATATGAATTTAAACTATAGGGATTGGAAGAGAAATGAACTTGCCAGTTCTCTTTGTCAATTTGGTAAACATTTATTTGCATCTCCCCTACAGTTGTGTAGAATTCAACCATGTTGATTGATAGATAATTAAAAGGAAGAGGGCATGTGCCTATTTTTATACATGTTAGGCCAGTCATAACAGGTTGAATTTTTCATTTTCTTCCCTCTCTTCCTATACTCATGCTTGAAATTTGTCCCTAGTGGAATTTCACACAAAATTCTACTCCTAAGAACTCTAGGGGAGATTGGTTTAGCAAAGTATTAAATTAAGTAGTTCATTAATAAAAGAAAAATATTAAATTTCTCGAAAAAGAATTCATATTTAAATCTCACCACTCACATATAGGATGTAGGTGTGGATTTTGAATACGTGAGGATGGGTTCACTTAACATACGAGTGATAAAAATTTGATTGAGAATTATTTTTTGTGAAGTATAACATTACTCTAAGATAAATGCAATGAGAAGGTGAAATTAATGCTTCGGTGAACTGTCATACAAGTGGTGAAAATTTGATTGAGAATCATTTTTTGTGAAGTATAACATTACTCCAAGATAAATGCAATGAGAAGGTGAAGTTAATGCTTCGGTGAACTGTCATATTGCTCTCTCCGTTGTTTGATGCCCGGCTATAATTAGCTTTTTGTTCTTCACGCTAAGTGGATGGGTAGGTGTGTTTCTCGAGTAAATGATGCCTCTGCTGTGCTTTCCTTTATGGCCACCGCCTTGATAGTTTATTACTCTGCCTTTTTAGGTAACAAATTGATTGTAATCGTTATCTTGAAGTAACACGGATTCCTAAGCCACCTAGATCCATATTCATCGTGAACATATAGGCCCACCTTTTTTGTTTGTTGGACAGTCTATGATTTTGCTCTTCTATTTTGTGAAAGAAATTTTCAGTTAACTGTATCAAATGCATGAATGTAAAACTAATAATTAGGACTAACTTTTTCCCCTTAAAAAAAAAAGAACGTAAAATCTCTCGAGATGTGATATTCTTTCTATTGATATACTTAATCGAATATGAATGTGATATTATTATATTTAATATAAAAAATTAAATTTAATGTTAGATTTTTTTCATTAATATACTTTTACAAAAAAAATAAATAATCTTCATAACATAATATATAGTAAATTATTTGCATGATAGAAAAATATTTATTTTAAAGTTCATACTAAAATAAGAAATTATTTATTTTTAAATTTTAAAAAACGAAAATTTTAATCTAAACATTTGGTGACTAAAACTAAAATTTATACAATATAATAATAAATTTATAAAAATAGTATTATCAATTCTTTCTTATGAATAATATGTTTATTTACTACTAGTATTGTTATTATTAATAATATTATTTTGTCCCATATGAGTTACTTAAATGAGAATTTAATGGCCGTTGTGTCTTCGAGTCGAAGTTAAGCTTCAACATGTATTGCCTGACAAATTTTCTGGACTCGCACGAAATTATCACAGGGTTTCCATGGATCAGTGGATGCTTTCAAAGTGGAAGCAGTGGACACAACTGGCGCGGGCGACTCATTCGTCGGCGCGCTTCTTTGCAGGATCGTGGACGACAAATCGGTTCTTGAAGTAAGTTTCACTTCATCATCACGACCACCATCATGAAATTTTGCTTCTCCAGAATATCCATTCATGATGTTTCTTCAGAGTAGCTGGATGATTTTGTTGTAACATAAATTTGCAGGAGGAGCCGAAGCTGAGGGAGGCTTTGAAATTTGCAAATGCATGTGGAGCCATCACGACTACAAAGAAGGGAGCCATCCCTGCTCTCCCAACTGAGCCTGCTGTCCTCAGTCTTATCAAGGGGCCATAGATTTCACGTTGCTCGTTTCTGGCATTTTTGTTCTCTTTCCATTCTCCCTCTTTCCTTGTTTTTTTGTTGAGCTTTTATTTTTCTGATTGTTTTTGGGTTTCTGCATTCTCATGCCCTTTGTAGGAAGTGTTGCTTTTCCATTGAAATGATGAAAGGCATTGGTGCTTTTCTAAACTATTTTTGAGTAAATAATAAAATCCTTGCTGTCTGTGCAAGTAGTCTATCTTCTCTCTCCCCCCGTCCCCCCACCCCCCCGGGCCTTTCTCTCTCAGAGTGGTTGGGATTGGTGGGTAACATGTAACCATCATTGGGGTTTTCTTTAATGGATTAGAATAATGCATATGTTTCTCCTAAAGTCATGCATATACACATGTGGTTCTTTTTTCTTTGATTAAATATAAGTGGGTCTCCAAAATATTCCAATTAATTGGAAAATGACAGTAAAACAATGAAATTATTATCACCACCAATCTTATAATTGACAATTCTTTGTATAATTTCTTCTCTTTAAATATTAATGGAACATAAATAACTCACCACCAAGGAGAGGACTGGTATGAAAGATAGCAATTTTATTTTCTTTGGGTGAGAAGTATGAACGCTAGCATTTAAGAACGGAGTAATTAAGGCATCAATTATGGGTCATGAATATTTATGCATTGGTAGGGTCAGCCCAACCACCACTTTTCCCTTCTGCCTTGTCATCACACATCAAAAATGCTTGAATTTTTTTTACCATGTGGATCCCTCAACACCTGGAATAAAAAATTAAAAAAAAAAGGCTCCCAAAACTGACCATAAGGCTTAGTTAATTGTGTGTGGCACCACACCCAAATTTGAGGACGACAAAAGTATGAAAACAGCCTCTCTTCATCATGCTTTCCTTAGGCCCCAATATATAACATACCATAGTTCCTAATTATGCACAAATGCGTCCCAAAACCATGTCATTTTTATAAATAATTCTATAACGTGAACATTTTGTATCAAAACATAGTTTTGACGTGCATCTATATCTAACTAGGAGGCACGGCATAAAAGACTAGGCTATATTAAATTCTAATAATAAAATTGAGCTAGTAACCCATTTTACATTATGGCTTTGACCTCTTTATACCAAAACCATCTATGTGGAATATCAACCCTTGTCATTTCCCTATCAAGTGAATGCTATGAACCAGTCCGTCCTTCATCCCTCCCTCCACTCCAAACACACAATTATATTCCATGACACATGCTCATGTTTGGATCAAAGCAGACTCTGGGGAGCTTATTTTTACCTTTTCTTTTGTTAAATTCGACAAAAGGTAAGTGTTTCACGGACCTCCAAAAAGCTCAAAACAGCTTTTCAAATAAAAATGCCTGCGAAAGCTGAAGAACAGCATTTTGAAAAACTATACTTTGGAGCTTATTTGAAAAGCAGACTTTCAGCTTTCTAAAATATAAAAAGTTAACTTTTTATAAGCTTTCCCAAAGGGGGCCCTAGGTACACTTCAGAACTCTATTTCCGACGAACAATGAGACAAACCATTATCAAACGATCCAAATATGTATTTCTGATGGTTATTGCTACAACACAATTGCCTGAGGGTAGCATTCACTAACCTCCATTTTCAGAAACCTCCAAGCTTGCTTGCATCTTTCCCACCTTGCCTGCATTAGTGCCAGAAATGCCTCTCCCCATTGCTCATTCCTCCCTCTCATGCTCAGATCATATGGCACCGAAAAGCTGCACTTGCCGAATTTTATACAGGACAAAATGAAATTTAAGTTGTAGCCCTGGAAATAATACTGGCAAAAGAAAATAACACAAGCTTATATTGTACAAAAAGGGTGTAAACTCAGAAGTCAAATGTATCTTCTGCCAAGAGATGTTTTCCCAAGGGAACATATCATATATCCTTGTAATCACGGGGCACTTAATAGCTACAGAAATTAAGATGAGGATAAAGCAACAATCAATTTGGATCCAATAATAATATAGCTGTTTCAATAGTTTGGCCTGCATAAGCCATTACGCTATGAAAATCACAAATCCCAGTATATTAGTCATATTCACATCCGAATCAAGGTTCCAACCTATATGTGTTGAAAATTTGCTTCCACTCGACATCTTGACAATAAAAAAACATATACATTCTTGCAAATCAAAATCCTACAACAAACACTCATCTCCTATGACAAATTCCATACGACTCTATCAGAGCCTAATGGACTTCGATTAAAAGACTTGCAACTGTTCTCTCAGGTGGTTCCCTCTCTGTCAACTATCTATAGATCCAGGGGAACTGTTTCCTATCTTCTAAACCTCTAATGCATGGCCCAAATATATTTACAAGCTTCCACATTAAAATGTTTCCCGATCCATATTAATTTATGGGTAGAATACCATCCAACAAAATTATCATCATAGACAATTTTATCTCCCTCTACTGATGCAGGCTACATTTAAACGAAAATAATCATGACAAGAACATTAGCAACAGTGATCATACTCTGGATATGTTGCTGCAACAAGATTTTTGAAACCAAAATAATGATAACAACAAGAATGAGAACAATCATCCTCTCACATATGCTGTTTCTTTGAAGCCTAAATTTACGCTCCGTAGAGCATATCTAATGTTAGGCATGTTATATACATTTATACTTCTAGTTTTTCAAAAGATTGTTTTTAGATGGTTCTCATTTTGTAAGATTGCCATCACCCAGAACAACATAAACTGAAAATAAAGTCTCACCTCATTAATTCTTCATGTTGAGATCCTTTAGTTGAGGTACCACTCCTGCCGGGGCTTAAAAGGAAAAAAGACAGTAAATCTCGTTGACAGTCAATTAACAATTTCACAGAGGAGAAAAAGGTTGTGCACATCAAACTAGAAACCATGAGGGGCATTTTTCCCTTTGAGTTGCATTTGAGAACTCTTTGAAACAAGAACTGAGAAACACAAACCTGCAGACCGAAATTCTGAAGATGTGCAAATGCTGTGTGGAAAGATTATAAATAGCATCAGAAATATGGTCCTTTCCAAACAAGTATACAACTGGATAACCAAGCAGCCACCTGAAACAATTTATACCATATTTCATTGTCTTGCGCTGAAATGGAATTCAGATTTAATGTGAAAATTAAGGGTTCAATTCATCTGAAAAGGATTACGTTACTCTGTTCACTAATATATAAAGTTCCCTGCCTAAAAAACAACAGCAGGTCTGCTCGTAGGTATCCATTGCACATGTCCAAACCATCTTAGACGATACTCTCCCGCTTTAGTTTCAATTGAAGCTACCACTAACCTTGCACGAATCTCTTGATTTCTAATCTTATCATCCAAGTCATTACACACTCGATCAACTACAGCCATCTTGTGCTGGTGTTATTTCTTACTTGCTCAACACTTGGTTCCAAACAATAAAGCACACCTCACAGCAGTTCTATGAAAATGCAATGATTTCAGACACGAAAAGCATACTAAACAGCTATAAACAGTAGCTTATATAGATTCATGGAAAAAACAAGATTTGAACAGTCCAATTCAACCTACTGAAATTGGATGTACCGTTCCTTTGGACAAATAGAAGCTCAACGAATTCAAAACTTAAAATTATCACCATACCCATTTAGAGGTTCTATAAAATTCAATGATTTCAGATATGAAAAGCATACTAAACAGTAACTCATACATTCATGCAAAAAACAAGATTTGGACTGGCCAACTCAACCCAGTGAAATCAGATGTGCTGTCCCCCCCCCCCCCCCCCCCCCCCCCCCCCCCCCCTCTTCCCTTTTCAGCAAATAGAAGTTCAACTAATTCAAAACTTAAAAACCATGACCATACCCATTTAGAGTTGGCACAGTAACCTGAGTATCTTGCATGCAACTACTGAGATCGATAAATTCAGAAGATTGAGATGCGATGACCTCGACAGTGGCTGGTTTGGCATTGGACCTGTGATCAACCTCATGAGATGGTGAAAGATCCTTGTTCATTCCACTAACAGGGAATACTGACAAAAACAATTCCTGAATTGATTTGAGCTGCATTGCAAGTAAGCTATTTTCTGTATTCGCTATCATCTGGAAATAGGATGAATGACCATCAGAAAATGGTTCACATGGAGAGCTCAAATAATAAAAACAGGACTTCAGAAACAAGAAATCTTGAGAAAAAAGCAACCTGTGGAGGATCTTGTTCAAGGTCCACAAAGAAGAGCACTGTTTCTGAGTTTAGGCTTGAATTAATGAATTCCGCCAGTCCTTCATTATGCACTAAATAAATCATATCTTCTATGACCAATACTCTCAGTTGCTCAAAAAAGGATGACTCCTGAAAGTGAAACCATAAGAAGCTTATTATTTTCCGCAAAGTAACAAGGGTAGCCAGTATATAAGGTGTTTTCATAAGTCAAACCTGAGAAGGTTGTAATTAAGCGACCTTACCGCACTAAGCCAGACCCATAACAAATAAATAAATCAATACATTGTAAACAATGCTTCTAAATGGATATCAGGAGAATGATACAGATAGATGAGGATATTTTGCACCAAACACAGTAGCATGCAAGAAAGTACTAAAATTATTATTATTGGGTAAAACTAGTATTGCTATCGTGTAATCTTTGACCATCTTAATCTCTAGACTAATAACTTTGATGTTTCGCAAGGAATTTGTGGTTCAGAACAGAAAAATAGTGTCATAAATCAGAATCTCGGACCATTGAGCTTTTTACCTCCATCACATGGAAAAAGGTGGGACTTTATGGTGTTCAGTTTTACCCGTTGAAAATGCAGTGTCATTTTGACCTTCTTGGATGGTGGCCCTGACTTAGAAAGCCACAGTCGGGGATTCTTCTCACTACCTGGAAAGCACTCAATTTTTAAATATATGAATCCTTCAAATCCCTCTTTTCAGCACCGTGAGCCCGGCCAGTTTATGTGAAAGAGCAGTCCACAGTCAAGTAGAAAGAGTCGAAACATTCCGATCTCGCTCCCCTTGACCATTGGGTTCGATATAGCTCCAAGGAAGACTACAAGGAGTAGACTTCTCTACAATAAGATTCAACCTACTCAAGTATAAGCCCTATCCTCTTTTATTTCGGAAGGGTTTACACCAAAATATGATTCAACCTTCTTTAATATGCGTGTGTGTGAGTGAGTGAGAGAGAGAGATTGTGCGTGTGCAAGAAACTTTATAAAATACTTAACAGCTAATTTATCACAGGAACTACATTCAAATCTTAGAATAAAGAAACAAGAACGAATATAGACTATGTATTTGTTGTACATCTAACCTATCACATTAATTATCTCAAGAACTGATTGCAAGAAATTCAGACCTTGAAATTGTGTCATCTAAGCTGCAGTCCCACTCATGCGTTATAGTGATGCCATGGAACAAATTACACAGCAAGAAATAGTATCCTATTCTCAATTAACTGATAGTTTTTGGTGAAACCTTTTGACAGAGTTTGACAACTCCACAGAGTCTTTCTTTTAATTCCGGCATCTTTCCACCATAGTCAACCATAATAACAGGCCTCAATCCTGTACACAGTGCAAGAATATCTGCCCAGAAATTGACAGGATAACATGCTGTCAGTTGGGGTTTTTTTTTTTTAATATGAAAAAAGTAAAAGCAAAAATGCACCGAAAGAAAGTGTAATATTCTAATAGTAAGTGGGGATTTACTCATGAACAAGAATATTTCACCAAATGTGGGGTGGAAAAAAATGAATAAAAAAGGCCAAAATCCTTCATTGCTCATTGATTACCGCATAAGGAAAACTGTAATAACATTTAAATATAGGATTGCAGCAGATCAGAATTCTGAATAATTTGTTGATTTAGTCAAGAAAATGAAACAATCCAAAATATATACTGATTTATCGGACCTTAGAATTGTCACACATAAATGAGCGAAACTAAGTTTCCAAAAACAGGAAAGGATACTAAGCTGGAAGATATGATTTTTAACATCGAGAATAAAATCTAACATCAAACCCAAAGCCAAACTCTTTGGAGAGATTTTTCAGGTAAATATCGATTCTTTTTGAGAAAATTGGTAGACAACCATAAAGGCGCACATCCATGAAGCTAATGGAGAGAAGAGAGAAAGAACCAATCTCCAGGCGGCGCTTGGATTGAGATTTGAGTCGCCATTTGATCTGAGAAACGGAAGAACCTAACACCTTCAATGCTTCCTCCGATTCCGCAATCTCCATCTCGCGAACAAAACCACCCGCGACCGCTTCGGACCAGGTGAGGTAAGCGAAGGAGTACTGGGGCACTGAAGCTTGGTCTGAATTACACTGTGATCACTATTTTTTAATTTTTTTTTCCCGTTTTGCAATTGAAAATTTCACATTAATAAAAATAATGGGTGGAGACCGAAATTACTGAAAATAATAAGTGTGAGGGGCTTGATTTATCAGCTAAAACTTAAAAAAAGAAAAAAGCTTCCAAAATTATTTTTTAAAATTAAAATTAAGTCTGATATATAATTATCTATCATATATATATATATATATATACTATTTCGATTTATACTAATAAATAATTTAGAAATGCCTTTAAATTGATTAGGAGTATAGAATTGAGGGATAATTTGAGAATAAAAATTAAGTGGAGGCAAGTTTGACCCCTTGTGACTTTTAAAATGGAGAGGAAGCGAAGGAAAATAATAATTTGCTTCCTATTTTCCAATTTGTGAGTTTTCTAATAGGAGAGGAAAAGTAAGGAGAAAAAGGCATTAATTACTTTCCTTTCAAAAGTGAAGAATTTGAGGGAAAGAAAATTAGCTTAAATGAAACTTAAATAAAAATAAAAGAAATAAAATAAAATAGGGTTAACTGAAGGAAACTATATCCTTAAAAATAAAAGAGATAAATAAAATAGTATTTTTTATTTATAAATTAAGTTCTTATTTTGGTTCTTTTCAACTTATAAATACGGAGAACTCACAAACAATAGAGAAAAGGTCTGACCCTCTCCCTCCATCTTCCTCCCTCTCCTTTTCTTCTTAATCCCTTCTTCTTTCTTTCTTTTCAAATTCATAAATATAGTGATAATATACTTAGACCCGCTTTCTTTTCAAATTCATAAATATAGTGATAATAAAAGAAATTCATAAATATAGTGACTAATACACTTAGACCCGCCCATTTTGAGCCATCACTCTCATTTGACCCATTCATAATCCCGCTCGAATTAATACAAGCATAGGCCTGGGCCCAATCTGACTCAGCCCATACCCAACTCACCCTAAATGCAAATTCTTAATCAACCGGCTAATACAGCAATTGTTGGGTAATAAATACTCGGACCTTGCCGCCATGATTTGAAGGCAAGGCACTGCAGAAAGAACATCGAGAGAGCCGCCACAAGCCTCGGTTTTTGACGCCAAGCGTGTGAAATTGGCTCTTTAAACCCCAACCCATATTCATCTTTCTTGTCCCAAGCATTGTTGCTTTCTAGCTGTTGACCTAAATTTCTCTTGATTTCGGTGGGTTTGTGAGGGACGGGAAGTTCTGTCTCTCATTGAATTTCAAGAAACCCAGTTCTCAGTTTGGCTCGTTCGCTGTGCGCCTGTGGTGGGCTTTGTCAAGTGACCAAATTTCGAGATCTTCTAGGGATTCTCGAAGCAGATCTAACCATGCTTGAGTTAAAGTGCTTCCAGGATGGATTCTTGGACTCTGACTACCTGTGCTTTCAGGATGGGTTCTCCCCTCACTTTTGCGGGTTAAGAGGGGATGTGTGAAAATTGAGGCCATGGCAGTGGTGATAGGGATGAGTTGGTGGTGGAATATGTGACAGTAGTGAACCTCGTTGAATCTAGGGTTATGAGGCATGGGCGAGCAGGTAGCATGAGCATGTATTGTCGTAGCGATGCTGGACTCGGTCGTGGCCATGAGTAGCAAATGAGTGACAGAGGTAGTCATTACCGTTGTTTCGACAGTTACATTCTATCTGATTTTCACATCCACATTGCGAAGCTTGAGTGCAAGGATGTGATACGTAAACGCCTTGTTATGTTGTACAAAGCCTCTAAATTATATTTGATGCCTAAAAAGGAGTCCCACAAAATGGTTTACATGCAAGGATGTAGAGGTGCAGATAGTTTTATATTGAAGTGTATGCGGCTGCTGCAAATGTGGGTGTGAAGTCATACACCAGCAGCGCTGGTGGTAGTGAAAACATGGGTGAGGAAGTTGGTTATCGACAACATCCGAACTACATTTGAGGCAGTTAAGGGTCAATTTGGGTGAGCTTACTTTTAATGTTTCGACTAAAACGGATTTCGACTCGAAGGACACATTTGAGAAAGAAAGGTTGAAAATAACTTTTTAAAAAGCCTAAACATATCTATGAAAGTGAAAAAAAAAAAAAAAAAAAAAAAAAAAAGATCTTTGCCCAAGCCTATTTTTAGCTGGAAGGTTCTTTTCAACGAAAAGTACACACTCGATAAATCTCCCAAAAGGTCAAAATTACTTTTCAAAAAAGTCAAAAAAAAAAAAGTGAACTCATTCAAAACCCATTCAGAGCAAACAAACGAGGCCTAAGCCAGTGATTTTATTAGTGATAAAGTGGTTTTTGTCTGGCACTTTCATCCTGCGAGTCATTACCTTGGTCACGGACTCTTGCGGTCTTACCTCTAAACTGGTCACTAAAGAGAGCAGATATTGTAGCTTACAGAACTGTATGTGTCACTGCTGTTTTTACCTCTAAACTGGTCACTAAAGAGAGCAGCTATTGTAGCTTACAGAACTGTATGTGTCACTGCTGTTTCTAAAACTGACTGCATGTTTAGTTTGCAGAATGCGAATAGAGAAGAAATTTAATAGTAATTTCATGGAAATAGAATAAGAACTTATTATTTTCATAAGCCATGAGTGGAATGAGCAAATCCTTGATCGGGGCTAGAGAAGTAGGCTTGAAAGCTCCTGCGGTCGACTTCTTACAGTTTTGACTGGTTTCTTGTTACATCTTATTCAGGATTCCAACTTAATTATTTCACAAAAATCATCCATCGCCAAAATTACAACAACAACAACAACAAAAAAAAGGCTTCCAAATTTAGTCATTTCGAGATCATAGTGCAAAAAGTGCTGCACAAATCGTATATAGAAAGGGAAAAAATTGTATTTCCAAATGATAAAGGTGCACCAGCACAGGGAATGTGGAAAACAATTTTCTCCAAATAAATGGAGCCTATAATGAAGCATACAACAATCACAGCGCCATTCTGTAACTAGAAAAGAACTATAAATTAAAATGATTCTGTAAAGGAAAATAATTCTACCACAAATGGAATACTAGCAACATCGGTGCATTTCATTAGCTATAAACAAAAGGCAATTGCCAAAACTAATAGCCTATGCATACAACATTGTCTGTCACCATTAACAGATGAATGCGATCTGTGGTCCATAAAACACACTGTAGATGGTGGGCACTGGAAAAAGGAGCAGCATTTGAATGATAAATTTACCTGGCATAACTTAGAAGCAAATTACTCCAACAAATCATAAAGAATCAGAGGCACCAATTTCCAATTCCACCAGCAGCATGCATTTGCATCATGAAAGCCTGGGTGATCTGCACATAGTAAAGGCAATATCAACAAAAGAAGGGGCTGGGGGGTGGGGGAGGGGACTCAGAAGCAAATACTTATAGGGTGCTGCGACCATCAATTTGTCCATTAAAGACCAAAGAAAAATTAAAGAGACTTGTTTGTTCATCGCTTTTATCTAGGAATGAAAGGTAACTAGGATTGCATGGTCAATCCAATCACATGTGACTGTGTGAGTTAATAACACATGGGTTCAAATCCTAGGAATCGAGCAAGAAACAACACCCATGCATGTCCATTCAATCATTTCTCAACAAGTATAATTCGAATTTAGAGGCTAGCCTATACCAAGACAACACTGTGTAAGAAGCAGCAGGAACTCATAGATTAGCATCTGTAGGACTTCAGGAAATTAGGTTATAAAGCGAATAGTGGAGAAAATAGTATAGCCATGAGTGTATTAGGGAAGGGTCGAGGGATTCAAATCCATGTAGAATACAACTGCTGCTACTAGCTGATAGCAAAAAACGAGCTCCTTTGCAAAAAGCATGTACCTATCTTTTTCTTTTTCTTTCCTGTTAATGGCCCCAAATTACTAAAAACTAATGCCCCTTGAAAGATACAATACCCACGTCTCTGCATTCAATGCAATCAATTTTCATGAGGCATAATTTGAATTTGCTGGCAAGCCTGTGCAAAGACATGGTGATGGGGTGGACCGACAATACAAACTCGTCATCTAGCATTTGCAGGGCTTCTGGAAATTAATTTATAAAATAAAAATATAGAACAAATTGTATGGCCCTGATGAAGCAGCATATGCAACAGTCTACAATCATATAAACTAGTCTTTTTATAGGTAAATAGAAAGAACGTTTTAACCCAGTAGGCCAGCAAAATAGAAAGGTAAAATCACCTTCATATTTCTATAATAAAATTAGAGAAATTTTCCACAGTTCAACATGATCACAATTCTTACCATGTCTTCTTTTCTTCAGCACTGTCTTCAAGATCAACATTTCCATTTACATGTGAGTTGGACGAAGGGCCATTTTCCTGAGCACCGGTATTAAGAATGTGGGAAAAACCATGCCCAATTGACTGCCATAATCGTTTAGACAGAGAGGACTGCAAAATATCCTGCACTCCCAGCATGTGATGGTTCAAGTGGCTGCGCAGATGCTGGATTTAGCTCAGAGAATCGTACAGCTCCCAAAATTCTTTCTGGAAGTTCTGACTCAGTTTGGCTCTCAATGAGAAAAGCCAGATCCACAGTTAATGTCGTAATGTAACCAAAGGCCAAATGGACAATTGCACTAGCAACCATGGATGACCCAATATCCACATCTACTTCTACAAAATTTTCAGCAACACAGAATTTGCAAGAAAGAGAGCGGCCAATTACGCATACTGCTTGCTCGCCAACAGCTTTTCTCACAATCCAAGGGCCATTGACAATGTTGGCAATTAGTTTAAGCCTTGAATTCCGAAACGCGTCCTCCCCTTTCACAAATTGGTCCATTAAAGAATCCTTTGGCATAGGCTCAGTAGACACAAAATAGATAATAGCACTATAATTCTCCTTGCTAGGGACTTGAAGATTGAAAGCCCAAATAAAAGGTTTTTCACCTGCTGGGAACTCATCTTCAAGAGCCCTCCTGATACGGTTGTTTGGATTGTTCAATACTTCACATATCTTTGTGGAGCCTTTTATCCAGTCGAACCCTAGAGGCTTTAGAAGGTATTCACCGCCGGGGATCTTAATCTTAGTTGAGAAGTACTCCGGACCTCTGACCATAAACTTGTCTCCGGGTGGCGAAGCCCAACCATTGGGGCAGTTATCTGGTTCAAGGAGTGGAACAGCTCCCTCTGATTTCACTCGTTTCGATCCACTCATCCTTTCTCTTGTCAATAAGAGTAGCCATATGCGAACAAATTACACTGCATAACAAAAGAGCATGGACAAATCATAAGGCAGATACTGACAGGAGGATTACCCCATTCTCCTGTTAAACTTTCACTATCACACCCCTAATTTCAGAAGGGAAATAGATCAGCCATCTCTGCTCAATACCATTATATGGCCTCTGAAAGAGATCACTGATCCATTTCCTTTCTTTCATGATAGTCATTAACCAGACTAACAATTAAGATTTTACTTCTCCCCTGTCGACAAACAGCCACGACCCCGAAAAGGAACTAGTTTTCCGAGTCTGATGAGTTCACACATGTAAGCACAACAACATATCATAATGAAACCTAATTTTTGCACCTAAAGATCACATGCAACACATAACAGCACGATCAAACTGTTGCAAACAAGTTTAGGCAAATCCCAGAAGAATAATAAAAAAAAAAAAAAAGGAGAAGAAGAAGAAAGGAATTACCTCAAAATTCAGGAGAACGAAAAAAAAAACCCTAATTTTGAGAGAAATTTGGGTTCTTGTTCCCCTATTTCAAAGAGAGAAAGCTTGAGATAGCCTCGTTCACAAGTAATCCTTGTCTACTTTGGAGCTCTTTTGTAGTGAATAGATTCGATTGGAAGGGGAAGGAGGGATCGAAGAGGGGAAGGGTGAAGAAGAAGAGAGATCATTGGATTGCGAGAGATTGGGAAATGGCGTGGGCTTAGTAGCCAGCTCTAGCTCCCGTTGCTGTACGGCTGGGTAAAGCAATAATATTCCAATAATAGGCATTTTTTCCTTTTCATAAATAATTTCACTGCTCACACATTTGGTAAAAATCCCTACCTATATTTATTTTTTATTTTTATAACCCGGAACTCCAACCTGGCTCGGGCCATTGGATTCGGGTTGTCTATGAATCAGGTCTCAATTGATCTAATCTCATTTTAACCAATGAACATGATAATCGAATCTCGATTCGTTTATAGTAGCCTATCAACAGGTTGGATTCGGATAAAAACCTGCGTCTATTTAACTGGTGGACTTAATAATCAAATCTCAACTCTAGGCCCAGGTCCTAGTTAAGTATTACCTAGTCCCAATCTAATAAAGGCTCGAGCCTGATTTAGCTTGAGTGTGTGCTTAAAATGAAAGGGATGATGACGCTAAAAAGAGGCTAAAATGAAATTAGAACAGTAAATTAGTATTTGGGTCTAGGCCCAAAGTTTTAATAATTTCGGATTCGTAGGGTAATCGGGTCGGGTTTGTCAGGCCCAACCTGAAACGGATATGTTGATCGAAGTGCTTCGAGTCCAATAAGATGCCACCAAACTGAGAGATAGCCCACTAAACCCGACTAATCAACCTCCAAAAAAATCACAAAAAACACAGCTGATAGGATTCAAACCAGTGATGTGTCAAACACCCAACCTTGACGTTCATTGATCATTGGCAAAATTTCAAATGGTTTTTATCATTATCAAGGGCATATTCAGCCAAAAAAATATTACTTTAAATATTTTAATAAAAACAGCGTTACATTTAATTCGTGAAATAAATAAAGGTGAGAATCGAATTAGATACATCTTTGTATTTTTTTCTTAGTCATTTTTATGAATTCTTTTGGTGTAATTCATGTGCCTAAATGACAAATAATTTTTTTGTAATTTCATTATAGATTTTACAAAGAATTCTGTTGTAATTTTTTGAAATTTGTTACGTACATGACGTGCCTAAATTTTAATTTTCCGTACCATTTTAATATAATTTCATCACAGATTTTAATTTTAGGGACGGGCCAGATTTCATGTGCCGCCCATTCATGCCACACGGAGCCATTGAAAATTTTATTAATTGATTTTTTCTAAGTTTTGCTCAAGTATTCTTCAGTTAATTTTTTTTTTTTTTTGTAGGCCCAAAGATTTTTTTTTTTTTTACCCCACTTTGAAAATACCCGTAACACCATTCAACCTTTGCAAGTTACCACCGCAATTGAATCCGAGACTAATATGTTCAATGAAACACTGCCTAGAAATATTGTTACAATGAAACTAAATTAACAAGAAAATCTTAAGTGGCTTATCAATTTTCATAAAATTTAGAGCCATGATAACCGTGATTTAACATTTAAGGGAATAAGCAAATTGAGGCCTTTAAAAAGTTGTACAGAATATTGAAGGAATAAATTCCGCATTCTTAAATCTCATAAAAATTGGCATGCTCATACCTTTTTTTTTTAATTTAAATTTTATATTCTTTTCATCCTTAAGGTAGACTTTTTCAGTAGCGCCTGGAAGAATGGAGGGAAGCCCAGTCCCCCGTCTGATGATAATGCAAAGAAACTCTGCCCATTTATCTACATCTGCTGAACTATTTACCCACTCAATCCTTTGATTCGGCGAGGTTTATGTCCGGTGGATTTTCTTTCTGACTCGGAGGAGAAGTCGAGGATCCGCGAACGTTCGAGTCCCCAGTTTGTGGGTGCTGCTTTTGTTCCTGCTGTTGCTGAAGCTGATGCAGTTGATGCGGTTGAATCTGGTGCTGCTGGTGCTGAGAATTTACCTGCAGCTGCTGAAACTGTTGTGCAGTTAAGAATGCGCGTGTGGAATGGTCATTCGAGTAGAATTGCAGATTGGCTCCCAGCGAAGGAAAGTTCATCATCGGCCCACCATTTGGTACAGCATGGCCAGTCATTACCTTCAAATGCTGGATCTCCTCTTTCAGCGCTTCATTTAACGCTGTTAGGAGACGAGAGCAGCGACAAGATATTAATGTGGGAAAAGAAATGGGCGGTAGCGTTAAAGTTTGAAGACCAAGCTTTCAAATTTCATAGCCAGGAGTAGGAAGGAAGCAGGTTTACTCTCGTGCCTAATTCAAACCAATCGTACAGAAGGAATAGCTACCTTAAAACATCTTTAAAAAGATCCAATAATAAGAAACCATTTACTATCGAGTGCAGGATATCCCATTGGTGCAGTCGGCAAACAGATATCTCAGGTAACGTTCTGTCAAGTTTCCATTCCAAAATCAATTGGAAATTGAGGGAGTAGCTCAGAAGGGTACTTCAAGCACCATTATATCTAGTCCCAACCCAATGTGAGAATCCCAACACTCCCCCTCACTGTGCACAACACGAGGACACAAATAGGCCAAATGCAGCCAAGGGTGAGATCATCTAAAGTTTACCAATCGGCAAAAGGGAAGATCCATCAAGCTACTTCAAGGACCACAAATACAGAGTCCCAACCCAATGCGGGATTCTCAAGAGGGTGTGGTACTCTCACATGCTTATGGAGTTCAAAATGTCAAACTTATTCCATTACACAAACTTATCTTGGCAAGGCAAACCCATATGCTAAGGAACACAAATCCATTGTATGTCGAGGAAATGAAAGGACACCTGGGACAAATACGGTAAATTAAGAGTTCACTACAAGCTTTCATGTAACGGGGGATTAGCAGGAAAGATTTTGGGTTTAACCCATGGTTTATGTCTGATCATATTAGGGCTTGTCACATACACAAAGAAATCAAGCAGATGACAAAAGCCTGTAGGATTTGAATTGGCACTTTAGAGATGTAATTAGGCGCCAGTAACTTGAATCAAACTCTGACATAAGATTGCAAATGCAAATTCTGTCATAATCTCCACTATACCACAAGCTGGCAGTCTAAAACCACAATAAAGGGGCAGTAACCCGAATATCTTATAAATTTTCAAATCATGTAAGTTGTGAAATTCTGACATCAATAAATTTCTGGATTCAGACTTCCTCGAAAGGGGTTCTGAGGTCATAACTTATATGAAAGTAAGCATTCCAACGGAAGAACTAAGAGAATAAATAAGGCTAATAAGCAATGAGAAAAGAAGCTAGTGCTGTAAAATCTTACCATCCTGCAGGTCAACCTGTTGCTCCATAGCTGACAAACTCAATTTCAGCTCACTATTTTCGGCAGTCAAACCACTAGTATCTCCCTGCACATTGGAAAACACAAAAAGATGCCCTATCCATTTTTAAAATCTTTCAAGTCTGATTAGCCAAAAAAAGTTGATAAATAAAGATCATAAAGAGGGTATGCTGAGGAAATGCCACGAGCAGGGGAGAAGGGCATAATAAATAGTACTTCACAAGAAGACAAATAATTACATTGTGCATTCCAAATTCTATGTTGTAGCTGGACTCTTCTAGAGATCCGATGTAAACACGAGAGGCAATATACCTGCAACAAGGTCAATTGAGCAGACAAGGAGGTTGCTTCTGTTTGGAGGGTGCGTACTTTTCGCTCAAGCTCCGCAATGTACCTCATCTTTCTTTCCTTGGACCTCGCAGCTGACTGCCGATTTGCCCAGATCCTATGAAAAAACATAGAAGCACACATTAGTATATGTTAGCTTTAAAAAATGCACCTAGGGGTGAAAATTTTCTGATCTTTTTCTTTTTCAGTTTTCCCTAGATAGTCAAATAAGATATATAAAAGAACTGAATGGCTTAATAAAATATAAGCATGGTGCATTTTTTTTAATCAGTAAATACACACACCCAGGCTAGAAACTACAAATTAAAACCCTTGAACTTGTGCAACACCAAGACTTTAATACACATCTTGGTACCACTACGCTAGACAACTAGTGTTTATAGATGTGGCAAATGAGTGTTTTTTTTTTTTTTTTGGTAAATAGATGTGGCAAATGAGTGTGCTTTTTTTTTTTTGGCAAATTAAACTATATTAATCACCAAATAGAACAATTACACGCTTGCAAACAGCAGGCAAGCCCAACAAGAGAAAAAGAAAGCACAATACAGCCACAAAAACAAATGTACACATATACAAAATGTAGCAATAGATGTGGCACATGTTTAAACCTACTAAACCAATAAATCCAATTGGCTTCCACGATTTAAGGTGTGAAGGAGTCATGCATTCCAAGCTTGTAATGGTGGCCCCATTCGTTCACTCTGAAGAGAGCCAAAAATACATTCACCTTTACATAAAATAACCAAATAAATCCACCTTAGCAACACTGGGGGCTTAAAAGTTTAAGCATAATCTAGCTTTTTCAGTCTACATGTGAAGAATTCATGCATTCCAAGCTCGTAATGGTGGTCCCATTTGTTTCATCCAAAAGCGAGCCAAAAATGCAGTCACATTTGCATAAAATAACAAAATAAAGCCACTTTAGCAACACTGGGAGCTTAAAAATTTAAGCATAATCTAGCTTTTTCAGTCTAGAAATCAGTTTAACAGCAAAAGCAATCAAAATTTATAGAACTCAATAAACATTCTACTCAGAAATTTTAAAAGCCACGTTAACCATGAAGCTGCATAAACGTTAGCAGGGCAGCTCATTCGCATGTCCACGCTACTGAAACATTAGTTTCAATCACCCGTTTACCACTAAGAGACCAGTTGGCCATGTATCCAGAAGTATGTGAAAATATAAGTAATACAACCATACAGTTTGTAACATAAAATAAAATCAATTTTCCTTAATAAGCCATGCCTGCCCATCGCAAAAGAATGCTGCTCATCCAGAACGCATTTTATCACTCATTCGACTAACAAGGACCTAAGGATTAGCACTTAAATATGCATGCCAATTTGTTTGCTCATCCACCACCTATCATTCAAACTCTATAAGTGTATGCCTATCAGAAAAGTGCATTCTAAGAACATAAAATAGCATTCATACATTATCAGAGACAACTCAATCAACTAATAACGACAAGTCCAGAATAAGCACTTGCAAACACAATAAATTTGCCCATCCAACAAGCAATTGGACGAGGTGTGAGAGGAGAACTAATAGGAGTAGCACAAGTAATTTAAACAATTAGGTGTAATTGGATAACAATCTATTGATTATTGCACAAGCAACTTGGTGCTTTGCATTGTACAGAATACAAAATTAACTAGACTTAACAAATATATTAACAGAAGCATTACAAAACATTGCATTAATTTGCCTTGGCCTAGTTCCACAGTCATAACCTCTGCTCAAGGCGCAGGGATGGTTCTTTTAAGGGATGCTAACCTCTTTGCGCGCTTTGGATCAATAAGGGCAATCTCTGCAAGCTTTTCTGCTGACATGGATTTCTTGGAATCAGCTGCTGAAGCGTCTTCTGAACCAGACATAAGCAATTCTTGCTTAATTGTAGCCGATCCATCCATGGATTGACTGTGTTGGTGCCTAATTCTAGGCCTCTCAACTGAATTAACGGCCGCATTCTCTGTTGCACGAGTTGATGTCGCGGAAACTGATGCAGGAACTGCTGCACCCACAGAAGAAGGCTCACCCACTTGAAGTGCAGATGTTGCAGAAGACGAATTTAACTTGTCCATGTCAAGATACATAGAAAATAAGTCCTCTTCAGTCTCATCTGAGAAGGAAGGCCCATCTGCACTACCCACAACACCAAGATCACTATCAAAGCTAATGTCATCAGGAAGGATAAGAATCTCCGACTGAGCACGGCGGTGACCCAAATTCTTTGGCGGGTTATCAGGCATGCAACTAATGTCGTGACTGAAGCCTAGCAGCATCTGAAGAGATTCCAGGCCCAATTGGGGGTTTAGGAGATGAGGATGAAGGTTCAGAATTCCCACAGAAAGCATTCCCTGGAGAAGGAAACGCAGGGTAACGCCCCGATGGAGGAGGCAATCTAGCTTCCTGAGCTGGAGATTTGTACATCTCCATCGGCAACAAACAAGAACTGCCTCAATGCCGTAAGCCTCGCGATCCCAAACCCTGGAATGATTGTTCTGAGTCGAATCCAACTCGCATGACCAAACAAACAAAATATAGCCTCTGATTAACTCATTACAAATGAAGTGGGGATTAAATCTCCTTTAAGATAGGGAAAAAAAAAAAAGGGTTATTGAAACTCCTAATATGCGAAATGGAAACCCTAAAAACTGAGGACTCTACTAGAAACCCTTCAAAGAGTATTCAAGAAAACGCAATTCAGAGCCCACATAACAGATCTAAGAAACCGAAGAAAATAAGAACGAGCTGACAACGCTCCAGAGCGCAAGAACAAACCCTAAAAACCCCAAAACGGAAAGCATATGCAAGCTTCCACTGCTAACAACTTTATGAAAATGCAAACATAAAATCATGGGGAAAATGGTAAAGACCTTACAGATTTTTCCTTTGTTTTGATTTGTAGATATCAGAAACGAGAATCGGTGAAACTTGTGGGTAGAGGCCGGATGAGATCGCAGAGGCGATACAAAGGAACATGATGAGATGAAATGTTAAGTGATCATAAGAAGAGATTAGGGAGACCGCTTATAGAAGATTCGAAAACACAAAATTAGAAGTAGTTGTTGATGCTGTGTGTTTTTCTTTCTATTTTTCCAAGAAGCTTATTAGAAGCTGGGTTTAGCGCTAAATTTTCTTCGTTTAAGTGGGAATATTACATCAATCCACCTTTTCAACAAAATTCCAATAGCAATGAGTTTAATTGTTTCATTTTACTATCGAAATTTATAAATTTCAATTGTTGTACCCCCAATTATTTATTATTTTATACTTACTTTAATAGCTTTTGATGAATTTTTCACCCCATCTTTATCCTCTCCTTTATGATGAATTTTTCACCCTATCAATTTTTACTGATGTTTCTTTTTTATATATATATTCAATATTTTTAAATCTCATGAAATTGATAATCTTATGTATTTTTGAATGCTATCTCAATTCGTACGGTTAAAATCACTTATAAAATGATTAGGGAGAGTGAAAGTTAGGAAAGAAGTTGATAGATGAAATGGAGAGAAACTGATTAATGATAGAATTGTAACACTATAAAAATTTAGTAAGAAAAATAGAACAAATCAAATATTAAAAAGGACCCTTTTGAGACAGTTCTGAAACTTCAGCGAACTTCAATAAAATTTAACCCTAGAATTTAATTGTTAGATTGAAAATTCAGAACATTGTGTACTACATACTATAATTTGAATGTCATCTTATTATCATCAATGAACGTTTCTTCTCAATAATCAAAGTTCACAATTTTTATTGACCAAATTTAAGTCTATCTTCAATTGTGCATATGAAACCCCACCCATCAATTCCAAACCTAACAATCTTGAAACCTTTTTATTTGCCTTTTTGTGGCGCCAATTGGTTCTCATATATAAAAGAAAAAGAAAAAAAAAAAAAAGAAAAGAAGAAGAAGCTGGCTACTCGACCCTCACTAGCACTGTCCACATTTTTTTGTCGTATGAACGATGGATAATGCAGGCATGTTATAACCTTTCATTCCCTTCAAACATTTAATACAAGGAAGAAGCCGCACGTACAAAAGGAGAGGGACTTCAGAACAAAACCCATTATTAATATCCACTTGAATTAACACGATTGAAATAATGTCCAGTTGGGTAACAACGTCATCCTTGTAGGATTTTATAAAATATATATAAAAAAAAAGGGGCCACGAAAATCATCACTGGAAACGCCACACGCACTCTTTTTTCTTTTCCCCTTTTTCCCTTTCCACCACTGGCTATATAGAAATGCAACGACATAATATTTATTCGCCATGCCCTTGTTCGAACAGGAAGGATCCTGGCTCCCTCAACCTATGCAATTTGCCAAAAAAAAAAAACCATAATAATAATTACCGAAATTGAAAAAAATTGGAGGAAAGCGAGCAGCATCTCAATAGGCACCGACAAATTAGAAAAATGAATATAACAATTTTATGGTTCGTTAAAGATCGCCCGATCTATCAAATGAGAGAAATTTGAAAACAGAATCGTACACTTGCATGCCTAAGGCAAGAAAGGAACCACCGCACTTGATCTCGTCGTCTTAATATTATTATTTCTTCCAGTTCCTAATGCTAGTTTCAAACATTGATTTTATGCATTAGCTACGTTCACCCTCGTGATTCAAGTTTAGCTTAGAACTGCAGTAAAGATTAGTATGCAAGGTCAATCCGAGGATGCTGGCGGCTATGAATGAAACTTTTAGCCTGTTTAAGTCAGTAATTTCTGTCATCTACGTATTTTTTAATTAGATCAGACCAATCCAACAAGTTGTGACAATAACAGCCTGCATTTTGTACGAGGATTTCACTATTACAAAGGCTCGAACGCCGCATAAGAGCTGGAAAACACAAAAAGGAAAAGAATGACACACTCTAAAGGAACCGTAAGATAGTTTTAAAAGAAAACAAAACAATCGGATTAAAACATTTCAAGCAAACCGGCCTCGCATCGAAGGTCACCCTAGTCTGTTTCCATTTACCAAGAGATTATGTAACCCTAAAAATTTGTGTGGTTGGGGGCTTTCAATATCAGGGGACTGTCCTGCCTTCATAAATTGAAACATTTCTGCACTATGATTGCTCAGAAAATATGGCACTCAGTCATCACACTACGCCAGTTCGCTGTGTCAGGCAGAGCAATAGAAGGCACGCAGTTGTCACATTACGCGAGTAACAGTAACACAAAATTATGCATCGCAGTGTAGTGCAGGAGTTGTAATATTTGACGTGCCTATGTAAAAAGGAAAAAAAAAAAAAAAAAAGGATTTATCTTCAGCCAGAATAAATGACAGATATAGGTCTACCGCATTTGTTAACATCCTCACAGCATCAGCCATCACCAGGATTACGATTTTAACAAAGTTCTGGCCATGTTGGTTAACATACAAGCAGATTTTAAAAGTACTGGAGACTGCAACTTCATTGGAACAGTTACTAGTTACCTATACACAGATAAGTGCAAATTTCGGAGGGGGAAACATCGATTGTACTTGCGACCTTGAGGTTCAACTCTAGCTTCCTGGTTCCTTACATTTTCCAACACCCATCGCACCCATCATGATCTTTCATGTAGACTACACAAAAGTTTTCCGTAAGGGCAAATTTTATTAAATCGTACACCTACACATTCTGTGGAATTCTAACAATGAAAGTTTGATTTGACTTTGTTTTGTTGTTTCAGTTGCCCACTCATCAAATGCTAAAAATTCTGACCTCAGATAAAGAAACACAAATTACTCATTTAAATATTTCGCTAAGCTTGCCATGAAAACAACCACAACTCGAGCATTTCAAGTTTAATTTTGTCCAAAGCCAGCGTAAGATGCAAAATCTTCTCAACCCTCAAATACTATCACTCTGATACATGAAATCGGGAACACAAGACGACGCTCATCTCAAACAGGAAAGGATGGACTTTCAAGGTCTTTGGAAAGGACTGCATTCATAAGAAATTGAGGTTGAAAAGGGTTTTAACGTTCAATTATGATGTTACAAGTCATCATGGTTTTGAAAAGGGGCATGTCGGTATGCACTATTTTTGGAGTTTTATTTTAATTTACTTTTATTTGGACAAACCTATGAAGAAGCCATTCCAAGATGGAAGTGCGACTTAACTCCTCATTTGCAAGATCCGTAGCAATTTCGGACAAGTGTGACTTAACTCCTACTCATTTGCAAGCTCAGGCTGGCAGTGTACATTAGTAAAGGGATAAAGCCAGTTGCAACTTCTACTCATTTGAAATCAACATGTACCAAGACATTGGTGAAGGAATAAAGCCTTTTGAATACTTTGGTCTGTGGAGAGGGGCACAGTTTATTTAAGCAACAAAGGTCCCTGGATTAATTATTACATCTTACAGCGATACTCAATTTAATTGTATCGAGTATATAGACTACAAAGTGCATCATAAAGGCGAGCGCATTACAGTTTTAAGCACGACTTAGTTTGCAAATCGGGCAGTTCTCTAGATAGGTGAGCTAGAATTTTTCCCAATGTAGATTTTAAACTGTACAAATCATGCCACTTCTCAGACACGGGGACAGCATTAACAAAACTATAATAACTAGGATTTCTGTAAGATTGTTCCTTTTGGATCGGTAAATACACATGCACCCCATCCAGTAATTACAATAGCTTGAATCCTTGACCTAGCCCAGCTCAAAAGATTTATTATGTATACCGATACCACTACACTAGACTAGTGGTTTGTAAGCTTTTTCTTTTTTACATTGTAAGGAAACTTCTCTCCACTCATATTATGCATTCTTATCTTAGTTCGCTTTTTTAATTAGGCATTTTACAGTTGGCATGCCGAGGGACCAAACTGGGTGATAACAGAACCTATTCCGTTTAATCGGAAGCGTGTCACAGTAGTTTTGAATCTTATGCCTGTCAAATAAATTGAAAGTGCGACTTATTTCCCTCATCTCCCTTATTACGGTTGTAATTAGTTAAAAATTATATATTCAACAATTGTCCAAATTTTGAATTATCTGAAAATTATTTCCCAAGAAAGGTATAATTATCTTACAATTTGTGTCTAAAATATATATTCACACACACAATAGACTCAAAAAAAAAAAAAAGCTACAAGAAAATGAAATAATAAAGAGCTCCAAGACTGTAAAAATTATGGTACCAAATAAGATGAAATGGCAAATCTACTTATCAATAAAAGCATATTAGTATAAACAAGTCAAATCAAACATAATGGTACCAGAAAGTACATATCAATAGGTAATGCAAGGACAATATCAAGTGTGTATATATATAATATATCAATTGCACAAATACAGAATGCATTAACTGGACAATCTTAAATTGGATAATAAGAATAGCCGCCATATATCAGGTAACAGAAGGCGACAACACTATGGAAAGTAAATCCACTACTTCTGTAGAAGCATATATTATGAAGAACAGACATATAAGTGCAACTTAACGTGAAAAGAAAACATCACAATACTGTAAACAAAATGAAGAACAGGAAAACAACCCTATTGTTCGCCAGAACACTCAAACTGCTATCTTCCCTTAACTAAAGTACTTGGCTATCTCAGATTCATACACCCTAACGTGTAACTCTTTCAAAAAAAAAAAAAAATCATGGTAATCAAGATTCAAGTTGCCAAATAATGCAGCAGAAAACTTGATAGAAAACCACAAATCAAATAGCATACCTCCACAAAAATATCAATTTTTTATATAGGAAAAGGCTTATAAGATGACTAATACTTCATCAGCACTTTATTGCTGCAGCGAGGGGTTTCTTCTATAAAACCACCATATAACAACAACAAAAATAACAACAAACCCTTAATCACAAGGGTTTGGATTCCACTACATTGGAACAAAACATTAAATTACATTTAGGTCCCTAAACTAATCGTCTAAGACCACTCATACCTAGATAAAGCTATGCCACCATCTACTTCCCTAAACCATGCCCTTCCTTACAGCTAGTGTATGGATAATTTGAATGCCTTCATCATCTTTTAGATGAACTGAAGCTTGACAATGAACACCGACCCACATCATTTTTGTGACAATCCAAGCCAAAATTAGACTCTTTCAAGATAAGCAATCGCATCATTTATAAGAGAGGTAGAGGAAACAAAGCAAGAACAAATGGAAAAAACAAAGAAATACCAAACATGCTCTATATTTCAATCCTAATGGCCACTTAAGCCTTACAGATTCATCAACTAAAACACTCAAGCTTGCACAAGAAACCTTGGGAAGAAATAAAAAAATATGGAGATAAAGTTCCACAAGACATCCAATTGCCTTAAATATAAAAAACAATTACTAAATCTCCCAAAGAACAACCTACCAATCTCCGATTATTAAAGTCCAAGAAGGCATAGTGATTCTTACCATAATCTGCTAAACTGTGGCCTAAACCCTAAGACAACACAGATCCAAATGCTACTGCTTAACAAAATATTTCCACAATTAAATTTCTATTTAGTCAAACCCTCGGTCCTGTAGCACCACGAGAGCATTAACAGATATCCAACCGCCTAATTACTTGCTTATTCTTGGTGCAACTCGAGGTTTTCAAAAAAGCAAGCATATTGCAACAACTATGTGAGTTTACACAAACAAAACAAGGGCAATAAGTTACACTATGCAAGCAAATAAACCGAAAGCATTCAACTTAATTATGCCAAATATTCACCCAGGGGAAAAAACATTAAGGAGATTCTAAATAAAATCAAGGAGTACCTGTATAGAGGGAAGAGTCACTGTTGGTCTCCAGACCCTTGTCCCATTTGTGGCGGCGGCTGCTGCTGCTGCTGCTGTTGTATCTGGAGGAGAAGGCTAGCAGCAAATTGTAGTGTAGATTGGTATCGCTGGTTCTTATCAGCTTCAACCTCTGTTGTACCCTGACCAGCTCCATAAAGTGCAGACTGAAGCTGCTGAACTTGAATAGGAAGCTCTGGATTATCCTTGATGGCTGCCACTGGCATGACAGATTGTGACTGGGAAAGATCATGCTGAACCTTGTTGGCCAGGGCCACATGACTTTTAGATTGCTGAAGAACTGGTGATCCATAAAACCCACTTCCATCTGTTCCGACTGCCATCCCAAATCCCTTCTGACTATTATGGGGACCTTCAAACTGATACTGATGGTTGGCGTGTGGGAGGACTGAAAGATGTCCACCCTGTGAAGAATTTGCGGAGTTAAGTGAAGGCCGAGAAGAAATTGCAGCCGACGGTGGCAGGCTGAAAGTAGGATCTTGTATTTGGGAGCTTCCAAGGAATGCTTGTGCAGGTTGGCTAGGCAGATTTGAGGCAGTTGGATAATTTTGGTATTGCGGTGGAAGCTGAGTCTGAGGATTAAACAGATTACCTAGTTGGTTCGGCTGATGACCCATTTGAGGATTATACTGGTTCCCCAATAAATTCGATGGAGGACCTGTTTGCTCAGAGGCCTCATATTCATGTTCCCATCGATGTGAAACAAGTCCTTTATCAGGCATGGAAGAAGCAGCAAAAGGAGGTCGCATGGTAGAAGAGGCTAATGGAAGATGACCACTTTCTGAAGACTGTGTATTTGCAGGTATTAAAGAAGCTAAAGTTGCAATAAGCTCGGGTGTTAAAGTAACCCCACTTTGAGATGACGATGACGCTGCACTAGCTGAAGGATAATCATGGGTAACAGACTGTGCAGTGAGAGTTTCAGTAATTGGTGCAACAACTGGTTTTGGAGCAATCTTCGAATCAACAGGGAGAGCTCGATTATAATCCAAGGGCAATACTTGCTCCTCCTGGGGGACTAGACCATACTCAGCTTGAGGAGGAACCTGCTGTCTGCTAATGTACTGAGATGAAGCAATCAAATGGTGTGACTGTTGACGCATAGGCGCAGTATTAGAGACATGTCCTTCCATTTTAAGAACCACACCATATAAACGTTCAGGACCAGTTATTTTTAAAACCTTTGTTAGAAATTCTGATGGAGGCACCAAAAACAGTGTTGTCCCATCATCAAACTTAGCAACACCAGCCCGATCTTTGTCACCTAGATAACGGAGAAATTCTGTATAGGCATCAAAGTCGTCTTCACTGTCTGGCAAAAAGAACACAATGTCAAATCCAATAGCCTCAGCATAGTGTTTTGCAAGCAGTTCCAATCCCGTTCTGGCCGAACAATTAACAACTTCAGGACTGCAAAGCATCGAGGACCTTGTTAGATTATAACAGGAGGTGGCAGAAATTATCAGTTGAAAACTTCAAAAGATACCAGAGTTATTTAGACTCAAAAGCTCTTCAGCATTCAAGAAGAACAGAACTCTACTAAATGGAAAGTGGAACAAGTACAAAATGATTTTAGGAACACATGGTTCAAAGTATTATTTGGCCAGAAGAATGCATTGAGTTTTTAAAATGTAATTTCAAAGATCAGGAGCTTTTTATGAAGAACATACTAAAAGTACGTAATCAGCATAAGCACTTCCACGATTTAAATAAGTTCCAATTATACTCATCATAATAACATTATGACATCTAAAACCACTAACAGGTTTTAAATCAATTAAAATAGAGTTAAGAAGTTGGTTTCAGAATTGAAAACACCGACACTGAGAAAAGAATTTTGAAAACTCTTGTTAGAAAACTAGTTTCGAATACTTGAATATTCAGATGAAACAAAACAATAGTTGATAATATCTATCCCGAGCCACATTGCCGTAAAGACATAAAAGCTTAAAAGAGAGATGTGCAAGGATCCAATCAATATGTACTGAACAATAAATGAGTGATGAGTGGCTGCAGGCCAAAGTATACTTACAGCTCAAACTCTAATCCATTTCCCATGGGAACACAGCGAGCATTACAAACAGTTGATCCACCTTTAGCAATAATTCCACGCCAAATATGATCATTATCAGAACGCCCCCGACTAGATCCTCCTGTTATGGCCCTTGCATCTATAGGATTAAAGTAATCCTTCCCAACAAGATTTACTGATGGACCTGAAGCACGTCGGTGAAGTTGTGAGCCAAACCCGTAAGGCTGCTCCAGACCAAAACCCCGATCATCTAACTTTCTCTCATCAATAGGGAATGCACCATCTATCCTTGACCGTTTAGACTCTCTCTGAAATTGGTTAGCATCAAGGACATCCCAAGCACTAGACTTTGCCTCGATAGGTGGTCTAACACCTGATGTTGGAAGAGGGAGCAACCCAGGGCCTGGAGGAGACGACCTCCTCCAATTTGAACCCATCAGAATGCTTGTATTTGCCAAATCATTGAATTCTGGTCCTGGAAGTAAAGGGTCAAAACCCTGTTGAGTTGGAAAAGGTTTAGCCGACATAGTTGTCCCCTGCAGGCCACTTGGTGCCAATGGTCCAGAAAAACTATTTGGCAACATGGGACGATTGTGTGCAAAAATGTCCATCTGACCAGGTCGAAATGGAAGATCATTAACAAACATATCTGCCCTAGGGCCTTTGATTCCAGGATAACCAGGAGCAAGACCACTGCTTGAAAACATAATTGAAATTCGAGGGTCATTAAAAAGGCGTCCTTGTAATCCCTCCTTGGCACGTCTTGCTTCATCTACGCTTCTAAATTCAACAAATGAGTAGTGCCTAGACGGAAAGCTTTTGATTCTCTCAATCTCACCAAATAAAATCATTGCACGATGCAACATCTGTTCATCAATCAGAACAGAAGGAGGATAGCCTACCCACAAAACATTACTAGGCTGCCCATCTCCTTTTCTCCCTCCAGAAGATTGAGGTGGCTGTGACAATTTTTATATCAAATAATTAGATCATTAATCAAAACCCAATGCAGTAACACCACAGTTTACTGCATTAAGTTAATCTTGACACCCCTAAACCAATTACAAGCAGTCAGGTATGAAATGCATCCATACCAGTGAACCCTCGACTATGCAGGTTTCACAAATGAAATGGTTCAAATGATGCATAACACATTAAGCATACCCATAATCCCCAACAGATGAATAGCTAACAGACAAAAGTTTGTTCACTCTACCTGTGGCCTTTTTGAGCCAGAATGGATGGACTCTGAATAATTCCTGCTAGATTCTTGAAGCATCCAAGGTGAATCAGGAGGCCCCACACTCCTATTATGCAACTGCCCATCCCTTATATCGCTGAAGTCAGGCCACTGATCCTAATGATACAAACACATTGAAGTAAAAAAGAAACAGAATACTTGATGATGTAAAATAACAATGATAAGGCAGAAGACATATAACTTCTGGGAGAAAATAAATGAAGAGAACAGGATACGTAAAAATTAGAACCCTATCATAACTTTGGATAATGGACAGGAATTCCATTGGCATGCTTATGGCCAAGTCTCAGAAATCATGAGTAAGAACTGATCCAACAAATCTACAGTAACCTTATCGACCTGAATAACCAGCCTTTTGCATGTTTTCAAGGATTACAAAAAATGAGAACCAAGTATTTATGTTGCTACTCAATTACCAAATGCTGATTATCATATATAGCATGCATCATCTATCCGTTTTTCCAATATGATCATCTGATTCAGCCAAATAATAAAAAAATGAAATATTGACATACTCTTCTTGAAGGTTGAGATCTGAGAAAATCCACACGTATTTGGTCACCACCTAAATTGGACCCGTTCATGTTTCTCATTGCTTGAGAAGCATCTTCTAGTCTAGAATAGTGAACTAATGCAGTATTGCGGTCCTTGAAGAACTTGAAGTCTTCAATTTTACCATACTTAAGGAATTCTTCTTGTAATGTTTCTTTTAATACTGATAAGCCAATTCCACCAACCCACAAACTCTTACTTGGTTTAGCCTGCAAAATATATTCCAAAGGAAATCTTAAAAAATGAACAGACCGTAAATAGGCATCTTATTGAACAGAACAGCGTAACTTATCCATAACATAAAAAGTAGCAAATGACCTCCACACTGAGGAGAAAAGAGAATTGGAGAGCAAATACAAACAGTTGCAATAATGATTGAATACAAGTATATCATATTACAAAAATTACAAAAAAGAAGTAAATACCAAGAAATCAAGGAAACACGTTGCAAGGACAAGTATGTTACATCAGTATTTTGCAAAAGCATTGCAACCATGTTTATCATTCTGGTGAATTTAAACTTTATACTATGCATTCAACAAAGAAATGCATAAAAACATAAATAGATGTCAACACTTTATAATTTCCAGATTAGCACTTCAAAATCTCGAAGTGTTGATTCTATTCCATGAATTGTTAACTTAATCTTCTCTTAAAAATTCTTGATCTTTTGTCAATTTGTTGTTACAAATACCGAAATTTTAATATGATACGACACATGGTTGTCAACTTCATTTTGTACAAAAATTTATCCTCCAAAAGTATTATAAAAACATGGAAAATTCGAAAAATAATAATAATAATTTTTTCCCTATAAAAATCTTTCTTTAGACCAAGGAGAGGGGAGCTTCGTTGTGCCAATTTAGTTTCCAAAACATTTTTCTTCTTGGGAAGTGGTTGTGGCGTTTTCCCCTTGAGCCAAATGAATTGTGGGAAAGGTGATGAAGTGCATACATGTAGGGGTGTCTAGGCAATTCAAATGAGTCAATTTCGTGGTTTTTCCAAACCGACCCAACTCAGGGAGGTTGGAGAAAAACCAACCCAAAAATCGACCTGCCTGAGGATGCTTGGAGTGGGTAGGTTCAGCCAGATGAGGAGTTTGGGTTGCATCAATTTTTGGGTTGACAATTTTCTTTTAAAAAAAATGTCGTTTCCTTGCAAAAATACTTGTTTATTACAACTAACACTAGTAATGTCTAACATACAAAAATTAATGAAACATATATATATATATATATATATATATATATATATATATATAATTTTACAAAAAACAAGGCAAGTAGAGTTAGTTTGAACTGGTTAAAAAAGAAAAAAATAAACTACCCTCAAAAAAAATTTAAACTGACCACTCCTTTCGTTTTTCAAGTCAGCTCGGTTTCAGAACCATTTTTCAGTTTTCAAGTCGGTTTTCAGGTTTTCCTACACACTTCTACATACATGGGATTCAGTTGAATAGATGGGATGCCTTTATTAACCCATTCGAGCCCTTAGAATTTCCTCCCATTCCCAAACTTTTTCAGAGATTGCAAACAAAATTTGATTCAAGGAATCTGCTCTCAACCTTAACTAGTCCTTATGCTCTACATCAAACACAATGCTCCCATTTGCTAATTCTATTCCAGTGCTCAGTAACTCGGATCTCCTATGTCTTTATGATCTTAATGATAAATAAACAACTGAACTACAATGTCTTTTGCAACTCCAAGATTCCTTCTACCAAAGTATGGACTGCATCCCCATTTGCCAGGCATTTGGCAACACTCTTCCCAATTCAACCATTACAAGCGAATACAGGAAAACAGCGTGAAGATAAATGCTATATTAGAACCATGGTTTTAAAAAGCGGCCGCTATGCGCAGTATTGCTGCGATGCGATACTGCTATGGCCGCTTTTGCGCATTGCCTGAAATTCACAACCATAACTGCCACAACGGCCACGATAGCAGACACGACACCCGCAATGCCTTAATATAATGGAAAAAGGAAAAGAAAATGACAAGTACTTCAGTGGGAAATGTGGGGAAGATCTTCTTCTTTGATCTCATGTCGTCGGAGTCCTTGCGCTGCACCACACACCCACTTCACCTTCACTGTCACCAACAGCAGCGCCTACGGCCGCCACCACTGCCGTGCACACCACCATTATAACCAACTTACGCGCCGAAGCCACTGCCATTGGCAAACTGAGCATTATAATAAATAGCTCCAAGAGAGAGAGAGGGAACACGAGAGAGTCTTTTATTTTCCCCACTCCTTTTTTGTCGCTTTTTTTGTCCTTGTTGTACGCTGTAAATTCATATTCAATTAAAAATAACTAACATTTTTTTTCATCATACATTAAAAACGATGCTGCTTTTGTGTTAGTTCAAACAAAGAATAAAATTAACCACCTAAACTATTGAGTTGTTTATGTGAATTTTTGATAAGTTGAGACTATTTAATTTTTTCCTCTTTAATTAAAATTGAATTGAGCTTTATGTTTTTAATTTCAATAGTAAAGGTAAAATCAATAAGTTCGTACCAAAAATCGAGATTTTACTGATTTTAAGATCAATTAGGATCCTATGTAAGATTCCACCAATTTAAGATTTTACCTAAGATATATATAGGTTTTACCTTTAACAACGGACTTAAATTTATATAAAATCTAAATGTCATACGTCCTAATGCTCACTTGAAAATTAAGGTGCGTCAAAATAGTCTAAAAATCATTTATAATTATTGTATAAACTTAAAATGTTGAAAAACAATAGCCGTGCGCCTTGCCTCAAAATTCACGTTCGTTATGCCCGGATCCCGTTACAAAACCCTCGTTACGCTCGCGTCCCGTTACACTCGTAACCGTTACGTGACGACGGCCGAGACCGTGATTTAAAACTGTGATTAGAACTATGGTGGCACACAAAAGAGTTGTGGGATTATAGGCAGTGCATACCTACAATGGAAATATCATAGTATTCTGGAGTGATGGTCAAGAACCTCCATTAATAGACCATTAATATAGCAATACAAAGAGTAATCACCTCTGATATTTTAGCTCTTTCATAAGAAATGTTAAAATAAAAATGGATGTAATGGAGAAGTGTGTGAAGACTTCTTCACGATGGTAATAAATTTTGAGGTTGAAAGATAAGTTTTATAGGGCAAATGTTGTTATACGGCACTGAATCATGGACAGAACAAGAACACAAAGGTGTGTAGAGAAGATGTGCATATTAGAAGAGAAGAAATGGGGTACAGTAAGATCAGAAATGTAAGATGTTTCTGCAAGGGTAGGACGAGATAAGAGAATGTATCCGCAAGGGTAGGAAAAGATAAGAGAACATCACCTAAGGTGATCTAGACATGTGCAAAAAGGCACAGGGTGTCATTTTGATGAAAACTAGTGGTATTTTAATAGTCAAAGACAAATTTGTGATCCTCTATGATTTAGGTGTGCGACCGTTGAAGGACTCTCATGTGAAAGGTAGCAATTACTAATGAAGCGTCTTAAAATTTTCAAATTTCCACCCATGCTTACAGCTTTCTATTTTATAAGTTTCAAGCTAATTAAAATCATGATATGGTCAAAGCCCACCAACAATATTCAACTTGATTTATGGTAGTTTAAAACACGCCAAATACACAACACCAAGTAATAATTTTGGAGCTAAGATTTTTACTTTACGACTTAAATATCATACCATCGACACATTCATATCCACCATTATCATTTTTTTTGACAATTCTAATCTAAGAAAAGACACACAGATTCAACTGGCTTTGAAGTACAAAATGAAAGCCATTTTTAAAAAAGAAATACCTTGAAGCAGTTCAACAAAACTAAATGCTCAACTCTGATAGCAAAGAGAACGTTTGAAGGTATCCTACTATCATGTAAATTCGCAGACCAGAATTATTGACTAAATATATTATTATTACACTACATCAATGATTCCACATGTTCTAAATGCATTAAAAGGTTAAACCACTAATTTTGTTTAATTCATCAAATGCTATATTGACTCCATAAAACGAAAATGGCGAGTTCTTATCTTAGTGGTTTTTATGGTTGAAGCGAAAATGGAAGAAGGGTTTTCATTCACTCATCAAACCAGGAAATGATTACAAAATGGAAGGATTACCTGACATCCCAAAAATGAAAAAATATATGCAGCAACAATTATAATTTAGAGATTTAAAGGGAAAAAAAGATTCCAAATCAGAAAACTCTCAATAAATGGGATCATACAGTCAACTATAAAGCATAATATAGAACAAACTATCAGGCCAAAAACAAATCCTGGAACCAATTACAGTGCAAAGAACAAGAAAAAAGTACCATGAGTCCAAAGCAAATTTTCGTTACGTCAGAACGAAAAACCACAAAATTACTCATGAACACTGCTCTAAGACATAACTTTTTTTTTCCATCAAATGCAATCAAGAATTTAACAGAAGTGCATCACCTAAAAATGCATTCTTTGAATAAATAAATGCTCCCTTTATCCTAAATATATATTTTTTGATCAGTCCCTTTATCCTAAATATATATTCTAATGTTAGTTGAATAGAATGAATTTAGCACCAAGAGGAACCTAAAGCCTGAAAAAACCTTGGCATTTTATTTGTCAACGCAAAAAAGAAGTTGTTGAGAGAGGCATGAGAATGGGGTCAGATTTGAAAAGAAAGCGTGAAGGAAGCTATTCTAAAAACATGAAGGCCATTGTTAAAAGCATTACCATGATAACAGCCATTGTCTTTCTCATCCCTTTGTTATCTAAAACTACAACCCACAGCCACAAAAAAAGCTAATGTTTTCCCAAAATAAGTTTTAGAATTAACTGATTATGAGAATCATTTTCAAAACCTGCTCTCATAAACTGGACAGAGAAGTTGAAAGGGGCCTCATCTGCCATGTCATTTTAAAATTAAAAAGAAAATGATACACAAAAATTTATCTCTCTCTTTCAGGCATTGAGTATTAAGAATAGATCTATTCATGTCAGTCATGATAAAGTAACCAGATGCGAACACGTCACGCAAATAAGTTGACAAGCAAACAGAACTCAAAGGTAATATATGAAACAGGGTAAAGTTTTTGTCTCAAACCTTTCCTAGCTATAATAAAAATAAGGTACGCAAACTGTGTATTTTCTCAAGGTAAGAATGCATCCCATAAAATTCAGACAGCAGAAGACTGACATACAGCTAAATTCCACCAGTTACTGCACAGCTTTTAAGGAAAAATTATGAAAGCTGTAGCAGCAATACAGATTTAAAGTACACCCTATTTATGAAATTAAGTTAATTTTTCTAATAAGATGACAAGCATCCGTGCAGATATCAGATGGAAATATAAAACTACTTGTGTGCCCGACAGCTTGCTCGATCGAAGTGCAATTTCTAGAATGTAACTCTTGCTAAGGCATCAAGGAAGAACTCCGAAAAATATATAAATTTCAAAGTTGTTTTGGGCAAAATATAATTTCATCTAGGAAGTTACTCCTTAATTTTTTTCATAAAAAACACAATTTAACGTCCAAACCACTGCCGTGGGGAATTTGGACACCATATTTTACAACAAAAATAAATCTAATTATGGGATCAATTCGGGTCAGAGTTAATAAAAAAGAAAAAACTGAGGAGATCTCCTTTTTTTAAAAAAAAAAAAAAACATGGATAAAAAAATAAGGCAAAGTATTGAACAAACCGGTCTTGCAAACTGGATCTTAATCGAGCTCCCACGCAAAGCAGCCCCCTGAAGGGCATCCTTGGCCACCTTGGCGTCCTCAACATGCTTGAAGTACACGAATGCGTAGCTCCGGGACGAGTAGGTCACGACGCTATCTAGGGCACCGTATTTTGCAAACAAGTTCATCAGATCTGAATCCGTAACTTCACTGGTCAAGTTACCAACCCAGAGATTGTTCGAAAGCGTATCGCCGTTTTCCCCATCCTTACCACTATAATTCTGTTTGTTTGGTTTGTGCGAGTAAGACATTACCTATACCCAAAAAAATAAAACCCTAGAAATTTAACTCGGGAGGAGATTCTGCAGATCGAACGGCCAAAGGAAACCCTAGAGAATGGCGACACGGAAGGAAGTTAAGATTCTCATCCCAAACTAAATATTTCGAAACACGCACAGACAGAGAAATCAAAACACGCAATAGAGACAGAAATTGAAATGTACGCAGAGAGAGAGAGAAGAATACCGTAAGCTACGATTGAAACCAAACGAGATTGAGATTGAACAGCGGGAGAGAGAGATGGAAACCAAGGTTTGATTGAAATTTCGAAGATAGAAGACCGTGCAACAGCGAAATCTCAAGCACAGAAAGAGAAACCCTAAACGAGAGTCGGAAGAGAGAGGAAGATGATACGAATGAAGAAGCCGCCTATCTCGCAAAATACGCTGTTTTTATCATTCAACTTTTTATTATTGTAGTTTTCAACCAAAAGAAAAAGAGAAATCGTAAAAGTTAACCTTTTTTTTGTTATTAAATTTGACGATTTATTTTTCATAATTTTTTTAGTATTTAATATGATAAAAAAAATTTAATTTTTTAAATTACTTATAAACTAATTTCTTAACACTTATCATAATAGGTACCCAAATAAATTAACACTTTTATACTTCTTGTACCTTAAAAAGAAATTTATAAAGGTTATATATTCATAATCCCAACTAATCATGATGAATTAGAAACATGTATACGAATCTTATAAGCACATATAAATGTCTTTCTCTTTTTTTGTATAATAAATATATCTTTTTCATACCCTAAGAATTATAAAAATAAATAATTCTTTGAGTATTATTGTGATTGAGATAAATAGTTAATTTTTAATAATTTGGAAAATTAAAGTCTATTTTTATCTACTAAAAGCTCTAATTTTTTTTTTTGAAAAAAGAATAAGCAGTTAGATCTAATGAAAGGATTAACTTTTGTAAGTTTATTAAAATTATAGAGAAATTATGTAGTTATTTTTCAAACTATAGGAAGACTCTCTACAATAGAATGAAATTATAATTTCTCCACGGAAAGATGAAAAAACTTCTTATTATTGTCGTATTGAGTTAACTACGCCTTTACCCCTTGCAACTATTATTAAGATCTCCATTTGTCCTCTAAGTTTCGGTTCGTACGCTTTGACCCTTCTCAAATTGATAAAATCCCGCCCAGACCATACTAAATTTTTAAATAAACTAATTGCGAGACTGGGCGGCAGGTCGTTAATTTAGAATTTTACTCTTAACTTATTCACAAATTTAATAAATATGAGAATTAATAGTTAGCGATTTAATGGTATAATATTCAAGGAGGCAAGGGAACGATATTAGTATTTTTGATGTGGCTAACTTTTATGACGCAATTAATATATTTCGTATAATCAATTGCGGGACGCTTGCTCAGTGAAAATTAAATAATTTATACATGAATAGAAATTTATCAAAATTCATGGAATGATTATTTCAAACACCCATCTTAAGATGAGGTTAAGTTGAAGTAGGTGTGGGTTTTGGTTTATATTTGTATAAAAAAAATAACTTTGCACGTGATACAGTGCCCAAAAATGTTTTAAAAAATAATAATAATAAGCTAGCACATGGCTCTCCACCAATGGAAGCACGGCACGACATGGAAAATAACATTATTAGATCAAGTTTCAATGCTTCGATTTTAATGAACCTTTGTCGTAATTGTTCTCGTTTAGCATTCTTTAACTTAATCTTGTTTGTTTTACCAAAAAAGCATAAAGAATGAGAATCAAATTAGGTAGAGTTAGGGAAAAGATTTTAATATTTAGGAATACGGTGTGTTCATGAATACCTAGACTCGAAAGTGATGCCAATACATAGCTAAATCATTAAGATAAACAAAAGTTTATCAAGTAATTAAGGTTTAAGAGTAAAAATAATTTTATACTTTTACAGTTATTCGCTTTAAAGCCCTGGTGAAGTAATTTCTATCATTCCACTTACTTTCATCCATTCTTGCTTGATTGGCAACTTCATTAGACAAAAAAACATGCACGCAGGCATGCTAACATTGCAAACATATTTAAATTACAAACTTTTATTTCTTGTGAATCATAACATGAACTTCGATAGCGAGTCAATTCAAGTCTTAAATTCAAGAGGCATAATCAACAAAATTTAAATCACAAAAGATCTCTTAAAAAACGATGGGTCTTAAAAAAAAAGCACTTTCTTATGTAGATCATGTGGTAAAAGCGAAACAGAACCGCATGAGCTTATTATGATGTTCCTCCCATTGAATTTTTAAAAGGTACACATAAAAATAAGAACAGTCAATAAAAGCACAACAATTTGTAGCATTCACCCACGCTATAAATACAAAATAGAATAAAATACTCAATCCACTTAAGATGGTGCAGAAAGAGAAAGTCAAGCTAGCAAGGTAAAGATGCTGATAATGGCAGCATAAGGGCCAATCAGTAAGCATTAGCTGCATACATGCTGAGTTTGTAATATATCAGTGGCTATTATTTCACAAAATAGACAGACCCCACTATTCCAAGATGTATTCTACAAAAGAAATTTAAGAATTATCCTTCGCCTGACGGATAACACTCAAGGCTTCCGCATCGCTCGCCGTTGCTGGAATCTTCAATGATTGCCGGATTTCTGGGCTCGAAGTGCGAAGGAATGGATTGCAGGCCTTCTCCATCTTAAGCGTAGTTGGAATCTGAGACAACAGAAGCATAGAAATTATGGTTAAATGACACTTTATAAAGAAAAACACCTTACGACACAATAAACCTTTTGGTCCTGAAGTTGCACCGGGCAGCTCACAAACGGCACGTTTGATTCACCGAATGAAATAGATATCCCACAGGGATATAATATAAATGAATTAATTATTTCATAGGAACAGAGCATGTGAGGAATACCTGCTCACATGCACAAGGGCCATTGAGTGGAATAGATATTACTAATTGGGCCGACATATCTATAGTTGAGCCAAATGAAATATCTATAATGACTATTCCATAAGAATAAGGGAATTGAATAGCTATTACCATGAAACAAACATCATGTTAAAGTTAGTACAACTCAAGAAGCCTAGGTTGCGAGGGTGGGCTAGGTATGGACTGTGTTAATCAAGAGGGTTACCTAGTTTGTGCCCTGAGAATTAAGTTCCTCTCAACTAAAGGCCTAAAAACAGCTCCAGTTTGTAGCCGGTGAATTTTGCTCAACCTCCATTGTGTAGCCAACTCTCATCTAGATTGGGAATTTTGATTCTCTCATCTTTTTATTTTTTATTTTTTTGCTTTGTATTAGGAGGTTTTCTCTACCTCCATTGACTCGTGATAAAAAAATATAAAAAATTCTCGAAACTGTTACATCCACATTTCCTATTTCCTTGCGAATCCTTAAAACCACTTAATTCCAAGCAGTATTTGTTAGTTGACTGAGCATTCGATTCAACAAGACAAAAGGAAGTAGGGAATTAATCAGCTGTGAAGTCAACAGGCACAAAGCATGAAGTCTCTAGTCAACGGGATTTTGCGAACCTTGTTCAAACCCATTTGGGTTTCCCCTATTTATCTAACCAACTGCAAATTCCAGCTCTCCAAACCCTCAAAGTTATAAAATCCACCCCCCCCCCCCCCCTCCCCAATCTCTCCCTCTCCCCCCCTTTCTTTACATTATTGTCGATCCAAGAGGTAGAAAACGACTGGGCAGGACAACATACAGCATAACTATGAATAAAAAAGTACCAAGTCAGCATAACCGGCTCAAAAACGCAAGTGCGCACAAAAAATGAGGCACCGCATTCTGTGCATCAGCTGCATATACAAAAACGGTTCCAATAGGTTTTGATTTGTATGTACACGTGCATGCAAATTTTAAAGCAAGTGCACTAAGGCCAAAAAGATCCCACAGTATAATAATTTCGCACCACAGAGAGGAACATGTTTGCACTAATGTGAGACACATGTATGAGGCAACTAACAAAGTTCTAAAACTAGTTAGCAGGCAAGAAAGCTTGAGAGGTTACCGTTGGCAAGCCTCTACTGCATAGATGGGCCACTTGAGCAGCATAAGACTGGAGGGCCCTATTTCTGGGTTCTATAGACAGCGCAAATTTTGAATTACTCTGCAAAAAGGGGCTTCCATAGTAAGGGCCCTTGAGATTTTTTGCCTGCGAAATTTGAAATGCATACAAAATATAAAAGGTTGAAGAGAAAGACTACTCACCGACGTGTATTCATGACCACAGTATATATTTGTGTCATCTGGTAAAGACGTGATCCTTTTTAGCGAAGCAAGCATCTGGTACAAAATAAATAGTTTTAACAGGTAAATTTTGACAAGAGGAATAGTACTTCACAAAATGACTGCACTTGGATGGTCTATAATGTAAATATAGCAAACATATTATCGGCTCCACAAGAATTTCAAATACATTGTCAACAGTGTCTTGGACTTCGGTAGAATTTGTCAAAACTTGTCCAAGGATGAAGGAAACTATCTTCTGAGATGACAACGGTCATTGGTCAACAATGAAAATCTATTACCATTTTTTTTAAACACGTCTTATACATGTATTATTTTATGTTTATTTAAAATAATTTAAGGACCTCATTTCCAACCGAAAATCATTGGAAGAGTGAAACTGATTGTGCTACTCAAGTTTTCTAAACAAAAGACTTCATTAAATTACTTAATATCTGGAGCTTAAAATTAAATAAGTCTTAAAATTAGAATAGATGCAAGGAGTTATTTACACAAGCAAATTTTTCCAGATTTCACGTCAAATCATAAATAGCAGGGAAAATGCACTTCTCATGCCCTAATTGAACATAGGTTACTCACAACGAGCAAGAGGGGAAAAAATAAGACACAAACGTCAGAATAAAAGAGGCTAACATAGATGGCAGAACAGAAGGAAAACTAAATGAGATATAACGGTTAGCAGAATGCTACAATGCTGAAAACATTATATTTCGTGAAACCTATGACACTCATAGTTGGAATTAATTAATGTACAAAGTATAATCAAGAAATAAAAAGTTTTCAGCAAGTAAGTAACTTTAGGGAACCAAAAATTCTAAAATAATACACCAATGATTGAGCGTTTAGACTGTCATGTTATTGCTAAGGTGAGGGCGAAGGGGATCAAAAGACCTTTTAAGGAAAGCGAGATTAGGAAAGCAACACTTTCACCATTCTTGTTATCCTTGCCATGGAAGTTCAATGAGAAAATGATTTTGAAGTGACTTAATGTTTACTAGTTTAAGCAGGGAATCTACTATGGTTAAAATATATCAACTTCAAGAATCATCATTCTACCAGCAGTTCTTGTTGCCATTCTCTGCGAAGACAAAAATATTCATAGCAGCAGCTGATCATTTAGAACCAAAAGGATTGTAATTTCCTCATAAAATATGTATCACTATGTATAATGCTAGTGCAGCTTCAATGTTGAGGCCAACCAAACTTTACCTGCTCAGGCGTCCCTTCAAAAAGCTTGCCACATGACAAACTGAACAAAGTATCTCCAGTAAAAACTGCCGCTGATCCTGGAAAGTAGAAGCTAATGTGACCTGCCAGCAGTCAGCCAATAGGAAGAATCAGATAAATAAAAAATATAAATAAAAAAAGATTATAGATGCAGAGAATTTAATACCATGTTTGGAACTTGAAGACTAGCAATTATATTAAAAACAGATCCTGGGGTGACTCCACCACTGGCAGTTGGTTTTTGGTAGTGATATTCCAACCTTAAAATGTACCAAAGTAGGCAATTCAACTGTGAGTTTTGCTTAAATGTGATCACACGTCCTCCAAATCCGCCCTTGGATAGAAGAAAGGAAGGCCGTCCAAGATGAGAACTTAAAGTGGAATTGAGAGATTATATCCAAAACCATTTGAACAAGAATTCAGGCTTAAACTAAGAGTATACAGATTACTCATCTACCATAACCCCCATAACATCTAGAAGTATACTCCTGTTCTTTTTTTCTTTCTTCCTTCTTGGTTTAATTTGCTGTACAGTGTAGAAGCTCACTTCTAAAAAGGTGAAATTCTATGATAAGTCATTAGTGTCCAAATAGAAAGATATGACCCGCTTTGACCGTATGGATTTGAAAAGTAATAACATGAAGTCTGCACCAATAGACCATGGCTTCACTAAGGAATCATCCAAATGATTGAAAGAAAATGGGAATGAAAATGTTGATTTCCAATCCACTGTTTGATAACAAATTAAAGGAAATGGGATAATCATTCTCCTGGAATGGCCAATCCCTCATATGAGGGAATGACCATTCCATTCTGATCCATACCACTCCACTGTTTGATAACATTAGAGGGAATAAGATAATCATTCCCTTGGAATAGCCTTCCACTCCCATCCACATTCGCTATTCATTTCATTCTCATTTCCATTCTATTCCCACCATTCAAATGCAACCTAAACAAAGCACCAAAAATCTAACCTCTGGTATGACCAGGAGTTTCCATTACAAGCACCTCATGACCACCAAACATCCACTTCCCACCATCACTCAGAACTATGTCAATCCCAGGTATTCTTTCCTTGTCTGCTGCAGAACCAATTACCTTGAAGTGACAAAACGTAAGCCTTCATCAAAATTGGCAAATATTATGAGACAAGCTGCATGAACACATAGGATATGCTAGAATGACATTGTCCTGCAGGCACAGTCCCAAAAAGGGTGGTCCTAAGAAACTCTAACAGCCACGTAAGCATTCAAAAGTCCAGTTACAAAAAATAACATTATCTTACCTTTGCACCATATCTGGTTTTTAACTCCATGTTCCCACCAGTGTGATCATAATGATGATGAGTGTTCAGGATGTAGGTTAGATTTCGATCTTTGCGACTCAAAGCATCTATAATTGGAGCAGCTTCAGAAGGGTCAACAACTCCAACTGTCCCTGTGTCCATATCATGTAAAAGATATGCATAGTTATCCTTCAGACAAGGCACCTGTTAAGAAGCAAATCTACTTAGTCAATCAATCACTTACAAGTTTGCATAATAAAATGCTAATGCTATTGCCCAAGTTTATTGTACAAGTTTGCAATATGACCGACTGATTATAGAAAACGAAAACAATCTGGTGAGTTCATCTTCTATTAACCTTAAGAAAAGAGCCCTGGATACCAAGACTCCACAGAAGAACGCATGGCCTGGATATTCACCCAAGGAGGGACTTGATCACTGATTCAAATGCTGGGCCACCAGTTGAGTCGGAAGGTCAATCTATTTAAAGTAAAAAGACCAGGTTGGGGTTGGTTAACACAGGCACCAGGTTGATAGATGGGACTGCCCCGTGTTTGAAAAGAGTCCATTAGATTGGGATTTATCTGCTAATGGTGATTGGATTTTTTATTGTATTGAGTTAATTGAGGACCTCACTGATGCAGGAAAACAGGACTCAAAGCAAATAGAGGAAGAAGGGATCAAAAATCAACAAGCTGCTTTTGGGATGATTTTATTTATTTCTAGGGACTACAAAACCTGCAGAATGCTGAAAATACCATAATAATCAATAATCACATAATAATCTACTCACAACCCCAGTACATGAGATCTATAAATAGGGATAGATAACTTGGGTCCTAAGCAAACCTATTTAAGAATAATTTGTTTTTATTTTTTCACTGATAAAAAATATATATATTCTTAATGCAAATATAAAAGCTCCTAACAATATCATAGTAATGCTCAGAATCCCAAATAATATATTAAATCCTAATTTCTAAAATTAGATCTCCAAACTCAAAATGGAAACTTCTTTAATATTACATTTCTTTCTAAAATTCCCAACTTTTATCCTTAGAGGTGGAAAGTCTCCCCACATCATTCTCCTCTTGTTGGTATAAGCTCCACCTCGAATTTTAATGATCACTAAAATTAGAAGCTTTGAACTTCGAGTGTCCACGGCCTCAGCCACTATGTCAATGCTCAAACAAAATATGGATTCAAAATTGAACTTGACAATCTCAGACAACATAATAAAGTTTTCAATTCGAATATGTTGGACAGCTTCCTTCGGCGCTAACTTGGCAGTCTTGGGCAGCATAACAAAGTCCTCATTCAGAAGACGTTGGACAGTTTCCTTTGGCACTTCAAAAAGATTAACAGAGGAACACTTCTTTAAGTCTATCAAACTATTTTCTTATCCGAGATAGACATCATAGATTGATGGAAAATTCCAATCAACTAAATCATTATCATCAAAATTTCGATCTACGAGTAGCCATAAAAACAGACCAATTAGAAGCAAAAAATCTGATTTTTATTGGTGAACAGCGTTTTCTGACAGAATAGGTGAGGAATCGGTAGGTTTTGATACCAATTTGATGCTGGAGAAAGTGGGCTTGAAGCAAATAAAGAGAGCAAAAAGGGAATTCCAGGGTTTACAAAGCCTTTAGGATACTGAAAAATACCATAATAATCAATAATCAATAATAATCTACTCAAAACCCTAACACATGAGACTTGTAAATAGGAATAGATAACTTGGGCCCTAAGCAAACCTATTTATTCTTAACGCCAAATATAAAAGATCCTAATAATATCCTAATAATGCTCAGAATCCTAAATAATATATTAAATCTAAGTTCCTAAATTTAGATCTCCAAACTCAAAAATGAAAACTACCTTAATATTCCATTGCTTTCTAAAATTCCTGAATTTTATCCTTAAAGCTGGAAAACCTTCCCGTATCACTTGCCCTGTGAGTTGTCTCTCCCCCTTGGTGCCATTAATTTATTACACTTTTACAAATAACAAATATATATATATATATATATATATTCCTAAAAGTACTTTTTGTGCAATTAAACAAACTTGCACGAGTAAGCTCAAACAGTAGACATAAAAAAACCAAATGCGTCACTCAGAAGGGAAATAGTTGAGAGACTATCATATACTAGTTAACTGCCTCTTATCATGCTCTTAAGTGATACCTCCAAGAATACAGCCTTCATTTTACCACTGCACCTTCGCAGGGACAAGGGAACCTCACTAAGAAAATAGATTACAATGGAGAAGAAAATAATGCTTGATATAGGACAAACACCTGAAACATGGATGAAACATATTGAACTTCATAGAGGAAAACTTTGGAGCTCAAGATCATAAGGCTCTGGCCAAACCTATGAGGAATTCTTTAAATAGTTTTAATAGTAGCATGGCCCATGAGTGTATCTATAAATTTGTATTAACAATCTAATGGTCCATCAAATAAGAGTGTAAAAAGAAACTCCCTGAATGTGGGAAACTTAGTACTCAGTGAGATCAAAGAGCATTCCTACAAATACACAATACACACACATCTGGTTGTAAGGCTTTAAGAGGTGCCCTTGCCTGCACAACACTCTTGCACTAATTTTGTGCAAAAGTATAGCCCAAATGAAGCCTTTGATATTTGCACGCCCTGACATCCAAAGGCTTGTAGAAATTCAAGTTTCACTGGGATAAGAGACCATGGTGTATTTGAAGGAAAAAAACAAAGTGATACTCCTGTTTCATCAGATAGCCGCACATTGTCAATATAAGATATCCCTAAAACATTATATATAAAGCATGGAAAGCACCAAAACCATCAAGCGAACAATAACAAACAAAAAAGGATCGGAAAGCAAAATGAACACCAAAACCATCAATTCATAAATAACAAACTAAAAGGACATTCTCACCAATTCAATTTGCAGTGTGGAAGACAGATTGGTAATACTACAAAATTGAGTAACTTTGAGTGATCGGCTTGCTCCACGCAGGGTTTTGAATGGCATGGACAAGATGTTCATGAATCCATATAAGAGACTTTTCCTAAGGCATAGCTGTCTCACGCCTGGCCACATACAAAGCTCACTCCTCACCTAAAAAATGGGGGCAGCATGGAACAGGCATTTTCATACTACAATTACAAAGTAGAGAACCATTTAATCCAAAACTATAAATCAAAGAAATAAAACAACTATATCGGCTAAAAAAGATACTAAAAACCAAAACTAAAGCTTCTAAAATCAAGCAATGGCTCATTATTTAAGCAAAAAGCAATGGAGGAGAAATCAGACATGAATACTTCAGAACTGTACACACAAATGGAAAGCGACAGTTAAACATAAATCTTTCCAAGAATGCAAAGGAGAAATAAGTGCTGCAACACTGCACAGATGTGGAAAGAACCAGTTAAACAATCATAATTCCAAGAATACAAAGGAGACCAGAGGCAGAGAGGGAAAGCACCAGTTACAGAATCATCTTTCAAAGAATGCAAGGGAGAAATGAGTATTTTATTTTTCCAATCTCCCATCATAAAATACGCAAAACTAGTACTACTATATAATCAATAGACCAACTATACGTTAGAACACTGATACAAACGAAACCCATTTGGCCCCACCGGGCCAAAAACGTGGCCCCAGCGGGCCAAAAACGTGGTAGACTCCTAACAACAATCTTTGCGGTGAGTTTCTCAATGTTTAGATGAAGGCACCAAGTCTCTTCTCACTGGGAACACTTCATTAGGAAAACACCATTTTCTAATACAAATGCAAGAGAATCCTAAATGAGGCCTGGATCTTACATATTACTTACTGGACAGAGCGAAATTCCCATTTATTCTGCATCGAACAGCAAGGCATTTAAACAAAAACAAGGGAGAAAGAACGAACAACAATAAATGCCCAACTCAACAAATCTCCACACGCAGACACACACATAAGCAATGATGCTTTAAATCCTTGACGAATCTAACAAAATGAATAGAAGATGGAAAATAAGTAAACAGTCCCACAAGTTTCTACCGACAACTGTTCATTCTTATGTTGGGCTTGGGGGCAAAATCCCGCATCCCAAAAAGGAGACTGGGCAAAACAAACCGGATCACAATATCATTCTTCTCAAACCAAGAATCAAAACAGATCGCACAATCTGAGAGCGGCCTAAATAGGTCAAAAGACGGGGATCCAATCCGCGACAAAAAAAAAAAAATCAAAGGTCGGGAGGAATGAAAAGAGGCGAGCGAACAACAAACCCTTGAAGGAGGGAACGAGACCATGGCGAAGGGAGCCTTGGAGGAAATTATTCGCATCATCAGCGACGGAAGGAGATGACGAAGACGGCACGCATATTTCTGAGAGAGAGAGAGAAACCGGACCGCTCCACCACCCACCACCACGAGTGCCACCCCGGCCACCACGCGTTGATTGCAAAACTAATAATATATAAACTAAACAAGAGCTGTGTGTAATCTTTCCCAAGCATGCAACGTATTAAAAACTCCCCCCTTCTCATTTTAGAATCCTTAAGATCATATTTGTTGCGCTCAGGGGACTACGGGATGTAAATGACACACCATTGGGTTAGATGAGATTTTAATGTATAAGTTTAGATTAGGGTCAGATTATTTTTCAAAAATCATATTCAGTAAGAATCTAATACGAGGAATATCTTATACTCAATATGGATACTTTGTGGAAGCACAAGGATAGTCAAAAGCAGTAGCCCAACTATGCACAGGATGATGTGAGATTTGAGATGCTGGAGACCGAGTCACCTTACATAACACAATAATTTTATAGATACAAAAAGTTTCACAACATATTTTAGTAAATAATAACTTATAATCTCATAAATTTATGAGCCTTTTATAATTTACCATAAAATCCTTTGTGTCGATAGTGTTATTGTATAGAACAAAAGAGAGCATGCAGGAAACCATTAGGACCAGCCCCTTATGGACGGACCCAATAAGGTCCAACTCCAATGGATTGGGTTGACGGTCATTTTTCATGACTCCGCCGACAATTAGAGGCGTGTTCCACCAGACTTTAACCATTTGGAGTATCCGTCGCATGCATTCAGAAGCCGCAGCGCTGCATAAAGGGCACCCAGTAAAAGTAATTTATAATACTTACGAACTTTTATATAATATAATTTAATAAAAATGTAAAAATTTAGGAGTAAGAATCACACCTCAATTGGTGGTTAGCTTGGCTGGAGCTTTCTTCGCCGGAACCGGACGCACCTCGAGCCATCGCTTTCAGTGTGTTAGGGATAACCCAAAATACGTACAAAAATTGTTACAGAACGACACATGGTGTGAACCCTATTCACTAATTACAATAGGGCCCAAGTCCCTTGTATTTACATGGCTCCGCCATCATAAAAGTTCCATTCGACCTCTTCTTTTTTTTTTTTTTTTCCTCGTCTCCGAATCATTCCACTTTGGGGCGATTGAATGTGAGAAAATAATTCACCCCTTTCATTCTTTTTGAACGAAAAGTCAAACTCCTCTAAAAAAAATAAGGATGAAAAGCGGTACCCATAATGATTGGGCAAATACTTGGAAGCAGCAGTAGGTCCCATAAACACAACAAAATTACATAATTTCCCAAAAAAAAAAAGAAAAAAAAAAAAGGTGCATGTGAAGGGTACACATTTACAAAATGAAGATCCTCAGCAGTAAATTTAATGCCTCCATCCCTTTGAGTGACCATCCTCCATGTATGGCTCCAGAAATCCAATGAACTGAAGGGACAAAGACATAAATTAAGAAATGGCATTGTCCAAAAACTGCGTAAATTGATGTTGAATTAACAGTGCGTGTGCCACTAAAAGCTAAACATGCATCCAAATACAGTTGTTAAAAGGACACGAGGCACATCGAAGCAACGAGGGCCCATATGGTGCAAAAGCATTCACATTGTGGAACGGAATTGAATAGGATCCCATACCAAATGTTCTTCAAGTTTCTAAAGTAATTGTGATAAAATTTGGAAGCATAAAGGGATACCAAAAGGCCAATATGAAACTCCGAAGTGAATGACATGTAGATGGATTCTCTAACCAAAACCCAACCCGATAGCATGAACAATGAATGGGGAATGAAGCAAAATTCAGAATATGTCAATCCGAAATTATCGCAACACATATCCTTCAAGAAAACCAACTGCTTAATTTCGACATGTGAAAGACCAAATAAGTAGATCAAAAGTTCGGATATAATATAAACAAAAATAATCTGGCATGCCTTGAAATGTATGTACGCACCCCTCTCATGCACCTCAAACCTCACTTCGAGGCGCAAGTGAGGTGTGCCGCCTCTCAAAGGATCCTGCAGATCCAGTGTGCTGAAGGCATTGGAGCTGGCACCTCAATCTCTTTTACAAGGTATGATATGTAGGATAACAAAAGTACCTTTTTCCCATCTTCAGACCACCTGGCTCCATAACCTTTAGCGACCCTCGCCTCAAAGACAACCCCATGTTGTGGAACAATATGCACATTCAACCAACAACAATGCTCAACTATGTGACTGATCACATCCTTCGCAAGACTATTTTTAACCGAATCTAAAGAGAGCAAGCAAATAAAATCAGTGTTCTAAAAGACATTTTGTGACTACCTAACATAATGTTCTAGAAAGCAGTCTAATCAGTGATGGAACACCTAAGTGGCCGCCTAGGCACTAGGTGGCCACAAAACGCCTCGCTTAAGAGGAAAGCGTTCCCCTAGGCAGCTGAAACCGTTAACTGGTCAAAGCTACGGCCGCCTAGGAAGATTCCTAGGTGCAAATGGCGCCTAAGCATAAATCTTTTTTAAATAGCAATAACGCATAACCATTATTGAAAAAAAAAAATCAAAATTACAACTGCAGATCTATTGTTGCAAGAAAACATGCTTGAAAGGAGATTATTTATGTAATTTTGTTATGTTACTTAAATAATATTTTACGAATTTAAAAAATAGTTGCATAGAAAAATAAAATAAAAGACAAAGAACCCGCCTAATTGCCTAGGCGCTAAGTAAAAGGTCAAGCACCTAAGTCTGCCCAGTGCTTTTTAGAACACTGAAAAGAATTCAATAGCTAGTCAAAAGCTATATAAATATGATAAGATTCACAGCATGCATGAGAAAACTCGTGAGGCCAAAGTCCTTGAAAAACCATCCCACCCACTCACTGACATGTACTTAACCAGTTTTTAATGCAGAAAGAAAACTAAAGACAGCAGATTGAGCCCGTAATGCGTTAAAAGTTAATAGGCATACTTGTGAATTAATTTCCCAAAGTACCAGCCAGCATGTACACCTTGCAATCCTATGTCTCACCTCCAGACAACCACATCCTAAATCTATGCCATCAGTAACTGGATCATCACAGAAATACATGGTGGCAGTGAATAATTAAGATTAGCAACAGGTTGCAGGCTCAAGCCTACACAATTTTTTTTCTTTTTCGATAAAAAAAGATTCATTAACATGACGTAATGGTTTCAATTCCAATCAAGGTGGCGGTGGCAGTGGTAGTGAAGCACATGGTGGATAAAATTAAGTATCAAGCCCTGAACATTGACAACACAACTAAATTTTGATATTTCAACCATTTTAAAATGTTCATTTATATTATTATTTTCTCAATACGGTACTCCCACCTCTATCTTCTTCTCTCCTTTTTCCACACGCATATTTTTCATTTTTCTCCCTTTCTTTTTCCTCCATATTCACAAACTTTGTTTCTGCAGCCAGCGATGATGGAAAGGGAGTGCAACAGAGGAAGCTGTTCGTTTGATGTGGTGGAACTTTGGAAGGCAAAATTTTGAAGTGGTTTAAAGGGTAGATTTCCATATTGTCTTTAAAATCTCCTCTGATCGAGCAAGTGGCAGTGATTTGGCTGATTTGTTTGGTCAGAGTATTTTCAGTCTTATTCAAATACGAAATCCAACTTACTGAATCACTCATGTTTGACCGAATCATACAACAGAGTATTAAGAGTCGTATTCAGCAGAATCAAACACCCCCTTACTTTAGGCAGCATAGGTAATATAGGGATTTATTGAGATTTTATTGGATTTTAATATCAGGAATTGATCAAGGTTGGTAAGGCCACTGACTGTCAGACTTTTCCAACACAGATTAGAACTAGTTTTTACCTCAACACCCATATAAATATTAAATTTATTCATCCAAAAAGGTCTAAAAACTAAACATTGTTGCAATTTGAAAAATAAACTTACCACCTCCATTAAAATCACCCCACCAGTTGCTGCTGCTTCTATTGATGTGTTTTGCTAGGGCTCTCGCTCCCACAGTCAGGATACTGCTTTTAACCTCAAAAAAAAAAAAAAAAACGATCCCATAATGAGAAAAAAAATTTCTGAGAAGACCCTAAGGTAATATTTGAATGATTGGAATAGGATGGGAGTGGAATGGAATGACAAAGGAAATGGGGTCACACCAGGTCATTGTCCCTTATTATGTCATCGAATAACAAAGTGGAATTAGCATTCCCATTCCCATTCCCTTTACAAATAAACAACATGAACTAAAGAACTCATATGTATACTAGTTCCTTATTTTATTAACAAGAATAAATGAAGAAAAATGTGAATCTCTTGGTGCCTCACACGAAGTCATTGCTTACATTTGGCTTATGTTCCAACAAAAATGACGAGAAAAGAGCTGATCTTGGTGGTGGGACTCCCTCTGGGACAGTCCCTACAGTATCCCGAAGACCCAGAAGGCTCTGAATGCCATGATAACTAAATCTCTGGATTAAACATGGAAAAAAAAATTAATACCTCATACAGCACAACCATAATTCAGGTTCGGGACATTGTTTATCCAAATGTCCAAAATGCTTCCTTTCTTGAGAAGCAAAAACATTAGCGAACACAATTTCTGTCATCCTTATTATACATTACATACTGCGGTGACGAAAGCAAATGTATACATGGGCAGAATTCATGATTCTGCAATCCGGAGAGGCAATATTAAAAGAACTCTAAAAATATCATCTTTTATTTTCCAGATCATATAAAAACCAAACAGACTAAAGCAAGATTCATGATGCTGCAACCCTGACAGGAAATATCAAAAAACGAAAAAACAAACTAAATCAATATCATGTTTTATATTTCAGATTGCAGAAAACCAAACCAAAAATTATTTCAAGCTTGATTTTCCAGTATTGGGGAAAAAAGGTCAGTTGTATTTATCCTCTTCAGTACACGAGGCAACAACGGCATCAACTCGATGAACTCTCTAATGAGCTGTACATCATGTTTATGTCATTACCAAAGAAGAGCAACAAATACAATAAAAAATCTTCAACACTAACCCCTCAAGATGAAGCACAGATATCTCTCCTCATGCTCATCTTGCAAACAATAGAATGAAAGACATTAATACTAAGACCCTTACTAAAAAGGCAAAAGGTCACTTTTGGCCCCCAATCTATCATCCAATGTTCAATTTGGCTCCTGACCTTTCATTTTATTCAATTGAACCCTTAAACTATATCATCTGGTCCAATTTAGCCACTTTTTGACGGAATATACTAACTCTGTTTACTCATGTCTAGTTAGCACTCTAACGTGGCAAAAGAAAAACATTGTTTACTCTCTTTCCTCTTTATTTATTTGTTATATGAAGATAGAAGTCAATATAGAAAAGCTTTTGTAATGACACGAGTTTTTCTTATAAAAAGCCCAAATAGATAAAGAGGAAAGAAAGTAAATAATGTTTATTTCCACCACATTAAAGTGCCAACTGGACATGAGTTAACAGCGTTAGTGTATTCTGCTAGAAATGGGCTAAATTGGATCAGATGAGATAGTTTAAAGGCTCAATTGAACAAAATAAAAGGTCAGGTGCCAGATCGAACATTGAGTAATAGGCTAGAGCCAAATGTGACCTTTCGCCTAGTAGAGACATATGCTGCCTGTCAGACTTAATTAATGGTATACAAAAAATGAAGAGAGAAGTGTGGCATCAACTCAATAAATTCTCTAATGAGCTGTATGCATCATATTTATATTAGTAAAGAATCAAAAATACAACTTAAACAGTATTCAAAACATAAAACGCCCAGAACTTGTGATGCAGCTAAATAACACAAAGAACTTGTGATTGGGTACATCAAAATCTAATATGCCCAAAGGCATAGACAATGCCACCTCGGGCAATAAACTGCCCTGTCTGCAAGAACCTAAATTACCCAGTCGAACCACCATTTCAAGAAATGCAATCCACTTAAACTGCCTTATTTCAATCAGTGCAGTCCAATGGTATTCTACACAGATTCTGCTGTGGATGTTTAATTTAATTGTTTTTACATTACATAAAGATATCTCCTAGACTGACCCATAGGGATATTTTTTTCATTTAACATTGCTTTTGCAATGTTATAAAACAGATTTTGGCATTTTAAGGTACTTGATTATTAAATTCAAACACATGCATGTGTGCACGCATCTATAGCTAGTTCCAAAATGTTTGAACTATAAATTAATGACAACATTATTTTTGAAACCTCTTGACACTAATGCAATTTTTTACGAAATATGTCAAACGCAAAAATTGCAACAGGTAAGGACTCACAGATAATAAGCAAGCCAAAGATATGTAGGGCTGGGTAGATGACTTTGCAACAGAAATTGCAAGGACGCCACTACACCTTTCCATTTCTTCTGTGTAAAACTTCCTATATATCTGCACGCCTGAAAAGATTGCAGATCTATTAACTGCAATTGTTAACAACAGGAACCCAACAACCAAGAATACATATATAACTTTTAGGCCCTTTGAGTTCGTATGCAAGCATCTCTCACCCAAAGATGCTATGACACATGGATCTGGTATGGCGCCTTTTTTTCATATACTAAATATGGCCATCACTATCTGAAGGTTAGTCAAGGTTTGAAGGCTGTAGATGATCTTATGCAGTGTTGGTTCTGTCAGTGTGATTCAATGGGAATTCTGATTGTTTCATCGTGTAAGGGTTAGCATGATCACAGTCATGCGTCAACCGAGACTCAAATACTAAAGTGATGTAGAAAACATGATATAGATAGAGGAAAAGAAAAGAGAAAACCGACATAAGGAGCAAAACCACTGATCTCAATTAATCCTTCAAGGTTCTGTAACAATATGGCATGAAGCATTATTTAGAATAAGAATGATGAAAAAAAACCCTAAAGCAAATATTTAGTAATTTTATAACAAATCCTAATAAATAATAGCTACTGCATGAACTTATATGATCAAAACCCGCGAACTTGGGCCTGTGTTTGGGCTTAGACTTCCAAAGGGGAAAAAACCCTGTCCATTCATGCTAGTAACACTATACCACACTCCTTAGCTGTCAACATCCGCAATATACACATTGACAAAAGAAACACTTCAAAAGAAGAATTATAAGCTTCTCCTTGTATTAAAGATAACCAAACTTTCTCTAAAGGATTACTTATCCTGCTCTTTGCACTTTCTTTCTCATTCTAATGAAATATTTTACAAAGGGAAAGGAGATGAAAATATGTAGTCCTCAGTATATTTCATCTTTTGACCTTTATGTTCTTTACTTACACAGTTTTTCAACCAAGCTTAAATATTGCTCTAATTTCTCTACTATATCACTTGGACACATTCCATTGGCATTGTCAAAAAAGAAATAACATTTCTGGCTATCTAGCAGAAGCATTTAAGTTCTTCAATGCAAATTAACAAACTTTATTTGATCACTAAACAACTACTTAAAATGTTTCCAATAAATACGCCCAACTTTTTACCTGCTTCAACACATTCCACTCCAGGCAGGACTTTTGAAAGACCCTCTGCTTCTAACATTTCATGGAATGAAGAATAACAGCAGACACCCTGACTTAAAAAATTTCGAAAGAAATTGATGCCACTGAAAAAAGTGCTGGTAGAAAGAATCGACAAGAGAGCATAAATGCTGGTAGAAATGAATGCAGTGCACAAGACATATTCTCACCTGAACTTCAAACACCAAACATTTGTTGAAGATAATTAAGTCTCCTGGTCCGATTCTTTCAGCAAAAGAATTGAAAAGTAAGAGAAAAGTAATTAAGGCTGGAAAGAAAATGCAGGAAAGATTGTCTTATTACTAATCTTGGAAATATTTTCAAGTAACACAACCAAAGAGTTCACAATCCAAAATTAAAATATTCTCCATATGTCCTTTTAGGAATTCCCTCAACCAAGGGCAGAGATAGGAGGGGGGGGGGAGCAGAGGGGCCACCTACCCCAGCTGGATTTTTGGTTTTTCATTTTGATATATTCTTAAAAAATTTTAAAAGTAAAAATGTAAATAACAAGATAAAATGAGAAAACCTGAAGGCTAATGTCCCTATTCATTCTCCTCTTTCAAGTACAATCTCATTCCTTCATTCACAAACAGCAGTTATGGGCTTTTTTTTTAATAAAATATTCCTACTTAGGCACAAATGCACTCAAAATGATACCATATTTATAGAAATTTACTGTCTTTTTAAAATCACATATTGAAACAACACCGTTTTAAGGGATAGTTATGCCTAAATAGGGGCACAAAGATGAAATTTCCTCATTAGTTTTCAAAAGTTCCCATCTTCTTGCTTATCTCGAATTAAGACCTCAAGTTTTTATTTTTACCTATTTTACTTGATCTCATTTGAGTACATTGGCAATTTTATTTTAGAAATTATAATCACATTTTCTATTAAACTTATATTTTTATTTGATTTTGAGTGAAAATTCAACCCAAAATTTTTCCGCCCCACCTGAGATTGGTCCTGGCTCCGCCGCTGCCCTCAACTATGGTACGTATTATCATATTCTTCATTTATAAAATATTCTTCTTTCATTAAAGAAAAAAATTCTATAAAACAACTAACTTCTGAGCGATTCTCACAACATGCTTACTTGTATACCTTAACAATTCTGAAAGAACAACACACCTCATAATCACATAAAAACGAACCTATGCCATGTCATTAACTCAGCCAAATAGCAATTTTTAAGAAATACATCTTCAAGCAATTCCTCAGTTGGGCTAAATCCCGCAGAGTACAGCTTCTCCCTCCGTCAAACAAAAAACAGAGATTTATAGCAAAGAATATTATGGAAGGAAATACTAGTGACATATAATATAGCCCACAAAAATTCACCAGATCATGCAATTACACCTAATTATGAGACCATAAAAATAAATTAAATTCAGGAATACCTATTGTAATCACCAGAAGCACACCTTCCTTCAATTGTTTTTAGACCAACTGCAGACAATGTGAAATTAGTTTAAAAACTAACCCTTCAAGTAGGGAAAACTAATTCACCAAGGGATTGAGAATACTATAGTGATTCTAGTTTAGATAAAGAATATAATCCTTAGGTAATTAAGCAGTAACACTCAAATGAAACAATACCTTTTAGCTGTGAGAAGAAAGGTTCCTGGACATGAAGATCAAATCCAACAGTCCTTAACATCTGATGAGAGAGGGAGAAAAAAGGCAGAGAAATGTTCATTAACATAAAATCAGGGCTCAATTATTGAATATAATTATAAGAAGTAAAAAATGGGAATGAATATCATCAGTTATGAATTGTGAGATACATTCACTATCTCAGACCCTTTGTTCAGAACCAAACCATCCCACTCTCCTATCTGCTTCAAGAAATTGTTGTCATTGATCCCTGCCATCTTGTTCTCTGTCCTACGGAAGGCTCCAAAAGTTATGGATTGGTACAAGGCTGAAGCAAGACGCTTATACAAAGGATATGGAGGCACTCCTTCAGAAAAACCTGCAACATGTGTCTACTAAAGGTATGGCCATGTAATATATTAGAAGAATGATGCGGTCCTACAATAGAAACTTCACTTCTGTTCAAATAATTACACAGTGTTAACTAGATAATCGAAACTGGCAAACATGATGATATTCAAGATCGACATCATGCTGAAACAAAATATTGGTATCTCAGGCATGAGCATGATATGGTCCAAACTATCTCCCCAATCAACTAATATACACATATATGTTCCATCTCCTTTTAAGAAAGGAATAGGGCCTACGTCAACTCCCCAATCTTTTTCGTGGGTTCCTAAAAACACAAATATTCCCATCACTGAAGGCAGACTTGCAACACGTCAAACTGCAAATAGCTTCAAATATCACCCATTGGCAGCATACACGGCACACAGAGTCTGTGTCACCATAAATTGGTCTTAAAATTCTAGAATCACCCTTAACTTTGGACAGTCATATGCAAAAAGTTTGAAGTTGTACTATTACAATGGTACAAAAGTACCAGTCCTAATAACATGGTATGTGATAAAGATAAAATTAGGGTCAAGAAATGACAAAACCTAATAGACCATAATTGTCCTCTCCTTCCCATCTCTAGATAAAATATTAATATGCTCCATTAATGGACTCCCCCGTGAGGGAGTAAACATGTTCGTTTTCAATTACAATGAAATACAAGCAAATTAGGGCAAACGGAAATCACACTAATGACGATGCAACAATACAAAATAATAAACTTAAGAAAGAATTGATGGCCAACACAGGAACAAATTTTGGGGATGGGGATGGGGATGGGGATGGGGGTAATAAAGTTGTTAAAATTGTTTAATTACACACAAAAGGACCCAATATTGTATATAAACTAAACAATAACGCAGTTGACTTCATGCTCCTTTAGATGAATATCAAAAGGTTCGGTTAAATTTCTAGAGAACTAGATTATAGATCAACTTGGGCTTCGAAAAAAATTTAGTAATAATAATAATAATAATAATAATAATAATAATGTGAAGAAGTGTATAGCGAAAACCAATTCTTACTGCTAGGTTTGGATTCGGGTTCGCTTCGTCCGCTTGGTTCATCTTTGAGGAGGTTGGAACAGTATTCTTTGGACAAACCCAGATCCAGTTCTAAGGCACCGTCAATGGAGGATTCCAAAGTGAACTTCAACAGCTCTTCTAAGCAGTCTTTGAGCCGCACCCCCTCCAGAGCCATCACTCTAAGGCCCAGTTTCTCTAAGGTCGAATATTAGGGGAGGAAATCAAAAGAAAGAAATCTCTCATTAGCACTCTCGCAACCCTTCTCTCTCCCCGAAACCCTAACCCTAACCCTAATCTTTACAGCCACAATGTTCCACTTAAATCTCCCCAATCCCGACCATTCATCTTCGTGTACCGGCTTATACCTAGAAATCACAGCTTTGATTTCGAGTTCGAAGGAAAAAGGAAGAGGAACTCAATGGAAGAATGAAGGAAAACGATGTGAAAATGTTCCAAGTTGAAGCTCGTAAACGAACCCCTCGCATATATAACCGACTTGATTTAATTTGATTTGAAATTCAAATCTTTTAATCGAAAGTAAAAATTCAACTTAATTTCTTCTTTTTATTTGTTAAATTATAAAATCCAAATAAATTTTATTTCAGTTATTTGGAGTACATAATAAAATTATAAGAATTTTAAAGATTTTTAAATGTGCTCAATAAAAATATACTAACATCTCATAAATTTTATCCAATAATATACATTTTTTACAAGAAAAAATATTGACTATTGTGGGACTTCAAAATGACGTCATTTTGAATTTTTTTTATAAATTTCTAAGGTTAAATGACCATAAAAAAATAGGGGGACATTACCAAGTTTCAATGATTCATCAAATAATAATGTGGGGATAAACCAAGTATAAAAATTTCATAGATTCATATATTATGTATCATTTTTCTAATCTATATGATTGAAGTATACATATTCTAAAAGTATCTCAAGTTATTAAGTGACAAGCGGGTGACTAATACCATTCTAATTAGCAAGGGAGTTGGTTCACATCCTAGGTGAAATTATCCTCACACCCCCTAATAAGACCAATCATAAAATATATGATAAAAACAAAGTGACATGGCCATGTGACCCTAAAAAGGGGCAATTTATACTTCAATTAACCTTGGGTAGTGTTTTACCCATTTTACCCTTAAAAAATACTTCTCTAAAGAGCACATAACCTTTTTTCATCCACTTATTTAGATGAAATTAACGGTCAGGTTCAAAGTAACATGAATTAGAAAAATCGAGTTTTATTTTAAGTAGAAAAAAATGTTAGGGCCTAACCTTAAAGCACCTAAAAACCTTGTGGTTTAAAGTGAACTTTTACTTCAAAATCTAATAAATGATGAAATTGTATACATATTAACACATAAGACTGAAATTTGCAAAGGGGCATTAAAAAGCCATTCTAGAGTGATACAATAGGTGGGGTGTACAGGAAAATCAAAAAATCGATTGGAAAACCCAAAAATTGGATGTTCTTAAAGTGAGACAAAAACTAATGTTATGATTATGCTCTTTTATATGGAAAAGTCCCATACAAAAAAAAAAAGAGCAAAGAAATTCCCAAAGCTTGATGAAATCACTTCCGTGAGATTTAAGTTAATGAAGAGTCATAACATTTCTGAGCCTATTACTCAATCCTCTAAAGGAAATACCCTTTTTCAGATCCTGTCAACTAAGTCAACTAGGGGTAATTATTTTGTGCCTATCGCTCAATTCCTAAGAGATTATGTTCTTTGGTGGGGCCGATAGACCCACGTTTCTGAGCCTACGACTCAGTTCGTCAAGGAACATCATTTTCTAGCCCTCATTGACCAAGTTAACAATGAGCGGCCATTTTCAAGCCTATGGCTTAGTCCCTAAGGGGACAACCCATTCCTTAAGCCTATGGCTTATTTCCTAAGATGCAACCCTTTTTGTGGCCCCTTCACTTAAGCCCATTGCTCAATTCCTTCAAGGAATCCCCTTTTGGGCCCATGGCCCATTAAGGACTTCCTCATGGCTGAGAAAAGGCTTACAACTTGGAGCCTTTAGGTTCCATCATGTTGCCCTAGTGGTACGTGGCTTCCTTTTAAGGATTTTTCCAATGATTGAATATGTTGGGCCAAAGGCCTAAAGAGGATGCGATGCAGCATCCTCCCCTTTTGAGGTTTCCCTTCCACTATATAAGCAAACCCTAGGATTTTGGGAGGAGAGACACTTTGGGGTATTGTAACGGAAAATGAGAAAGGGAGAAAAATAACAACTCCCCCCCCCCCCTCCCTTCATTAAACCTCCATCGCATTACTGCCTATGGCAAGGTAAGGATAGCCCTTAGTGAACTTCACGGCTCTATAAGCCTAAGAACTATATGGGTATGATTCTTTGATTGAGATATGTAGGAAACAACTATGGGTCTAACCCCGAATATTCCCAATAAAGCAATAAACCCCTTGTTCCTCCTCTGTTCATCCCACCATCATGATGTTCTTGGCATTTTGGACCCATGGTCCATTATTTAGATTTGCTACTTCAGATTCTTCAACAAATCTAGGTCTTACCCACTGCTAGCTCTCACAGGATATTAATTGAAGGTTTTCCTTACCCAAGCCATTAGATGTAAAGAATTCATCATCATTTTAGGATGATGTGGACAATTAACCCCCCAAAACAAAATAGATGAATTTGTAACTCACTAAAATCACACAAATAGTTATGATTAATTTTTTAAAAAAAAATTAGAAAATGACTCTCTTTTAAGAAAATGGTGACCCACCTCAAACCGGCTAAGGCGGTTGAACCAATCGACCTCAAATTGGCTGAGGTGGGTTGGTTTTCAATTTGGTTTTCCTCAAGTTGACTTAGGCAGATCAGTTTGAGAAAACCGCCAAACCAACCTAGTTTAACCCGCCTGCATACCTCTAATTAGGCCTATCAACGGATCAGATTTGGACCAAACCCTGGCCTAGACACTTTTACTCGGGTCCGATTACTCGATAAGCAAACTGAGCCTAAACCCACGTATAATTAGTCAACAAATTCAAAATTGATGTTATTAGGTTATACTCGACTTAGACCTATGTTACCCAAATAAAATATTAGGTTTCACTTTGAATTGAAACTTTCGCCGTGCCTCCTCTCCTCCGCTCATACAAATTAGGATTTTGGTGTCAGCCGATTGCAGATGCCAAAACAAGCTCACGAATTAGCAGATGTAATTAGTGCTTTTTGTTTAGATGTTGAAGGAGTGGATGGTTTAGCTACGAGTATTTCCCGAGCCACTTAAAGGAGGAGGTAGACGCTGATGATTTAATTTCTTTGGATGCTGAACAGAGACTATTTTTTGTTGTTTTGGACTTGTTTGGATATGTTTTGGATTTAAGGTCCAACCAATTTCAAGCCCAGCGGGTTCGGATTCGAGTCCAGACCCGAGTATCGGGTCCATTCACTTGGACCAGGTCTATTGACATTCCGCCTCTAATGATATGACAAATAAAATATTTTTTTCCAACAAATTATAGTATTTGGAATCAAGAAATTTAAATTAATTTTATTTAAGACAGTCATTTATTTGTGGTCCAAAAATGTTTGCCTATAAAAATATTATTAAACTTAAGTTTATTCAATCACCTTTTCCTTCTACTTTCAAAATTGGAAAAGTATTAAATATTCCAAACCATTTTTATGGACTCTTCCCTCTACTTTCAAGATTAGATAAGTATTAGTTATTTCAAAATTTTTTATTTGTACAACGTTTTCTCTCTACTTTCAAAATTTAGAACAACATTATTTATTTCAAATAATTTACTAATACAACCCTTTCTCTCTACTTCCAAAATTAGAAAAGTATCAATTATTTCAAATAATTTATTAGGTACAACCATTTCCTTTAATTTGAAAATTAGAAAATTATTAATCATTTCAAATAATTTACTAGTTCAACCCTTTTCCAATACTTTCAAGAGTAAGAGATATTGACACCCTCCTTACATTTGTGAAGTTTCCATAAAGACACTCACATCAATCATTCCTTTGAATTAACTTTTTTGCCCATCATAAATTAATAAACAATAAAATTACATTTATTGTTTGTTTTATATTATAAAATACCAACTCTTATCTAATCCTAACTTTTTATTAAATAAAATAAGGAATTTATATCACAAATTTTTATTTCAAAAAAATAGAAAAATGATAACAACAGGACAAGTAAAATTTTAAAGTAATAATAATATAATCATTTTATTTTATCATATACCAATTGATGATGGGCCAAAAAAATCAATTTAAAAGAATTAAGGAATTGTTGGTATCTTTTTAACAAATGTGACTTTTACCATATTTCAAAATTAGAAAAGTATTAATTATCTCGACTAATTTATTATCACAACCTTTCCTCTCTACTTTCAAAATTAGAATAGTGTTATTATTTCGAATCATTTATTAATGCAACATTTTTTTTCCCTCTACTTCCAAAACAGGAAAAGTATTAACTATTTCAAATAATTTATTAGCATGACTTTTTCTCTCCACTTTTAAAATTAGAAAATTATTAATTATTTCAAATAAATTATTAATACAACCTTTTCCCTATACTTTCAAAACTCGAAAAGAATTAATTATTTAAAATCATTTATTAGAGGAACCATTTTCTCTACTTCCAAAACTAGACAAACATTAATTGTTTCAAATAATTTATTCGTTCAACCCTTTCCCTCTACTTTCAAAATTAGAAAAGTACTAATTATCTCAAACCATTTATTAGTGCGACCTTTTTTTTCTCTACTCCCAAAGTTGGAAAAGTATTAATTATTTCAAATAATTTATTCCCACAACTCTTTCCTCTACTTTCAAAATTAGCAAAAATATTAAATATTTCAAATAATTTCTCCCCTTACTTTCAAAATTAAAAAAGTATTAATTATCTTGAATCATTTCTTAGTGCAACCTTTTTCCTCTACTCTCAAAACTAGAAACGTATTAATTATGCCAAAAAATTTCTACCTGTACTTTCAAAATTAGAAAAGTATTCTTTATTTCAAATCATTTATTAGTGCAACTCTTTTCCTCGGCTTCCAAAACTAGAAAACTATTAATTATTTAAAATAATTTATTAGTACAACCTTTTCCCTCTACTTTTAATTTTTTTTTTTCAAATCATTAATTACTACTCTCAGAACAATACATATGAATTCAGAAAGAATAAAAAAAAAATCATCTTAAAGCAAAGAATTATAATCAAACCAACTAAACAATCAATTGATGTTCCCACTATATAAATCTCCGAACGGAGGGGTGTGAGATCATACTTTCTGCCGGTGAAGTTTTCTGGTGAGGCTTCTCTTCTCTCAAAGCTTCAGCGGAAATCAAGGGCGGCTTCAAGGATGTGGAGAACTCGCATGTTGTGGTTCGCGGTGGGCTTCTCTGCCGGCGGAGTCGCCTTTTCGAACACTGTCCTCCGACGCCGATGGGTCGATGATGAAGTCCTCTTAGCCGACGTAAGAAACCCATCACCGCGCTCTTCTATTAATTTCAAATGATTTCTACTTTTTTGTTCTTTTGATCTCGAAAATGCAAAAACCTAAACCTATATGCATGTGGAACCGAGGCTATTGTTCATAGGGTTAAAACTTTGAGTTGTTTTCTTATTGTTACTAGATTTTCTGGGCAATTGAAGGGTGCTGGTTTCTTCTTCAATGAATTGAAAATATCCATAAGTAAATAAAGAGAAAAAGAAATTTTTTATTAGATTGAACTTTCGATTTATTTTCTGTAGAATTGCTAGTACGTTTTCTGAGCAATTGATGGGATGCTTGTTGATTAAAATTTCGTTGTCTGTTTACTGCAGGTTAAGCAGAAGTTTGGTGGGCTAGAAAATAGAGTTTTGAGTATCGAAAGCGGGCTAGAAAATAGAGTTTCTAATATCGAAAGTGGGCTAGAAAAGGTCCTTCAAAAGAATTCCAGCTCCCTTGAGGTATTTCTCTTCCTACTTTTGAACTGTTTGACAAAAATGTTGGATTATTTTGAAGTCATCTTTTATTTTGGTTATAATTGAAGTTGTATGCTAGGGTTTGAAATTTTATGCTTCTCAAATTTTTGTGTTGTCCATGTTAAATGAGTGCTTGCAAAATAGATCTGGTTAAGAATTAGGTTCTTATATAACTACCTGGGATTGATTGTAATTAACCATTAATTGATGGTTAATTATCAAACCTGGCTCGTGGTGTTCGAACTGGAAGTGGAGGATGCCAAATTGAGTATCCCAAAAGGGAGGAATTTAGAAAGTGAGGGAGAATATAAGACAAAATCCCTCCATAAAAAGCTATAATACCTCCCATTATGTAGAAGAAACCTGTTCTGTTTAGAAGTTTGGACAGACCATTTAATTTTATACTTCAACAACAACGCTTTTCTCAATCTTAATCAAATTTTATAAATTCTAAGCATTCTCTGTTTTTTGTGAACGTGTTGTGTTCCAATGAGTTATTCCATACATGCCTAGCCTGCTGTTCTACTTATTGTAGTAAGTTACATTTTGCCTTCCTTTGTTTCGGATTGAAAATAGAAGAGTTGAGTGAATCAAGCATTCAAAGGAGGTTCATGGCCAAAGATGGTTTCCTTCATTCCAAGTTTTGGCAGCTTATATATAGAGGCATAATTAAAAGACTGGAGCCTTGAAATTACTGAACTGGACTGCATATGTTCAAAGTAAACTAATAATAAGCTATTGTGGTAGTCCAAAGTTTGAGAAACAAAAAAACAAAAAGTATAATTTTTTTCCCTTTTTTTTTTTTAGCATACATACTTTCAAACCTACAATCAATCTGCTTAGCCAATTACATCGGAGAACATACCTCAGTTGTGATGATTTTACTCAAACTTCTCTTGATTGTGGTGTTTTCCTTTTATCACATTAATGACTTTCAAAATTCTGCAGTGTAATTTTAAAAGGAAACAAGGTTATACATGCAGTGCTTTGTAAACTGAAAATCCATAAATCAATTCAATTATTTCTATACACTTTATACCTTCTTGATTCTTTTATTGAAGCATTCTTACCCTGGGTGAGATTCTTGTCTCCTTGAGCAACTCTTGCAATGACAGTTGCATTGCAGTCAGAATCTTGGATATCTAGTTACATCCTGGTGCTTTGCTACTTAATTCTAGTACTATTTTGCTAATTTCTATCACATGCCTGAGGCGTCATTTCTAATTCTTTCTTACCTTCAATAACTAGGACTATTTTGAACTCTTTTATTTTGGAAAACACCCATTAGTTATTGCTCCAAATTGATAAATCTAATGTGCACTCATCAGTGTTATAATTTTTTTATTTTTTCTTTGATTAGTAAATACACATGTACCTGCAACTTTTCCAATCCCTTGCTAGCGAAGGAAATGCCATTAGACTAAAATATTGAATTACGTTTAATATTGTCTGCATAATTACTTTTCTTTTTTATTTTTAAAATTTTTATTTCGCCATTGCTTATATACGTGTTTCACTTCCATAAAATTTTATATTTTTGCAGGGTGAAGGTGGTGTGAATTGATGCCTGTATCATGTGCATCCCGTGGTTGGGCTCAATTGCTTGCTGACTTGGAGTCCAAATCTGCCAGATGCATGATATAAGAAAAGTCAATGTTGTATCACATGGGCAACTTTGTGTGTTTGATTTACATGTTGCATTTGTTTTTGGTTTTATGAAACAATTTGGATTTTGTTTGTTATTTCTGTAACCTTCAAAGGCCTGGAGCTTTGTGATCCTGGCATGTTATTCGTGGTTTCTTAAGGTTTATAATATGTATTTCGCTTACATCGTATCACAATGCAATAATGTTGTCAGCATGGGACAATGTTACAGTGTTTGTTTTAAGTTCTTTTTATATTATCATGCTCTTTGAAGGATTTTTGTGTAGTTTGGTGGCCCATTATGCTTAGTAGTTGAAGTTAGTTAAGCAACCAATATCAGTATTGAGAGCATTTATGTATTTTATGTCCCTCTGAAGAAGAATTCAAGATGCATATGTTTTATCGCTTTACCTCTATTATATTCTATCCAAAGGTTATTCATTTTATTTATTTTCTTTTTATTATTATTTTTTTCTAGCAGTAAGTTGTGTCTGAGAATATGCACATTTTCAGATTCCCTACAAATTAAGTTTTCTCTTGTAGGTCTTTCATTTTTAGAATTGTCATCAGGTAGGCCGAGTTATTAGACATATTGGCTTTTGATGGTTATTTTTGTAACCTTCAAAGGTCTGGAGCTTTGTTAACTCGGTGTCTTGTTTGTAGTTTTTTAAGGTTTATAATAGATGATCAGGTTTTCTGTGTGTGTCTGCTTTATTCCATGAAAAGAAAATCATAAACTTTACATCATATAAGAAGGCAATGGTGCAGCCATTTTTTGTCCAACAGTGTGGGACAAATGTTACGGCTGTAGGTTTTAGGCCCTTTATATCTTATCATGCTCTTTGAAGGCATTTTGTGTAATTTCCCTTTGTGGCTGGTTATGGAAATCGGCAAGTTAGCTTGGCCACCAATATCTTTCTGTTCGACCAGTGATACAATGTCACCCGTCTTCTAGTGAGGCACGCTTGCCATATTTATATCACTCTGAATAGGAATTCAAAATGCATATGTTCTGTTGCTTTATGTCTACCAGTATATTCTACTAAAAGTTATAGTCATTTTCATTTTTCTTTTCATCTTTTTTTTTGTTTTTCTGGCAGTAAGTTATATCTGAGAATCTGCCCATTTTTGAGTTACATAAAAGTAAAGTGGTTTCTTGTAGGCATCTCACTTTCAGAACCGCTCATGAGGTAGGCTGAGTAATGCATAGCATTTTTAACTGCCATTGTGCCAGTATATTGACTCAAAAACCTTCTTTTTTTGGTTTTTTGTTTCACCGTGTTTTGCCATTATTTGGTGTTATTATCAATCAGTCTCATTGCATAAGAAGAGTAATATGTTCTTTATATTCTCCGTACTTTTTTAATTTATCAATTCAATGGTTGTGCATAAATTTTTTTAGTAGAAAGTGAATGGCTTTCAGGTTAAAGCAGGATTGTAAATTTCGGTCTGCTGTGTAGCTCTAATAATTTTGGCTGGTGAGAGCATCTAGTTCAATTAAATGGCTTTAGGTTTCAGCTGATTTTGAACCTTGGACAATTGAACGACTACAACAAAGTATGCTGCCTAATAAACTGATGCCCATGTATGGATAACTTTAATGTGCCATCTTCCATACTGGAATAGGTCTTGTGATCTAAAATGAATCCTGGAACTCTTATTGACGCAAGTATATTGTGATTAAGAATTTGACTTGAATGAGAAATAATATTTCCTTGTATTACACTCCCTTATGGGGTTGCTCCCCTGAATGGCTTTCTATATATTGATAAAAATGAAAAGGAAAAAAAAAAAAAAAAAAAAGAGCACAAAATCTTCTACCTGTCCTATATTGCCACAAAGATTTCCTGTCTATATTTTCCACAATTTCTGTGTCTGAATGTATGCTGCCCCTTTCAGATTGATGTATTCCTGATCTTCCTTTACAGCTTGCAGGGCTCAATTGTGCACTACACCGTGCCACCTTTGAGAACTTAATGCTGGCTACTGCAATGAACTAGGTTTAAAGCCATGTGTGATTGCTTTCATGGTTCCTAAACATTTGTTGTTCTAGAATCAGGTTTCACAAAACCGTCCGAAAAGTGGTGCTTCCACTCGTGACGAGCTCTGGCTACCCAGATCAGTACCAAAATCACCATTATTACTGACAGAGAAATCATTGGTATCCACACCATTCGTACATATCTCTTCAATGGTTTGCAGTGCTCGCGAAGGATTTCAGAAAACGCATCCTTCACCAACCGGCACTCTAACAAGCTTTCCATCTCAGGATATGCATTTAGAAGGTTCTGAAGTGAACCTGTGTAAGATTCCACTGTTCTAAAATCTTTAGCAGATATGAATTCCCCACTTTTACAGGCTCCATTGTTGCTGTCAGAGCAAGTGAACATCCTCAATACCTTAAGAAATGAAGAAATTATAAGTTATATTTTGCAATGTCAATGAATAAAAAAAAAGTAGAAATTCAAATTTAAACAATGTTTCAATTATGTGAATTAGATATTGGCATACCTGGGGAATGTCTCTTATTCTTACTGTGTTTTCTGGACAGTTTCCTGACTGATATGTGTACTCCGGTGGCCCTGAGAAAGGGTTGCAGATTTGAACCGCATTTGGAGATGATGTTGCTTGTAGAAGTGATATGTTTGCGTTGACCTGTAGTATTTTCCACGGTTTATTGTTGATTCAATGTGAATAAAGTGAAGACCTCTAGCAATTTTCATCCATTAAGCGTTTCATTTTACCTCATTTACAAGGTCATAAATTCCTGCACTGACGTCAGACAGGATTGGCTTGGCTGAAAGCAATTCATCGCACGGAAGGATCGAGCTCAAGGTGTTGTTATATGGATCCTCCTGGAAATTATTAAAAGCTGTGCAGGTATCACCCGCAAACCTGAAAAGTACCCATTTCCATGTAATTCTTTCCCTCAAGCTCCTCTCTTTAATTTCACTTCTGCTTAAGCTGGGAAAGCTATCATAAACAATGAAAATGTTTCTTTTTTCTTTTTCTTTTTCTTTTTCAGGTTGTGTGTGCCAGGAGGAGGGGAATAAAATAACAAATTAAGTATACCTTTCGAGAAAGAAGTATGCTCCAAAGAAAAACCAGCACAGCGCAGTCAGCAACCAGCATAGTACTATAAGCCTGTAGGGAGAGGAACAAAAACTAACATATGAGAAGGATTCTGACTTCAAATTTCCTCCAAATGGTTATCAGTCAAACAGTTTTTGTGAGAAGTCAAATTTGAATTTACTGCTTACAGTATACTCACCAATTAAGTGCTCGTTGTAGTCTCCGGAATCCAAGGACTGCAGCAAAAGTTTCAACTCAAAAATCAGAGGAAAATTTAGGATGATTAGGAACACAGATTTTATTTTATTTATTTATTTATTTTTGTTATCAAAGTTCAAGTTACATGTGGTCCTGAAATCTATATATATATATATATATATATATATATATATATATATATAGATATATTTCTGATGGTTTTGGTATCTGATTACACAAAAAGAATTAGGATCTAATTGTATGCATGCATGCATGCAAAAAAAAGAACCATACCTGATAGAGCAGTTAAAGCAACTAAGTTGAGAGAAATAGTCACTGTCGTCACTATGTACCTGCAAAGTAAATCTTTTCTTAGTGCTTGTATTTGCACAATGGAGAGAGAGAGACAGAGAGAGAAGCGAGAGTGAGAAAGAGAGAGAGTGTCAGAGAGAGTTACACTATCTTCAAGCCAATATCGATCAAGCGCCTATGCTTCCTGGCTTGCCTTTCAATATTTGAAGCTTCAGAGTCCAGCTCGTGTGATGTGGAAGTAAGGAAGTTGGAGGCCTCAACACCCTGATTAGATGCTTGTAAGTTATCCCTGATGTCTTTCATTGCTCCAGTAGTGTTGTATATTGTTTCTGATGCTTCATCTGCAGTGTCCATGATAATTTTTATTACAGTTCTTGCTCTTGAATGGAACCTTGCTCCACCTCCAAGGACTACCCCAGATGCCGTTCTGCAAATTTAGTGAAAATCAAATGATTAGAAACTGAAATTTGGGTCCTCATTTGGCTTTGTTCCCCGGTGGCATGTTTGGTTTATTGTAATAGCTATTCTGTTGGTTGTCTATTCCTACAAATTAGCTATTATCTCGTTTGGCTCAACTTTAGAGCTTGGAATAGCTATTGTTATCCAGGTTGTAGTTGGCTCAATCAAAGATACCCATTCCACTCATGGCTCGTGGGAATCATTATTCCTTAGCCAAACATGCCATGTGAATTCTTCTAATGACCTTTCTAACTAATTTCACAATGTGTTTTTTCAGGGCTCACATTGCTAGGATTGTGAAGCATGTCGCCAAGAGAATAGGCCAGAGGCTGCATTGCTTCTCACAAGGTGATCTTTTCATCAACTCTCTCTTCTTATTGGTTTTGTTACAGCAATTGGATATCAACAAAAATCCTCCATATGCAATGCCACATAAAAGCCACAGCACTCCAATAGCATACCCATAAATACCTGTAAATACAGTTGACTGTAGAAATAGTGGAAAATGTTAGTATGATTGTTATTACCCAGTAGGGGAAAGGGGGTATGCTACCAAGAGCGCCTCACTTGGGTGCTATCACTTCACAAAACAATGACGTTTTAAATATCTTCAAAATATCCAACCTTTTGGATGGAAAGGTCATGAAAAATGTTTATGGCATCTCAAATTTGGTTCGATTTAGTAGGAAGGGATTTCACATTTTAATACTAGGAAAATCTGAGCACTTAAAAAACTTACTGAAGTTTCAATGCTTTGATGTATGGGTTCCACATCTCCAAAATATATGAAAATTTATGATTACCTATAATTCTTTATGTTCTTTTTATCAATTCAGCTGAACTAATTAAAATGATTTAAAATACTGTAGTTTTAGGCGGTGGTAGCACCTAGATTCGGTAGTATACTCCCTTTCCCCTTGTTAGCATTGTTATTATTATCATCATTGTTCAAAGAGAGCAAGTAAAAGACAGAGCATCTTACACTCCAATAATGCTTGTTTGTGATGTCGAATCCTCCTCTGTATTTCTTGAAATGATCTAAAGGATCTATCCTTACAGTGTCATCGGTGTGGCTATCAGGTTCTGCGATATTTTCTGCTTGAAGCAACTTTCTTCCTGAGACGACAGAACAATTTAGCGTTAAAATAATTTTTAGCTACTCATTCACGATTCAAATCATACATGACGGTCATTGATCTTACGTTCAATTTCATGTCATTTTCATGGCTCATCAGATTGACCCTCTGACTAATCAGAGGACATACTGTTATATAGGAAAATGCTGCAAAGAGTTAAGAGAGCTACTTCTTCTTGCAAGAGGCAACTCAATGATAGAAAAAATAAATTGAATTTTACTATTGGATTAGAAATTCAACACATATTCTACTAGCTACTTAAATTTCGGTCTGGTCTGATTCTGGTGAAGTTCTATTCAACTCGTCAAAAAGTATGATTTCTATTGTTGGCTTCTTTGTCGATCAAATTGTACCTGAACTTTGACTATATAGATGAAACATCATTCATGATTTGATGAAGCTCAAATTTTCCGAAATAGTAAGGTGTGAGTAGAGTTTTCAATCTAACGGTCAAAGGTTTTTTTTCTTTTCACAGTCTAATGTGGGGCCTACACAGATGAGCTCTAATTTGTTTGAAGTTGCCTCTTGAGCTCTTGCTAGAACCGTCCCTGTTACATATTTGTCAAGAGTTCCCTCTTGGGGCCGCCCAAAGGTAAAGAATAAAGTACCCTTATGGCTTTTGAAATATTTTCTACTTTACTATTCCAACATTTCCAGTATTAGTCAAGTTTTCAAATCCATTGGGGATTTTTCCCAAACAGGAATGAACCCTGGTTGTACGCTACATTCATGAATTTTCTTGTTTTTACACAGGAATATTCAACCCATGAATTTAAACCATCATTGGAAATTCAAGTCTTACTTGGTTCAAATTCAGAAGTGGTTGAAGAAGCTCTCGGTCTTGCAGTTCCTCTGAAATTGAAGGCCAGAACTGCTGCCAGGAGAAACATGGACAGAACCAGCTTTCTGCAAGTGGTGGAGCTCATCTCTTCTCTGTCAAATACAAGGAAAAATAAGTTGTAATCCACAGGTGAAGTCGCCTGCGTGTATGACGATTCCACGGGAACGAAATCGCGGGTTTAGAATGAAATCAAATTGAAGATTTAAGCAAACCTCCAAAATAGGGAGATGAAAATGGAGGAGTGGGAGGGGGGATGGGGAAGATTTTCATGGCAGTTTGTCTTGGGGCTATTGAGGTTCTTATGTATAGTTTGCAGAAGAATGTGTCTTTAATGTGAACAGCATAATGCATAGTTGCAGCACTTTTCCAAAAGTAGCCTGTTTTATATTAGGAAGATCAGGGTGCAAGTAAAGAACATTTCAATGGGCGGCTAATTTTTTGGGGGGTTTGTAGTTAGAAAAGGTTTTTCATCTTCTTCTTCTTTTTTGATAAACAAAAGTAGGGTTCTTGACACGAAACCGGAAAATTTAAAGCAGCATTCTAAATGTCCGGTTTTTTTCTGAGAAAGTTCGAAAAAAAAGGTTTTATCAATACGCTCCAAACTAGATTTTACTGTGAAATCCTTCCCTCCCTCCAAACCGAGAACAAAAGTAAAGTTGATAACTAGAAAAAGGGAAAAAAAAAAAAAAAGAAAGAAAGAAAGAAAGAAAGAAGATTGCTTTTTATAGAATCTGAAAAAGCGAGAACATGTGTGTAGTATATATGGGGAGAGAGGGAGGGAGAGAGAGAGAGAGAGAGAGCTCACCGGAGGATGGGATGGAGGAGTTGTGAAATTATAGCCGAAGCTCTCTTTAGAGAGCGTCAATGGTGGACTCTCTGCAACCTGCAGCTATATTTATATTTACTCATAAACCCACTTGAAAACACTCTCATGCATCATCAACGTAATAAATCTCCCAAAAGATCAAACTGTCGATCAAACACAGCACCCACACCACAAAATATTTTCCTCAGCCCATGCAAGCTCTGAGTCTCGGCGATCTGATGGGGTGATTAAATGGGGATATAGACCAAACTCTGGAAGCGTCTCTCTAGAGACCCAGAACCGTCAAATATCAGTGAGAGCCCCAGCCCCTCCCGTGTTGAGTCCTCAAATTCAACTATTGTAACCGTAATGGGGCTACCATTCCCAGGAAGCAGCTCTCAGGGGATTTGAAAGCCCCATGCGTGTATTAATTATTCAAAAGGAGGAATGGAGGCGGCGGCTCTTTGCACCCAAACCCGTGTCAAAGACTCCAACCTCGGCCTACCGCCTAGCCTATATATGCTCACATATGAACGAGAGGGACAGAGAGAAATAGCTTCTTGAACTTAACCCACTTGTTGAATTGCACCAACTCCATTCTAGGATATGTCAACATCATTCATTCGTAATGGGTTTGCCTAGAATATATCTCAATCCAACCAAAACACCTCTCTCTCTCTCTCTCTCCCTCTCATGAATTGTTCAATACTAGTGAAATACGGGCTTAGCTTGTAAGTACAACCGTATATAATTAGATCAGATTTGATATTATATGTCTTTTAAAAACTATTTATTAGTGATAATAGTCAAGTAATAGAACGAGAAAAATATCAAAAATAATGAATTTAAATGTGATTCTTAAGTAAATGACATGTATCATAATTATATTGGCATAAAACATAACACAGTGTTGCTTTTTAAAAAGCTGATATATCACTTTAATATTTTAATTAAATTAGATTAGAATATAAACACCGAGTCTCGAATGTTCATTGAGTGTCAATAACTTTGCCCCGAGGCAACGTGAGGGGGGAAATTCCGCATGAGATTAAAATAATGAAGCATAAACTTTTCAAATAAGGAACAAACAAATAATCTGGTCAATTTACCAAACTCACGATAGTCATGCGTGCCGTCAAACTCTGACGTCAGACGTATTGACTTTGGCCCGTGGAAAATAATAAAGAGCCGGCCGTCGCCCGTAATGGAAACCCACCCCACGAAGAAACAAAGAAGCATCACAGGACCAATTTGGGGATTCCCGCAGTGCCGCGTCCTCTCCACACCCGAGGGTCGGCTAAAAAGGATAGGAAAAAAAAAAAAAGGTAAGAGCACGATAAACCCAAACAGGCATAACGAGGCTTCTCGGCCCCATCTTTGTTATGCATCTTTTACGTCGTGTGATCCTATTTAAAGAGTATTCTGATCGAATGATAATGTATGACGGTATAAAATTTATCGTATGATCACTTGTAATATAAAAGATGGGTAAAGGATATGCATATGATATTACTTTTTTTATTATTACTCTCAATTCTATTATTTTTGCAAAGAGAAGAAGAGTTAGAAGAGTCAAAATTGTTACAACTAAATGAATGATCGAACCTTCTATTCCTTTTTATGATTTAGCTAGTCAGTGTTGTTGTTAAGGAGTTGGATAATCTTAGTGCATTGCTATATCTATCAATCCACGGGCGGTAGTGGTGTCATTTTCATTTAAATTTTGATAACTTCAGATTTTTACGGAAAGTGACAAACGAGTTACAATTGATCATTGCATATTTTCATTAACTAATGCATTTCATAGGATAAAAGGAATAATACGCTGTTGAAATTACAAAACAAAACTCATTGAAGCTGCATATTGTTTTTTTTTCTTGGGTATTACAAAGGAGGCCAAGGGCTTGGGGAAGGGGAAATGGACTAACATGCGCTCCACCATATGTAGCAAATACTCGAACCTCGGAGATCGGTATGAAAAGTAAGGAAAATTGGACACTTGAGCAATTACTCGAGTGTATCATTCGAACCAATTTCACCAAACTGAAGAAAAAACAGACAAAATTAAGAATATATATAACATAGTTTATCAAACTCGAAAAATAGGGCAAAAACACATCCAAATAAGTAAAATTTTGTAATGAATAAGGATCTACCCGAAAGGAAATACTTGCTCCCCCCCCCCGACTCTTGACTGCCTGTCTCATAAGCTCCCCAAAACATTGGAGTAGTGTAGGGTAGAAGTTTCCAAAAAAAAATGGGCTTCCATCAAATGGAATTATCGACTTTTCTTAAAAACGAGTTGTGACGTAATGATGCTACATAGGCCCATTAGGCCCACTAGGAGCCTGGCGAAAGAGAGGCCCATCTGTCAATAGCCAATGCGGACCCATTTAGGGAGGCCCCACAAGATGGGACTGTAAGCTTTGAAAGAAAAAGTCCATAGCCCGTGGTGGGAGGCCCACTAGGATTAGCCCATGTTTCGAGGTGGGAGACATGGAATCATTCTTTTATGCTATTGAACGGGAAAAGATTTACATGCGAGATATGCCGGTCAATCATAAATTAATTTTATTTTTTGTCTTTGTAAAAATATGAAGTAACTTTTTCACATATTTTTATAAAAATTGATGTAATAAATTTTTGTGAATAATATGATACTCCAGTCCTATGTAAGTTTCTTTATCGCTGTTCTAAATAGCCCATCAACCTTTAGAAAATACGAAAGCCTCTAGATTTACTATAGAGCAAAGGAAATGAGACTTTACAAATTTATTTTTTATAATTCACATAAATAATCTCCATGATCCTTCAGCTTTACTCAAGGGAAATCATCAAGTGGCATGCATGGATTGGCAAGATCTTCTAGTTTTAAGAAAGACTCAAACTCACAATTCCATTTTTTTCATTGTATGAAGGGAAAAAACTATATACAAACAGGTTGGCAGTGGCTAGATTGAAGGCTTAATCAATGTCAAGAGGGATGAAGGTTGCTTGGTTTAAACACTTGATTTTTTTTTTTTTTTGGTTGCCTCACTGCTAAGAAGCACAAAAATGTTGAATTAAGTTGCTTAAAACCAAATCACACTTGCAGTTGAGTGAGAACTGCAACTTGGGCAAGTGGGTTATGTGGAGAAGAAGCAAGCAATTTATCGAAGCCATCAACAGAGACGAAGAGCTAAAGAAGAAAGAATTATCCCTTCTTTTTTTTTTTTTCTTTATGGGTTGTTGTTCTCGAGCTTGCTCAAGTGGCAGAGAATTTTGGGCCTTGGATCAGATGGACGAGGTCCCAAATTCAACTCCCAATAACCCTTGGCGATTTGCCCGATGCGAAAGCCTCGAATACTGATGGGAAAGTCTCGAATACCATCACCTCGAGGAATAGTCAAGGCGCTCGAATCACCTCGATTCCCGATATATATATATATTAAGTTAGAAATAAAGGAGATGTATTCATATGGATCCTACGCGTGTGCGTGGGTGTATATCAATTTCTTATTTACTTATTACTTTTCAATAATAACAACTCAGTTCGAGAAAATCTACGATTTTGAATCTAAGTTAAAAGATATATATATATATATAAAGTTAGAAATAAAGGAGATGTATTCATATGGATCCTACGCGCGTGCGTGGGTGTATATCAATTTCTTATTTACTTATTACTTTTCAATAATAACAGCTTAGTTCGAGGAATCTACGATTTTGAATCTAAGTTAAAAGAGAGATTGGTTAGCGTTTTCCCCAAAGTTAGGGAAGATGGTAGCTTCTCGTTCTAAGCAAAAGTAGACGGTGGGTAGGTAAAGTTGTCTCTTCCCAAGAAAATAATCAAATTTTATTATATATTTATTAAAATTTATACATCCTCAATTTCAAAAATAAACTAAAAGGTCTCCCCTATAGTAGCATAATGAGGCATCCTACAATAATTGTTAACTAAATATATAATTAGTGGTGAATTCTATAATTAAATTTAATGCGAGCCACGTTAGTGATCCTATATATCATTCCTATCATGCATGTATTAACACGCCGGATCGCTATCGCTAGTTCATGACTGGTTGACGAGATAACACTATACTAGAAAAGTTATACGTACAACCCAAATCTTAAAGAATAATGCCCCTATTTAGGAAAAAAAAGAAGAAAAAAAGCCACATAAGGTTGGTGGCTAGGGAATGTTGAAGAGCTCCGGCAGCACACGTGAACAGCCACCGGCGCCTTGACCGGCGCCGCCGCGTATGGAGTGTACTTGAACAAATTTTTTTTTTCCCAGTTAGTGTTTTTTTTTTTTTTTACTATAATTTTCAGAATTCCCCAACCAAGCTGGCATTGTTCACAAAGCCCGCAAGTGTGTGCTCCACATATACTCTACAAATACACGCAAATTCATCACAATGAACCCAAATATTGATACCACTCACATACATTTCTCCCATAGCAATTAGAAAGACGAAGAAGAAGAAGAATCTTAAGGAGGGGATGGGAAGAGAGTGGTGGAGGGTCGCCGTGGCGATAGTAGGGTTGTTGGCGCCGGTTTATTACGGGGAGGCCACGGCGGTGGCAGGCACCGGGAATATTGCCGAGGACGAAGCTGGTGCGGCAGTTCTACAAGGTGGGAGGGCGATGTAATAATACGGAGCTGTTTGTGAGGCAACAAGTGAGGATGTTTTGGAATAGGGATCATTCTCTCACTCCCAAGCTTCTCCGCTTGCTCTACTCCGATTGCTTTGTCAATGTATGTATATTCACATACATATATACGTACGTGCATACATAGATATACATAAGTAATTTTCATACATAAACATTTAGATATCATATATATATAGGAAAATACTAAAAAGAGTGAGAAAGCAAACTTTTCTTATAAGAGTCATCCCAAATATGACCCATTTAAGGCCATTGAAAGGGGCTTTGGTCATTGGATTAAAATCACGATTCATATTGTTCTAACTATTAAAATTTTAGCTTATTAGATTATGAATATGATTCCATCTGAATAATCAAAGTTTATTGTCTTATTGCTCAAATTGAAATCCAACTTTAACCATTCAGATCAAGCTTTGTTTATAATAAGATGAGACTTAAAATTTTCAAACTAGTAGGGTATGAGCATAGTCTTGAATCTAACAATCGAGATCGATTTATGTGGCCCTTTTGGGCCTCAGATGAGATTCCTCAAAATTTTTATCATAATTTTTGTTATTTCCATGTATTTCCAACATAAATTGTTTTATAAATAAACTTCTATGAGAAGCAAAGACAAAGAGAGATGGCCATGGACCTGACCCCTCTAGCCATCCATAACTTTTTTAAAAAAATTATATATTGTATTAAGTCGTCTTCTTTTTCGTTTACTTAAAGTTTAATTCTAATAAAATTGTGGAAGAACCCTATGACTTTAAGTAGCCGAACTAGTTTTTTCACGCGAGCCCCCACGACACTAGCCGTGGCTCCGGCCCCAACTCTTCCATGGCATGGTGTTTGAATATTTTCTCTAAGATCATTATAATGTAGGGTTGCGACGCATCGATCCTACTCGATGGCCCAAACTCGGAGAAGACGGCGCCCCAAAACAGAGGCCTGGGTGCGTTCGTAGTAATCGACAAGATCAAGCGCGTCCTAGAACAACTCTGCCCGGGAGTTGTATCTTGTGCGGACATTCTCCATCTTGCAACTAGGGATGCTGTCAACTTGGTATGCAAAAAAATGACACATTCTACATTTTCTGAACATAACATCTGATGACTTTGGGTAAACCTCGGCACAACTCTACACGATCATAAGGTCAAGAGTTCGAGCCGTGGAAATAGCCCATCTATAAAAGGAAGGAAAATGTTGTATACAATAAATGACCCTGAAACAAGGAGTCATTCGGCCTCCCCTTTCAAAAATCCCGTGTCAGAAACTAGCCCTTGACCCCCATACTTTTAACCCTGCTCCTAGTTAGGCGCAGATGCACTCCAAATGATGTCATTAATAAATAGTTTCAAAAAATCTATGCATGTTTTTTTATCAAAATGATGTCGGTTGACGACACACTCGGTCCATATTTACAATAGTGACACTACATAAGAGGGACGAGCCGGTTTAACAACAGCACATGATTTAATGGGTGGAACTTTGACAGGCTGGGGGACCTTCCTATATAGTTCTAACGGGAAGAAGGGACGGTGGAAGATCGAGTGCGGCCTCCGTGGATCTGCCATCACCGTCCATCTCGTGGGAGAAAGGACTCTCTTACTTTCAATCCAAGGGTCTAAATGTGCTCGACTACGCTACACTTTTAGGTAACCAGCATCTGTTACTTTGTTTTAAATCCTATTGCAGCCAATTATCAGGAAGGTAAAAATTCATACATGCTCATAAATCCCAACAATTTAATGATTTGATGAAGTTTGCAAAGTTTTTAAGAGTTTGAATTATCTTTTAATGTTCTGTTATTAAAATATAACATCCAAAAATTCCAAATCTAACTTGAATAGAATCCCCAATTTTTTTCATTTTCTTTTCATCCATAAAATTGAATATTTTAAAATAATTTACAACAACATGGTTTCAGGGAATCGATAGAGTTTTCAAATTAACAATTTTTGTTTTTGTTTTTTGTAATTTTTAATTTTTTTTACCTTCCTGATAAATATTAAAAATGAAAGAAAGAAAGAAAAAGCTACTTTAATTCATGTACTTATATTTCAGGAGCACACACAGTGGGAAGAACACATTGCCACTACATACTAGACCGTCTGTACAATTACCGCAACACCGGAAAGCCAGACCCCAGCATGAAACCATCCTTACTAGCCCAAATGAGGAAGCAATGCCCACCCAAATTGAAACCAGGTCAAACCGACCCGCTCGTTTTCCTGAATCCGAGTTCGGGTTCATCCTACAAGTTCACCAACTCCTACTACTCTAGGGTCCTATCCAATCACTCAGTCTTCACAGTAGACCAGCAGCTCCTCCTTGGGGATGACACTAACCAAATAGCACAGGAGTTTGCTGCTACTTTCCAGGACTTCAAGAAGTCATTCGCGCTTGCGATGAACCGAATGGGACTTATTGGAGTTCTGACCGGGACACAAGGGGAGATACGAAGGGATTGTCGTTCCACAAACAGGAAATAGAGATTTTGGAGAGGGTGAGGGTTGCAGCGGTTGTATTTGTAATTTGGAATTGTGGAATGTTTTACGAATAACAGAATCTGCCATCGCTATTGGGGCTTTTTCTAGAACTTCTAAAAGCTCTCTCGCTCGCAAATAAGAATTTTATACAAAATGTTTAAGATTATTTACAAAGTTGACGAGGCAACGGGTATTTACAAGAGCATAATAGGGATATTTTGCGAATCGTGCTTCTATAACTCTCTACAACCTCCACAATTTCTGTAAACTCTTATGTCTATGCTGTTGCCCTTTCACGAATATGAAATCTACTACGACCGAAAGTACAAGACAACTAGAAAAAACTTCGAACATATAAATAACTTGGATAGGAAGTGTCTCCCCCCTACCCGATCATCAAAAGATACATGTGCAGAAAATGAGAGAATTGAAATTGTAGATATATATCTAGCTCTACATCCATATAATGCAGAAAGAAGAGAAAAATAGAGCACATAAAAAGTAAGAAAAAGTTGTGTTGGTGTAACCTGTGAGGCTAGTTTCTGATACCCCTCATCGATCGGGTTCTAGTACAACGAAGCGAAGAATCTCTCTTCCCGATGTACACACTTTCCAGCAGCTACAAAATTAACAGGGGAAAAGGTCATCTCCAGAAATTATTGCAAGAGAAAAAAAAAATCCAGTTTGCACAAATTCATCTCAGGAGATTTCGGCATACATAGGTAAATAAGCAAAAAAAATATGTGAACACAGGAAGCAGCTAAAAGTAAGCAAAACTAAGTTTCAAAATTGAGCTGCTCAGATACAACAATTAAGGCTACCAAAGGAGGATCCACTTTATTTTTAATTTTCCTCCCTCTTTTCTTATTTTAATAAGCAAAGGCAATTGAACAAACAAGCAAAGGTACATATGGAATGAACGGCCCCTGCCACCACCACTACATGCGCGGTTCATGCCTCATTATAAACCTTGCTACGAAAACCTCAATAAGGAAAATTTTACCGAGGAAAAAAGAGCAGGTAAGACAAAGATAAGAAGACAGAGTCCCGAAAAGAAACAAAAGAGCCGTCAAAAATACAAGAGAAAACAATGTAGCATAGGAAAGAAAAAAATGATGAGGAACAAAGAGAAAAGGGTAAGCATAAGAGAAGAAAAGGGGAATAATTTTTTAAACCCAAATATTAACTCTTTTTTCGGGAGCGAGGGGAGGGAAGAGGGGGCCAAGAAACAATAAGTAGGAATTTTTTTATTTTTTTGACTACAAATTGATTATAAAGTACAATTTACTCTTTACATACATTATAATTTATTCAATCTAAAGACATTAGAATAGCACTTAAATCTCGAGGAAAAAAACATAGTTTTTAGTATTATAATTGTTAACAGACTTAATAACCAAAAAATTAGTGTCTGCCTCTCCCCATTATAATTTTTTCTTGTCCTTCTTCCCGTCACCCATGACAAAATAGCACAAATAGCTGTTACTGACTAACAGCTAATCCTGATGCCTTACTAGCGGCCCATGAAATGGGTTGTCTTGTAAACTGACAACTTATCAAATCCAAGGCAGAGCTAAAACCAAAGCTGATTTTAAAAGACTTCGGCAAATCTGTGGACTTTGTCAAAGATTCAAATCTCCGATAGTCCACAAATGGCTCGGTTACAATACACCAGTCCTTCCGAGCTTAATATGCAGAAAATCTGAACCTGTAAAAGTACTATATAGTAACTTAAGCCAACCACAGATACTTAAATATGCTTCTACAATGTACCTGACCCAGTTTAATTTTTAGTTGATCACAGAAATTTTTAAAAATTTCATTAACAAATATTTCATAAAATGCGTTTTCACAGGTTGTTTGTGTATCAAGTTATGTCATTCCTATATACAAAAGAAAGCAGCAGGTGGTGATTACCTTGGAGCAATCACGAATAAGCTATGGAGAGATGACCGGATGAATCTTCAAAACTAGTAACCATTTCCATTCAATCTTTTAATTGCTGCTGCTGAGAGTATAAACGGCAAAGCCTTGTCATAATCAGTCAAGTTTGGTAGATCATATTGATGTTGCTAACTTAGAGAATCATGGCAAAAAGTGTACTGAGGAAATGAAATGGAGCAGCAACTCTAGTCATTATTGCAAGCTTCTGGGCTTTTGCTCTTGATTACCTATTTCAAACAGAAGAAAGAGAACAGCTATATTAGTCTAAAAGTCATGCTTATAATATATAGAAAAATGTTTTTACAGCCCACGTCAACACCATAATTGTCAGCTGGCCAAGGAATGAATTATAGCCAAAATTTGTTGCTTTATATGGAACACACACACAGAGACTAAGAGCCTCATGTAGCAATAAGCATTTTTAAATAGGTTTACAAAAGCAAAAACTAGTAAAGAGACTGTATACAAAAACGTTAAGATTCAACTGCAGTAAGAACAAAAGACAAGAAAGTTGTTGATAAAAGAGATAAATTTGATAAACAAACACGAACCTTGTAGAAGTATCTCTTCCGGAGCTTAATGGCTGTACGTATGCATCTTTTGACTTTGATCTTGAGCATCTTGTCATTGAATATCTGCAACTCGAAGACAAGATCAAAGGCTTCAAGCTAGTCCACAAAGACATAAAATAAAATAGTACCTACCCAAAAACATAGGACGAGCTTCTGTCTTATCTTTCATTGCAGACAGACTCTTTAAGCGTTCTTTTTGTGACTTGACATCCCTTTCTATTTATTCTCAAAACTTTACTTCCAAACAATTAAAGAGTTATCTAAACACATAAATAAAAATCTGCAACAGTGCGCGCATTAAAAGAGGCTGTTTCAGAAGGTTGCTTTTCTTGTGTTTTTTCCTATGTCTTGAGAACTATTCAACTTCCCTAGACACATCCAAAATCCTTTCTAGTATTATCAGTGTTAATGTACCTAGTAGGCAAACCTCCTGCTTGAAACTCTCACTTCTAGTATTTCAAAGCATGAGCTGCAACATAAAATTTTATACACCAGCATCACCTATTTGCAAAAGAAATCTCACTTTTGGTTGATTTGAAACATTCACCATTAGCATACCATTCAAATCCTTTTCTTTAAGCCCATTTCCTAAACATGATAATGATCTCTATTGTACTTAATTTTATGGAATAAACTGACCATTGACCAAATAGATAGCAATCCAAAAGGCATGAAAGTTCAGTTACACAAACAGCCTCTACTGGGCAACCTCAGTTGAGATGTCATTGAAAATAAAAACCATTTGCAGGTGAAGGGCCAACTATTTTCCATCAAGTGATCTTAAGTTCACAACCACTCCTAAGATAGTCACCATCTAACATGTTGAAAGTGAAATTCAAACAGTTTTACTAAAATAGTTTTACTAAATCAGTTGGTCCCAAACCTGCCACAAAGAGGCCCCAACTCACATTTTTAAGAAATAAGATTCAAAATTTTACTAAAACTTTGAAATTAAAAGTTAATGACGTCAAATTCTTGTATTTTTATCTCCTTTTTTTTGGTTGAGCAGAAAAAGCTTGTATCGTACGTGAAGCAAAAAAATAGCAATAATTTGTATTAATTGACCAGGTCAGATCATCCTATTCATGTATGTTTGTCGCCAGGGGAAATGCAAGACAGCCACCGGAAATTAAGAATGAACCTAAAAAATAAGACAAAAAAAAATTAGCTTGCAGAGCCAAAAAAATTCACAGTAAAGTACCTACCTTAATTAAATCATCTATGGAATGGGTTTCTCTCATGATTTTATGACGATTCATAATAAGAATAGCACCAACACAAAAGACTGGTAATTCATCATCCCCTTTCCCAGTTGATGAGAGTGCACCGCAGATTTGCAAGTCAGCATTCCTAACCCAGAAATTCTTTGCCAAACCACAAAATGCATGGGTTGATGCTGTTTTCATTTCACCATTTTCAGCGACAGATTGCTCTACATCTTTTTGTTTCAACTGAAAACCAGCCTTCAGGCTACTATTATTACCATTGTCCTCCCTAACTTCAGCTTCAGTTATGCCCTCCCTTATTTCTACTAATTCTCCCCCTATATCCTTTGGAACCTGCACCAACAATGGTTCAAGACAGTTCGCCTCCAAACTGGAAGCTATAGTTTCATCAAAATCAGCAGCCCACATCATCTGCAACAAGATGGATTGTAGAAAAAAAGAGTTGACAAGGTATGAGTATTGCAGGATCACGGTGAGCGCTATTAAGGCTAGAAACAGAACTTTAGTAATTGATGTCTAATAAAAACTTAAGATTCAATGCTTCATAGGAAAGAAAGAGAACAATTACAAAATGTTAGAAAAAATGAAAAACCAAAAAAGAGGACAAAAACAAATTGAACATCTAGGAAACCAGGGATCCACTTATCTTGCTAATTGAAAAGGCTAAACCAAATCAACATTGAAGAACATAATATGTCAAAAATAAGCAGCTTTAGCTTGTCTACAGAAATTGAGCGAGATTAGGTCATTCACTTTCTCTTTCATGCTATTGTCCAGATAATAGATGGAAAGAGGGCCCGCAAAGAATTCTGACTCAAAAATAAGCATTCTACAAGATAATCTATCCCTGCATATGTATCTTTATCGACCAATTAAGACAAGGGCTTTTCTCAATATGACAAGTTCGATGTTAGGATTGGCAAATGATTCTGCCAGTCATCTGGATTTAAGGCTCTATTTAGGAGCCTTCAATGCCAAGGGTACCACCCCAGCAAATCTTAAAAATAATAATATGCCTGCAGAAAGAAATTAGGACAAGCATGTTTCCTATTAAGAAAATCTAAATGGCAGATCTTGCCATCAAGACAGAATCAAGCATCTCTGTTGAAAGTTGTAGTTTTATGTACACATCTGATAATCCTTCCTTCCGTTGCCTGCCAACAAACTTGTCACAGTACATGCTAATAAGCGTGAATTGGCTATATTATTGAGATAAATACCTAGGACTTCTTCTTAAGTTGCAAAGCTATATTTACAGATATTGAGAACTACTAAGCTTACACACCTCCCACATACAAAGCGCCTCATTTAAAGACAACTCTCGACGAAAAAGCACCAATAACATCCGGAAGGCAAAGTGAAGGCTTTCAGCACCTATATGAGACAGGTGTGCAAACATTTCCCTGTCTGTGAGTTCCAAGACATGCCACAGTGCTTGCAGCTGCTTCATCACTCCAGTCGGTCCTTCCATCTGAAAATTTTCACGCTGGAGAAATGTAAAAAGAATATGTAAGCAAATGATAATAAAATTAATTAAGGGATTTTCCAAGTTCAGCAATACCATTCTTCTTAGAAGCATCTCAAAGCACCAAAATGCATCAGCATTATCCTCATAGAGAACGATGAAAGGAGACAGCAAATCACTCATGCCTAAAACAAGACTCAAGTATCACGTAAAGCTCGATGCTTAAATGTAATATAGAAATTTCAAGTATTAAAATTGCACAGACTGTAGTAATTATATCAGGAGACAAGTTCAATCAAAGAACAACGTAACCACCTTGGCAGTATCCAGTTGCTGGATCAACCCATGCATAAACAGCAAGAATATCCGACATTCTGGCTAAATTTTTGGTATCCTCATAGAACTCAAGGTGGCTGTCTGTTCTGACCACATCGACAGCTAAAAGGAACCGGACTTATCAGCTTAAAAGGATCTCACAGTAAAAAAAAGATCAGAAAATGAAGCTTAACAAAACAATAAGGATCAATAACTAACCTATCTGGTGCAGTGTCCAAAGCCATTCAGAAACCCTCTCTCCACTGACAGTCCCTCTTTCAGATGTTGAATTCATCACGTGTCTTTCATGCACACCAGGTGACCCCAGCCTTATTGTTCCTGCTTCATGCCCTAGCTTATTCGAATGCGCAGCAGGCTCATGATCAGCAGGATGTACCATTTCAATTTCAGAGTGAATATGAGGGACGTGGGTGTCAGACGGTGAATTATCTGGTTCCATGACTAGATCTACATTGTTATTAATATGAAAACTGTGCATACTATCCTCTTCAAAACTCAGACTACTGATGTGTAGAAAGTCTGTCATCATGCACCCCATAATCATTATTATCTTGTCCACACTTCTCAAACAAATTTGTAACAGGTAAAGGAGGAAAATCAAAATAACTTTCAGTTACGGATTCTGATCCGTGTGCTTCTTCCCCAGGTCTTAAGGGCCTGCATCTGTATGGATCTGAAGCAGATATTTGATTCAAACAATCATATGCTGTACTGTCAGGGCTTTGTCTAACACTAACAAGATCAGCTGAACCACTAGAATCTTTTTCTTTGGCATTCATGTAGCGAATCTCCACAACTATGATCCTGTTCACAGTAAGTTTCATATTGGTTGCTATTCTCATTAGAAGCTCGTCTACTTCTAGCTTCAGCTTCATTCCTACAATGGTCTTTGGACAATGTCCTCACATCCATAACTTTAGACCCTGCTACATACTGCAAGCGAACCAGTTCCTATGCTTGAGTGCATCATTTGGCATTGCTTAATTAAGTCCTTGTAGCGCTCCCTGCAAGAAAGTTATCAAGATTATATTGGCTAAAGTGAACACAGAGTACCACAAAGAAATCGTAATATTTAAAAGTGATTCCAAAAATAGGCAAAGAACTTTTTTTATTCAATGTCATAAAGTTACTAAACTTATATTACTTTGCATCTATTGCTACTAAGATCTCAATAGTTAGCCTCGGCAAGGTAAACATCTTACGGGCATCGTAAAAGATAATTTGGTAATTTTTCACGATTTCAAGGCATCATTTGCAGCACATCCATGTCCAAAATAATGCCAAAGCCATGGAATATGGTAGCATATTATGCCCACAATGCTTTAAACATTTTAAGGCTAATCCATAAGGCTAGGCTACTCAACTACATGGTAGCAACCTTCATATTCAAATAGGAAAACAAGTTCATAAAAGAATTCAGTAAGTTATCTATAAGAATTAAATCAAAACATTACTTTCATTTAAATATCAGAAGCATAGCACCAAGTCAAATAAAGAAACAAGGTTTACATTCAAATATATATTATAAAAAAGCTTGATTTAAGGATTATTGCACTGGACAGAAGACGTCATACATATACTAGGAAAACATGCATGACAATGGCATAACCACTTCTACATTAGCATTTAAAATGGATGCACATTCCACAAGCAGAGGAATATAGTCTCTCTTTGTCTAAGTCTCAGCTTAAGAGGTGTGTGCCTTATGACACCATTAAAGGCATATCTCCAACTGCGTGCCTATTGAAACATTAATAATGGTGTTGTCCTGTAGAACCAAAGTACATAGTTAAACTTCAAAAGGCTGCGAATAGAAATCTGGACAGAAAAGTGGATCAAAGTAGAATACACAGGGAAGGGGGAAACAATAAGAGCAACAAAAAAAGGAATCTAAAACTTATAGTGAAAGAAAAATTGAAAGCATAAGCCAAAGATTTCTTCCTGCTCAAAGGGCCGCAATACAAGAAATTACGGAGTCCTATGAATTGGATGGGAGACGCATCAGAAGCACAGTGATGATGGGAAGAAATTTAAATTTATCCTCATATATAATTATTTTCACGTGAAGAAATTCATTCTAAGAGCAAAAAAATACAACAGAATTTTAAAATGAAAATTATAATTATTCACACTGCTAAAATCAAAGATTTATATGCAAGTGAGGGAGAAATTCAGAGGGCATGAACCGTTTTGACAAAACTAAAGATCATTCATTTCATTTTACTTTGACCGGCAGAGAACAATCATTTTATTATGAGACAAAGACTTAATGAAGCCAAAATCCATAAGTTGACAAAAAACAAATACAATAAACTATAGATTGCAATGGGAAAAAATGAAAAGAATTATTTGACACTGCATAATCTTGCTGATACAATGGTAGATCATGTATATGGTGAAAGACTAAATTGGAAAGCGGAAAAAAAAAAAAAAAAAGGTCTCTCAAAAAATAATTGGAAACAAAAAATGTATTCAGGTGATCAAAGGGAGGCATGTAATCTCATTTGCAAGTAGAGCAGTGAAATAAACCAGTATCTGATAAAACAATGTCACAAAAACAAACTCACAAGAGCATAACAAATGTGTGTAGTGAAAAATAAGGTTACTGAACCTCCGAGCCATCCTCAATTGCCTCCGATACTCCGCAGTGCTGCCCAACTGCATAACAGCCAAGAAGAAATTCCCAAACTTCTGCTCTTATAGATGGATCCACACCCTACATTACAGGGGGAAAAACAGGTACAATCTAATACGAGGAAATCAGAAAGTGCTCAATGTGATGAACTCATGCAAACCCAGCAATTTTTTTAAGATAACAATATAACAGTGACAGTACATTTAACAGAAAGCACAATGAAATAAGTAAAAAATTCGCTAAATGAAACTTTTAACATGCAAGCCTATGAGCAGTGATAACCAGGCATTTACCAAAAGAAAAAAAAAATGATAATCAGACAAGCCAGAATAGTCGATCCACAGTTTTATCCCTAAAACCTCTTTAATGGATCCAAAAAGGGCAAATACAGTCAAACCAGTTCTAACTATAATATTTGTGAAGGGGTAGTTTGGCGTTTTAGATACCAACTGTAACAAAGAAAGGAGAAACAAGAGAGATGGAGAATAAGGCTTGCCCAAAAAGGGAGCTCCGGTTTCAAATACGTTACCAGATCTTGTCAAGGAAAATGCTACACATAGCTATTACCTTCAGTTGGACAGGTTTTAATAGCAATGTATCTTAGTACTTTTTCTTCTCTCTTTACTCTTGATTCATTTCCCGTTTTACAAGCAACGAGAAGAGATTGAATTGAAAACTTCTAATATATTTGGGGTAAACCATAAGAAAATAAATAAAATAACATTTAGGGAATGCGAGTTGGCTTCCATATCTGCTTTGTCGCATGAAAAGCTTTACTCTGAGATTCTAGTTAGCTGAGCAGAACACTACTAACAAAGATTTCTATAAACCTTTTTCTTTCTTCTTTCTGTTGCAAATGAGGTATTACATATGCTTTATTTGTCTGTATCCATAAGGGAACCAGACAAGATAAAACAAATGAATAAAAAAATTAAAAATACTTATCATTTTTCAACCCTTCTGCAATTCTAGCAGAAGGCTACGTGAAGCAATCCAAATTTTCTGATACTTTATCACCAAATATGATATAGTTTTAACCTATAAATTTCAAAAGCTATAGCTTCAGCAACTGCAGCAACCACATATGCTAATACACAATCAAAAAACTTCAAAACAAACAAATCCATGGTAAAATGGATTAAAAGAACACAAAAATTGATGAGATACATGAATGTGAAAAAAAAAAGAAGAAAAAGAATAAATGTTACTGATCCAGGGGCACACTAAAAGAGTCAAAGGTATAAACAAAACCAGTATGCAGAAATAGGCTAACAATTAAATAAAATAAAATTGCAGTACCTCTTAGATACATTATCATGCTTCCTTAATGTTAAAGCATATATCGATTTGCAAGTTGAGAGATTAACAAGATCCGCCGGAAATTTAAAATAAAAAAAATTTATACACCAAGATAAACCAACTCAGAGAAATGCTTCAGCCGACTTATGCTAAAGAAACAACCTACCCCTAATACTATCAACTTCAGTGCTTTCTGGAAACCAAACAGCTTCCCATCACTATCAAAAGACGCCTGCCACTTGTCAGGTTTGAGCATTTTGGTTACCTGCGCCAACTAAACCCCACTGAAGACAAACAATGGTATATAGCAAAGGAGATAGTCGTAACAAAGAAACAATACAAGATAATAAATGGTTAAGTGGAAGCATATGCATCTCATAATTGCTACAGGTTATGAATGTAGTTGCTAGAAATGATACATTAAATGAGGCAAATGTGCATAGGTTTGCAGACTGAAATAAATACAATGGCACAAGACATGACCATTTCAAGATTTTTTAAGAAAAATGTATCATCAATAGTTTTTCTAGAAAAGAAGTTATTTGTAGAACAGTTGATGCATTAACTATAATAAACCACTGTGTTTGACAAAGAAATCCCTACCCCTTAGTTGATCCTCATAAGGGGAAAAAACCTTGGTTTCTTAATTTGCATACCTACTTTTCTTAAGTATGCCAAACATCATTCTGCAAGAAAGGAAATAAATAAAAACCATAATTATAAGTACAGACAAAATGTAACCTTGACTAGATTTCCGCCCCTGCTTTATTATTTTTTTGATGTGTATACAAAGGGGAAGGAACAGGAATCTGCAACCTCAAAACGAGAAAACTAAATTGATTTCAAAAGGTGCCACTCATGCAAACATTGCATTCATTTAAATAGATGCGCCACAAAACCCAGTTCAAGAATAAAAGAAGGAAATCTTATAAGACATGAATAAATGGCGAGAATCACTATATGGAGAAAATCATTAAATTGCATGAAAATCTCTAAAATCCAGGCTCAGTTAGGTTAAGAAGTGACCAATAATTCTACGCCCTCTTCACTGGGTGGTAAGTGGGAGATGAGAGTTCATTAAGGAGTGTGAGTCAGAGAAGTTCTCTTTAGGCTGCTTGAGGGATTAGATTGGTCCCCTACTTATTACAAGGGGGCACAAAATTAGGAAATAATTTAAGAAATGGAAAGCAACAAGGCTCCCAGTCCCAAGACATTTACCATGGCTTACCTTCTGGGAGACTGTTAGGACTGACCGCGTAAGGTTTGGGGAGAAGTATACTTTCCTCTACTAAGGTTAGGGACTTCAGACCTATTAGCCTGTTCAATAGTGTTTACAAAATTTTGGCTGATGTTATTACTAATAGACTGGGGGTGATGTTAGGTGAAACCATGACACCATTCTGTGTATAGGGTAGACAAATCCTCAATGCAGCATTGATGGCAATGAAGTTTTGGATAGTGATAAGAGGAAAGGTAGTAAGGGGATAGTGTTTAAAATTGTTTTTAAGCACTGTTTTTGGAAATGGTGACCAAGCCGGTTAGAATTTTTGGAAATGGTGCCTATCAGTCAATGCTTTGGGCAGTGGTGGAGGAAGTGGATTCAAGGGCATCCTGATTAATGGTGCTTATGGCCCTTGGTTCAAGGGTATGAGAGGCCTCGTCAAAGAGATCCCACCTCCAAAATATATTTGTGGTTCTAAGTAAACAGAAACATGCAAATAATGCCATGTCAGCACCCAACATATAGTCCAAGCATCACATGCAAAGATCCTACAACAAACAAGTTGTGGCATACATTGGTAGCCAAATTCATTAGAACAACTCTCAAACAATTACAAAAGACGCTTGTGCATCAGATGTGGAAAACGAATAGTGTTTTCTTTATCTCATAAACTAGAAATGGCATATTTTTCTATTTTTTTAGTGCAATAACAAGAGTCATTCCATATGTGTGCTGCTGGTTTTCGTTTTTTTACCATCTGGAAATTCAATTTCATACCGTTCAGATTACTTTCGGTGCAGTAGAATTTATGCATGAACAAGTTACTTGAAAAAATAACTTCCACAGAACATACAAAACGACAGATCTATAGATTAAGACTCACAGAAGTTGCGTGGGTAGGTAGATACACACACACACACACACACACACAAACATCAAAGACCCGCACAAGCACTCTCGAGGGGGAGAACCAGTGAGTACTACATGCTCCCTCTTGTCAAAAAAAAAAATCAATTTTCAACGATTAAGATAATATACAAAAAAAAAAAAAGGATACTAGTTCAATGAGCATCAAAAGAATTGTGCACAAAACGTAAAGATAATAGTTCATCAGAGTCTTACAGCTATCACAACCTTTATCGGTGATTGATGAAGGCAAGGTTCGCCAATGTCTCGAACAATAGAACTGATTTGTCGAAGCTTCACCACACCCGTCTTCCCGCAACTCCATTGCTTCTCCTGTCCGTCAAAAGGCATCACAATCGACCAATTTCTCACTCCTCAGGTCATCACCCTCTGCTTTGATCAACACCATCATCATCCAAAAAACAAACCTCAGATACTTCCTAAGTGAAAGAAAATAAAAACAATTTCATCTCAAGCGAAAATAAAAGAAACCCATAAATTTACCTCAATGGCACGTTTAACATCGAATAATAAGCAAATCAAATATCCTCCCAAACTCAAAAACTCTTGGTGTAAATTCTAATAAATTCTTCTTTCACAAAATAAAAGAAAAATACAATACAACACCACAAAAAACACACACCATCATCAAAAACAAAACCTAAAACGGTCAATCGACTTCAGATAACGGTGATAATCCCTTTTTGATCCAAACACACGAACCGGCTGAAGTGATAAATGTAACAAACGTACAAGCAGATTCGTGACTATGCCAATCTACAGAGAGAGAGAGAGAGAGATGTAGGGATAAACCTGAGAAGTGGCAATGGAGATTGCGGTGAGATTGGGAGAAGGGGAATGGAGGTCCGTCGCCATTCACAATCAGAGACCGTTTCTTTGGTTGTCTCTCTATCTACTGAACATGTTCAGATGTTCCCTTCGTCTTCCTCCTGCTGAAATTCTCATTTTCCTCTCTGTTTAATAAAATCGTGAATTTTAATGTTTTCGAAAAAGAAAAAAAAAATTGGGAATAAGTTTTGGGCCTCAAAACGGCGCCCGGGAGCGCCGTTTTATCAGCGCGAGGTTACATTTGTACGTATATGAGAGCTTGGTACGACGCCGTTCTGAAAAAACGTCCTGAAAAATAAAGTTTATTCACTTTTTTCCCATATATTAAATCCTCAAATGTAATTTTTTAAAAATCGTTAGCGGGACCACAATCAAAAGACACGTGTTGATTTTAGCCTTGATTATATTAATGAGTTTTCCCTCAATTCTTGACTTGACACAAAATAAATAAATAAAAATAAAGTTTTTCCGTTTGAAAAACCAATCAAATACTTTCCCACCTTACCAAATATACGAAGAAGTCATCAAATTTAGAAAAGTTTGAAATTTCAAAGAAAACGACCTGATTGAGACCCATGCCCTAAACCTAAATAATGAGGAATAAGTGAATATTAAAACTCGACATAAAATAATTGAACCCTTCTTAAATCAGGGATAAGAATGGCCTTAAATCTTAATCGGAGAGTATGAGTGACCTTAAATCATAACAAACTGGGAAGAGGGTGAACAGTAAAATTCTATATAAGGCAAGTAAACCTACCTTAAATCTTAATCAAGGGATATGATTAACCCTAAATGGTATCTAAGAGACTAAATTGAAGGTTATAAAGCTAGGTACTTAATGCGTTCAAACCTAATTCTATTAATCGATGATTTTTATTACATTAATTTCATTGCTTTGGGCACTTTAATTATTTATTAGATTTTTAAACAAGCATACAAAATAATAATAATAGTAATAAATAAGTAAATAAATATTTTGATATCAATTTTTCTTATTTCAACCTCATGCATATATTTAGAACAATCAAGATGTATAACCCATTTTAATCGTTTTGTATGTTCAAACTAAATGGTTAAGAGATTTACACATAACGAAATTGTGTGAAAATTAATATATCCTCTTATTTTTGCATATCCATTCAAAAATCCGTACGGGTTGAAATTCACAAACGGATTCAAAACACCTATTCTATAGTGCCATGATACAAACACTTTTTTCATAAATAAAAGGGAAAATTTCTAAAAGACGCCTAACAGTTTAGGTCATCTTTAAAGAAGTTTCACTATAGTTTAAATTTTTGTTTCACATCCCTTGTATTTTCACTTTATTTTTAATAGACTTCTTCCATCCATCCAACAAATTTCGTTAAGCTATGACGCTGTAAGTTATTAAATTTTCACATCATTATTTCAAATATAAATTATTAAAACCCTAACTTATATTTTCGACTACCATAGATCTTGACATCTATGTCTCAATTAAAAATAAGAAAGGGGAACACTGGGATTTTAGTGCACTTTTTTTAAAATAAAACTTTAATTCAATTATTATATCTACACATACCTTCAAAGAAGGGAGCGTCGCTTTTCTTGTTTTACTATTTAGATTTTCTTAATTTTTAAAATTTTAATAATTTATATTTAAAATGATGATATGAAAATTTAATAGTTTGCTATTTGTTTACAGGCTTAACTAAATTAGATAACAGATAACTTAGAAGGAGTCTATTAAAAATAAAACAAAAGGACAAGAATTATGATAAATAAAATTTAAACAGTCTTTTAAAAAATACTCAAAATATGGGGCTCTTTTATAATTTTTCCCCAAATTTCCTTCTTTTTCATTCCGTCTCTTCCTCATCTGATCAGTTTCCTTCATTTCTCTTTAACAATCTGAAACCACAGCCACTCAGAGACCACCGTCGACTCCAAAATCAGCCACCGTCATCAACGCGGACAGCTGAAGCGGCGCGAGCTCCATACTTAGTCGTTTCAAATCATTTCAAGGCGATCTTCCGAAGCCCTACTCCCCCGTACCCATTCCAGATACTGCAATAGCTGAGGTGATCCCTCTTATCTCCCTTCTTTTCGTTTTTATCCCCCTTTTCTGTTACGGGTATCAAAAGGTGAGAGCGCTTGATTCAATTCACACTAAACAAGGCTATTTTTAAATTTTTTTTGTCGATTTATAAATATTATGCATATTTTTTTTGTTAGGTTTAGACCGCACCTTGTAAAAAGCAATTGCGCAATTGGGGTGTTTGTGTCTCTCTTTTTATGTGTTATAAGCCTTGATTTGGTATGCTTCAAATTCATGTGGACATGTGATTAGGTTTGTCATATCTCGTTGCAATTGGTGGTTTGGCAACTGATGAAACAATGGTCCTAAATGGCTGCACCTTCAAAAATGTGTCATTTGTTAAGTGTGGATTCTTTCAAAGGTTGTCCCCCTCACTTTAATGTTTCTGAGGAATAAGAAAATGAGCTGGCATTTTGGGTGTTTGTTTATTAAAAAAATTAGAAGCAAATAGAAAGTTGGGTTAATAGATTTTAGGGACCAAATGGCTGTGGAAAAAATTGTGAAGAAGATGAACTTTAGCAGAAAATTTTCTACTATACTGAAATGACGATTATTCCCGCTAATTTCTTATACTTTTGTGCAAATGGTTGTATCATATGCTAGGCCTCAAAATCTGCTTTTGGTGCAACATACTAAATTTTGATATTGTTTAGAAGCACCAATATGATGATCAAAGTTTTCTACAGTTCCCGTACATGTGACATTGGGAAACAAATTTTGGAGGCTTTCAAGCTAATGCTGTGTTGAGCGGAAACACTGTTTCCTTAAAATTCTCAAATACATAACCGAAGATTTGGTTATTCAAGGCTTGAAGAGTAACAACGTGCACTTATTGCAATAAATGTTGTTTTGTAGAATTTTATTGGAAATGATATAGGATAAAACTTTGTCCAAATATATCTTTGTTAACCCATCAGATTACATGTCTAATTAATTGGGGCTTTCATTTGGGTTACTGGAGACGGGATCAAAGCGAAACTGAAAGTTTTTTGGAAAGTAATGGCGGTCGCCAACATTCTGCGAAGTTGTATGCTTACTCGTCCTAGCTGCACACAAGGCTTTTGTCCTTCTTGCCCTGGTGCGCTGCAGTATGCATGCTCCTACATTTCAAATTTCCCTTCATTCGTCACCAGTAATAAATCAACAGTTGCAGCAGTGACAAGAAAAAGAGTATTATTAGTTTCATCCTTCTGCACCAATGTGGATGCCACTTCATCAGTAACCTCCCCATCCTCCACTGCTCCAACATTGGCGACACCAGTCACGGGAACAAAGGAAGGCACTCTGTCGTCCTCCATTAACCCCGTGGCTTCTAATGATCAAATAAAGGACGCGGCAAACATGCTAGACATTAGAGTTGGGTGCATCCTCAAGGCTTGGAAACATGAAGAAGCTGAATCTTTGTATGTCGAAGAGGTGGATGTTGGTGAGCCAGAGCCGAGAATCATCTGTAGCGGCCTTGTCAATTACATACCATTAGATCAACTTCAGGTAATCCTAACAAAGTTTTCCCCATTCTTTGTCTATGTACCATTAATCTCCATTCAGATAACCAATGTACAGTTAATAATAATGCATCCATCTCGTTTCAAAACATCTTTTTTTTTCCTCTTTAAATAAACTGCACCTAGAATGAGAAGAATGGCAAAAATTGATTCATGCGGCCTATCCTGTCATGGGGCCTGAGGCTTATCATTTTATGAGTGGACTTATGGCTTTGTCATTCTTGTTGTCACACCATGAAAAGCAGATTTCATTTTGGAAGCTTGGGCTCGAGTCATGCCATCATTTGAGATATGATTATGTATTGTCCAGGGCAAAAAAGTAGTTGTCCTCGCTAATCTAAAGCCAAGGAACATGCGTGGAATCAAGTCATGTGGAATGCTTATGGCTGCTTCTGATGCATCACATGAGAATGTTGAGCTTCTTATGCCTTCTGATGATTCCATCCCTGGTGAAAGAATATGGTTTGGCACAGAAGATGAAAGAGAGTGCCAACCTGTTGCTGCCACCCCCAACCAGGTTACCCTTCTTTAGAAAATCTAAGTTTGACTACAGGCTGCGTTAGACAAGTTTTGGGTTCAGGAGATTGCTTATATATGGCATTTCAAATTTAAGCACTTTTTCATTGAGGTTAGAATTATTTGATTCTGCGCCAAAAATTCCAATTGCACAAGTACGTGTTACTTTTTTTTTTTTTTTAATAATAGATGGAAAGATTATCAGAAGGAAGAAATCAGAGATATTCAAATATTCTTTAGTTCATTTTTCTGACTTTCTGACTTTCAGCTATTTTTCTTTGTTCTATTCTGAATTTCAAGTACAAGTCTTCTCTGTGTTGCAAATCTCCCTATGACAAGTTTAGAAAGAATAACTCTTATTTGATCTCTATAAGTGCTAGGCTGGAAATAATTGCATTTTGATTGAGTTTTTAATAGAAAATAAATATAAAAATTCAAAAAAGTAAGGTTGACAATGCCCCTTTTTCTTTGAACTGGCCCAATCAAAAATCCTTCAATTCTCAAACTTAAAATAGAATAGAAGAAATTATACTTTCATACAATATTTAAATTGAATTATCTGTAATGATCAATGAATTGAGTTTCATTCTTCATTCTATATCTATATGTGTCAAAATCCTAGCAACACTTTAATTTATTCCCGAGATAGTTGGACCCGAATTGACGAACAACCAATACCAGTATTAGGTTGGGATTAATGAAATGTTGGGTTTGTCCAAGTAATTGCACCTTTACTCCAGATACTTTACTCTCCTCCTAGTACAGGCACACTTAGCATGATCACGGCACTTATGCTCTCAGACGCTTCACATGACACAGCACATTGATAACGATTACGTACATACCCTCTACATACTCTTGAACCTCTTTCACCTAGCTAACTGTGATGATCTTTGAGCCACTGTCGCCTGTTCGGCAGTTAGGCTAGCAAGCCCGTAGTTTGCTGTTACCTTGGGTTTTTGTGAAAGTTTGATCTAGTTGTATTTCGTTTGAAAATTTCAAACAACATTCATTGGGTATCCATGAAGATATAGAAAGTTTTTTTGTCTTGGTCCCAACCATTATAAAATATCTTAAAGAAATGATTTTAGGAGAACTGAACTCAAATTGCAAATTAAGGGTTTGTGCACCCACGTGGGTTTGTCCCAGTGCAATCGGACGTGACCAGCAGAGGAAAATTGACAGGTAATGACAAGGTCAGCAGTTTTCAACGCACATCACCGAGGCTGCCCCTCAACACTTGGTTGCTTCACATCATGAGAAGGCCGCAATAGTAGGAGAGTGTTGCGTTAGCATATAGAATATTGCGTCGAATCTGTTGTTTTCCTTTTTGCTTATGGCAATTCTCATGTTACCCACAGATTCAGAAGAAGAAAATCTGGGAATTAGTGCAGCCTCATCTGAAGACAGATTCGTCATGTGTTGCTGCACTGGGTGAGCATTTCATGCGGACATTAGCAGGTTTTGTGATCTGCAAATCTCTGAAGAATGCAAACATTTCCTGATCTGACTCGTAAATATGCCCGACAAGATGACTCCTCTGAATGAATTCATTCATATAGCTTGTGCTAGAGAATTTTTGGAACTGGTTATTCTTCAATTTCATCCAACTTGAGATGTGGTCATGATGCCCTTACCCTTGTTTTGGCCACATCGTAATTTGCAAATAGGATGTCTTTCGCCTAAGCTTGGGCGTATGGTCATAGTGCCTTAACATTTTTTTTTAGGATGAAGGCATTGATGTGGTGGAAGTTCCAATTTGGGACCAAATTCAACTACGTGTTCAATAGTCAATAGTGATTTCATTGAAATATAATATGTAATAAATAATATTCCCCTTCCATGAGTCATGCGGATAATAGGTGAAGAATAGTTATTATGATTAGTCATAGGTTGGAATAGTTATTTTTTATCGGATTCTGCTCATCTTTAAAAAATGTTATTTTTCATGTACTTTCCTTATGATTTATTTTATATTTTTATGAAATACCTATTTTCTTTCATGAACCAAACATAATACGACATGCAATTGTCAACCACCAACCTTCTAATGTAACACCATTCATTATCAGGTAACCAACTCATAAAAGTTTATAAAACAAACTTTAACCACTTGTTTGGTCCGTAGAATATCATAGAATAAATATTTCATGAAAATATAATATATAACAAATAGTATTTTCATGAAGCATAGATGAAATGACTATTCTAGTGAATCATATGAAAAATAAACAAGAAATACCTTATTACGAATTATACCTTAAAGAGTTATTCCTTGTCCTACTCTCTTATTGTTTTTATTATATTTTTACAAAATACCAAACCATTCGGGCCCGATAGATATTTGTTAAACACATTAGGGCTTATGCTCTTCTGTAAGTTTGTAAATTTTTCCGTACACATTTTCTATGCATCTAAACTTACTGCAAGAAATAAGGCTATGTATAATACATAGAGTAGAAATAGAATTGATTATAAAGATTATAACCATTTCTCACTTAAATGAAAAAATAACCCTTTCAATGAAACATGATTTTACTTATTTTATTTCATTCAGTGTACCAAACATGGCCGTATAAAAGCAAATACTGCAAACCATAATAATGAACTATGCCATTGAATGTACAGTTATTTCAGTAATCAACTACAACTTTAAATACATATTACGAAAAAGGAACGACGGACATTCAATTCTTGAAGAATCACGTTATTGATTAAGCACACGATGATAAAATCCGACATAACGACAGTCCCTCTTCAAGCTTGGCACTTGCAAGACAAATCATCTCAGGAAATCGCTAAAAACAGCAAACAAATCCCCGTGGACATAATCATTATCTACCAAGCTGACCAAGAAATAACTTCCCTGCACCTGCAAAAACATCAAACACATAAATACCCCCTACTACTTTGCCAAATCCTTGGGGGGAAAAAAAAAAACTAACGAAATATGTAGCATAAAACCATTTTTTTTACAAGAAGGTCCTCCAACAACTCAAAATGAATAACTTGAATGTTAAGTTGGTTAGAAAGCCTCGTTAAACTTGATATATGTTCCCTATGGTTTCTAAACCTAAGACCATTTTGACAGTAGGTCCCTCCAAACTTGAAATTGATGGGATCATGACATATTTAAGCATAACTTTTGGAAACATAGGAACGCTTTACATAACAAAACCAGCCCTAGGAGTCTTTGTTTGCTTCACTGTGTTGTGCATACAATTTTTTCTTCACTCTTTGCTTTTAGGGGTTCGTTTAGAAATGTATAAAGCACTAACCTCTTTGAGCAGTTTTCGGGAAGGGTCACCCTCAGGATACAACTGAGCCCATCCTCTAGACCAGATTTCGAATGCCTCATCCTTCCACACCATAAAGCTTGCAGGATCCACAATGGTCGGTTGGATGATCTCCATTGCCGGGAATACTCCCCAAGTCACCGCATTCACACTGGCTTGACCAATGTTTGAAAGTGATTTCCCTTCTTTATTCACAGCAATATAGGTAAGATATGGATGGGCCTTGCATTTCTCAATCAGTGCATTCAACTTTTCCTTAGAGCAGAAAAATTCCACATAGGCCTTCTGATAAACATACCCGCCTGGTCCTCCCCAACCTGGAAAACCATGGTTAGCTTATGCTTAGAAACTTACACGCCAAGTACTATATTAGGACTTGGAATTAGCCACACCATAGTTAGAATCTTGACCCTAAGTATACCCATTTCTACATAAGCCACTTTAATGAACAATACTGCTACTCTGGACAGCTAGTTTTATTTAAGAATAATTCTATTCATCCCTACCAAATCCTAAGGAGTTGAGGTGTCAGCACATGAATGAAAGTCAATGAAATAATATCTAAATATTTATGTTGACACATAAGTTTTTCCAGGATACAGTAGCAATGCGTAGCATTACTCTTTGTTTAATTTGTGAACTGGAACCACTTACATTTCTAGTTCTCTTGATAGGATGTGTGACATGCAAACACATTGAACTTACCAACTGATGGTGCATCAGATTTGGCGCCATTAACTGCAGGCTGGCTATTGATTGTCAGAAAACCCTTCGTGTTAATATTTCCAAGCTGTTCGTTTATGATCCTTGTCTCTGCCTGAAGCCCATCTAATTCTGACCAAGGACTACTTCTCGCTTTCCCAAGGCAGTGTTTCATAAACCTCTGATACATAATAAGTCAAAGACCCAGATTAAAAACATATTTCCAATTCTGTCGGAGAATGGGAGTAGAGAACGCAGAAAAACTACGAGAACTGTATGCTGGAAACTGCACCTCATGAATATCTTCAATGTTTTTCAGTGGGACAACCCACTCTTCATGAAGTTTCTTGTCACGTGCACGTGGCCGCATGAACTGTTAAACAGTTACTGCTGGAGTTATATAAGGGCAGTGCACACACGCACGTGTATATAAACATGAAGCCAAATAAGAATTGAAGCTTTAAATCATTCTAAATAACATATAAGGAGTCAGTAATTTATGCAGGTGATTCAATAAAGTACTAAGACTTGAGTGATACAAATACATCAGAGTTGCACAAAGCAAGATGTTAAAGAGAACACACCTATGTAAATTTATAATTAGATAAGACTTATACAGCGTTATTATAAACTCTATGCCACGGGATTCCATCATTTAACACAACCATAAGCCTTAGTGCCATTGTTTGTCATGTAAAGAAAAAGCAGCATCAGAAACGCCTGTCATTTATCAGTGTGAGAAACATCAAAAGCCATCTTAGCCAAGGTCAAATTTGTTTACACTATTTTTTTTTCCCCAGCAACAAAGTAAGCAGCATCCAATTGCTTGGATCATTTCCACCCGAGAAACTTCAGAAACCATCTCAGGAAGGCTAAATTTTATAAAGTGCTACTGGTGTAGATTATTTACTGAACATTTATTGATCAGCTGGGTTATGAAGCCAAGGTTATTGCTGAGAATATTATCCCACATCGAGAAACTAAACCCTAGAAATTTAATTAATAAGATCTTGGAACCACTCCACCTACTGCCAATTGGTTTTAGGATAGAAACCCCCAGACTTTTTTTCTTTTTCTTTTTTTAATCAAAAACCCCAGACCGTGTCAGTTATTTTTACCCAAAAAAAAACTATTCAATTACGAGCTCATATTAAGTGACTCGAGCGAATAGAAAATTAACTGTCAATATTAAAGCTAGCCAAACAATACTCGATAATGACTTGGAGGTGCCATCATAGTGGCTTCTTTTGTTTGCTGCACCTTTGACTAATATCTGAATCGTCATTCTCAGAAAAAAGGTGTTTGGCTTCGGTTACTGTGTGTGTTATGTGCATGGAAGAGTGATTTGCTCCCTTTCTTCTGCATTTTCTATAGGTGATTGAAAAATGGAATTGGATGTTCTGCTGCCTTGAGATTAGCTGGGTTATTAACCTCCATCTGGCTCAAACTTGTTAACGTGTTGGCACAATTTACCAGGCACTGGATATCCAAAAACTTATATGCATAGCTCCTAGAAACAGTCAACTTACTATTTATTCTATATTTTAATATTGCAACTCATTTTTGCTCTTATTTAATATCAATATCATCAGAAATGCCATATACATCACAGTTTGGCAGCGATTGAACCAACAGTCTGACCTTTGACCCTTGAACAATGAAAGGTCCTGTATTTAGAGCATTAGTATTTTTCCCCCTTTCACTTTCTAGTTGCAATAATTCATTAGGATGCAATAATAGCACGCATATAATTCAACATCACTAAAAGCAGAAACAGAGTGAATCAAAACAAACACAATGGAAAAAAAAAAAAAAAAAAAAAAAAAAGATGAAAAAAAGGGATAAAACCAATAACCCTGGAGCAATCAACTGGATAAATTTTATCTAGAATAGAGATGAAATGAATGAATATCCATAAATAAATCTACCTGATGATCAGCTAGAGCTCCATATGAGGGATTGCAAGTATCTCCCCACCTGCCGTGCGGGTATTGGTCCCACCCAGTAGTCCTTGATATGTAACTCTTTGGACGATTCGCCCTACAATCATTTATTCATAAAGATCAGATCTATAAAATAAAATAAAATAAATTATATCATGGCACATCCGTTCTCCTACCATATTAACAATTTACTTTTGAACCAATCGCATACCAGAAAATTGGCCGAACATCCTCTTTAACACGGAAGACATTTGTAGGGGGTCTCCAAGGTAAGGGCCTTGGACATTTGGACTCTTCAATCACTCCAAGATTCTACAGAAAATATTTAGCGAGGCTCAACTCTAAGAACTGGGAAATACTAATCGGCCAAACAAAATAAGGCCTTCTCAAGACAAAACTAGCAAATAGGATATAATAACAACCAGAAGAATTGCCAAAGCTGATTTCTCCATGTTTAGCGTATAAAGATGCACTGTCTTGATCCCATGAGCCAAAATCTTCTTGCACATTTCTGTTCCAAGGTGAATTCCAAAAGCTTTAACAGCTTCTTCATTATCCTTGATAGGCTCCAAAGCGGCAGTAATCTCTGATGGTATCTACAGAATGTTAGATGTACAAATTATATGTCAATACTACCAAACAATCCATAAAATGCAACAAATCATATCTGCACAATACATCAAAAAGAACAGTAAAATATGTGCTTCATTTTGAAGAATAATAGAAACAAAACACATCCAAAATCCGGGAAAAAAATTGATTCATAGGAAGTAGCTACCTTAGTTTTGCAAAAGCCAGTCATGCGCAAGAAGCCCTTGTAGTTGTTAATGGGCATAATGCCTGGAACAATGGGACAATTTATTCCAATTTGACGGCAGTCATTCACAAATTTGAGGAAAATATCAGTATCATAGAATAGTTGGGTTACAATGAGATCTGCCCCAGCGTCAACCTACAAAATAAACATCCCATTAGCACAGCAAGAAAGAGGAGGCAATGTAAGCATCTGATTACAAGACACTAAAAAAGCCATTTAAGTTCTAATATGCAGATGCAATTATGCAATTTCTACTGGAATTGATCTTGGAAACTTTCAAAGAACCAAGGCAGGGAAGAATGGGCCGAAATATCTCTCCTTAAACAACCATTCCTTTTCAGGTTTTACAATAAAAGGAAACCACAAGTACCTGCGAATGTTACATAAATGTCAGACCAGAATAATCATGTTAAAACTTTTTTCTTTACCCTTCAAGATCTAGAAAAAGATATTAGTAAGCATTTTCACAACAGGAGACGCAGATCCCAGTTTTGATCAGAGGAAGGACAAATACGGAGTTCATATTCAATATTATTTCATCCAAAAAAAATTAATCTGTGACTGCCTGATAAATAGAAAGTTGAACAACAAGAAGACACAAATCTACATAATACCATCACAAATAAGAACAGACACTCCCCCTGTGTGATCAAAATAGTATTAAGCTGTGATATGTGATGCACAACGTACCTTTCTCTTCAAGTACGCGAGATCGTTCTGATACCCTTCTGAAGTAGCCAACCCATCACTTTGTATGACATCGGGATGCGCCTCCGGATACCCCGCAACTGTCACTCCGAAGTAATCACCATACTTCCCGCGGATATGCTCCACCTGCAGGGAGAGAGAAACAGGCCGGCAAAATGTGAGACCCTAAACAAAGAGATAGAAAGAAACGCGCTGTTAGATTAGGAATCGGAACCGTACGAGATCGAGTGCACACGCGAATCCACCCTGGATCTGGACGAACTTGTCCTGGCCGTGAGGTGGGTCGCCGCGGAGCGCGAGAACGTTCTGAATGCCATTGGATTTGATGGTGGAGAGCGCGTGGTCGATCTTCTCCACGGGCATGTTGGTGCAGGTGAGGTGCATCATGGTCTCGACGCACACCATGTTCTGCATGCGGTTGGCGATTTCTAGGGTTAGGTCGGCGGTGGAGCCGCCGGCGCCCCACGTGATGTCGCAGAATGCGGGGCCGTGAGCCACCATCCGATCCATCCTCTCGAACAGATTCTCCACCCCGTCGTCGGTCTTCGGCGGGAAAAACTCAAACGAGAACACCACTTTCCCTTCATCTGCACCCCGGATCTTCTCGATCACCTTCATTCCCTCGCTCCGATGATTTCTGACCCGCTTCTCAATTCACAATGTAGAGGATGAATTCGATCTGGTTCAACCAGATCTGGAGGTGGCAGACGAATCAGGCAGCTGGTTTGAAACGCTCGTCTCTCTCTCTCTCTCTCTCTCTCTCTCTGTTTGTGGGATTGTGAGCTAAATCACCACTGGAGACTTTTGAGGACGAAGAAGAGATCACTGAAGTACAGGGATTTCCATATTCGCCCTTTAATATGGGATGAGATCTGCGATTTATTCCTTACCCACCCCCGCCAACACCAACAACCGCGCGAGCAAAAGAGCCGACTAAGTGACACGCCTACGCATTTTTCATTTTGGTTCTTGATTCTTGCTTTCGTCCTTTACTTAGCCCATATCTTAATCAAGTAATTATAAAAAAAAATTATCGAAAAATAGAATATATATACTAATTGACGTGTGTCGATTATTAAAATGACCTCATTTTACTAAGAAACTTTTCAACTTACACTTAAAGTTTTTAGTAAAATGATACTGTTTTAGCGGTGGATGCATGCAAATTGCGTATTTTATGGTGCGCACTATATTTTTTTATATTTATATCCTAGATTAATATGAACAGATCTAACATACATAATTAAAATAATAAGAATTTGAAAAATAAGAGTTCTAAGGCTTTTTTTGAGGTAAGGAGAAGGCTAAAGCTTAAGAAAATGAAATGAGAAATTATCTCTCAATTCAACATACAGAGAATCAAGCCCTGACCTCTACCGTAACTTACCACCAAGAGATGGGCTACTACTATTACTTGCTAGTAATAAGTTTCTTATTTGGGGTGCATAACGAATAAGCATCGGAATAAGATAAGCTTGATATGTATTAAATGAATGACCGTCAAAAATTAAGCTAACGTTACCATATAATACATAATGAAATTGAGTAAATGAAGGACCGGATTGGAAAGCTTAAAAAATCATTCTAGCTTTTTAGAAACCTAAAACATAGATTTTCTAAAAAAAGGAAAAACTCAAAATTGTAACTTTATTGAATTGACTTTCGTAATACATTTGTGATTTTCGAAAATCTATTTTAAACTTTTCGATAAATCTTCAAACACAAAGTTTTTATCAGAGGTAATTTTTTGAAAGATAAAATTAAAGATAAGCTCCTCGAATTGACTCTAAAACAGTTTTATGGCTTGACTTTAATTTAATTTATAATAAATTGTGGCATTTTTTTATTTATTAAAGCGTGAAAGGATAAACTTTTCTTCCCTTATTTACCAAAAAACAAGCCCTTCTCTTCCCTTCTCTTTTTTTTTTTTTTTTTTTTTTCTCCCTTCATTACAATTTTGTACGTCGACTGTGATGAAAAGGGTTGGTGGACAGAGAGGGAGGGAGAGAGAGAGACTCGAACTGGGGTTGGTGGGTGGGACCCATGCCACCTAATGCATCCACTTCCTCGGCAATTCCTCGGCGCACATGGAGCGCTTTTTTGTTTTTGCCATTTTCGACAAAACTTTTTCTTTTTTCTTTTTTTTTGGCCTAACCCCAAATAAGTTTTCGTTTCTCCAAAATCCATTAGTAAAATAGCGGGGGTTTACAAAGCTCGTTACAAAAGCAATGACTAAATAAACGACAGAGTTTTTTTATAATAATAATTAGCAACTAATGATGGTCGTGGTTTGTTCGTTAATCATACAGTCAATATATATTAGAGTCCTAAAATTTGTCATAAAACGCATGACATCTACCATATTTAAAATTTTTATAATGACTGAGATATTGCTCGTAGTTATAAGATATTTTTAATATAGTTCATCACTAGATAATTTAAAATTTGTTGGATTTCTAAGTTAAAGTTTGGGTTGAATAATGTTTAAATTTCTTTTGAACTCGAATGATTTAAATTAGGCTTTTAATATTTATTTACATGCTGAAATTTTCTTTTAAAATTTCACCTAGTTTGGATTATTGTTACTTAAAATTGTGGTTGGATTATGTTTATAATTTCACTATTGTTGCTTAAATGTTTAAATTATTACTAACCATATTACACGCGCTCCACGAGTGCTCAATGGCTTTCGATTGATGTAAAATATTTGAAGGAGTGTGTCAGATTATTAATAGTTTGAGATAAGATTTTTAAGCTATTATATTTGAAAACAGCAAGAAAAACGAGTTTGAAGAGTGGATAAATTTTGAAACCTTTAGTTATATTTGAAGTTTAAATTTTGAATTTTCAACTATCATTTGACCTCCCATTCTCAATTAAATTATAATAATGGCAGTTAAAAGGTCTTTTAGCTTTATAATAGTATAGATTACCATGTCTCAGGGTTTTTGAATATCTTACTTTGCTCATTATGCTTTATTGTACGATCTATATATTGATTTGTTTAGGAATATCATTAATTATTGATTCAAGTCCAGGATGGTTGAGCTGTGAAAGAGAGAATAATGGAAGATTTGACTCAAGGGATATAACTAAGTTGGTAGAGCTCCACTCTTGTGATTGGATCATTGCGATTACGAGTTAGATGTCTAATGTTTCAAAAATAGAAAACTTTTTATGTTTCTATATAAAGGTAGATGTAGATCTATGAATATGGGATGTCATGTGAGTATCAACAAGCTCTCCAAGCATGTTGAGAATCAGGCTCAGAGTCGCTTTCCCAGCTGTAGTACTTATAGTTCACACACGTATAAAAATATTTATATTTTGAAAAAAAAGCTAGTGAGAGGGAAAATTGGGATGGTAAAATTGGCTTAATTGACTCAATCTATCCGTCTTCTTAGCAGACAATAATTTCTCTTATCCAAATTAATTTTTTTATTCAAAGTGGGTGAATTTTTTTATACCAACTTAAAGTTAATCATGTGCTGAAAAAGGATTCAAAATTGACCCGATCTTCACACCTGTATTCCCCTAGAATGCATAGAGGTTATTGAGCTGCGGCTCAGAAATGTTTTCTTTTATATTTAAACTCATAGAAACTAAGCTAAAAAATTAAGGTGGGCTTACCATAGAGTAACTCTACTTGCATACCTCAAAACACTATCCACATTGAAATGCTGATGAGGCAAACTCTTACCAATCTTTCAAGTGATACTCTAATCAAGTAATAATAGAATAAACAACTGAAAATTTAACACGTGAATAATGTTTTTGGGATGAGTATGATTACTCCTCACCAGGCTCTCCCAGTTGGGCCTAGTTAACCGAGCCCAAGCTTTTAGTCTGGGCCCAAACCAAAGCCCGAGTCCAAATCTATGAATTTGATCCTGAGCCGTGAAGTTTATTATAAGAATCCAATAGAAATATATAAAGGGAAGAAGGGAATATAGCATAACACAAGAAGGTAATAAAGCATCAATACCGACTCATCCACAGTTAGATGAATCCATTAAAGAAGAAGAAGTGAAATTCAAGTTAAAAATAGTGGGTCCCAGTCCTAATCCAAGCCCAAGCCCCAGTAAAAGTCGAAGCGCAAACATAAGTCAAAGCCCAAGTCAAGGGTTAAATGCAGCAAGCCTCCCCGACCGAAGTATCGAGCCACTCATTTCCCCATTTTTGTTCTTCTGGCAATCGCCAATAGAAACAAGCACAGAAGCACAAACGGGGAACCCCCTCCCCCAACGGAACGGGAACCTCCCCAGTTCAATTAAAGATTAAAAAATAAAAAAATGATATAGGCATGTTAATTTTTATGAAATTTGAAAATAAATACTTTATTTATGCTAAACGGGTGAAGAAATGACATTTAAAAATTAAATATAATTTTTAATGCTTAAAATTAATAGATTTTATATTTTTAAATCTCATAAAAATTAATATTACTCTGTATTTTAATATTTTATTTTTATTTGTACAGTTAAAACTATTAAAATATTTATTCAAAATATAAAAATTATGAAACCATACATAGCTGCACGCTTTGGACCGAACAGGATCCAAATCCTCCCCCAACACCTCACATGACATGACACGACTGGATCCTACATGGAGGGATTGTTTTGAACACTGCTCAATGTCCATTCACACCGCCGAAACGTAAATCAACACAATCTGGTTTCACATCACCGAATTTGAACTAATTTAAAAATTTAGCCTCTCCCTGCTCATGTTGATGAGCATTACCGAGACTGGCCTCGTGCGCGTGCACTCCACGGGTCCGAGGGCATTTTAGACTACCTATTCGTAAAAATTTTACTTTTTTGGGGACTTCTAGGCAATTTGGGCTTTTAGGAAAATTCAGGTCATTTGGGGACATTTTTGACCGTTTAATTATGTTGGCGGTTTTAAGATATTTTGAATTTTTCGGGGGTATTCATATGACTAATTTAGAAGAATAAAAAAGCAAGACTATTCCCCTCTTGACGTAAGTTTTCATTAGAATTCGATCTCAAAAAGTAACTTTTGAGGGTGACTTCATCACTCATCGAAAAGTGACATGTGAGCTTGGATTCAAGAAAAGTCTTTTTAGATAGAAAAAAAAGTACTTTCTAAGTAGTCTTCAACACTTTAAAAATGCCTAAAAGGTTCACAATGCTCGAAAAATGTCTGAAGAATTTGTTTGATTTACAGAATCTCATATTTTCATCGAGTATCATATTATTCAAAATGTGATGCCAGGGAATGTGATACCCAGAATGTGACATTCGCTTGTTTGGTATACTTATTCAAAGTCATCATAATGTGATATTATTATATTTGGTACAAACAAATAGATTCAATGAATGCTAAAGTTTTCCATTGATACAAATTATTTACATAATTAAAAAGAATACTTATTTTAAAGCTAACACTAAGACAAAAGTTTACCTATTTTTATATTTTAAAGGATTAAGAATTTAATTCAATAATTTAATAACTAAAAATATAATTTATTTAATATAATAATAAATATCTAAAAATAGTATTATCAACTCTTTATTATAAGTAATATATATTTACTACCATTATTATTATTACCACCAAAGAGTGTTAGTGCCGAATTTGCGGATGCGTCTCGTTAATAATTGTTACCATACAATCTATTACGGAATTCAATCAAATGATTCCATAAAATATTATATTTGAATGAAAAATAAAAAATATTGATATTATTTGATAGTAAATTAGTTGGCTCAGGTGGGAAAAATAAAATAAAATAAAACCCGCCACTCATTTCAGCAAGGCCCACCTCCTTCGAATTTTTTATGAGTTTTTACCGTCAGTAATTTATAAGATATCAGAGACTTTTCCCTATTTCCCTTCTGGAATTGCAAGGGAACCATCAGAAAAGTTTAAAACGGCTAAAATGCTCTGAACCCAAAAGTCTAAAATACCCTCGTTAAATTACTGACGCGCACGCGAACGGCTAGTTAATTATGTCACCCCTACCCGTAATTAGCGCCGTTTGCTGGATGCGTTACGGACGTAGCTATCAATTACACTCTGCATTTAAAAACAAAGAAGAAAAAGCGCGTTTGGAATGATCGACGAACCTCCCTCATCACTCTACCTTCTCCTTCATCACCCTTCCCCACAGAGAGAGAGAGAGAGAGAGAGAGAGAGGACAAAAGACAGCACACAGCGGCGAAAAGCAGAAAGAGAGAGGGAGAGAGAGAAAAGCTAAAAAAGTATCCGTTCAGATTGCAACAAATCATGACATTACACGTTGAGAAGGTGAGCCAACCCTCATAGCTGTCTTCCGTCCATCCCCAGCGTCTCCCCTCTCTCTCTCTCTCTCTCTCTCTATTTCGGACTTCATGCACCACCAAACCAAACCATAGACTGATGTGAAAGCTTCTTACTTTTTTTCATTTTCTTATCTTTGAGGACGTTCCCTTTTCTGTGTTTGAATTCATGATCCTGCTGTTTGGGAAATCTTGGGTTTTTGTCCCTTTTTTTGGAAGGTAATCTTGGGCGGTTGTTACTGCTTTATGCTGGTCTATCTCTGTATCCTGCTTACTGTCATCCCCCAATCTCATCCTGGAAAACAAGGACAGCTGTTCAGCTCAGTTCCAGAGTGAGCCAATTGAATCCTTCCTGTGAGTTTCGTTGATTAGGACTTCTAGAGTTGATGTTGAACAATCTCCATTAAGGGTGTTGCGTTATTTTTGTTCCTCCTTTTTAATCTCAATTTGGGTTGCTGTGGTAATGGGCTTTTGACTTGTGAGGTTTCTTAATTTCAGCTTCGTCTCAATATTTTATCTCATTCCTCCTTTCTTAGTTCTGGGTTTTAAGCAACCATGATTCGTTACCGCAAATTTGGGTTTTGGGTTTTGCACGCCATGTGTTTGATGGAAGTTGTGTTAGGGTTTGTTCCTGCGGACAACTACCTTATAGACTGTGGATCATCCCAGAACACAACTGTGGGAGGCCGAATTTTTGTGGCCGATGAGTCTGATCCCAATATTCTTTCAACCCCGCAGAAGATTCTTGCCAAAGCAGATTCTAAAAGTTCTTCATTGTCTCCCAATGCCAATGATTTTGCTCTTCACCAAACTGCCCGAATATTCAATGGAACCTCTAATTACACATTCCCAATCAAACAGAAGGGGCGGCACTTTGTTCGCCTCTACTTTTTCCCTTTGGCGACGGAGAATTACAATCTGAGCACTGCAAAATTCTCCGCATTTGTTCAATCTTCTCTCACCCTCTTCAAGGATTTTCAGCTGCAAAATGCTTCTTTGGTAAAAGAGTACTCTTTGAACATCACTTCAAATAATCTACTCCTCACGCTTTCCCCTTCCACCAATTCATTTGCCTTCCTGAACGGCCTGGAAGTTGTTTCAGCCCCCGATGAGCTCATCTTGAACGAGGTATCCACCATTGATCCGCCAGGTGATTACCAAAATCTGCAGAATCAGGTCTTAGAGACTGTGATGAGGGTTAATATGGGAGGCAAGGAAGTATCCCCCCGAAACGATACCTTGTGGCGGCGTTGGGCTTCCGACGACGCTTACCTGAAGCACAGTAATCTTGCTGCGCCCATATCGAAAATGGAAGCTGTAAATTACACCGGTAAATGGCCCACTCCCGATATCGCACCCCTATCAGTCTACGGCACGGCAACTAAGTTGAGGTCTGAAATGGACCCAAATCTCATCGCCAATGTGACATGGCTTTTTGATGTTGACCCTGGTTTTGACTACCTGCTAAGGTTTCACTTCTGCGATATCGTGAGTACCTCTCCAGGAACCCTCTTTTTCAATGTGTATGTTAATTCATGGATTGTTTCTAGGAACCTTGATCTGAGTAGTCTAACATCCAACACCTTGGGCGCCCCATACGCTAAGGATGTTGTCTTTAGGGTAAGCAATAGCCGGGTTCTCACTGTAAGTGTTGGTTCGTCGGCCGGCGGCGTTCATGAAGCGAATGGTATCCTTAATGGGCTTGAGATCATGAAGATCAACAACTCCAAGGGCAGCCTCGATCCCGCGGATTCTGCTGTGAAGTCATTGACAACAACAAGATCCGGAATAAAACTCGGGGTTATTCTGGGTTTGGCTTTTGGGGTGCTGTTTATTGTTTTGATGTTGGGTCTGGCTGTCTACCATGTTTGTAGAAGAAGAAAGCTAGCACATGTGGGTCTTGCGGAGAGTAAATTCTCCAATGAATCAACCATCTTTAGTAGTTCAAAAATTGGATACCGCTTCCCATTTGTTGTGATTCAACAGGCTACTGATAATTTTAGTGAAAATCTGGTCATAGGGGTTGGTGGCTTTGGGAAAGTTTACAGGGGGGTTTTGAGAGATGAAACTGTAGTGGCAGTGAAAAGGGGAAACCCTCAATCCCAACAGGGAGTTGCCGAATTTCGTACTGAAATCGAGATGTTGTCTCAGTTCCGGCACCGTCATTTGGTATCCCTTATTGGGTACTGCGACGAACAAGATGAGTTGATCATAATCTATGAATACATGGAGAATGGAACCCTAAAGGACCACCTCTATGGCTCAAATTTCCCCCGGATGAGTTGGAAACAGAGGCTTGAGATTTGCATTGGATCAGCAAGAGGGCTGCATTATCTCCATACCGGGTCTGCAACAGCAATCATTCATCGGGATGTGAAGTCTGCAAATATCCTATTGGATGAGAGTCTCATGGCCAAAGTTGCTGATTTTGGGCTTTCCAGAAATGGTCCTGAGATAGACAAGACTCATGTTAGCACTGCAGTGAAAGGAAGCTTCGGGTATCTCGATCCAGAGTACTTGACAAGGCAACAACTGACTGAGAAATCAGACGTGTTCTCGTTTGGCGTCGTTTTGTTCGAAGTCCTATGCGGGAGACCTGTTATAGATCCGTCCCTTCCACGAGAAAAGGTCAACTTAATAGAGTGGGCAATGAAATGCCACAACAGGGGGGAGTTGGAGGAAATCATAGATCCTTATCTTTCAGGTCAAGTAAACCCGGATTCTTTGAGGAAGTTTGGAGAGACGGCTGAGAAATGCTTGGCCCAATATGGTCTAGACCGGCCGTCGATGGGCGACGTCTTGTGGAACTTGGAATGTGCACTTCGGCTTGAAGTGGATGAACTGATCTCTGATGATGGCGATGAAATCCCTCTGCAAGTTAACGATGGCGGCCCCTCCTGGGAGGCGAGTACAGCGCAATTCAGCTCAGTGAGTGCTAAAGAACTCGCTGGGATATCAATGAGTAAGGTTTTCTCAGAGATGGTGAATTCGGAGAGGTAGTGCGAGTTGCATCCTCCTCGGAAGTGGTGTCGAGCGATTGAATTTATCTGTTTCATCGCTGGTTGTGAGAATCGTGTAAAACTTGTTGGAACTTCATGGTTCATTAGTTTATTCTTCGTCTCGTCAAAAGTAATTTGTTTTAATTCTGCATCTGCACATTTGCGAGTGTGATGTTTTCATCCTGTGGTTGCTCAACTCTTCTTGGCTTCTGCAAAAGCAGCTTCTTCATTTGTATACATGCATGTAGGCATAAACCATCCCATTCTAAATCTATTCCTCAAAAAGCAAAAGAGAAAGGAGAGGATTTTAACCAAAATATAAGGATGATGTCCGTGCTTAAAATGTTATCATATTGTATTTCTTTAATTTATGACAATTTTAATAATATCAAATTAATGACATCCAATTATGCAGCGAAGATCGACATATTAAAACGTAAAAATGCTCGAATCCAGTTTTGTATTTGTATTAGGGAGATATGGGTACCAAATTTTGAATTTAGATCACATGGATCGAAAGCAAATGAGAAAAAATGGGGAGTATGCAAATTTTCATACAATTTAATAATGTATACAAGGTGCTCGTGATTGTATAATTTTAGTGTTTCATATAATCCAACTAGAAGATGTTAAAGAACTCTTCTAAAAATCTATTGAAAATATCATTTTTTTCAAAGCATTTTCAAGTCATCTTGAAATCATTCCTAACATTTCTTATATGCTTATCTTTTTAAAAATGTCGACGTTATGTTTCAAATATTTCTTGACAACTTTATAAGCCAACCACAACAATATCAAACTAATGATAACCAATTATAAAATGAAGATGGAAATTTCTGCGGACTATATGTAAACATGCTATTCAGCTATTTTAGAATTTTTAAATAATTTTATGTAGTATGATTTCTTCAACAACAAAATATGTGTATTAAATAGCATGGGTTGAAAAAGACAACTATAGAAGAATTCAAATTTTAATAATATTCACTCTGATCAAATTATATTAAATTGATAAATCTATATATATATATGTATGTATACTATCCTTCGGCTTATAGGATTAATATTTGTAGTTTTGGGATGCATACCTTCTTGTAATTGGTTTTGATCCCATATTAAAGGACAAATGGACGGTTCACATTGACGAACGCTATCATAAAACACAACCCCGCTTTTTCCCTGTAAATATCGCAGCAGAGAGACAGAGAGAGAGAGAGAGAGAGAGAGAGGAACACCGTGAAACCCTAGCTATGGAGAAGCATTCGGAGAGGGAGAAATCGAGCCGACGAACCAGAGAGGAGCGTGACAGAGATCGAGATTCCGCCAAGGCTCACAAAGATCGCGATCGCGATCGACACCACAAGCATCGAACCAGAGAAGAAGTTCCATCGAGAGAGATCGATGAAGATCACAGGCACCATCGCTCGTCGAGAGACGACAAGCACCGGGACCGATCGGACCGTGACTCGAAGCGCGAACGGTCTCATGAGCGCTCTGAGCGCGAAGGAAGTAGAGGCAGGGCTTACGATCGCGATTCCAAGCGCGAGCGGTCCCATGAGCTGAGGGATGAGCGAGAAGGAAGTAGGGATAGGGTTTATGATGTTGATGGGAAGCGTGAGAGATCGCATGAGCCCCCGAAGAGTGCGAGGGAAGGAAGTAAGGATAGGGTTCTTCGGGAGGAGGAATCGGGGGAGAGGCGCCATTCGTCCCGTTCGCATAATAAGAGGAAAGAGCGGGAAGAAAGTGAGGGAAGGGTTGATGGCGGCGAGAAGAGAGTTAGGGTTTCGGATGAGAGGAAGGAGAGGAGGCGGTTCGAGGATACGGCTGAGGAGGAGAAACAGTCAAATGGACGCGAAAAAGAGCACAGGAGGGGGAGGCGGGGATTTGGGGATGAGGTGAAAGATGGTGATGATGCGAATATAAGCAGTAAAGAAGAGAAGAGAGAGAGGAGGAAGTTTGGGGATCGAGTCAAGGAAGAGAATGAAAGTAACCATGTGGTTTTGGAGGCCAAGAAAGAAATTGCCAGTCTGAACGGCAGTGGTTTCATTGAGAATGTGAGTGTATTAGTTTCCCCCTTACCTTATAATATCTTGTGTGTGCTTGAAGTTGTATCACCTTGTTTATTAGGATTGATGGTTAAATTATGTTTACATTTTCTTGCATTGGAATGGGTTTAAAGTTTCTTGCTGTGCAAATTGTTTAGAATCGCCATTTAGCAAAGGAAAATTGCGTGCATCTGTCTATCACAGCATGTGCTCGAGGTTTTTGTAATATTTCTTGATGTTAATAGAGTTTTAATGCTAATATTACTGGAACTGGGAAAAAAAAAAATTACATGTGCTTTCATAAGCACTAGAAGTTTGTGCACTCTTTGAACTGCAAGCTTTCATGGGTACTTGAAACCTGACATTGCCCTACATTGTAGTCTCCATGCTCTATAGAAGTATACCTTTCTTGTTATTGTGGTTCCTGTGTTTGTTACTGTTGGTATCTGTGCAGTTTATGCTTGGATTTTGAAAAATGTCAAGGGAATAGTTGATGAAAATGTACAGTAGAAAAGATAGCGTTTTAGTTTGAAAAACTTAATTTGCTTCAATCTGTTGACAATTTATGTTCTTAAATAGTTAAACTTGTAAATAATATGGGGTAAGAACCTTATTTGTGATGATACCTCATCTTCCTTCAGTTTCTTGTACATTGTCTTCAATTCATGTTTTACGTGATCCGAAGAGGCCTTAAGCGCTCTATTATTATATTTGATTTAGCAGAACAGGACAGGGAAGAGATTCTTTTGCAGTGTGCTGACTTATGGATTCTGTTGTTTTTAACTTGTAGGGGGCTGCTCTGGAACCACTCAATTATCCATCAAGGGATGTGTCTGAGACCTTATCCCCTAGTCACCCTCTTCCTACCAAGGTATCTTCAATTTATACCACAAATGAAAATAAGGGAGTTAGTATTACCAGATCTCATGAGGTTCCTGGAAAATCCAGTACAGATGGGTCATCTGCAGCTGCTGGCAAGAGCGGAAGTCTATCTCTTGATGCTTTAGCAAAAGCTAAGAAAGCTTTACAAATGCAGAAGGAATTGTCAGAGAAGCTGAAGAAGATTCCCTTGGTGGGTGTTTCTTTTCTCTCTTCTTGAATCATGTTCAGTTTGAGAATTCAATTTTTCCCGTCTTCTGCTTGGAATTTGCAGTTGTCCGTGTATGTTCTTATAGGGTTTCTAATAAGATGTATTTATAGGATATGTGCATTCTTAAAGTAGTGAATGTTGTGATGGTTTTTTAAGTACAACCTGGAGAACTTGAAAGTCAGGGTCTTCAAACAGTTGGGAGTTTGAAACTCAGTTTCGATCTCAAATTGAGGATTCATATTTCTGTTATTTTAAAATTCGTCTTTTTTTATTGGCCTTTACAGTCATCTCTGTATTTTACTATAGGATTTCTATTGATGTGTTTCATCTCTGTATTGAATGTTGGTGTTCTGTCCTCAACTTGGAGTTCAAAAGCGGCTTAATTTGTCTGGCTATGCAATTCAGACATATTTAATCGCTTTTTGATATTATTTTGGTTTGATATAGAAGAGTTTTGAGTATCATTCTGTTGCCAATAATTTTTTCCTTTGGTATTGGTTTCTGAAAATGTCTGCTTCTGTTCTGAAAGTTGTTAGTCATTGTCGTTAGTGATTCTTTCAGGAATCCTTGTGTGCAAATTCCTTCCCTTTTTTCCTAGAGGCTGGATTTGGAATTCTATTTGGGAATGAATAAAGGCTTATTCTATCACCGCATGCATTTGAGGTTTAAAAGGTGTTCCATGTAATGGTTGGAAGCTTGGTTCATTGTATGACACAAGGTATTGGCAATGAACAACCTGAGATGTGTATTTTAGCATACAAGTCTGGAAGGACTTAAACAGGTAAGGCTAGTGCTGGAAAGGTTTGGCCACATCCATGCGTAGTTTCTCAACTGAGGATTAGATGAGATAATTCCATCCAAGGCAATTTTGGCTTTTATGTCGCAGAATCTTAGTTGTGTGAATGTGACAGTCAGGTGGAGTGAGCTGATTGGTGTGGGGGAGGTTAATGAATGCTTGGAGGAACACAAGGACAAACCTATAAATAGGAATTAGTGGCATAGGAAGATAAACATCATACTCTGTGAGTGACTACTTGTTTTGGTCCCATGGGAACTGAGCTATTCCGACTACACTTTTTTTGAAGAGTTCGACTACGCTAAATGTTGTTATTTTCTCTTACGTTGATCAAGATGAATATTTAATTATTTCATACATCCAAGTGTGTCATCTGATGTGCCTTTTTAAGGTAGAGTTTGTTATCTAGAGTGCATTCTAATATGTCCAAGGATATTGTTTTTTGATTGTCAATTTTGTACATCTATGTTGAGGTTGAGGTGAAGTTGGTGAAGTGCTCGCGGTAAACGTATGATCTGGGGTAAGTCTTGGAAACAGCCTCTAACTGAGATAAGTGTGCAGAAGTTTGATCTCATCCTGACAATGCTGGTTTGGGAGCCTTGTGAATGGTTATACGTTACAAATTATAACCTTTGCTTTTCTTTTGTAGGAGGAAAAATGAGCTAGACGTCACATTTAATGGGTGCCACTACTCGAGGAAACCTTGGGATTTTCCAAGATGTTGTTTGTTACTATTGAGAGGAAAATTGTTGCACCCTTCATTCCTATGCCATGATACCAATTGTTCATTTTTTTTCCTTTTTTCTTTTTGCAATCTATAGTTGGTAGAACTGTAAATGCCTACTCATTTTTATCCTATTTATCATGATTTCCTTTTCAATTCTCACATCTTTATTGCATGTTTATATTTCGTTTTATGCATTGTTCTTTCTTGCTCTCCTTTCTCTGATATAACTCTCAGTGACATTTTATGTGGTATTGACCTATCGATTTTTCTAGCTGCTTAAGGAAATTTGTCTCATTTACTGTGATGCAGTTAAATAAGGGCCCAGTCTCAAGTTCAAACTTAGATGGCAGCCAACAGGTAGGAGCTAAAATGGCATCTTCTAATGCTGGTATACTGCCTGTTCCTGTTCCATCATTAACTGCTACCGCATCAATCCCTGTTGGGGCAACACCTAATGCATCGATTCCTGCTGCATCTGTTGGAGCTCCTGGAAGTGGCATGGCTTCTCTTCCTGCTCTTACAAACATGCACAACTTTGAAGCTGTAAAACGTGCACAGGAACTTGCTGCTAAAATGGGATTTCACCAGGACCCAGAGTTTGCTCCTCTTATAAACATGTTTCCAGGACAGGCGGCTGCAAGTACTGCTGCTGTCCAGCAGAAGCCTGCCAAGGCCCCCGTTCTTCGTTTGGATGCTCTTGGTAGGGAAGTAGATGAGCATGGAAATGTGGTTAATATGCCCAAATTGAACAACCTTAGCACACTAAAGGTTTGTTATATCTGCTGGTATAAGTACTTGTTTGGTCTTTTGGTGTATACTTGTATCTGATTTTTAAAACGCATGGTTTAGGTCAATATTAACAAGCAGAAAAAAGATGCCTTCCAAATTCTCAAGCCTGAATTGGATGTGGATCCAGAATCAAATCCTCACTATGACACAAGGATGGGAATTAATAAGAATAAGCTTTTGAGACCCAAGAAGGTGAATTTCCAGTTTGTGGAGGAAGGTAAATGGTCCAAAGATGCAGAGATAATTAAATTGAAGGTATTTTTGTTGCTGTCTTTAACATCTATTGGTAACCCTATTTAGCCGTGACCTGATTTGATAACTTTTCTTGTTTATCTTACAGAGTCAATTCGGAGAAGCGCAAGCAAAAGAGCTAAAGGCAAAGCAAGCACAGCTGGCCAAGGCGAAGGCAGAGCCTGACATAAATCCCAATCTGATAGAGGTATCAGGAGAGAGTCATTACCAAAGAAAAAGCGAAAGGATCCGATTCCTGATATTGAGTGGTGGTAAGTTGATATGTTGTTATATTATGCAATGATGTGAAAATTTTGGACAATTGGATTTGCTATACTGGTTCATTCAGAATCATTTTGACTAGTGCAAAAAGAAAGAATCAGTCCTTGAGATTGAGTGGTGGTAAGTTGATATGTTGTATTATGCTTAGAGGTTATTTATTTATTTTTTGGACAATTGTGATTGCTAGACTGGCACATGCAGAATAATTTTCACTAATACCTGCCTATGTTTTGTTTTGCTTTGAGGAGTGATGTACATTTAGATTGCTGCAGGAAAAAACAATCTAATATATTTATTTACCCCTAAGGCATTTTATTTTACTCGGGCACTCGATTGAAGCATGGGGCGAAAAGAAGAGGTTTGCATATTTCTATAAGAAAAGAATAAGAAGAAACTTGCTTGTGTTCTTCTAATTAATAAATTTCAATGAAGCATGTTATAAATTTATAAGGAAATATATTATCGTAATCATTGACATGTATGACTGGGTATAGTTCTATAGGGTTTTATCAAGGGTGAATATTGATATTGAGGCACGTACCATCGTATATGTTACTTGTGATGATGTCGTTTGGTTGACTAGAGTAGTCATGGGCAGGGTTGCAAATGAGCCAAGCCAAGATGAGGGCTTTGGGGAGGCTGAGCTCAACTTTTTCATTTTTCATAAGGATTCAGCTCTGCGCTAGCTCCATTCAAGCTTGAAATGAAGTGTTTGGGCACATCTGTTTGCAATTCCCTTGGCTTGAACTTATCTTAGTTCACTTAAGCTTGGGAGCTTGTTAGGCTGTTCATGCAACAAGACATCCGATGTGGGATGATGTGGATTACAGCTTACTTGGTACACATGGCTTTGTAGCTCCTAACTAGGGATGTGGATGCTACCTCACTAGGTGATACATGATATGTTGAGGGCAGTGCTTAGTTGGTTTGTTGTTTTGGGCTGCGTTCCATTTGGAATGCCAAGTTGGGAGTCTTCGGAAGATATATGATATATATATATATATATATATATATATATATATATATTTGTCTTCTTTCTTGCATTGTTAAAAATCAAATAAACCAACAAAATATATTACATTTATTGATAGCATCCTACTTATTCAACCATCGGATGCTACCTTGTTAGGTGATACATGATATGATGAGGGTAGCGCTTAGTTGGTTTGTTGTTTTGGGCTGTGTTCTGTTTGGAATGCTAAGTTAGGAGTCTTTGGAAGATATATGGATATTTATATTTGTGTTCTTTCTTGCATTGTTAAAAATCAAAGAAACCAACAAAATATATTACATGCATTGATAGCATCCTGGTTGTACAACCACCAAGCTATGAGAAGCTCAAGTACTTGTATGATGACCTTCCGGATATTAGTATAGTAAGAGCTTGGTAAGCGTAGACATGAAATGTAGAAGCATGTTATCAATTTTCTGATTGCAAAATCCTTTTCTATAGAATGGTTTTATGGCCCACTATGTTGTAGGGAGATAGAGTTAAGAAATTAGAAAATACTACATGAAAATAAAGTGGGTGTACCTAATATATGGTTGTTGAAATGGATGCATGGACCAGGAGAAATGATATTAAAAGGTGGAAAAACATAGAAGGCGGTTATGAACGGCCTAGTTAGGAGCCAGGTGAACAATTTGGGAGAGGTTAGGATGCCTCCTAGGCTAGGCCCCATGAGAGATTTCAATGCAATTAGTAAAGTCAACATGGGTTTGGTTAGAAATGATTTGAGTAGAAATATTCACATTCGACCCAATATGCCCCCCCTTCCTCGCTTCATATAGGCAACTCAAACTCTTACTTTTAGGCTTAATTTTCTGTTGTCATTGTTGTTTGATTTCAATGCAAGTAGTTAACATGGATTTGGGTAGAAATATTCGCATGTGACCCAATATGACCCCCCCCCCCCCCTTTTCATATAGCCAACTCAAAGTCTTATGTTTAGGCTTAATTTGTTTTTGCCATTGGTGTTTGATTACTATTCAGGTGCAATGAGCTTTAAGGTAAGGGCTGAGTTTGTTGCTGATGCTTTATTTCTTCTGCTACATGATGGATTAGTGATCATTTGTATGCATCTTATTTCAAGATCTTAAAGGAGCGATGAGGATTGGATGTTAATGGTGAATTTAAAGTTGAAATAGGATCCTCTGCAACCATTAGTTGCTTAGCCTAGTAGTACTACCAGCGTCTTTAATATTTCTTTGGTGCTGGCCAAGGTCAACTGTAGAAATCTTGTAGTTGTGATAGGTATGTTTGACAATAAGAAGAATTCTCTGCAAATCTTATTCCTTTTTTAAGATTGGAATTAAGTCCCTTCTGAAATGAAGTGGATTCATGTTTCTCATTGGTCTTTAGGGCGTTGAACCTCAATGTCTTCTTCCCAGCTATTAAATTTAATTGTGGGGCCATAAGCAGCCCACTCTTACTGATATTTTGGTATTTTGTTTTGTTTTACTTATGCTTAATGTGATTGTTGAGATACAGTATTTATGACTGATAAATTAGTGATGCGTCATTTTTTTTTGCTAAACCAATCCAATACTGATGCTTCTCTCAATTCTCATTTTTTTTAATTATCAGGGATGTGCCATTTTTGTATTCCGGTACTTATGATGATGTTACCGATGGCAACATAACTGATGACAAACTGAAGATGGACAAGATTACTGTTTACGTAGAACACCCTCAGCCTATTGAGCCCCCTGCTGAGCCAGCGCCTCCACCGCCTCAGCCCCTCAAGGTAACCAAGAAAGAGCAGAAGAAACTTCGTACACAGAGCCGTCTACGTAAAGAAAAAGAAAGACAGGAGATGATTAGGCAGGGCCTGTTAGAACCCCCTAAACCGAAAGTGAAAATGAGCAATCTCATGAAAGTACTTGGATCTGAAGCCACCCAAGATCCCACAAGGCTTGAAATGGAAATTCGCAGCGCAGCTGCTGAGCGTGAACAAGCCCACGTCGATAGGAATATTGCGCGCAAGCTTACGCCAGCTGAACGCCGCGAAAAGAAAGAGAGGAAGCTTTTTGATGACCCAAATGCCGTAGAGACAATAGTTTCGGTCTACAAAATCAACAATCTTTCGCACCCAAAAACTCGATTTAAGGTTGATGTGAATGCTCAGGAAAATCGATTGACGGGGTGCGCTGTGATTTCGGATGGCATGAGTGTGGTGGTGGTTGAAGGTGGGAGTAAGTCGATTAAGAGGTATGGGAAGCTCATGCTTAGGCGCATAAACTGGGCTGATGCTGTAGGAAATGATGACGAAGAGGGTGATGAAAATGAAGAGAAGCCTGTTAACAAGTGTGTGTTGGTATGGCAGGGAAGTGTTGCAAAACCGGGCTTCAACAGGTTTTTTGTTCATGAGTGCAGAACTGAAGCTGCTGCTCGGAAAGTTTTTGCTGATGCAGGAGTTGTTCACTACTGGGATCTAGCTGTTAACTTCTCAGATGACCAGCTGTAATTAGGGTTTCTTTTCAAGGCGTTTAAAACTACATTTGAGATGGGGTGAGTTTTGTTGTCTATTTCTGTGCTGCAACTCATATATGAATGAGATCCGCGCGTTGTTTCGTGCGTAAGCCTAATACCCATGGATGGAGGTTCTTGCAGCTTGCATATTTGTGCATGCCCTTGTATACGCTCCCACTGTACCAAAGGAAGCCTCTGCTAGGATGTCTGTTGAGATGTATGGAATCTGCATTGTTTAGAGTTCGAAATAATGCATTTTAAGGACGCTTGGCTTTATTAATTTGTATCCAGGGAGGTTCTTCAGACTGTTTGCTAAACTTCCATCGTGGCTGATGCTGTCACTATCAGCCCATGATGTGATCTCTTGCTTCAATATATGCCTGAATCTGTCATCTTAGGCTGCATTTTAAAAAGTTTATTTTCTCTAGAGGATGATGATGCCCTTATGTTTTTTCCCCTACTTGTTGTCCTTTGTAATTTGGAGTCAATTTTAGCAATCACATGATATTTGGAGGGTTGTCTGTGTTTAGAGTTAGAATCCTCTCCCAATTGTTTGCAGGAAACAGGGGAAATGGAGAATATTTCTCTTAGGCCTAAACATGATTTTACCTCCTGTGAACTTTATCTTGCTTCCCAGTTTGGTCCTTGATCTTTCAATTCAGGCAATTTCAACCTTGAATACGCAAATGTTAACAGAGTTGCACTCCCGTCAAGGATCACTCGCATGAATTCCCTCCATGGCAGGCCTTGTAGGATAGCACCTCTAGTTATTTGCCTTTGCTCTGGGTTTACGACGACAACTGCGTGGAGTAAAGGTGGATGACTAGAGAAGTTATACTACAAGGCATGCCACACGAGCTCCTTCACATGTGTGCGACTCTGTTTACAATTGGGGACATTGGGGAAGTTCCAGGCATGAAATTTCTTGAATTGAAAAAATCAAGGGAACCTATATGGGAAGTAGGGTAAAGTTCAAGGGTCAAAAGGGAACCGATTCTTCTTATTTTCTGTTGCGAACGGGGAGGATTGAAATCCCTGCACGTACTGAAGGTTTCTCACTCACTCCCTCTCCAGTGCCTGTAATTACATGTCGAGACCGATTGTTCAAACTTGTTGCCTATTTGTGTGGGACAGTTACAGGCGCCGTGGCTTTACAAGTTCACACACTCCTTCATGCCCCCAGCTGTTTTAAACCCATAAGGAGGAGTTTTTGACCATCTGTTTAGCAGTAGGCTTTAAATTCAAACCAAATGGCCGCTCGTCACTCACCAGAAACTCACATTGTGGAACCACCCGACCAACTGTATAACCTTACCTAACTTCAGGTAAAAGGAAGCAACATTGAAGTTTGTGTTCACACTGAACGTACGCTTGAGATAGTTGATTCGAGGGGCCTTTGATCAAGGCATCGAAACTCTTCAGAATCTGCTGTTCTTGGGAATAATGCGAGCAAATACGGTGATCGAAAAAGATTCGTAGGCTTGAAATTGTTGGGTCAACCCGACTCGAACCTTGTGTTTCTTGAATTATTTAAGAAGCTGAAGTAACTCAATGGTATGTATGTACAGTTACAGGTGGTAGCCACGAAGTTGGGCTGAGTTATCCAACAATGGATCATCCTCATAAGCGAATACTAACTTGGGAAAGAGAAACTTGGTACATTCCGTCGTCTTCTTTCTTTCCCCATTGCTCGCAATCAAACACAGGGAGGGAGGAAACCGTGAAACAAGTTTCTTGCTAAGCAACCCATTTGAGTCTTGCGCTCTCTCTTCTTTGCTTATTTCTTATTAGGTTTTTTTTTTCTAAGAGAAAAATTGGGGCCTAGGCTCAAGCAAGTTGTAAAAGTCTGGGTTCAAAACGACCCCATTCTATTAAGAATCGTTTCTATTCTGTTCAAACCTTGTGTATAGAAAAGGTTTACAAAAGTACTCTAAACATAATTGTTTTAAGCATAGAAAGTTCATTATAATCTTTTTAAAAGTTTTGATTCAGTACATATAGAAAAGGCTTACAATATTACTCTAACACAATTGTTTTAAGTATAGAAAATTCACTGTAATTTTTAAAAGTTTTGATTAGTTGAATTCTTTAGCTCTAAAATATATCTGTATTTTAACACTCATAAAATTGATGCATAAGTAATTTTGTAAACCACTAGAGTACTTCACAGGTTAGTGGTAAACATTGTAGGCGTATAAGAAAGAATGGAGGTAAAAGTGATAAGAGGTGATTACTGATCAAAAGAAAGAAGTTAATGAGGGGTTAATTCCACCTTTTCAATTTCCAGCTTAAGATGATGGTCATATGTACACGAAAATATCTTGACCATTTATTCAATTTTTATACTTACCAAATTTATCTGAAATAAAACTTTCCAAAAAACAGTGCAGTTTGCAAAATAGTGAGTATAAAACTTGAATAAGTGGCTAGGACAATTTTCATATATACGTGGCGATCATGTAACGACCAACTGTAGAGAACAGTTCCTACCCTAAATATAGACGAAACTGATTGCACAAAATGTCTATTATTATTAGGTATGAACTCATTAAATACACATATCTTTGAAATTTGATGTTCCCCAAATTGCCATAAGTTTCTCTGCCTAACTTGTTAGCTAAGCCAAGGGACTATCCTCCATTAGCTCCCACAATTTAGTTACTCTTTGGGTTCAATTTGGTCCCTGCACTCCTATTACTTCCTCAAGATATGTAAGAAGGATGTCTTTACTCATAAGAATAAGAAAAAAAAAATCCAAAAAAAAATCATCCATATTGTCCATTACTGAATATTGATATGATTTCACATTCCCATAAATGAACCCATTAATAATGCCTCTAACTACTTTCCGTAATCCTGTTTGTCTAACTAGATTTCTCTAGATCCTTCTGGCAAAAAAGCACTGAATCACTCTTCTAAACAATAGATATTATGATGTATTTCATGGACTAAATATAAAAAAAAAAAAAAAAAAGAGGAGAAAACTTGTTCTGCGTTCGGTCATGATCTCGTTGTGGGTTTGAAAAATGATGTGGTTTTGTAAAAAAATGATATCGTCCTCTTAAATGTCCAGATGCTGTCTTTAATAAAATTACTTCTTTTTGAGCTTAAACTTTCGTAATGAGCGTACTCAGAAAAAAAAAAAACATGTACCCTTCAAACCCCTTTGATGAATAGATCCATGTCCTCTCCACTAAGAATTGAGTGACAATGCTTAGGTGCACAAGACAAGGACAGGTAACAAAAAGAGATCTCTTCCACCTTGAAACTCTTCCTCTCTTTTCCCTTTGTTGAAGGAGTGGAGATGGAAAATATGAGTTGGGGGTAGTTGAGAAAATTAGGCGACATTTTTGCCCCATTACCGTGGCCACATGGGGAGGTGGCTCATGCCCCTCACCGTCACCCATGTTTGACTTTTTTATGCTTTCTTTCTTTCACAATCTCTCATTTATTGGTGTGTTTAGTTTGCAATTGGGTGAGCGGGTGGCCGAGCTGCATTAACTACCCCAAGCCATACATACGTTTGTTTGTTTCTTTTTTACGTATTACATAAGTACCAAATCTATATATGCAAGCCACCACCTTTGGTGTAGCTTGCAATAGAATACTTTTTGAAAAATTTGTCAAAACAATTCAAAAAATTAAATCAATTCAATTCCATTAGCGAGAAAAATCCCGAGGAGATTTAAATTTTATCGTTTTCCTAGAAAAGCTTTATTAAAACAACATTTTATTTCTTATCCCCTCTTCACCCCTACTTAATATTTTTCAATTTTTATTTCCTACAAAATTTTAGAAATCCGTACCAATGGCACATTTTCTATCAAGAAATTTATTTTTCCTCACACTTTCAACCGCGGCTTGTTTACTTTGGTACTAAATCTAAATCTAAAAAAAAAAAAAAAGACTTCTAAGTTTATGAAGCTTTTATAAAAAGTTATCCTCTTTCAATTTCACCTGTGATTTGTTTACTTTGGGAATAAATCTGAGAAGAGCGTCAAAATTCATAGGTTTCGCATTGCCAAATCACTTCAAAATTGATAATAATTTGTATTTTAAAATATTATTTTCATCCATACGGTTTAAATTTTTTTAAAATGCATTGAGCAAAAACAAATGGTGCCAACCGCACCATGAACCGAAGAGGGGAGTAAATCTTAAAAAGAAAAGTTATATATCTGCACTTTTTGTAAGTCCCATCTGTCTAGATCTGTCCTTTCTTGTGTATGCGTGTTCTCTTAAATTGCTTGTTTCCATGAATTCCCTCTTCTTCCTGGTTAAGTTACCCTCATTGAGAGGTACTCGTGTCTAGTCTACCAATTCTATCAAATATCTTGCAAGGTATGAACCCTCGCAGTTGTTCAAACAATTTCATTCACGTACCTTTAATGTGTATGGTGCTCACATGGAGTTCGAGATAACTTGATGGGGAAAAAAGATTGAAGGACTGCATTTATAATTTGTAGTCTTTTTAAAGTGCAACAGTTGTATGGGACTCTCGTGTCATGTAATTCATGCCGGAGAGTTCTTTAAACAATATTTTTCCAGCAATTTCTATGGGTGTGAGGCTCATTTATGGTGGAGTCCTACAAAATAAAATGCATTGTTGGAGTGGAGGTCCATGGTAATCTAGAAGGGTTCTAAGGTTTTTTTTTTTTTTAAAAAAAAAGTTTGGCACCTAAATAATGTGCAATTTTAATAAAAATTTATTCGATATATGATTCATACTGTACATAATTTTATCTCATGTTTGAATTATCACATTACACGGCATAATTGGCCAATAGAATAAGAGTGTTTAAATACAGGGAAATCTAATATGTCACGTACCAACATCAAATTGGATGTTGATATGGTTCAAAATGGCATCGGTTTTAGATTTCCTCTTAAAAAAGGAAAAATTTTCCCTTCAATATTATAATTCCCCCTTTATAAATATTCTTCAATATAATAAGTTTAATGGGAAATACCATGGATTAGTGAAAAATAACACCCTGAAAATAAAATATCTAAGCATTAGCCACTGCTATCACTCCTATATTACATACTTTGTGAGCAAAGTAAAGGCATTCAAGGGATTGCAAAATGCTTTGGGCAGTTGAACGGTTTAAGTCATCCATGTGGGCACAAGATTATTCTTAAGATCATGTTTGGGGATCCCTTTTGACGTGCCCAACATTCTTATATGTCATTTTCCATGACATGGATAGTTAATTAAAATTTTCAATATTAAGAAGAAAAAAATACATATAATTTTTTAAAAAATACACACACCCAACAGGTTTAGAATCTGCAACTTATTCGATCTCCTGCAAGGGAAAGAGACGTCACTAAATCAAAAGTTATTGGCAAAAGAAAAAACACATATTATATAAGGAAAACTGTTTATAGCATTCCGTATTTGGTCGTGTGACACTCTAAGATAACATCGTTTCATTAAAAAGTTTCTCCTGCTTTATAGGACGATGTAGTTTTATTAAAAACGTCCCTTTTTTTTTAGTATTCATGGGATGGAATGAATTACCTCAACAATAAGAATTTAATACCCAACTATATTGTTAGGCAAATTTGAATGTAAGCCAGTGACAGCTAAAGTATTTAATGAGATGAAGATACCTAATGCAACATTTGGTATGTTGGAATGTGATCAATGGATTTTAAACGTTGTTACTATTTCTTATTAGAATGCCTCATGCCATTTTCTTCTCATCATGGAACCGACTCCTCTGCTGGTATTTTTGGTACTTTTTCCCTCCTTGTTCGGTATATAATTTAACCCATGTTCAAAATTTATAAATTCTAGCATAGATTGAACAAAGTTGAAATAATAAACAAAATTTACTAAATTTATTTTAATTTGATAATGTTTACGGCACTCATCTTAAGGATGAAACAACCGTAAAATGGCTATAATGATTTAGAATTTTGATAATTTATCATCTATAGAATGGGTGCCCTAGAAATTTTAAAATTGTATGAAAATTGATAGGCTCGTATATTACTTATTACCAATTCAATATCGAAAAGGAGATATGGCAAAATTTATGTGGTTCTTTTTGAAGAATAATTTGGTCAAATAATATAGAGGACCACACCAATTTCGCCACATGGGCACTTACAGCGTGTGAAATATATATACGTAGTATCATCCAAAATTTATAGATTATGAACATGTATCAAATTATTTGTTAGAGAAGCAGATAACAAGTAGGAAAGAACAAGCAAAGGAGTCGATTCCTTTTCATCATAACTTATAACATTTAAAAAGTATTTAACATTAATTGAACTCTTGACCTCACTCAATAGCAAGGATTTAATATCTATAGTTAGGCATATTTGGGAGTAAACTAGTGGCTTAGCCTTACAAACCATTTAATGAGATGATGATATCTAAGACCACGTTCGGTATATCATAATGCAATATAACTAATGTCGAGCATTAGCCTAAAAGTGATATGCCTTTCTATAGTGAAAATCAAGGGTTTCCTTTTCTTATGCTATTAGCATTTTAGGATGACTTCATTTCATTCGAACAAAATTCTCCCAATGTTGTTTTATTAGAAATTATACCGTTTTAGATGCCACAGTAGACAAATACTCTATGTTACATAAATTGTTCATACATGAGAAAAAAAAAAAGAAAAAAAAAAGTGATAAAACAAAACTAAACAAGTATTAAAATGATGAGTTTTCAGAGACAAACACTAGTAGATTAACATCCACATCAACTCACTGAGGATTTGGATTTATGCTTTTGAATTTTTTTTTCTGCCTGTAAATTAAATACAAAATCCACCCCAACCCACAAGAACATATCCACGCAACAGCAGATTAACACCCTCACCTACCTTCTGAGGATTTGGAATTTTATCTTTGTTTTTTTTTTATTTTCCCCTGACCAAAAGAAAAAAATTTAAAAAATAAATAAACAGCAAGAAGCTTCCCTCCGAGGACACGTGTCAAAAACCCAGTCAACCCAGATCCTTATCAAAAAAACACGTATGGAGAAGTGAGATTAGGAGATTTTAGGTCACCTCTCTCTCACCTCCCCCACAGAATCTTCAACACACAGAGAAAGCAAAAGGAAAAAAAAAGAAAAAAAAAAGAAAAAGAAAACCCTAACACAAATTCCTCAACCCTCTCTCACATTCTATATATAGAAACTGCTCCTACAAACATTATAAACGTACGTTTTCAATACAAAAGAACCAAAACCCCCTCTCCCGGCTTCCGGCACTGTTAACCTGCGCCCTTCGCCGGCGCATCCTAGCAATCCAACCGTGACCGCACGTGCCTCATCCCCTCCAATAAGATCACGCCGTTAGCGTTAACGCCGCTTTACATTTCTTTTTCTTTTAAAAAAGAGAGAGAGAGTAGACAGTATCCCATTTTCTCTCTCTAGAGCCGTTCCTCTCTTTGTTTTATTGTTGCAACTGATCGCATCGCAGACAGACTCCCACGCATGTCTCGTGTCGTAGCGGAAAACAGCTCGCCGGCGGCGAGCGATTCGTTACCGTTCTACGATCGCCGCCGATCTATGGAGGCCGGAGAAATGGAAGACGGCGGAGGATCTCAGTCGCGGACTCTGGGACAGCTGTTGAAGCGCGTCGGCGACCTACGGAAGGAGGATGCCTGCGACGAGACGCCGGCGCATCACCTCGCTCTGGAGATGAGCGACGCGAGCTCTCTGAGGCCGCTCCCCTTCGTGCTCTCCTTCCGGAATCTGACCTACAGCGTGAAGATCCGCCGCAAGGTGTCCCCGCTGGGGATTCTCCGGCGGCGGCGCAACCGCCTCACTGCGGAGGACCCGCCGCCGGATCACCTCGTATCGTCCCGGACGAAGACGCTGTTGAACGACGTCTCCGGCGAGGCTCGCGACGGCCAGATCCTGGCGGTGCTCGGCGCCAGCGGATCGGGGAAGTCGACGCTCATCGACGCGCTGGCGAACCGGATCGCGAAGGGCAGCTTGAAGGGGATGGTGACGCTGAACGGGGAAGCGCTGGAGTCCCGGCTGTTGAAGGTGATCTCGGCGTACGTGATGCAAGATGACCTGCTGTTCCCGATGTTGACGGTGGAGGAGACGCTCATGTTCGCAGCGGAGTTCCGGCTCCCCCGCGCGCTAACCAACTCGAAGAAGAAGATGCGAGTTCAAGCCCTAATCGATCAGTTAGGGCTCCGCAACGCCTCGAAGACGGTGATCGGCGACGAGGGCCACCGCGGGGTCTCCGGCGGAGAGCGGCGGCGAGTCTCCATTGGAATCGATATCATCCACGACCCGATCATCCTCTTCCTCGACGAGCCGACCTCGGGGCTCGACTCTACCAGCGCGTTCATGGTGGTGAAGGTCCTACAGCGAATCGCGCAGAGCGGGAGCATCGTGATAATGTCGGTCCACCAGCCGAGTTATCGGATTCTAGGGCTCTTGGACCGGTTGATCTTCCTGTCCCGTGGGCAGACGGTGTACAGCGGATCCCCCATTAATCTTCCCCCCTTCTTCTCCGAGTTCGGCCACCCGATCCCGGAGAACGAGAACCGGACCGAGTTCGCGCTCGACTTGATCCGCCAGCTCGAGGGGTCCCCGGGAGGAACCAAGAGCTTAGTGGAGTTCAACAAGTCGTGGCAGAGCATGAAGCAACAATTTTTCAACGAGGGCGAGGACTCATCCATATCTCCGGCCGGAGACCGGCGCGGCCATTTGTCGCTGAAGGAGGCGATCGGCGCGAGCATATCGAGGGGGAAGTTGGTCTCCGGGGCGACGGGTGATGCCAGCCCGGCGTCCATGGTCCCGAACTTCGCGAACCCGTTCTGGATCGAGCTCGCGGTGCTGTCCAAGCGGTCCGTACAGAATTCGAGGCGGATGCCGGAGTTGTTCGGGATCCGACTCGGCGCGGTTCTCGTGACCGGGTTCATCCTCGCCACCATGTTCTGGCAGCTGGACGACTCCCCCAGGGGCGTGCAGGAGAGGGTGGGGTTCTTCGCGTTTGCGATGTCGACCACATTCTACACCTGCGCCGACGCGCTCCCGGTGTTCCTGCAGGAGCGGTACATATTCATGAGGGAGACCGCGCACAACGCTTACCGCCGATCCTCCTACGTCCTCTCCCACGCCCTCGTCTCCCTCCCGGCGCTGGTCTTCCTCTCGCTGTCCTTCGCAGCCACCACGTTCTTCGCGGTGGGCCTCGACGGGGGCCTCCACGGCTTCCTCTTCTACTTCTTCATCATACTGGCCTCCTTCTGGGCGGGGAGCTCCTTCGTGACCTTCCTCTCCGGCGTCGTCCCCCAGGTGATGATCGGGTACACCATCGTCGTCGCCATCCTCGCCTACTTCTTGCTCTTCAGCGGATTCTTCATCAACCGGGACAGGATCCCCGCGTACTGGATCTGGTTCCACTACATTTCACTCGTCAAGTACCCCTACGAGGGCGTGCTACGGAACGAGTTCTCCGATCCCACCAAGTGCTTCGTCCGCGGCGTGCAGATGTTCGACAACACGCCGCTGCGGGACGCGACGACGGCGACGAAGCTGAACCTGCTGAAGAGCCTGAGTGGGTCTCTCGGGGTGAACCTCACGGCGACGACGTGCGTGACCACCGGAGCCGACGTGCTGCAGCAGCAGGGGATCAATGACTTGAGCAAGTGGAATTGCTTGTGGATTACGGTGGCCTTCGGGTTCTTCTTCAGGATTTTGTTTTACTTCTCATTGTTGCTCGGGAGCAAGAACAAGAGGAGGTGATTGATTTCTCTCTCTCTGTTTGTTCGTTTCTTTTTTTTCTTCTTCCTTTTTTATTTGTATTATTTTTTATGGTTTCGATTCATTCTATGTACAAGGTTAGCGAGGTTGTGTGTTGGCGGGAACCGGGAGAGATGAAGGCGTTAATTTTTATTTTTATTTTAAAAATTTTTAGGAATTGGGGAATGTTGGTTGGTTGGGGGTAGGGGTGAGTTGGGTCAGCTGCATGTATAAGTGTTACATATAGTCAAATAATGTCATCTTTTTACATGATCTTTTTTCTTCTCTCAATATAAATTAGGTTCTTTGTCACATGCTTCGATTCCGCTTATACCTCCGACTTGTGAACTTAGTCAACACAAATCTATATGATAGACCTATTATTTTTGATTCAACGGTTCGATCGATAATTTTTTAATACAATCCTTTTATTTAGCAGCATCTCACCACAGCTTTAAGCTTTCTTGTTTATTTACGTATTCTTAACTCCGGATCCTAAATTCTGAGTTCTAACAAACCCTAAACCTTCAATTTCTTCACTTTAAATGCATTTATAATTGCACTTTTAATATCTACACACTGGTGTATTTGATTGTAAACTAGTGGTTTAACCTTATTTGATTGTTTTTTTTTCCTTTTATTGTTATTTTAACTTGTTGCTTCGCTCTACTCGATTACTTGTTTTCTTCTCTTCGCATATTACTCTCAAATTGAAAAAAATTAGAAACCCAGCGGGCATTTTTTATTTTAAATATATTGGACCCGTCACCTTACTCAATGCTAAGGATTTAACGCCTAAATTCTATTTTTAGGCACGTTTGAATGTAAGCTTATGGTTTAATGAGATGACAACTAACCTCATCTTTGGTAAGTGGGAATGCAATAGACTTAAAGGAATTTTAAAGGGGATAGTCAGTTCTGAGGGAAAAAAAGGCCCATTCAATTTTATACAATTTGTGTTAATGTATGCCTTTTATTTCAATAACGAAAATCTTAAACATGATCAAGCTGTTCAAATTTACTTAAAATTTTCGTTGTTTAAATGGAAGGCGTGCAGTAACACAAATTGTATAAAAATCAATAACCCTCATATTTTTCCATACCCTTTCAGTCCATATGTTTGAAATTTTTAGATCAAGACACATATGGACCCCATAAAGGTTAGGCACATTTCCACCGTCTACTCTTTTTCCCCTATTGCAATACGATTCCATTTTGCTTGCGAGAGCCAAAGAGCCAAGTATCCTTATTAAAGCCAACTCATTCGGGGCCAGACAACACATTGGAAAGGGACTTTGACTGTTAGATTAAATGTTATATACGTATTATGTAAGCTCAAAAAAAAATTGAATCTCATCGGATTATAAAAGTTAGCAATACCATTAAGCATAGAAAAATTTAATATGCACAAGGGATTTCACTACAGATTTATAAAAGCTTTACGTGGCACAAATCCAATGAAGGGTGTTTTAGTAAATGACGATATCTGCTCTCATAAATTAGTATCACATAAGCTTTTTGTGATTTTGTTAGGAAGTCTTGTATATCCATAGAATTGTTCTTAGGCATATTTGAGTGTAAACCATTGGTGAGATGATTCGTAGCATGCCATACTTGATTTGTGCTTCGTGCTTGCAAATTTGTTCTTCAAATTGGTAGCTAGTTTGTTGGTCAAATGGACACGGATATTTGGAAATTAGAAAATTAGCTTGGACTTGATTCCATAGTGGCACGAGGCAATATCAGCTTTGAATTGATTTTTGTTCGGTGCAATTTGTTGTTGTTTGGTAAATGCTTGTGAGAGATGAGTCTCAAACTCTTTTATCTCTTCTTCTTTCGAAATGGAAGCACCTAAGTTTGGTCTTGAATGTCAAAAGTATGATGAGGGCGATAGAGATTGAGGGTAAATTCAATTGAATCCCGTTAAATTTTAGGAGTTGTCTCAAATTGATCATTGTATTTTAATTTATTTAAATTGAACTTTTATAATGTCATAATTTTATCACTGCTATTAAGTATCTTTTGGGAGGGTCTCGCAATTTCTCTTTACAATTCTTCTCCTAGCCAATTTCAAGACATTTTAAAATAATTTTAATAGCATAAATCGAGAATAACAGATAAAAAATACATGAACTTATCAATTTTCATGGAAAATGTGGAATATATTCATCATAATCATTAAAAATTAAAAAATTCAAAGATGACTATATTGAATTTTCACAACGTGACCTTAATTTTCTTTTTTGCCTCATTATTATTATTTCACACAAAATGTAACAAATAAAAACAAAAGCAGCATGAAATAATTTTGTCAACCAAAAAAGAAAAAGAAAAGAGTGAAGAGAGAGAGAGAGAGAGAGAGAGAGAGAGAGCAATTTTCTTATCCGTAGAAGAGAGGAGAAACGAAGATATTCAGAGAAATGGCGACCACCATCATCATCGCACCCTCGCTCCCCTTAAACCTTCCCCTCCGCAGAACAACTCCATTCCTGTCCCCGTCCTTGGGGCCTCGCTCCTTCTCCTCCCTCCGAGCCACCGCCGACTCCGGCGAATCCCCGCCGTCGGATTCCGATCCGCCGCCATCGGATCCCGACGCTGCGGACTTCGAGGCGCGTCTCGCTCGGGTCCGGTACCGCAGCGGGCAGGGGAAGAAAGCGGAGCTCCGGAAGGCCCGCAAGGCCAGGAGAGGAGGAGGGGGAGGCGCCGGATCCCCCTCCAACTCCTCCGGATCCGGATCCGGGGTGCTCCTCCCGCCGGCGCCGCTGAAACAGGCGGTGTCGGCGGAGGGGATGAGGGTGGAATTCGGGTTCAGCCCGTACTCGGAGCGGGTGAACGGGCGGGTCGCGATGCTGGGGCTTTCGGCGCTGCTGCTGGTGGAGCTCGCCACGGGGAGGAGCGTGATTTCATACCACACGCCGCCGATTCTGTTCCTCCAGATCTATTTCGTTGCGGCGGTTGCGGCTGTGTATTTGAAGTACGACAAGGAGAGGATCAGTGTTTGGCCTCAATCTTCCCCTCCTAAGAAATAATGATACGACGTTACACACACTATTTGGGAAATATTTTTTTCTTCTCTTCTTTCCAAATTTCATTTGATGGATGTTATATGCCCATATTCTCTTATGGATTTGGTGCGTGTGGATGAATTGAGTTCCAAGTCTGCAGTTTTTATTTGTTTTATTTTTATTTTTAGTTTTTATACAGTATATTAGATGCCAACACTAAGAATCTTTAAGTCCCTAGATTTGAAAAGTCATGAATTTAAATAAAATTTTAGTCCTTAAATACAAAAGGAAAGATGAAATATATATATATATATAAGGATGGATTATCTGTGTGCAAATTCACCAATCCATTACATTTTCAAATCCAAGAGATTCATTTCCATATAGGAATACCACCTATAAATGTTCTACTAAATTTTCAATGCTTAAAATTAAAGTTTATAACCCTATATATTTTCATATATTATATATTAAGTCCATCCGACTCGATCCATTATAGGAATACCACCTATAAATGTTATATTAAATTTTTAATGCTTAAAATAAAAGTTAATAGAGCAATACTATATATACATTTTTCAAATAATAAAAGATTGACATGACAATATATATAGTATTTTGATCAAATAATAATATAGAACTATACATATTCTTCCACATGACTCCTTTTATTATGAAAATTGTACGAAAAATATATCTGTAACATTGTTCAAATTAATAACACTACACATTTTTATATATTAATTCCATCCGACCCAATCCATTGTTATAAGGACACATCAATATAATGTATATAAACTCACAAGCGTGAAGGAGGACATGGTTGTAGCAACAAACGTTGGAAGCATTGAACAATCAAATAAACACGTTAAAATTCGTTATTAGTTTTTCTTGGTTTCTCTCGAGCATTTGAGCCGTCCGAAGCTTCATTGGTGACAGAACAAACTGATTCTGTTTACAACAAAAAAGAAACACTAATGGTTGTCCGCTACTACAAGTTTCTCTCCTAGTCCAATTTTAAAGGGGAACTACGCTGCTTTTCCGTTTTACACTTCGTCTTCCCCATCCGAACAGGCCGAAATGATGAAATCAACAGCCCAATATTACACAGGCAGTTCCCTCTGGCTTAACATTTTCCAAACTCCCAAAACGACCCGAAAAAACCCATGCTTCCAATTTTCTTGTACATCAATGGGCCGCCTCGGTTTCCACTATATCTAGATTCTAATGCCAAAGTACAATCAATTCTCGACTATCGGGAAGTTCGGGTCAGAAAATCATTAACAGCAAGGCTGGCGTCCCCATGAGCCACTGCATCTTCTGGTTCGGGCATGTAGAGGCTTGAAGACGAAGCCTGCATCCAAGTGTTGCCCACGTTAGCAAGTAACCAAAATTCCGTAATTTATCCGATATGTTCTTGATCAATGCACTAGAATACCAAAGTACCCATACGATTATATGAGTGCAGGGATTTGTTAGGAATGAATAGCATTACCCAGAGAGTAACGGATGGCCTCATCAGGAAATGGTCAAGCAAAATGAGACGTTTAGCTACAAAAAATGTTTTCCATTGTTCACTTCCAACGTGAAATCACGTATGGAAATGGCAAAGTAGTTTCTCATAAACAAGTAGACCCTATAGTATCACAAATAATACCAAAAATATTGAGCAATTCATTTTCACAGCCACCTCACGTGAAATACTACGTAATGGTTAAATTTCGGTAACTTCAGCAAGTGTAAATCTGGTTTTACGTAGTGAATTAGTATGGAATAATCGAACATACCTTTGTATCAAGCTGCATTTCTCCGATAACTTCACTGGCAAGGCACGCTCCATGCGCCTTCAACCATTCCACACATTCCTCCAACCCCTCGGTATCCTCCCCACTTCCTTCAACTGTAGGTAAGACACTCGTGAAGCCTAGGACCTGAGCAATGTATGCAACAGGGACTGCGGGACGATATGAACGGGACATACATCTCACAGCTGCATATCGCATCTTTTCAGCATAGAGATCTGCCAGAAAACACTAGCATCAGACATCAGCATTTTACACTAGGAAAAGTAAAGTGAAGAGCCGGGTGGCAGTTTCAGAATTTGAAACAGAAAAATGAACCTACCCATTAGACACGCATTCAAGTTGGGAGCTGTCTTGTAAAGCCTGAAGAACATAATATAATTTCCTGAAGTGAAAGCAGCACGAACTGCAAGAGCATGTTTAACAGCCTCATCCTTCTTCGCTTTATCAGATAATCTAGTGACACAGAATGGGAATGAAATAGGAGAGATTACAAATCAGAATAAGCATGCAAACAACATAGTTCAGACCCAGTGCACAAAGGTCCCTTCTTAGTGAGTTTTTTTATTATTATTTATTTTTATTCACAGAGATTAGAAAGCTTTTATGTTGTAATTCTTCTTTTTTTGAGTTCATGTCTTGCCGTTTTCTGGCTTTTGTCCATGGAGGATTTTTCTCATAAAACTTGCTGCTTGTACTCTTCTCTTCTAATATATTTTTTGCTTATCAAAGAAAAAAAAAAAAAAAAAAAAAAACCCCACACACGCAGGGATCCTAGGCTGGCCCTCTACAGAAGACACTTCACTCCATGAGATTTACACCTACTGTTGTCATGTATCAAGATACAATGATAGATGTATAGTTCAATTCAGTCGCTTAAAGAAGAATCAAGGCTGCTTGTGGCAATAAAATCAACAATTGTGATAGTAAAACCAGCAGGAAAATGGCAAGTGTTTAATCTAATGTAAGGATCAATTCAACAACGAACAGTAATCATTTCATGAAAGTAATTCAGCTTAATAAATACACTGAGATTAAGGCTCCATTTGTTTGAGGAAAAGCCTTTTTCGCATTTTCCGGTGTTCGGAAAGCTTAGAAAAATGAGTCAACGGAAAATGTCCTCCAGTCAACAGAAAATATGCTTAGACTTTTGTGGAAAACATTTTATCTTTTTTTTTCCCGTAAAACATTTTCCAAATTTCAGTCTCAAATCCTCCCACCTTATTTTTTTTGCCACGTGTAATTTTATTATATACTCATTTTACCTTCCTACTCATCCATTCGTTTAAACTCTTAATTCTTGTTCTTGTTCCTAAATTGTTGTATATGTTCTTATAAAAACTATATTTTCTATTTTCTAATAAATTTTTATTATGCCAACCGAACAATGGAAAATTAGCAAATTTCCATGAAAATGTTTTGCAAAATGCGAAGATTTTCCATTAAACAAACAGAGCCTAAGTCATGTTCTGAAAGTTGTCCCAGAAAAATGAACAAAAAAAGAAAACTTAAAAGCTCAAGTAGCCAAAAGCATGCTCCTACACCCAACATTTAAAGTGACTTCTAAAACACAAGTCTGATAAGTTTTTTATCGGATAACAGACTGTAGCCCTAACTCTTGAGACCTTGACCACCTTATAGATCTTCACAATACACATAAGTCACATTATGCCATCATGAGTAAAAATATCATAGATAAGGGATCTGAGATGAAAAGGCAACCCTCTAAACTAAAAAAATCTCCTGCAGATGTTACCTCGACATGGATGATAAGAGATCTCTGTTATTCGTAGAATGCATGATAGCACAAAGTAAGTTGTATGCAGAAAATTCCATATGGCATCCCCCAATTCCTTCTGCATAAAGGGCTTTCAATTGCGACTGGCACTGGAAATCACGGAAAATAATGTTGACAATATAAATGATGCGATTAAATAAAACAGCCATGGGGATAAATAGTTAACTCTACAAAAATCCTGGAGCTTGACCAACTAAAATTCAGCTGTATTTGAGAATACGTCGTTTCTCAGAATAATATCTATCAAACAGAACTTCAATTAGGAATATTAAACGCATGTAATTATGCAACAGAAGTATCATAGAACGTATTCATTAAATGTTCATTTAGTGAGTGGAACTGTTACAATGAACAACACTTTATTTCGATAAACGAAGCTCATACTCAGTATTTGGCAAACCTACTTCTGGGTGCAAGCAACCCCCATTAACCACTTGAACCGGGTGGATCTAAGAGAGGCAGCCTTGTTTGTGTTTCAAGACCCAATCCAATGTGGGACTCTCAACACTCTCCTTTACCTGCAAGCATAACCTAGGACTTGCACGTACACAACATTGGAACACAAATGAGTCACCCTTGAGCCAAACACAACCTAGTCCACCCTTTGGCAAAACATACTGGCTCTTTGCTACCATGTCAAGGTTCGACCCAATAGTGTATTTCAAGCAACACAATATTTGGTCCCAACCTGATGGGGTCTCTTCAACAGAACCCGTCAATCCATTCTAGTGGGTCAAAGTAGACATCCATCATAGGCGTAACTTGAAAATTGAATGTTGAAATTATTAGAAAATATTTATTTGCGATTGATGTGTAATTTTATATTATTTTGGGGTTATTTTTGGTAACTGTGAGTATCATTCCATTGAACATTATTTGCATCTAGGAGTATGACATCTATCCAACCTATTGATGCATAAACATTGAAGATTGAACACAGATTTCACTCACTAAGATTGTCACAGTTCCTCCTTTCCTTATCATTCTTCTCTTTCTCCATTCAACCCTCCTATCTTCCATTATTCAATACTTTTTCCCTCGTCCTACATCAATTAGTATAATTGGTTAGCAACATCAGTTGGATGGTGTTCGTTGACTTTTTAATTCATGATTTCATTTCAGGAACCAAGTTATACATCCACACACTTCATTTAGGGACTTCTTGGTTTGGAAGTTGCATGAAGAGGATAAGTAGGAAGGAAGGCAGACTATTATCCTAGGAAGGCATAGACTTAGATGGTCAAGATAGTTTCCCATAATGGTAGTTGTCAATTAGGAAAGGCAGGTATGCCCTTACAGGTAATATTCTGACTGAAATGAGAAATCCATAAAGGAATCCATGATTGAAACACTGGATTTGTACTTCCCATCCCTTGAAAATAGATCGAGTCTTTGGGATTTACTGCCACCTATACCTGACTAATAATAATGTGTGCGCTAGGAAGCCTAGGTACTTAAAACTACGTGCTGTACCCATACCAGGTACTGGTACAGCCTGTCACTGTCAGTGTTTCTAGGAAATCATCTAAAAACTTCATGCCCAAGCCATTTATCCATTCTCCATCACTAGATAATTGCATTTAATGCCTTCTTTTTGAGATCAGCCTGATAATATGGACGTCAAGTTGTTTCCAACGTGGAGAACGTAAGCCTCATAGAGGTACTTTTGAGTCTCTGGCTTTGCATCCTTGAGTTTCCGCAATTTCTGTTGTGCCTCCACGGCCACTACTACCTTCTCAGCAGCCGCATCAGATTGAGGTCATTTTTGATGATCATCGTCACTTCTAATGGACATTTTCGACAATGTTCAGTTCACCAGAGAGGTCGATCATGATGCAACGTTACTTGGGTTACCAGGGACGATGTTCAAACGATTGACCCAAGTCTCCTCCTGTGGTACTTGTAGTCGTGGTTATCAAATCGTGAATTGTTTTCACGATTTTTGGAATCTGAATCGTCACGAATCATAAGATTTAAGAACCAAGTATAAATTAACTTTGAAAACTATATTATGTATATAGAATAGCCTTTCATAAGGCATTTTCAGGCATTATATAAATTGCAATATATTAGAATTACAGTGTATAAGTATTTTTGTTCTAGATTTATTTTTGATGTAATGCTTGTAATGAGACATTGTTATTATTTTAATTTTAATTTTTTCTGATAGGAATGAAATATTTCCATAAACAACGTTTTCATATCATTTACTTCTGGAGTTCATATAAGATACGAGTGAAGACAGAATTCATAAATAACAGTATTAGATTAAATGTATAAACGCAATTCTTTCAATTTCAATACAATTTAATCTACACTAGAAATGGCTCCAAGAATAATTAAAGGGAAAATGTAGATTCAGCTTAAAAATCAATGTTTTGTCCATAAAGGAAATTGATGACAAGCATGTGATGTGAAAACAGGCTTATAAGCATAAAGTAGCAAACCTCCAACAAAGTAGATATCAATAAGAAAAAGATCTTATTTACCAAATAAATAAGAAAAGGTGTTTAAATAAAGTGACAAGGCAGTCAACCTGATTAAACTCTGGAAGGTCCCCAACTTCTAGTGCCAATCGAGCATGCGTTTCATAAACCTAAACATTAAATATAGCACAAACTAACTCATAAGCTTCCCCGTGGAATTAAGACTTTTTTTTTTTGCAAAATGAGATGGATTTCAACACATGATCACATAATGTAATGAGATAAAAATAAATAAATAAATAATGAAATGCACCTTTACTGTCAACTCATTGCTTATCCGTTGCACAGTCAAATCCTGGCGAATAGATTTCAACTGATCACATTTATACAAGTAATTCTTTTCAGAGGTCTGCACCACATGCAATGCTTTTTCCAGCACTTCTTCTGGTCTCACCTGTATGGAAGCTAATGCTTTTAAGGCAATTATTTATTTATTTATTTTTTAAAAAAGAGTTCAATCTATGCATAAACAGAGTAGCACAAGAAAAAGAATGATTACAGTGGCAGGATCAGGTGCAGAAGTAAGACGCAAATAGCGTTTTTCAATTTCCTGGCAGGTCCCCTTGACAGTGAGAGAGTCCCAATCAATGTCTTCGACAGCCCTACTGCTACCATCTTCAAAACTTTTGGTAACCAAAGCACTGGTCCTTCTAACATACAAATTCCCAGCACCAGCATTCTTTGGCCTTGAGTGGGAATTCCACTGTGGTCGATGTCCATGCCCTTTTTCAAAACGTTTAGAGCGATTTTCACGCCTTTTTCTTTCTTCCGGTGAATTTGCAAGTGCCATTGCACCAGAGTAATATGCTGCCAAATTTTGTTCCTTGTCACTGTCACTAGATGCATCAGCATCAGCAGCAGCATTCAGACCAGCACCAACACGCTGCCTCTTACCTGGCCTCTGGAAATTTTTGATTGCAGTCCTTTGTTCCGATGAAAAAAACTTCGGGTTATATAAACCAGCATCCTTACTTTCAGAATTTCCAGCTGAAAACTGTGTAGGAATCGTTGAAAAAGAAAAGAATTAAATGAACAATCTCTAACAAACATGTACTCACAACAATAAATGCTGAAAAAATCACCGCTACAACATTTTATCATAAGCCATTGAGATCCAAAGCTTTTTTTTCCATTGCTGAGCAAGTGAACACACGCATAAAGAGAAATGCCACAGGGAGGGGGAATGCCACAGGAAGAATAAGGGTAGTTGCAAGGAAATAAAGCTAATCCACTCATAATCCAAAGGGCCTACCTTTTGGAGCGGAAGTGGAGCCATATACACAGATTCAATGGGGCACAGGGCAATGCTAATTTTAAAAAGCCAAGAGGAGGAAAAAGCAAAGAATAGGATACATAAGGTGCAACAAACAAATAAAATAAACCTTCAAAGATTTATTACGCCTATGTGTGTGTGACTGTGTAAGTCATCCTCTTCTACTCTAATTGAAGTTCTGCATATAGCAAAAAAAAAAAAAAAAAAAGGAATTAAATAAGTTCTTTGTGTGTGGGCTTGTTGTTTATATAAAGCCCCTTCAAAAAAATTTGTATTATCCTTTACAATACATATTGTCATAAAGTAAACAGTTATATGCAAACACAGATAATGCATGACTGTCTAATTTAAACAATATGAAATTAGTTCAAACTTTTCAAAATTTCTCCAAGAGAAATGTCCACCAATGGTAAAATGAAAGGTAAACAAGAGACTACCTTTCTGTCCACTTCATTAGATGGAACCCAACTGCCAAATTTTATGGACTCGTTATTGACAGGCGTGGCTTTGTCAGTCGATTTCTCATCTGCTATAGGCTCCCACCTACTCTTTGTTCGTCTACTGGGGCTTCTTTTGTACTTTGGCAATGAAGCAACAGGGGGTGAACACTTCACGCTGCTGTGACAAAAATTTAAGTTAGAAAACAGCAGAACACAGAACTTAAAGATCAAATATTTTCTTCTCTTACAATAACAACTAAAAGAAAAGCACCAAAGTTCTAAACATGATATAAATCAATTACTGAACCAACTCTGAGAAATGAGATCTTATAAGAAATAGACAGCAATAGCGGAAGACAGCAGCTAAATATGGTATACTACTGTGACAAAAGTGGACCACACAAAACTCAGTGCTTAGAACTGCAATATTTTCTTATTCTATAACAATGAAGAGAACTGCAACTAGGACAACACCCTTTTTTTTTTTTTTTTTTTTGGGTTAGTGGGGAGGGGGAGGATAAAAGATGAAATTTACTAATGGAAGAAGGGAAGAAGTGCAACCCAGAGGACCAGGGGTTCTCAGCCAAGCAAGGACAACACTTATTTTTTGGGATATAAAAGATGAAAATTTACTAATAGAAGGGAAGAAGTGCAACCCAGAAGTTATGTCTTTGGTCCAAACTTACTAGTATAAAGCCCTAGCCATCTCCAAAACAAGGTCAACCTCAGTTTAGGTTTTTCTCACTCCTCAAGAGACGCAAGTTTCACTCCTCCCAGCTGGGTTTTCTCTCTCATTCCTGAAGAAGCAAGCAAGTTTCACCTCCTCCAGGCTGCAATCTGACTTCTCATCCTCCAGGTAAGTTGCGCAACTTCTGCGATCTCTGAATTTTTTCCCCCTTCTCATCCTCATGGCTGGCTTTTTTTTTTTTTTTTTTAAACATCTATTCTTATTCCTTTAATTATTTTTCCTTCTCATCCTCCCAGCTTGCTTATTTTCTTTAATATCTCTTCTTTAAATCTATTCAGCTGATTAATAAATTATGAACGACCATGCAGCCATTAGGATTGTATTACTTGCATGAGTTGTTGGGTTACTCATGGATTTTCCTTGATGTCTGATTTTTATGTGTTCTGATTTATGCTAAAACATATATATATATATATATACATATATTTTATTTTATATATCATGCGCCTTTTTTCTGTAAGGCGTGCCCCATGCCCTGTGCCTTGCGCCATGGCTCCCAGAGACATTTGCGCCATTAACAACTTTGGTCATTCCCATTCCCATTCCCTCCATCCGAATAGGTCCATAGTGTTGTCCACATTCGGATAACCTAACGAGAAAGCAAGGGAGAGGATGAGAAAGAGGGAGAATGCTTTGAGGAGAGTTTCACTGGTGGGAGGGAAAGTACATTGCCTGACTCTCACTTCACTTTGTTATTTTTTGGGGTGCTAAGATCCTAGGTGGCTATGCTCAAAAGGTTTCACTGTCTTGGGAAGAGTGGAGGAGATCTAGGATTTTCGCGTTCAAAGCAAATTAAAATAATTGCAAATGGGCAAATTTCTCAATGGTGCCTGAAACTACCGCTGACTGAATCACTGGTGAATTAGGCTGATTCGGTCAGACAAAATTCAGACCCATTCAGTGGCATCGCCAAACATACACTGAATAGGACTATCTGACCTGTATCAGACATTAGCTTAACTAAGTGCAAACAAGGCCTTAGGTATTAATAGGGCAGTACCCACCTCCAAATAAATCGGATACAAGAAGAAGCCAAATAACAGCAAAAGTAGATAAATGAAAATGTGTTTCAAATATTAGCTTCATCTTCGAGATGAACAGGGGGAGAGCAGGAAATACATACTCCTTATTAATCATATCCAGACTTGGTAGTGGGAAAAGAGGTTCCATATCCCAGTCTCGCGTGGATAACGTACCATTAGCAGTTGCAGTTGTAATAATCTGAAAACAAAGATATTAGCTTGAAATATATAGGAGTTTAAATGACTAAACTACAGAAGAGCATTCCAACATATTCAATGTGAAACATAGATCATTGCTTGCAACCAGTACATAGGAGCAACATATTTGTAGAAGAGAATAAGGCAGGATCTGAAATCGTATAGTTTGCAGAAGCCTTAAGTTCCCCAAATAGCAAACAAATGACTTGAGAATAGGGTTCATCACATTATTAATGTGACCAACGTATCAATCAACTAGACTCTTCTTTAAGCTATCATTTAACTTGCACAGGGCACACAGAATTGGGTAGTCAGCACATGAATCAATAGGAAAACAAAAGTATATGAAATAGACAAGAACTAGGCACATAAAGAAATTCATGCAGAAAGAGAAAACAGAAGAAAATCAGTGGACTTCTCAAGCCTCATACTTGGCTCTGTTGTCCCTCATGCCTATGGTTCAGGTCTGCCTCATACAATCCTTAAAGACCACGCAAACATTGCTGGAAATTATCCGGGGACTGAAAAAATGATGACAATTACATATGAACAACTAGCGTTTCAACCCTTCTAGGACTTCTATTTTATATAAAAGTAAATAAATTTTATTACAATACAAAGTATAGGAGGAAGAAGAAACCTCCTAAAAACAGTGCCTTGAGATCTGCCACAAGCCATAAACTAAAATGAAAAACAAACTAGCCTTAAACTCAGTGTCATGGCCACACTTTCCTCCAAAAAAAGTTCGGAGTTTCTTTCAAGCCAAATACACCATAAGGATGCTATGCAAGCGGATTACAGGCGAACTTCCCTTAGTTTTTCCTTATCCATGCCTATTTAACATGATATAGGAGGATTTTTAAAATTTTTTATTTTAAGGAATTAGGTGCTGAGCACTCATTACTCAGATGATAGATTACATCCTGCAGTTCAATTCCTTCCTTGACGAGGATTTCTAGTCATGAGGCATGCACTTAGTACTAAACCAGTGGCCCTAGTACAGACAAGTGCTACGGTAGTTCCGATGAGTGATGGGCATGGTGGCAAGGTAGGCCAGGTCTGACATGTCATGGACATGGAGACCTTAGTTTTGGCCTATTTTAAGTGCCCATACTTCATAGGCGGTGCCCAGCTTGTATGTTAAATCCTTGGTATTGGGTCAAGGTCAAATGCTACTAGATTGAGTGTGTATTTCCAATCAAAGTTAAATACTAGAAAAAAGGGCAACAGTATTAACAGATAATAGGAGAAATAATGAGCAAAAAAGTACACTTAGGTTTGCGGTTACAGGCTGAACTTCAAAATTGAGTGGCTTACCTCCTTCATGACAGCCTGACAAGCTGCCATTTGTGCTTCATCTTTACATCGAGCCAAGGCCCTTTCCACATAACCACGTAGTGATGGAGGAAACACAGCAGGCTGAATAGAGAATATATAAATAAAATAGAACTAGGAAATAATGTAAAAGAAAAAAGGTAGCTGTTGCATGAATTTAAATCGCAAGTGAGTCCCGGTGCACCATTATAATTATATGACATTATGATGTGCAAGAAACAGGTGAATCCTCTACAAGTGGTTTAGATAGCATATACATGCTGGAGTGGTTTGTTTAGTTGCTTTTTCTCTCACCACTAACACATATATATTTCCAATTTTTATTAATCATTTGAATCATGAAATATTCATAACTATTTAATCATTTAGAACTTATTTGTTAACAAGAAAAAATTAATAATAGTAACTTAGAAATTAATCAAGATGCAAATATTGAAAGCAACAGCAATTACTAAAGTAAACAGTAAAATGTCATCTTTAATGGTGTGATAGCATCTTATTGAATAAACCTCTTTAAAGTTTAGATGACAAAGGCAACATTATCTTAAAAAAATCCAGACTCTATTGTTCTAAATAGCTGGCTTCCACCATCCTCCACACACAAACGCACATGAAAACAAGCTGGCTCCACAATCTCTCCCTCTCTCTCCCTCCCTCTTTTTTGGTTATGCCTCTCTCTGTTAGCGACAAATGAATAATAAAATCACAGGTCCATAGTTTGAGATGTTCAATTTGTATCAATTCAAGCTGCTAAAATATGGACACATCTGAGCCGACTTGAGTACCATCCGAGTTGCTCTCATTCCAACAAAAGATTTTTTTATCCGGTGCAATGGTTCTTAATCCTATTAAAGAAATGACCAGATATGTGCAAAGATAAAATGTTCCTCATTAGCTTTTTCTTGCTCTAATTGGGTATGTTTGTCTGAAGTTGTGTTCCATGACAACAATGAGGCTCTAACAGCGGTTACAGACTATCCTGGATTTGTAACAAGAAAGGAAGAGAATTTCTGATGGACTGTGAATGTGAAAGGAGAGGATTCCGTTACATGATGGCCATTAACATTAATAATGGAAGGATTTAAAACTATGATGTGTATGTGTGTGCGTATGCTAATGCAAAGCAAATTTCTTATCTCAAGATCTTATATGACATGGGAGCACAGAGCAAAAAGGACATACTGAATTCAGGACTAAACCAGTAAAAAATTCGAATAGAACTTCTAATATTCCCTTCACTATACCAAACTATGGCAAACCTAGATACTAACAACAGAAGCACCTCCTACTGATCAAAACGTATCAGCATTCAGCTCTTCAGATTGTATAATACTAAGTAAAGAAACTGATTCGATGTACATAAAGAGTATGAATGCATTTATATTTAGGAGAGATGTTTCAGATCTATCATGCAGACGATGCACCCGTCAAGGTACTAGTACATAATGCCACCACGATCCTCAAAAACAGTGTTGCCAAATATATCATATCTGCAAAAGTTATTTTAACATAAAGTTAGTGAATAAACAAAAGAATCTCACCTTGAGTATAGAGTCAGCTGCATCATGCGACAATGCTTTCTCATTTGGCTTTGGAAGTGAGACACTGATGTAGGCTGGCTTTGCTGCATCACTTGTTGTACCATCCTTACCATTTTTGGGTAAACCCAAGGGCAAATTAGAAGCAATTCTAGGGTTTGTTGGAATCTGCATTTTGCTTACCCTACGTGTATCTTGAGATGAAACAGTGTAAAGGGATGATAAATAATCCTGAGCCACCTGATGTGTAGCAGGTTGTTGTGAGTTGGGTCCTTGAGAACACGCACCCTTCGGTTCATCCTGAAAGTTATCATAAGTTGGTTTTGAATTTAAAGGCTGTTTGAAAGTGTGGTTGCAAGTGACTGGCATAGTGGTTTGGAAAACCTAGAACCTCATGATTTTTGTAAGCAACATGAGCATCATTGATCACAGCACCACCCTGACAAGAAACAAGAAAATATCGCACAAATACATAAACCTTATTTACCTTTAAATATTTAAACTAAAGCAACATATCAGTACATTGACTCTTCCTTCCAAAGAACCCACTAAATCTGTACTCACAAGTTTCAAATGTAGAATCTTGCGTCAAACTTCATCTCAAAGCTTAAGCTGACAAGTTATGGGCCCAATATTAAAAATCGAGCTAACCACCACTCCTCACATGAAACCCTATCTCCCATGTGGAAAGGCTAACAAAATTGAGCATCAATGGGTGCACATATTGAAATAGAACATGTTAAGTATGTCTTGAATTTTGGCTCGACTTGTCCAACCCGGAAAATTTTGTGCAACCCGATTTGGAGAAAAAAAAGGGATTTGGGGTCCTTTTTCGTGAGCTCACTAGGGTTTTTCAGTTTTGGGAATTTTTCCAGCTTCACTAGGGTTTTCTTTTGGTGTAATTTTTCCGAATACAAGTGAAAGGAGCGAATTCTTTTGTTTTTGTTTTTATTTTGTTGATCAATTCTAACGATCTTGAACTCTTGTAACTTTCTTTGTGATAATGAAATTTCTTCTCCCTCGCCCATAGACTGTAGATCACATTGATCAAATCACGTAAATCTGGTGTTCTCTATTTTGACTTGTTCTCCGTTTTGTTTGGATTGCCATTTGTTTCCATTGTTTGTCACAACAGAACAATGATGTGGGGATGCATGAAAGACCACCAGACCTTGAACCCCTAACCTTGTGGATCACAGGTCTAGTATCATTCATGCCAGTCACTACTTAAGCAAAATGGTTAAGTTGTGACTACCAACAAAACTTACACAACTACATGCACATACATACAAGAGTACAGAAATAACTATTAACATTTAAAATGAAATAAAATAAAAAACAACCACAACAAGGTCGCAATAGTAAATCAAGAGAGCCGTCAAATCCCTTTAAACATGTCTTAGAAAAACTCCTTGAAACAACCCCCAAGCCACGGACCACAAAAAGAAAATATAGAATAATTCCCACATTTTTTATTTTCAATCGCATAAGAAGCACATGAGCTAGAATTGATGTTTAAATGGTTTAATTAGACAATGGTGAACACCTGATTCATGTGGCTCATGTAGTTAAATAAGTTATGTGCATGATTCGTGGACTCTTCTCAAATGATAGCAATTAAGGAGAACCACAACTGCATGCATACATAAATACATACATACATACATACATATATATATAGATAGATAGATAGATAGATAGATAGATAGATATACAAGTGTGTGTGTATATATATATATATAGATAGATAGATATACAAGTGTATGTATGAGTGAGAGAGAGTCAGGATAACAACGTTCAAACGATCTAAAAATTGAGCTATAAGTCAAGGGCAACTGAATGGTGAAGGAGAAGTCCACAGTAATATAATACTAAAGCATCCCTTTAGAGATGCTGTTTTTTCTACTCAAATGCCATATGAAATAATTCCTGCAATTGGTTTGGGGTTTTCCTTTTGTTTGGGGGGGGGAGGGGAAGGGGTGGAGGTGGACCTATGCTAGAGTTGGCTAATCCCACAACAATCAGAATAACAGCTTGGAATATCATTAAAAGCATCACAGACAGCTAACTGAAGATCAATCAAAAATTGTAAACATTCAACAATCAGATGGCAGCTACAAACATAACAAGATCTTCTGACAAAGCACAAATTTTTAGAATGTCTTACAAGCTAGTAAACATATATCATAAGATAGTTGCACTTGTAACGCATCAGTAACAAATTCTGAGCTAAAAGTAAGCATTAGATAATTAAGCTTGCAAAAAGAGCAACCAAACCAACATTTCTAACTCAGACAGAAACTAGGGAAAATAATCCAGTAAAAATATGCATGTATTTCTACCATATTAATTGTCTTAAAGATGGGAGTCAAGCTAAATAGCAAGCAAGAGGAATACCAAACCTGCACTGAAGGCACCTGGGATGACATTGAATCTGGTTTCCAATATGTGTTGGAAGGCTGGGGCGGTTGGGCCGGCTGGGGCGGCGGGGGAAGCTGGGGTGGTGGGGGAAGCTGGGGTGGCTGGGGCAGCTGAGGTGGTGGTGGAAGCTGAGGAGGCTGGCGCAGCTGAGGTGGCTGGGATAGCTGAGGATGGCTGGTTGCTCGAAGGTAAATACCCACCAGCAACACCAGGAACTGAAGACTGCAAATTGGATGCACCAGTAACAGATAAGTTCTCTGTCCCAGGAGCACAGCTAACTTCTGTTTGACTGTAATAGTTTTCCCATTGCTTATAGTCTTGCTGATAAGGTTGCAAAGTTTCTGTGGCAGAGTTTGAACTATAAGCACCATTTGAATCTGGAGCGTAGTTCACATATTGATAAGAACTATAATTCGGGTAGTGTCCACTCCACAAGTTTGTCTGGTTAGAGTATCCGCTGCTTTGATATCCTCCAGAAGTCTGATAATCACCAGGATTGTAGTAAGTGCTTGAATAACTTGCAGGCCCAGCATAGGGCCCTGTATTCTGAAATGAGGAAAGAGGCTGATAAGGAGCACCTGTGTTTTGAAATGCTCCTACAGGCTGAGGGTATGAGTGATTTGACTGCTGCATATAGCTGTTGTAGTAACCTGAGTATCCCGTGTTGACATAAGCCATATGGATCAGAAGAACCCTGGAAAGATGCATAGCCATTGTATTCTTGAGGTACAGCTGCTGCTCCCGAACTTGATGAAGTCTCAGCGAAGGATCTGACATTAGAGCCATCTCGTAAATTACTCAGATGCGGTCCTGTGGGCTGATCATAGTGGTAGCTGGAACTTGTAGGGACTCCATTTTCCACAGAGCAATTATCTATCCTATGTGTGGCCCATGATATTGCTTCAGAACCAGTTGTTGAGGGAAGATATGAAGATACATGTCCCTGGCTTGCATCAACAACGTGGCGTTTCTGAATAAGTATGAAAGTTTATCAGGATTACCACTTAACCACATCAACACAAATTTAAAATACAAACATAACGAAATAGCAGTGATTTACGGGCGTGGTCCAAGCCAGAAATGTAATAATGACCAGCTCAGTGCCAGCCATCCGAAAATTCTTTACAAATAGTTTCTTGTCCATGAAAGCTCCACACAGCATACAACATAATAAATCTATTAACAGCACAAACATGCACCCAAAATACTGGATCCAAGAAACAAATGCTTTACTTTGTCGAATAAGTTCATGAGCAAAGCAAAGCCAAAACAGCCAGAAAAAGGTTATCTTCTGAGACAACAGGCACAGACATAACATTAATCTTAACTCAAGAACTAAAAATACTGGCAAAGCTGGTCATTCCCTGTCTATCTCAGTTGAGACAACTATTTCAATATAAATTTATAACATTTTCACTGCTAAAGGATTTCTTGTTTCCATACGTTGCTTGTTTTCTAGGCAAAAGCTCCTTCAGGTTCCTCCATTAAGTTAAACAAGCCAAGATCAAGCTTCTCAAACCTGGTAAATTGAACAAGCCATGCTTGAGCTAAGACATGCTTGGACCATTAAGCTCAGTGAGCCAACCATTAGATAAGCTCAGTGAGCCTTGTAATGTAGATCAATTATGGATATCAGTTTATCGGCCCCTCGTATTTAATTATAGATGCCACTAAATTTGATATTGTAATTGGATGACTACTTTTTAATGTCTAATTTCTATATATTTAAATGCCTAGCTCTTTTTTTTCCTCTGATCGGTAAATATTCACACCCAAGAGATTTGACCCAACAACCTTCCCACCTCCTTCCACTTATTAGGGGATGAGATGCCATTTGACTAAAGGTCTTTGTCATATGAATGCCGCCTAACTCATATTGTCATGATATGAAATTTTCCCTAGTTGTAGTACTCCTGCCACCATTGCCATGCTCAGAATCCCATGCTCAGTAATCATGAAGGTTTAGAAATCACAGGTATTTCTTGCTGAAAAGTAAGCAGTCATAGCTGCTATAAGAATTGCTCTAGGAAAGGAAGCCTAAGATGTGGGAACTCTAGATGAACCAAGCTCAAAATGTGCCTTTCAAGCTCGACTCCATGAGGAATCCCCTGCCTGAGGTACGAGGTCGCCAAAGCTCAGCTCAACTCATATTCATCCCTAGTCATGAGTTGTTTGAGGCTGTTTTCCTTGTAGTCATGAGCAGAGTTGTTTTATCATATCAAAGTAGTGAACTATCTTACAAATTTTAGTTCAAGTAAAACGTTGTCAAGTGATCCAACCAAAACTAAAAAGATGTAGTGGCACATATAATAAAGCAAAGGTATTAAAAAAAATGATCATCAATGCAGGTAGCATTCCAAAATGACATAACTATGTATATTTTTTTTTCCTCTTCAAACAGAGGATGTTAAATTTTAATATTGTAAAAATTGATGAACTTAATGTTGACAGCTTTTATATTTCAAGCTTAAGTACGTACTCTGTTCAAAACAGTTCCCCTTTTAATTTCACTATTCCTTTCTTTCATTTATAAAGATTTAAATTTTTGAAAACTATAAATAATAGTCAGCGTCAGCCACGCAAGTTACAGATGTAGAACAAAGAAAAACGGTGTTTCGAAGACACTAATCCCAGCAACTTCTGAAACTGTTGCACAAATTAGAAATAATGAGCCAACTTCAAAATTTCCTTAGCAACCATTTTACAAGTTCACAACCACCATGTCTGTTGTCTCCTTCAAGATACAATGATGCAAGAAAAATACTGCTCTGAGTCCCTCCATTCTTATACCTGCTTCCAGCACCTACCCTACATTAGAAGGACCACTCTATTTATGCCAAAGGCAAACAAAGACCACAAGTCAACTTCTACTGTTCACTCACAGCCCAGCAATTAAAAGTCCATCAACTTCCATGAAAGAAACTATTTCCTTCTCTTTCCTTGCATTTAAGTACTGCAACATTAGAAACCACAGCAACGATTCTGTAAAGGAGCAACAATTTAAGGGAATATCTGCAAGCTATGCTTCTAGAGTAAGGGATAAATGATAAACCAAATCCACCAGAAAATATATCAAAATGCTTGTCCAAGTCAATCCGCACGCAACACCAGCCTTACGAAATGGGAGTGGGAAAACTAGTAGTATGCCTCCATAGTAAGGACCTGCAGGGGCAATATATGGTTTCCTAATGTACCCCACTTACATGATCATATTTGTTAGATAAGTAGATTCTGCCAACCAAAATTCCACCAGAAAATACATAAAATACTTTCCTGCAGTCATCTATGCGCAGTATCAATCTTAAAAAATGGGATATGGCTAGTTGGTAAGATGGACCGGTAGAGGTATGTATAGTTATCCAGATAATCCATTTACATGATCATATTTCTCAGAATAACAATGGATACAGTGCCAGGAAAATATTAAGAGAGCAGTTTCCGATCATAGTTTGTATTAAATAAGATAAAATAAAATCCATACAAACCCACCTCAAATGGAACTAGAGAAGGATTCTTGCTAAGGAAACTAGGTTTTTGCCATAATTAGGGCTTAAGGACTAACAGACACACGCACACACATATATATGAGCATCATAATTCAAGAGATAATAACTCGCTGCCAAACTGAAGCACTGGTCACCAGTAATCTTGACAAGAACATGATCCCTTGCTAAAGTGATGGAAACGGCTCCGGTCTCGCACAATGATTTCTCTATTGAACATCTTTGAAACATGCTTCATGAAAGAATGACAGTCGTAACAAATTCGGAGATTCTTCATGACCCTTATCGTCCTGTTGTCTTTGAAACTCTTAATAGCAAAAGCCACTGCCAGCTTCTCACTATGGTAACTAAGGCTATGCTCTTTCTCCTCTTCTTCAATGTCAAAGAGCACGTTGGATGTACGGGGAATATAACCTGCTACTCTTAAACTATCAATTACTGAAATTAAGAACTCTCTAGTCTCCTCGAATTGAGGATGAATGCAGGTCACCAGCAAGAAACTCGTGCATGACATGGTCCACATTAATCAAACTAAAGGCTGGTTTCTTTGGAATTCTCTTTTTTCCCATATAGTTCCGTATCTCTGCTTTGTCAACCCACCGGCCGACTCCACCATAAGCATTTGATAGAAGTACAAAGTCACCATCATGACAAGGATCGAGTCCATAGATCATACCCTTCACTTTCTCTGCCAATTCAACATACTTATGATTCACGCACGCTCCAAGAAGAGTTCTCCAAATAATAGTATTAGGCCTAATTGGCATTCTTTTCACAAATTCATAGGCTTCATGGACCAAGCCTGCACGCCCAAGGAGATCAACCATACAACCATAATGCTCCATGCTTGGTTCCATGCCATATTCATTCCTAATGCTTTCAAAAACTTTCCAACCATCCTCGAGAAGACCACCATGACTACAAGCTACTAAGACACTACTAAAAGTTATACAATCAGGCTGCCAACCGGATTTCTTCATCTCAAAATAAAACCTTAGTGCTTCTTTACTACGCCCATGCACTGCAAGCCCATTGATCATTGTGGTCCATGTTAATAAATTTCTCATAGGCATTCCATCAAACACTCTTATCGACTCCTCAATAGATCCACACCGTGAGTACATGTCAACTAGGGCAGTTTCCACTGAAATAGTGAAATCCAATCCGATTCTGTGAATATAAAAATGAACCCACTTACCCAATTCCAGATCACCTAAGCTTGAAATAGCAGATAACACACTGAGAATTGTGACCTCGTCAGGTTTTGTATTCCTTCTGAGCTGCATTTGCTGAAACACAGCCAAAGCTTCATACCAGAAACCATTATTAACGAGACAAGAAATAATTGAAGACCACGACACCAGATCTCTCTCAGAAACTTCATCAAACACCTTCAAAGCTAGTCCCACTGATCCACAACAACCATAGACATTAATCAGGGCATTCTGAACAAAAATATCAGAATTGAAACCAAGCTTCAATATGAGTGCATGGAACTCCACTCCGAGTTGGAGGCGAGCACAAGCCTTGAGAACAAATGGAAATGTGAAATGATCAAGACAGACATCACTTGACCTCATTCTACTAAAAAGGCAAAGTGCATCTGCAGGCGAAGCGAATGCGTGAGCTCTTATGATGGTGTTCCAGGAAAAAGTGTCAAGAGGTGCAACACTGTCAAAAACTGAGCGAGCGTACGACAAACTCTCGGGTGCTAATCCAACGCATGAGAGAAGAAGATTTCTAAGGAAGGGAGAGTCCTTATGACAAACAGATTTGATGAGGCGAGAATGGAACTTGTAAACATTATTCATAGTTTCGTTGCTTCTTAAAATTTTATATTTCCACCTCCAGGTGCCTTGTTTGGATATAAACTATCAGTCCCCTTGTTTGTTTGCCGAGAAAACTGAGAAAAGGTACAGAGAATAATACATCGGTCCTTCTTCGAAGACTTGTAAGATTTCTACAACACATATCAGTAGGTAAAATGAAATTTGCGGCTCTAGACAAGATATGTACCACGGATGCAAAATTTCTAGGAAAACAATACACCAGTATGACCACGCACATCGCATAAACAATAAACAATCGTAACCTTATTGATAAAAGGTCAAAATTTCAAACTCATCCCCATCACAACATTAGAGTATACTCTACAGAACTAAACCAACCGATGCTTCCAAGCATAAAAATAAAACATACAGATACCATCAAAGTTTGCACCGGTCTGCTAAAGAGTGGGGGAGGGGATTACCTCGAGGGAAGTCGAGTCCAGTGGACTAATGGCGTCAGTATTGGCTGCCTTGATTTTTCATGCCAACAGCATCCTATGTCTGCACACCACGAAAAACACGTACCCTGCAGGCGCATCGAATCATTGAAATCCGTCAATACACCCATTAAAACAAATAAACCTCCGATCTTTCTCCTACAAAAATACATGAAACAACCAAACCCTAAAACAGTATAGCTACTAATTACAGAGGAAGACGAGTCCATACCTTGAGGAGAAATTGACGGGACGCCCCCGGAATCAACCTTCGGAGAAGCAACTGCTATACAAATAAATCAACAAAATAAAATGCAATGTATGTGTATGAATATTGACAAGAAACTGCTGCGAAAATTAATTTCTAGAAACAAAAAGAGAAGAAATCCAAAGACAAGTCGGTGGAGAGAGATGCCGGCGATCGTATGGATAGCGGGAATAGCGAAAGAGAGAGGGAGAGATGGAAAAGAGAAATCGAGAGAGAGAGAGAGAGAGAGAGAGGATTCAGCAAGCCGTCGTCCTCGTTGGGTCGGGTTTGGGACGAAGGGATTTATGAACGTTGCGATCTTGCCGAAGAAATAATGGAGATCGGGATTCTTCGAGGATCGATCGATGCCCTTTTTGAGTTTGAATAAGATCTCCCAATTGGTCCTCACGATTTTTCTTCGGGTAAATTCACATAATTTTACTAAAAATATTATTTTCCGCCCATCACTTATAATAAAATTATCTCATTTTTTTAATAAATAAATAAAATTATATCATTTTGGAAGCGAATGATTTTTTTACTTCCCGATAAATAACTCGAAGGAGCTCTTTACCCTCAAATTCAAAGATGTGGGTGCAAAACGACACACAAACTTAATGAGTAAAGTAAAAGCCTAAGGATTGAGACTAATTGTAGGGAGATAGATAATAACCTCCTCCCTGCTCTTCAACAATTCTATGTAAGTCAAATTCTCGATCCTCCTCCTACTAAGCCAATGAGCTCCAATCAGGCATGAAATGATATCCCAATAGGAAGGATTATGCTAAGACATCCGCAAAAGTTTTCAACGGAGGAAGTGGGGAGGGGCACTGGTCTTGAATTCCTTTCTTAAAGTAAGGGTAAGCTTAGAACTAATAGCAAGCAAGACTGGATTGATGGCATGAATAGGCTTGTTTTCAGGCCAAATCCCATAGAAGGAAGAGAAAAACCAATGTTAGCAATAGCATTGCTTACTCAAGCAAGAGGTTTGTCTTGTGTCTCCGTAACAAATGGTCCATTTATTGATGGGCGAACGACGGGGATTGAACCCGCGCGTGGTGGATTCACAATCCACTGCCTTGATCCACTTGGCTACATCCGCCCCTACCCCCGCACAGGTTTTAGTCTCTATCTACGATCAGATCCTTTCTGAACCCCCCTATGACCGCTATCAAAGAGAAGTTCTTATACTATAGTATAAAGCCTATTGTTGTGTTTCGGAATTAAGGGATTGGTAACATCAACCATCGGATGGTGTGGTACTTTTTGAGGAGATATGGAATCAACACTCTCTTATTGGCTTTTATTTGCTCTCATATAGTGACTGGAATACTTGTATCCCTTTCCTCAAATGTTCGGAAAGGCTTAACTGACCTTGATTTAGCCTGAGATATCAGTAAGCCAACAAAGGATTTTCCACATGTAAACTTTTCTTTGTTGGTCAAGAGGCAAACCTATTTTTTTTCACCAAGACAGTCTTTCCTTTTAATGCAAGGATCACATACACAACAATCTAACTCACAATAATGAAAAGGGTTCCAAGATTAAAGAAAAAGTCGTCTCCCTCCACGTGTCTCTTCATCAACTGCTGGACGAGCCGGTTATAGAGTCGGAGTGGTGTTCCAAACTAGGCGATCTCCGAGTGTTAGAACCCAGCACGATTGGGATCCTTGCCTAGGATAGGGATCTGCATCATACTGATAAAGCGAAGTCTCTCGTGCCACACAGTTAAATGAGGAGACTTCTGTGTATCCTATGTATTCTACTAAAGCGGTATTCTCCCTTGACAATTCATTTTCTTTTTTTATATAATAAAATGTATATTTAACATCTTTCAATGTTTGGCGTGGTATTTGACCTGCAAACATGTCCCAGAAAGATCGGACTTGAGGAAGGCCAGGATCGAGATGATTAAAAACTCTAGAAATATAACTATACTAATAGGACTAATACTCTAATGTCTAGTTTCACAAAGAAAGAAATAGATGGTAGTTATTAGCTACCGTGATACTAAAAGTATTACAATAACAAATAATGTTATTTATAAATATTAGCTATTGTGATATCCAAAAAATATCACAGTAGCTCATACATAGGTAGCTTATAAGGAGCTAACATACATAACGAAGAGCTAGCTAATAACTATATATAGCAAGTATATATAACTAGTATAGCTATATATTTATAGAAGTATTATATTGAATTCTTCTCTTCTTTCTTGAGGGGGAGGTGCTAACTCGGCCGCCCAACCTAGCAGGTCAGGGGCAGGCCGGGGGGGGCAACTCCTGTATTTGCCCAATAGTGCTTATCGTTCATTTGCTTGAAAAAATTAGGTACACATGATAACTTGTAAATTTTAGTCTTACAAATTAAAATAGCATTAGATTACCCATAATGTAATACCCCTAAATTTTCAGTTAATTTTAATTTGGGATTGTGGAAAATATGAGGTTGAAAATGTATAGATGGGTGTGATATTATGTTAAATAAAGGGTTGAAATGGTAAAATGATGTCATCGAAAGGCCAATAATAATTTAGGAATGGAAAGTTAGTGAAAAGTCGAAGTGGGTTGAGATAAAGGGAATGCATACATAAAAAGATATAGGTGTGTATTTTTAGATGAATATTCACGGGTGTGAATAAGTGTATAAATAATATAGATAATTACTTAAGTGCTAAGGCAAGTGTAATTATATGGGCTCATGGAAGTAGTTATGGAATACATATATTATTGTATATAATGTTATTTTATATTATAGTTTAATATAATAAGTTATTTTATAATATTATTACGTTAAGATAAGAAGAAGGAGAAGAGAAACAAGAGAGAGAGAGAGAGAGAGAGAGAAGACAGTGCGTGACAGGGAGGAAGGGAAAAACCAAAAAAAAAGAGAGATAGGGATGTAATATTATAATATAATATAATACTTTATATATATAGGTGCTGAGTGTGTATGAGTGGGTATATATATATATATATATATATATGAGTGGGATGGGATGTGTGTGTGTGGCGGCTGGCAATGTGATGTTAAATATATTTATATATATATATGTAAGTGTAGTACTATGTGTGTGGCGTCTGGCAATGTGATGATTAAATATATATATGTATGTATGTATGTATGTAAGGGTAGTACTATGTGTGTGGCGGCTGACGGCTGGCAATAATATATATATATATATATATATATATATATATATATATATATGTATATAATATAATATAGATAACAATAAGTTGAGAGAGAGAGACTACGGTTATATATATAAATATATATGTAATGTAAACTGAATTAAGGAGAGAGAGTTGGCTCAGTGCGTGAGAGGGAGAGAAAGGAAAAAAAGAAAGAAAGTAGGAGGGAGCCGAGAGCCACGAAGGAGGAAGAAAGAAGAGGGGAAAAAAAAAAGAGAGAGAAGAAATGTCGAGCTGTCGAAGGAAAAAAAAAAAAAAGAAAGGCAAAGATAAATCTCGACCCTTGCGATCAATCCTAGGTAAGGATAATCCTTTCTTTGTAAGGGAAATCTGTTCTTTTACTAGGGGATTTGTTCTTTTATGAGATATTTAGTCATTTTATTGAAATGTCTCAATTTTCGTTGATTATAGTTGAGCCTATTAGTATTTGGTTCTTATTTGCTGTTACAAGAATTATTTGGCATGTCTATTCCAATTTGTTCATCCGAATTGTGATTGTACCTATTATTTGAGCCCGATTCGTTGATTTGGCTAGCAATTGGGTATAACCATTTGAACCCACTGAATCCAATTATTGCCATTATTATTGTTGAAATCCAAAACGTTGTTTTAAACATAGTCGAACCTATTTGTTCGGTTCCACCTGTTATGTTGATTGTTGAATGTTGCGTTTGAACCTGTTGATTGAGATGAACAACCGCAAAAGTGGGAATGGGAGACCCCGTGCTTGGCTTAATGCACGTATGAGCCGTAATGGCTGGTTGACGGGCCCCGATACTGTTGAGTAGACCCCGTGCTTGGGTTAATGCACAAGAGTTGGACCTGGTGTCTGGGTTTGAACAGACGCACCGTTCATGACCTTATGGGTCTCTCAGTGGTTGAAGGTTCGAGCTAATCTATGTTGAATTTGTTGTGTTGAACTTTCTTGGACTTGCACCCGATTGATTATCCCTTACTGAGTGTTCATTCACACTCACCCTTTATTGGTTGAAACTTTTTTTAGGTAGGGTCCCGTACGAACGTGCCGCATGAGAGTGGTGGTGGTGGTAAGGGTTAAAGAGCCTACTAGTAATTAAACTTTCAAGCTTTTGTTGCTTTAAGCTGTCAGTTTGGGTTGTGATAAATTCTGTAATATGGTATTGGGCGTGTTGTACCGATTCCGCTTTTGTATAGTAAAAGGGAATCAATTAGTGGACGATAGATAAGTGCACCTTTGTACACCCGTTTGGAGTAAGAAAGGTGGGGGTGTCACACATAAGCTTATTCATTTTCGTCTAGTTTCATAATATTTAGGGCTCTTGTTTTATGAATGGAAAAAAAAATGACATTATAATGATTTAAATTTTTTATGATTTTTTATTGTCTGAATGAATGCGATTTGAAACTATATAAAAATTAGTAGATATGTAGATTATTTAGAACCTTTTCAATTGTACGAATTAAAATTTACAAGTTATTAACGTGTATTCAGTTACTTGTTAGATAAGTACTATTTGAACAAGTAGTGGAGTCCGTTCTAATATATTAGTGGTTGTGGGTATTAAAAGTGAGAGAAATAAAGCAAAGACATGCTGTGGGTTATGGGTCTTAAAAATGAGAGAGAAAGAAAAGAAAAAGGTGAGATCAACTAGTGGAGGCAAGATCAATCGTGATTGGATTAGGATGTTAATCCAACTAGGATGATCAATGAAATAGTTTTCATAATTTTTAACCTTGGAAGTCTTTGAAAATGCAATGAGGTTAAACAATTTTCCCATAATTTTTTATGAAATTACAACAACTCAATTTCAAATATATCTTTTACATGTTAGATGAGAGCTTATACATTAAGGAAATTGTAACAAAGTTGATAAATTTCTTTACTTTTTCTTACCCTTTTGATTAGTAGGATTAAAACTAGTAGAAACTCAACGTAATGACTCAATAGAGGTCTAGTTGAAATTCACTTATCATACAAGCCAAACATGAAATTATATTTGTTGGAAAAGAAAAAAAAAAAAAACAACCTTATAAATTTGCAAAAACAAGATGTCCCTATACAATAAGGGTGCATACATTTAAGATTCAGCTTAGGTTATGCTTCAGGTAAATAAGTAAGACAGATAAAAAATAAAACAAATGAAAATTACTTTATTTGTAATCTTGACAACTACTAATATGCGTTGCCAACAAGATATAATATTAATTTTCATATGAATGAAGATCTAATACAAATGAATACCTCAATTGAGATGAACATTACTATTTGTTTTGGTATTCATACGCCTCTCGTCTATGAAGCCTAAATATTCAGAATAGCATATATAGTTTAGATTTTTTGACTGTTTGTCGTATAATTAAATACCCCATATATGATAAATTATTTAAAAATTATCATGGCATCTTGTTTTTCTACCATCAAGCAATCAATAAGGTTTAATTTTGAAAAATAAACATAAAAAAGCCAATTTGGGCCAGCATTGTAAATACCGTAGAAATGAATTTTTTCAAAGTTATGAATTTGTCATCATTCAATATAGAAAAAGCTAGGAAGAAATTAGAGAGGAAGAAAATAAATAATTAAAATTGTTTAAATTTTCAAATTAATGCACTCTCTAAGTTATAACAGCGGTATGTACCAAGTGGCACACAATTTGCGTACATAGACTCTTAAAACAAATTCGTTTAAATTTTTATGTACACTTCAAATTTTTAATAGAACAACGTCGTTTCTCGGCGAATTCTAATTTCAGGTGATCAACCGAGCCCAAAGTTTAAAAGCCCTATAAATAGCGAAGTGGAGAGAGAAAGGGGAAAGCCTTCGTCCTCTCGTTTCGTCCTCTAGGGTTTTATCCTTCTCCGTTGTGTTCGTCGGGTGCGTCTCTCTCTTCCTCGAGCTCGAAAGCTAGCTCTAGTGTTTTCTACATGTCAGCTTTTGGATCACTCTAGATGTATATATTTCATGAGTTTTCCTGGTTGTTGAGTTTAAAGTTTAAATTCGTAGGATCTGAAAACGCGTTGATGCTTACCTGTTCTTCAATATTTTTGTCGGGAAGCTCTTGATCTGTATCGCGGCGTATTATTTTTGTATTTTTTATTGACGTTTTCTATCATGAAACTCTTGATCTGTATCTAGACCCACTTTATTTATTTATTTTTTGTATTTTCGTATTTTCTTCATCGTGATTTTGTCTTAAGCGGGTGTCATATTTGAGAAATTTTAGTAGTGGTTTGGTATTTTCTTAAATGTAATTCGATTCAAGTTTACAGGATTTGAATTGTTTTATGACTATTGCTATAATTTCAATCCCCTGACAAAGCTTGCGAAGTTTGATTAATTGACCAGTAACATTGTTTCAGAAAAATGCCTCGGTTCGATGACCGTCATGGTAGCACGCGTCTCTACGTGGGTAGCTTGTCTTCTCGAGCAAGGTCACGTGATTTGGAGGATCTTTTCAGCAGATATGGAAGGTAAGGCATCTTCCGCTGGAAGATATCTGAGTGTTTGATTAGGTCAAACTCTCTTGTCATTTCAAAGCGGGTTATGTACTGATCAAAAAAAAAAAAAAAATTCAAAGTAGGTTGTGCGAAGATGATATTTTTGACAATAATATTATGAGTCATAGAATTGTGCACCTATTGAACATAGTAGTATAAGTCACATCTACTTTTTGGATTAGCAAATATTTATCTTAGATTTTAACACTGCTATATCTTTTTTGAGTTTTGGTTTGGGATAAATAATCTCTATGAAGTGTTAGTGGTGTTGTTGTAGCTGATAGGATATTGGAGTGTGTATCAGATGGGTAAAAGCTTTTCCAACCGATTCTTTATGTGCTTGACCATCAATGTTGATTATGTTTTCTGAGTGAGAAAAATGAACCCCTCCACGTGTCTTTGTGATTTAACTCAAATGATCTTGTTGAAGGTTCTTGGGCTTTTGCCTAACCTGGAGGTCTATGGTGAGAGGGTACCCTTGGTGGAAACCGTGGCTTTTCTTGCTGATTCTTAGGGTGCTTTGGCGATTCTTTCTATAATGTTATTGCGTGTTTGTATGGAAATGGCAACAATCGCAAAATGGTGTTTAGTTCATCTATAAGGGGCGATGTATCAACCCTTCGGTACTTAAATCATGATGGCCTTACTGTTTGTGGAACCCGTTTACGCAGAGTACGTGATGTGGCTTTGAAGCGTGATTTTGCCTTCGTTGTATGTATTTCCTTACACAATTCCTTTTTATGTATCATTTCATTGTGTATAATGTTGTGTGACAAGATTATGTCTTTTTCAACTATGAGTTTCTTTTTTCTTTCTGTTGTATTCCTTCACTCTTACAACAGGAATTTAGTGATGCTCGAGATGCTGATGATGCGAGATATGACTTAAATGGTCGCGATTTTATTGGAAGCCGCATTACAGTTGAATTTGCTAAAGGGGTAAGCTACATTTTGTATTTGAATATTTGATAATCCTTTAATTTTTAAATTGCTTATTCTGTGAAGAGTGATAGCTGACTGGTGTTACTCAACATCATCAGATTGTAAGTTGTAGTGCAGGGTGTGTGCTTGATGTTTCTAGTGTTAGGCATTGCAAACTATGGAACCAAGTATAAACTTCTGCATATTTTGTGTCGACCATGGTGATGTCATTTCATTATTTGTAGCTGTAAGGAATGGTAATCAAATTGGAGGGTTCACTGTGAAAGGGGGCCAGTTCCTGCTAATTATCCTTGTGTTCTTATTATTATTTTTTTATCTGGAACAGTTTTATGGTTCTAAAAAGAGAGGAAATGTTGATGCATTGTATGCTATCTTGGAGGGTTCAATGGGTTCTTGGGGTATCTTGTATAGTTCATAATAAGTCAGCTACTTTCTGTTGTTTTAAACAGTATGTTATATTATATTATTTTCCTTAATTTTTCTTTCGTTTTATTTCCCTTTCTTCTTAACATGCATCTTAATGTAAACCTGATAGTTCATTTTGGTGTTTTTTTTTTTTTTTTTTATCATTAACAATCTTGAGGTCTTGACTTGGGATTTAGGGACCGCGTGGTCCTGGTGGATCGCGTGAGTACCTCGGCAGGGGTCCTCCTCCTGGATCAGGTCGATGCTTCAATTGTGGGCTTGATGGTCACTGGGCACGGGATTGCACAGCTGGTGACTGGAAAAATAAGTGCTATCGCTGCGGAGAAAGGGGGCATATTGAAAGGAATTGCCAGAACAGTCCAAAGAAATTGGTGTATGTGTTTTCCCTACCCTAATTTTGCTAACTCAATAACCTTTTCTGTGACACCCCCACTTTTAACACACTAATAATTGTACAAGGGTGCACTCATCCACCATCCACTGAACGGTTCCTTATTATTAACACAAATATAGAACCAAGTAGATCACACCTAATACCACATTACAGTATTTATCACAACCCAAAAGACAGCTTAAAGCAACAAGAGCTTGAAAGTATAACTACTAGCTGCCCCTTACCACCACCACCACCACTCTTACAGTCACGTTCTTACGGAACTCACCTGAGAAAAGGTTCAAACCAACAAAGGTGAAGTGTGAATGAACACTCAGTAAGGGATAATCAATTAGGTGTATGTTCAAGAAAGATCAACATAACAAATTAAACATAGTTTAACTCGAACCATTAACCACTGAGAGACCCATAGGGTCATGAACGATGTGTCTGTTCAAACCCAGCCACGGGGTCCAACTCTTGTGCATTAACCCAAGCACGGGGTCTACTCAATATATCGGGGCCCGTCAACCAGCCATTACGGCTCATACGTGCATAAACCCAAGCACGGGGTCTCCCATTCCCGCTTTTGCGGTTCATCTCAGTCATTAGGTTCAAACGCAACATTCAACAATCAATATAACAGGTGGGACCGAACAAATAGGTTCAACCATGTTTAAAACAACGTTTTGGATTTCAATAATTATAATTTCAATAATTGGGTTAGTGGGCTTAAACGGTTATTTCCACTCATAGCCAAATCAACGGTTCAGGCTCAAATAATACGTACAACCACAAATCGGATGAACAAATCACTGTAGACATATCGGAAGATGCCCGAAACAGCAAATAGGACTTCAAATACTAATAAATTCAACTTGATTTAATAGGAATCAAGACGGTTCAACAAAAGAACTGAAATTCCTCACAGAAGAATAAAATCAAAGTAAAATAATGGAATTTCTCTTACAAAAATAGATCACCCTTACCTGGATTGATCGCGCATGCGAGATTAGCCTATTCCATTTCCACGTACTGCAGCTCACGGATTTTTTTTCTTTTCTTCCTTCTCTTTTTTTTTTTCTCTTCCTTTCTTCTCTGGCGGTTCTTTCCTCCAGAGCACCCAACCTCTCTTCTCTCACCTCCCGTTCTCGCTTCTCTTTTTTTTTTTTTTTTAACTCCTGTACAATCACTAACATAGTTTATATTATATTTTATATATATATATATATATATATATTATATTATGTTGGGGTAATACAAAATATATAATACTAAACGTACACAGTGTAAAATTATTACCTTCCGTATCATCTACGTGCGTAAATAAATAGTCACGTGTTGCGCGTTTATCAATCCCACTTTTCACCATATTTTTTCCACCCTTAAATTATTATTGGGCTTCCGACTATATCAATTTATTACTCTAATTCTTTATTTAATCCAAACGCCGCACCGAACTAGGCATTTTCAATCCTAACTTTACCATAACCCCCGTTTAAAATTTAATGAGAGTTTAGAGGTATTACATTTTCCCTGTACTCACTTAAAAGTTTACTGGTGCAGACGTGGGCGTAGTTACTCCCGGTCACGTTCTCCTCGCCGTGGTCGGAATCGAAGTTACAGCGGGAGTCGTAGCTACAGGTTTGCTATTTATCTCTGCAGCTATTCTTTGTAGGGAATATCCAACCCCTGGTCTTATTGGCTGTTGTCCATGTTTTTAGAAAAAATGTGCTGCAAGATATTAGAATCTATCTGCTGGTCTTGTTATTGTTTTACCTGATCTCGATAGAGATACGAGGACAATAAAGTGAATGAGTGACCTCTGTTCATAATACATTGGCATTAAACACAATACCTAAACTTACTGCTATAGAATACTCGTTATTGTTGAGTTTAATTATGCATAGTTGAGATATAAAGCCGAGTTGGCAGTTGTGTTTTACTTGGTAGTTTTATTTAAAATAATAATATTCCTTGGAACTTGTTTTGTTTCTATTTTCTTTAGTCGATCCAGATCTCCACCTAGGAGAGAGAGAAGCGTTGAACGTTCGGATAGAAGATCAAGAAGTCACCGTGACAGCAGGAGCCCTAAGCAACACAAAGCGTCTCCGCCACCATCCAAAGGTAGGAAGCGAAGTCTAACACCTGATGGCAACAGCCCACAAGAGAGAGAGAGCCTGTCCCCGATAAACCATGGGCAGCATAATGGCTCCGATTACAGTAGGAGCCCTAGGAGGAAGAGCATAAGCCCAATTGAAGATGCTGATGGAGATAGCCCAAAGGACAGGAGTCACAGAAGCCCAGCTGAAGAGTATAGCCGCAGTCGCAAGCCTAGTCCCTGTTCCTAGTAATCATGAGAGCCCTATTGATAATGATGGTGATTATAACCAGGGTTCCCCTAGAGGGAGTGAATCGGCCTAAGAGCTGTTTGAACTGGGGTGCTTTCTCCGTGCACTTGTCACATTTTATGCTTGGGACCTATTTTGAATAACTATCTACCCATAATTATTGAGACTTTATTTAATTTTTGTCCGTTTTGGATAATTGAGGTTATTTGTGGTTTATAATGATTTTAGTTATATTTATTTTCTTGTTTTGTTCATCTTGGTTCATTTTAGTTGAGACACATATGGAGCAAACAGGCTTTGAGTGATGCTTTTCTGAGAATGGCAACGGCAATGCAAGTTTCTGGCATCGTCGTTAGGGCAATTTCTGGAAGCGGTAATTCAATGTGAATACCTGAACACAGTAGATTCTCTAAGAAGATCAAAGACGCTGATGATCCACATCAGCCTAGAATTCAATTGGCGGGCCATTTAATAGAGCTCGCACCTCTCCTTAGACATAATCGACTTCTTACAGAATCTATGTGTCTTATAAGATCCAGGAGCGCTTCTGAGATTTTAAACATGGTGTTAATCATGACGGTAGAGAGCTTTCGAGCGAGTTATTTTCACTCTAATTTGATGGCACCCAGGCTTGGTAACAAGTGACAAACAGCCATACACTGGTGACGAGTGACCGGAAAAAGAGAACGGAGTTTTCAAAACAGACAAGCCCGCTTGCATACATCTGTTCAGTAGAGGCTGCATGTTACAACAAAATAATCAAACAGAAACACACTGCTGCCTTCTTTCTGCAACCCATTCAAATGCATACACTATGAGCATTGAGTAAAACAACAATAATAATGCAAGAATATTCGATTAAAGAATGCGTGCCCTCTCACTGGAAAACTACCGTAACTGCACGCAAGCAGAGAAGATTCATGCACTGCTGCCCCTCTTGGATTTGGTGTTCTATGGAATGGCAAAAAGAATGAGCTGGTGGGGCATGCATGCAAGAAGATAGCCTGAGCTCGAGGCAAATTGCTAAAATGTCTTTTGCCTTGTATGATCATCAGTCAAATAAAAATGTTATAATAGCAGAAAGATAAAGCATCATAAAGTAAAGAAGGAAGTCTGATCTTTGTTCTTCTGTTATTATGCAAGAAGTCAGTCTTGAGACATTAAACATAAAACCCTTTTCATTGAAAGAAAATTAGTTGGTCTTCTCCTTCAACCTGATCTTCTTGTCAGCACAGCAGGCCAGTTGCCTCCTTATGCAGCGTTGATAAGCTTCTTTGCTTCATAGAAGATATCGATGTCAATGAGGGCCTGGCAATAAATCTTATTTCAATGGGAAAGCACAGCTGAAGGTGTAAGCAAAAACATCAGTAGAAATTATTATGACATGAAGTTGAATGATTTGGCAATCCCGCAACTATGTCTCATACAAATTCAAAATATAAAAATGAAACCTTAGAAGTAATGCACTTCCACATAGTGCTCTTCAGAAGGATCAGAGCGCATTGACCCTTCAAATCAGAAGCCCACCACCAAAACTCTTCTCAGTCTGAAACTACGGAGCTATACAGTCTACATATCTAATTAGCTATGAACTTTATACACGACTCAAAACAAAGTGGTTGGCGTCTCTAAGTGGATTGATTCATCCACTTCATCAGCCATACAGACATCCATGTGGGGTGCCACATCATACTTGTGATCGGTGAAAAAATTAGAAGTTGATGGAGCAAATTGCTCATTGAAAGTTAAATGATCAAATTGAGAACAAGGTCGAAGTTTAAGGAGCGTTTTCATGTTTTGGTTCGTATAAAATCGACTCAAGCTTGATGGGATTGACCCCATCAAGTACAAGTAGCATAATATTTAGAACATCGTTACTCTATAACGAAAACACAATGGGAGTTTACGTGCCTCGGTAGGAAAGAGATCACTAGAGTATAGCACAAGATTGCCTTTTCTTGCTGATATGGGGTCGCTACTCTATAACGAAATGTTCGAAATAACTCAACGAGTAAAAAATATTTGAATACACAAATATAGTTCAAAATGCCTTGAGAGCTGCGAAGCACGCACACGGATGCACCAAAGACTAGTTTAAGACCAAAGGGCTTTTTTGGTTCACATAATCTTACATTACTACTCGGCATCACATTTTTGAGAATGTGATGCTCATGATGTGACATTCTTGTGCTTGTTGAAATTTCAAGAATGTGATAACCAGCTAAAAATAGAAAAAACATGGATAAAAATGAAAAATCATTTGCATACATTTTTCGATAGAAGAGTCGTAGAGCATGTAGGGAGTGCGCAGGGAGTGCAAACAATGCAACTAGTATGACATTATATTGTTTGATATAGGCCACTAGATTCTATAAATGTAGCATCGTCATGGCAAAATTTTAATTAATACCCTTTCTAAAAAGATTTATTCATTACATGAAATATAGCAAAAGGTTTACATGATGCGAATATTTATTTTAAAGATAAACATTAAATATAATAATTTCCTCAATTTTTATCTCTAGAAAGAACAAATCATTTAAGCCAAACATATACAAACTAAACATAGAATTCATATAGTATATGAATGAAATTCTAAAAATATATTATTATCTGCCATTTATAATGAATAACTAATAATCTATAATTTGATAAAATGTTTACTTTTAAGGTATACGATAAATATAAAAGTTTCATCTATCTTTTTCATGGAAAGGGGAAAAAAAAAATTAAGTTAAAAATACGCTAACGAAAAATAGATTTCATATAATTTATGAATGAACTTCTGAAATTAGTATTGTCGGCCCTTTAGAATGAGTAATTTTTTATCTATAAATTATTATTACAAACACAATTATTATTATCATCCTTCACTTGAACTATGTAAATAAAGGAGATATTTATTCATTTATTTGTTTATAATAATAGTTTGGATATTTTATTTTACACGTAAATTCAATGATGGGTACGAAAAAATGATGAAGTTGCTTTGATTACAAAACCGTGCCGGTCTATTGGAGCGAATTGGATGAATTCTCGTACTCTCTCATCTTTCCCCTTGAAAATATTAAATCAAAGTTTTTCAAGAAATGCCATATTCTCTAAATCTGATATTTTCGGGAAGATTCTGTGGATCAAACAGTCCCAAATATTTAGGAACAGCGGAGCTCACTACCCTCGAGCGCACTCGAATGCGTCCCGCCCATGTACGTCATTTCCCCGGGCATTTAAGTTTTTTGAATTTCCCTTTTTGGGGACGAACTTACCCTTCGTGGGACCTACGACCGCTTAGCGCTCCTCTGTCTTCCCAATTTCTCCATTGAACTGTCTCTCTCTCTCTCTCTGGTTTTGTCAGTGAGCCCTCCTTCGCGCATTATCTCTCTCTTCCTCCGCCTCGAGCCGCCGTTGGCCACGTCGCCGGCGGCGTGGAACTCCGGGCTTCACACGGTATTTTCTTCTTTTCTGTAGTTGTAATAATAGTTCTCCTGAAAATTCCGGGACTTAATTTGAGGTATTTTTTTCGACAATTTTTGAATTTTGAACCCCCGGGGGACCCTCATTTCTTGAACCCTGTTCTTGACCGTTGAAGAATTCAATCTTCCTTCTCTGTGTTCCCGTCTATGGGAATTCAATTTTCTAGAATTGATCGCAATTTTTATTTATTTCTCTCTCTTTTCTCGGTTCTTGAATTTTTGCGTAGGTCATCGGTGAACAAGTTGTGCGAAACAGGTGTGTGCTTGAAGTAGGATGAAGCTTCAGGTTGCTTGTTTTCTGGGGTTTCTGATTGTAGTTAAAATATAATTATTTTCCGTGTTACTGCGTGAATCTGCTGAGAGGTTTTAGGGTTTAAAGAGGAGTTTGGCGGATTGGATGAGGGGTGTTCTCATCTTACTTTTACATTATTATCATTGTGTTAACAGTTTTGCTTCTGCAGTGTATCTATCCAAAATGCCTCGTCTTGTGGTTTCTATTCAATTTTGTGTGCTTTACTTTCCTAGATTTCATAATGATAGTCGTACTGTGTTTTCTTTCCAGTGATCAGTATTGAAGACCAGAAAGTTTTATGAGCTACGGTCAGCAATCTCAGTTGAAGACCTGCAGATGAAGAAGTTTTTCTTTTTTAAAGCTGGCAGTGGGAATAGTCAAGTTCCTCCACCAACTGATAAGCAAGTGAATTGGGAGAGCTCCTCAAAAAAGAGGCTCAGCAATCAATCAATCAACAAGGTTGAAAATAGCAGCCAAAGCTCCAATCGGTTGTTCCCCAAACCTCAGAAACCAACATATGCAAGCCACTGCCCTGCTAGCCCCCGTCTCAGAAGAAGTCTCTCATTCTCATCCGTTGCCTTCAGTGGCAATGATGGACTCGAGCCATGGAACTCGCAATCTCCTTCGAGTAGTAGTACCAGTAGTATTCCAGCTCAGCAGTTAAATTATTCATCTTGGTGAGATAAGTATGAAATTGTGTTTTAAAGGCAAAGACTGTTTTTAATATATTTGCATAATTTAGACCATTGTTGAATGAAGCTATCACTTCAGAAAGCTTATTTACGTGCTTTTGGTTTTTCCCAGCGGTCGTTCTCTTACTCCTGAGAAGAAAGTGAACACAAAACCACATGAAGTAGCAGCTGCTGAAAATGCGCATCAAGTCAAGAAACCTAGACCCGGTGGTTCCCCCAAAGCTCTTAATGATTCGTCAAAAAACTCTTCTTTCTGCTCCAGTAATGTATCAAGTACAGTATTGGACCTTTATATTGATGGAGAACAGCAGCAAGAAAGAAGCAGGGCCAAAAGCATTTCCTCTCAGAGAAATCACTGTGGAACAGGAAATGGAAATAGTGGCGGGAGGCGCCCTCCCCGAGTTCAACATACAGCACCAGCCTCACCAATAGATGATGTCAAAGGTAGACCAAGGTTTCGTTCGTTCAGAGAACCTAGAGGGGCCCAACCTTGTGTTTCTTTGAAAGATTGGGCTGAGAGTGAATTATTTGGGCATGAATCTCAAAGGGAGCTGGCAAAGCATGTGATTGAGAAGCTTTCCCACTCCCATATTTCTACCAAAGCAAATTTAAAGGATTGTGACCCGGATACCCCAATTACTATTGAAGAAATTTACGGCAAATATCTAGGTAGATGCTCTGGTTCAACTTCAGTGTGGGCGGACCATAAAAACATTCCATCCGATGAACTTTATGAAACAGTTAAAGGGTATCACCCTGAGGAGCCTTTTGATTTTCAGGGAAAACATCATACCTTTGGTGAGGACATGAATTCTGTTGATGGTGTTAAGGATAAATCTGAAGAATTACAGAGAAAATTTAAGGAAGCTAAGGAACGGGCCTTTTACCTTTCTAAAGAGTTTGTGCAGGAAAATTTTCTTCGTGATGGTGGATTTGATGGGCCAGCTTTGGTTCAGAAAATTAGACATCTAAGTGAGGAGCGGGTAAGCTTGGCACTTGAGGTTTCTTCCGCTTTACAGGATCGAATCGAAGACAGGGCTTCTGCCAACGAAAATCTCAGATGGGCAAATGTAGAATTGCAGTCACGAACTCGGCGGCTGGAGAAGGAGAAGAATGAGTTGCAGGCAGTTTTGGAGAAAGAGCTAGACCGAAGGTCAAACGACTGGTCCGCCAAGCTTGAGAAATACCAGTCAGAAGAGCACAGGCTTAGGGAGCGGGTACGGGAACTTGCAGAACAGAATGTATCTCTCCAAAGGGAAGTTTCTTTTTTCAATGAGAAGGTAGAAGAGACTAGAAGTATGGTAACACATTCTGAGTCACAACTTAGGGACTTAACTTTAAATCTGGAGGAGGTGAGACGGGAGAATCAAGATCTGCAGCAGAATCTTTCTGTTTTGCAAGAGAAGTATCTAGCAGCTGAAGAAGAACGGGTTTGCGTTCATCGAAACTATGAAGAGAAGGAAAAAGAGTGTCAGGAGTTGCAGATGTCCATAACGAGACTACTGAGAACCTGCACTGAACAAGAGAAAACAATTTCTGGATTGCGAGAAGGTCTTAATGGTGAAATTGAGAAGCAGCAGTCTTATGAGAACTTTGACAAGCATGTGGGGAGATTGCAGAAGGAGCAAATGAGGTTGACAGGAGTGGAACAGGCATTGAGAAAGGAAGTGGAATTACACAGGTCTGAAGCCGATTCTCTTAGGCATGAGAATATTAACCTATTAACCCGCCTAAAAGGGAACTTAAAAGAGGGTGGGTTTTGCACTTTTCGGCTGGATCAGGAACTGTGCAACCTCGTATGTTGCTTGCAGAGTCAAGGTCTATTATTGCTAAATGAGAGCACTCAGCTCTGCTTAAAGTTGCTGGAATTCATCAAAGGCAAATTTACAAAGGATGGCCTATATAGGCAATTTGTTATCGAATCAGATGTGAGAGTTCAAGGATTTAAGCATGGGACTGAAAATCTTTCAAGGAGTTTGCAGAAGATGTCTACTTTGCTGCATGAGAAGTCTAATTTGCTAGTTTTGGGATCTCAGAGTACAAGGCTTGTTGAATCAGGGGGATTGAATAATAATGCTTTAGAGGTAAATTGAGTTGATTTATTCTCTGATTTAAAAGCGGAAGCAGTGAGCATATTTTTTTGGTTTTTCATTTTTTTATTTTTATCTATCATTTGATATATTGCATTGTACTCGATGCCTTATATTAGTTTCCAATTACCTGAGTCAGCAAATTGGTACTCATCTAATTGTTTCATTCTAGCTAGAAATTGATGCAATTGTGGGATCTATGTTTTATTGTTTTAGGAAATTCTAAGATATGAGCTTAAAGCAGAGTCTTTATTAACGAGTGCATTGCGAGACAAGCTTCTATCCAAACAATTGGATGTTGAGCAATTGCAAGCAGAGCTGGCAACAGCAGTCAGAGGTAATGATATCCTCAAGTGTGAAGTCCAGAATGCAATGGATACCTTATCTTGTGAAAACCACCAGCTGAAGGATCTTGAACTTCAGGTAATTCATTATACAAGAACCTATACTTCCATTCGTGCAGTCTTGACACCCTTTAATTCTTTCTTTCAGAACCATTTTCTGAGCAATGCAATGTTTTCACATTGAACTTATTTTGAGATCAGGTTGCAGTGTGTCATTTTTTGTCCTACATGAAGTAATTTATGAAGGCTGGTTTTGTTTTTTTATGGGACTTCATTATAAAATAGTTTACCTGGGAATTAAGTTTGATGTTCAGTTGAAATATTTAAGATTTTTCATCTTCTTTTGTGGTGATATATATGGTGCCTCTAATGGAACCTTAGCTAGAGTAATTGGTAGACTTGAATTTGAATATTAAGAATTGTTTGTTTGTTTTGTCCCTCTCAATTATTTTCCCTTTGTTTTCCTTCATTTTCTTCATCTTTCTCTTCCATTTTCTCCGTGGACTCCTTGTGTCACATCAACCCTTACCCTAGAGATGACGTTGTTACGGCTTACCACTTGAGTGCAAGCTATTTTGCCTTTTCACATCCCTAATTGTTGTTTTAACAGTTGGTGTGGCTTGCGAATGTCCTTTTGTTCGTCAAATTTTACAATTAGTTTTGCTTTGTTTCTTCATGAAAGATGTTGAAGAAGGATGAGAGCATAAACCGCCTTGAAAATGACCTCGAAGGATCTACAAAGGAACTAATGATTATGAAGGGCATACTGCCCAAAGTTTCTCAAGAGAGGGATCTCCTATGGGAAGAAGTAAATCATTACAGCGAGAAGAACAAGCTACTAAATTCTGAGGTGAACCTGTTGAAAAAGAATATTGATGCCTTGGATGAAGATGTGCTTCTGAAGGAAGGTCAAATAACAATACTGAAGGAAAGCCTAGACAATAGAACTTTTGGCCTTCTCAGCTCCGAACAAACACACGAATTCAGGCTGGATTGATGAAATAAATAGCACTGCTTGTTTGGCTGGGCGAATATTACACTGTTCATAGCTCACAGTTTTTTATTTTTAGTCTGAGTTTAGCTTTCTTCTGTGTTATTTCTTTTCATTTTCTTTTTGCCACTTCCATTTCTGGGATCAGTGTACCATAATTCTTTTGTAAAGACCAGATCTTATAAGGTTCCTGGGTTGAGGCTTGCTTTAGCTAAAAGCAGTAAAGAGTTGGGGTGACATTAATATTTTGTGTTAAGTTCTAAAGTTACCGTTGCTACTTCCTTTCCAAGGGTTTTGATCAAGTTTCTGCATTTGTATCTGCTTTCAGTTTGCACGCGCCTGTTATGTTAACTGGATGAACTAGCAAGGTTACTCGTGAGAATTGTGATGTGCAAATGAAGAGGGGAGTTGATTTGCATGCTCGAGATATGAGCGTGAAATTTAGTTTAAATCCTCAAATTTACCCCTCATTTTAGGTTAAATCTTGAAGTTTTAGTTTTAATTTTTTTGTTTAGAGTGAACACCAATGTTTTCAAAATGTTTTAGTTTGAACCCTATCCTTAATTTCCGTCATTGATGGCTGGAAACGCATGGAAATCCTCTTTTTTTTTTTTTCCTTCCCCTTTTCGATAGTAAACTCATAAATTTCACTCATATTTCATGATTCAATCTAATCATTAGGAAAAAGTTGGTACACCCTTATTTCAGGGATTAAATTAAATTTCACTCTAATTTTACACTTCAATTTAATCATTAAATTAATACTTATTTGTCACAAATTGCCTCTCCTCTTATTTCACTCCAACAAGAAACGAAGAATCCTTTAATATGCTAGATATATAGACATTAGTGCACAAAATAGGTACGAACACATACAAATATTAAGGGCCTCACCAAAATGAATGGAGCCCATATGCTTGCGCTCGCTCTGAACCCATTCAGTGCACCGATTTTTGTACACCAAACACTATACTCTAACAAGGTGTACCTACATCATGGCAATTTTCCGTGTTTAAACAAAAACGAGCCAAGAGTTTGCATAGCTTTTTGGGAATAAAGACATTTTTTCAGTTGGACAACTCGATTCAAATAAATAAATGGGAACTTCTAACACAGCTAGGGCTATGTTTGGTATGATGAAGCGAACTAGAATGAAAAGGAATGAATTTCAAAAGGGCGTAAGTAATTCTCATTAGAATGTCTCATTGCATGCTCATTCTCGCCATAAACCAAAATGAACTAAAAAGTGAGCTATAGTGGAAATGATGGATTGAAGAATTCTAATGAGTATAAATACCTTTGCCCTTTAGGATTCATTCTATTTCCTTACATCGTACTAAACGCAGCCTAAGTACTGGAAAACAAGGGCAACTAGCCAAGTAGTTTCAAACTATACCGGATCGACTCATCTAGTTAATAATATAAGCGATTGATTAAAGTCAAAATCAATAAGATATTGACGAGTATCTACCAAAATCAAAATTGGCTTTTGTGATAAAGATGCTTATGCTTGCTCCCACATAAATTATAACAAGGAAGAAGTTCAGCCAGTTGAATCTTGGGACAAACAAAATCAAATTTATATGGCATTCATAATATTCAATCCTTTAGGTAAACTTTAAATTCTACAAATAGCTCTGACTTGTTACCAGGGCAAACGAAAGAAAGACACCATCTTCCAGACTCATAAAGAGGCAGGTTTCCAAAACTCAGCAGGCTTCCGATGCTGTCAAGAAAAAAAATGGCATTAAACTAAATAAGCGGCAGAAAATTGATTTGCAAAAAAAAAATTCCAGTGAAAGTTGACTGACTGGATAGTATTTTGGTCGATTCCAGTTGACTGGAATCGACAGCCAGGTTTTCTGGGCCTTGGGTTGGTATGTTTATACCCATTCAGTTCTACTCATGTAATTGACCATGCACTCTTTTATCTTTATGCTCACCATGTATATGCACGTACAATGCCACACATCCCAAGTACAAATGCTCACACACGTCACACGCCCATAACCCGTCTCATGGTACAATATCTGCAGCCCCCACCCTAGAAGCTTATGCTCGCCCTGTTTATGCACCTACTAATGCTACAGATCCTGAGTATGCATGCCCACACACAAGTCACACACCTGTAATCCCATCTCATGCTACAATATCTGCAGCCCCTGCCCTAGAAGTCTACATAGTCATACAATTTTTTCTCTTGCTTGGGGATGTAGCATCGGATGCTTCATAATAACTGATACATGTTCCACGTTGGACAATAAATTTTAATCTTCATGGAACCTCCCTTTTTATTTTTATGTTTTTAATACATACACACACCTAATAGGTTTTGAAACTGCGACCTTTCCTACATCCTTGCGCTTACGAAGGGACTTAAACATGCACTAACTACATGTTTTTGTCTACAGAAGTCAGAAAATTCTCAGAAGGATTCTATTTTTGCTATTTATGTAATTGGTAAAATTTAAGCCTCATTTGATTATGAATGAGATTTTATCCAAATGTTAAGTTAGATTTTCTATTCATTTAACAATCAAGTCAACAATAGAAGTTGTAAAAACTTTGACCAATCAGATAGAAAACCTCAACAATGAAATAAATATAATGCTCATAAAAGGTTTACCTTGCAAATCGGCATGTTTGTTCTCACTGAATCAATTAATGAAAAATCAATATCAGCTACTGTGATGCCTGTTGAGATTCTATCTGAAAAGAAAAGCAGAAAATTGAATGTAAATGTGGGCGTTGATGATGCTCCAACAGCAGTCAGCAAAGTAATTATGAGCATGGCAAATAACATCAGAATAATGAAGAATCATCGAGTTGGCTAAGCAAAAAAGAAAGAAAAATCAAGGAGAAACCACAGAGAACCAACCATTCTCTCTTTCAGAAGCAAACTGCAAATATATTCAATAGATCACCAAACAAGAGTAGAGCTTCACTTGCGCACTTTTAAAAGCATGTTGAGTTGCATTTCATAATCTCCTAAATGCTGCTTCTTTTCAAATTTTGAACCCCTCAAGTGAACGACTGGCATTTCATTAATCATCTGGAAACCCTATTAGCGGCTCCATATGAAATAGATTGTACTCCTCCACTCAATGTTACTCTTATTCTCAAAATACCCATCGACAAATTAAAGTCTTGCTTCAGTGTTTAACACTTGAGACTTGATTTTACTAGAAGACCCTAAATCATTGATCATTATGCTCTTGATTAAGTTTTTTTTTTTTGGCAAATTAAGCTCTTGATTAAGTTTGTACCGGTGTTATTGAATAATACCAATGTCCTAGGCATAGATCTATCAACCACGAGTTTTCACTATTAAGCAACAGGATACTCAAGGTTGGGTTTTAAACACAGCAGATTATGAGAGTAATGGACCAGCATTAGCAAGTCTTCAATTTTTCATCTCCCAGGATGCCATAAAGGTTGGCAGCAGCTTGTAAAACATCCTGATACAGAGGTGTGAATGACATTAATTTGCTTAAAGGTGTCCCAAACATCTTGAAATGGGCCTTCAAAGCAAAAGGAGATTAATCAACCCGACATCATCTAAACTTCAGGAGGGTCAATTTGAAATTTTTGTCCAAGGTTTGAAGTTGTGTATCAAAGAGACAAAGCAAACATACAACTACGTGTTTCATCAAGTGAAGCACTTTGTGAATAAAAAATTTAAAAGCCAAAAGCTATAGAATGAACATGAAGTTCTATGTGATGGGTCAAAGGGAACTGTACGGAAATGGTGATTGATAACAATTGGTAACCCTTGTTCTAATGTAATATAAAGGAAACAATGTAAACTGAATGCAGAATGGTGCAAATTGTGCGGACTAACAATATTGGGGTGCGCAAGATTACCATATTTACCAAAAAAAAGTAAACGGGTTCAGTAAATTCGGTAACAACTGGGAGGTGCCAGCAAAAAATTAACTGCTAAAGAACTGTAGAGAGTTTTTTCTTTTTTTTATTGATCGCCATTGTAAAGACAGTACTTCAGCTGGTAATTGATTAATTGATCTTCGATCAGCACATTACTGAATTTACTGATTGAGCAATATTAGCTCTTATTAATTAGCAATGACATTGAAAACAATTAAAGATGCTAAAATGATCCAAGAAATGGAGGCATTGGGGGCATTGTACGTGAAGCACCAAACTACAGCGCCTGACAAAAACAAATCCTCACCAGGTAGCCGACCAATTATCTTTCCCCATGGATCAATTATTAAGGTATCACCATAGCTTTCCCTTTTATCATTATGCTTTCCAGCTTGTGCAGCAGCTATAACCTGATAAAACATTGTTATGTTATTTCTAGGAAACAATTGAGCAGTAGAATGTCTGCATAACTAATCGAAAGAGTGGGCGTAGCCAATAAAGAACGTCTTCATAATATTCTGAAAATTCTTTAATGTGATAAAAGGGAATTACCAAGTCCTGCAACAAGAACTATTGAAGAATAAAACAAGTTACATACATAACATTGATTCTCAATTGCACGAGCACGAAGAAGAATTTCCCAATGTGCTTCCCCAGTAACTTTTGTAAAAGCTGAAGGTACTAATAGAACCTGCAAATACATGACAAGATACCATGGTTTGTGTTCATGCAAGAATGGGAACTTCTTCTAATGTCAAGCGCCAAACTCATACCTGTGCTTGGTGTTCAAACCTTAGCTGATGGTAAAGCTCTGGGAATCTCAAATCGTAGCAAACTGTCAGACCCAAACATCCAACGGGGCTAGCTACTGCAACAACATCCTTCCCTGAAAAATTTCATCTGCTTGAAATGTTCTTCGAGTCCAACATAAATACCAACTTTGCTTTCCATAAAACAAATGACAACTTTTTCATATAAAATATTATATATTACAATATTTTCTGGCCTAATGAATTTCAAATCAATTTTGAATATAGTGAATATTATGGCACTACAAACATAGGTGAACTAGATTACAACCATTCTCAACAAGTCTATAAGAAGTGATCCCATTTTTTCAATTGGGTTTGGGTAGAGGTCAAAGATCACTGGGCAGGCATCACCCCCCATGCATGGTCCCACAATAGAAGTGACAATTGGGCAGTTTGAGTCGGTTACGGATGTGTCAGGTGTGGGTCAAGGTTCTATAGGGGCAAATCAATGGTGGGTCAACTTTTATTTCTTTAAGTATTTTCATAAACCAATTAATATTTAGCAAGAACTCTAATTCTGAGTCCAAGAAATATAAAAAATAAAACTAGAAATGGCAATTGGATAGGTTGGGCAAACTACAAGTGAGATTATTTTAAGGGCAGGTTGGGTCGGCCTATTTTACAAGCAGGCTGTGAGGTCAAGGGACGCTCTTGCTAGCTCTATCTTACGACTTTGCAGAGACCTGTATTTTTTATAAACAGTCACCCAGGCCTGGTCAATGTGGTCCCCTCTGTCTGGAGGCACCACCAGGCAACATTTCCCACTTTCTGATAAGAATGAAAGGTTTGCAGAAACTAAAAGCAACCAAATGAGCAGGGATAAATGTCATGAAGCATGTTAGTTCTGATCCTTAACCGAAGTATGGCATAACAACAAGACGGGAGGGTGAGAAAAGATAACAACTCATTTGACTAGCATACCAGCTTCTGTAAAGCTGCCTTCTTTGTATGATCTTCCACCAGGAATATCCACATCAAACCTTTAAACAGAAAGAATACTAATTTAGAGTAACATTCCACTGAAGTCATAAACAGTACAAGAAATAGAAAGACTTGATAATGTCTGAAATGTATCTCACAAGTGTATTTTGCGGTATGTACTTCTGATGTCCCCATTGTCATCAATTATAACATGTGTGTTACGCAACTGCTCATCATTGGGTCCCTTCTCTTGAAATCCTCCAAGTGATAACCAAATTTTTGATTCCCTGATATTTACAACCATAAGAGAGTTAACTACTGGACTGCAATGGGCATATAAACATCAATATATGCCTTACTGCAATGACAAACATGATGCCATTTTGATCCATAACAGAAGTAAACTGACAACAAACAAAAACTATATAACTCAAATAAAGCACTCATTTACAAATTGCAGTGGCCAGAGTTTGCCAGCAATGATGCATAATTATGGTCAAGCCAGCAAGAAAATTCCATGTAATGTATGGGACCTATAAACCGCAAGAGAAGGAGAAGGCCGATGTTTTAGGTGGTCTTACCTTGCAAGAGAGCAGTATCCTTGCATAACTGGTCCATCTAAGGTTTGTGCAACCTTGATACTATCCCCATCTTTGGCACCCACATATGAGAAGCTCTCGGGAAAACAAAGCAATTTTGCCCCAGCTGAAGCTGCTTCCTTTTGCAAATACAAATATCAAAATAAGACTATGTACTCGAGGAAAAGAAAATCCCAGTACATAAATAATTCATAATTTGAAAAGGGGGAAAACAACTATACACATACACATGTATCCTTGCTCTACAAATGCTAGTGAGTTTGGTAATTAATACTAGTGAGTTTTTATATACCCTGAGCAAAGAAAACCTGAGATTCTCGTTGAAAAAATAAATGGCTTCCCCATATGGCCTTAAGAAGAAGCATAGAGTATTTACCCATCGAAACAAGAATAGCCACTCATTTGGTTCGCGGAATGGAATAGAATAACATAGGGTAGCATGTGAGGAATAGCTTCTTTCAAGGCTCATGAGAATAATAGGTAAGAGCAAGCTATCACATTTTTGGCCACCGTTCCTTTCCATGGTTCATGGGAGTAGTTATCTAATTATGTTCCATAAAAATATTACTCCTCACTATATTATATTTCAATGTAATATACATATTCTATTCCATTTCAAAAACCAAAGGAGTGGTAACGCTTCTAGATTATCTGAAAATTCCGTAACCTTGTTAAAGTCTGAAGGTGAAACTACAAAATTGATATGTAAATTTATGAATCAATTTTATAAAAGACAAAAAAAAGGAAAAAAAAAAGAAAAAAAGATCAGATGATGATCACTAAAATAATCAGGTTATGATCGGAGTCAAAACTATGGCATATCAAACAATCAATTAACATATTTGTCTATGTATCGATAGAGAGAAGTAATAAAAATACACAGTAAGAACCTTGACGAGGCGAGAGCAAGTTGCGTAATTGACTGCGAGGTCGTTAATGGAGGTCATCTGAGCGGCGGCGACTCGGACTGAGTTGGCCATGCGTAACTTGGCGGCAGCGGCCGGCGCCCACGGCGAGTGGACCAATACGGGAATTTATGGGATAAATGTGGGCTTTTGTTAAATGGGTGGAAACTGGGGGACCGTTTTGTGAGGTCAGGGGACAAAACGCCATGTGCATCGGACCGGAAGCTCGCTCGCCTCTCCCCTTTATCACAACTGAAAATGGAATTTTGCAAAGGCAAGCCCTTTATTTTCTCTGTATTTTTCGATGTACCACATTGCAGGAAACACGCTTTCGTGGAAATCTTTTGCGAAATTTTACGAACGCCCCTGAAGTTTTTTCATTGTGCATCGGATTCTTTCTTACCGCTTTATACGGTCTTATATCAAGTCCTTCGTTTTTTCTGTATTTCTCGATGTACCACATTTCAGGAAACATGTTTTCGTGAAAATGTCTTGCGAAATTTTACAAACGCCCTTGAAGTTTTCCTAAAATCCCAGTGTCTCCTGTACACTTCTAAATGTTATATTTTAACTTAATGTTTGAAATTGTGCGCAATGGCCCCCTTAATACCAATTTTTTCACCCTATATTCTGTTTTATTTTGGGCACAGGTAGGCTAAACACAATTCACAAATTAACACGACCGCGTCGATATTATTTTATGGACAAATTGGATCGTTAAATCATTTTTTATTTTTTTATTTTTATTAAAAGGTCCATTAGAAAAAAAAATAAATAAAACACCATATCAAATATTTTTGGCTCCACCCCGGCGTGTCTTCATAGATAACAGTGTTAATGACTGATAAATTCATATTTTTACTGCACATAAACATATAAACCCTTTTTAATCTTAGTAAAAAGGGAGTTTTATAAGTTAGGTAATTCATTTTACTCTATAAATTATACAATTCTCCAAAAAAAAAATTATGTATTTAGTTATTGAGTTTTTGCCCAAAAAAAGACCAAATTCTTAATCCTAAAAATATAAAAGAATTATTGTCATTGCCTTGAATAATAAATAATAGTTTTTAAGGGCAATGCTAATGGAAAAATGACGTAAAAGTAATTTCACTAGTTGTGCTCCAAACGACAAATAACAATTTAGTAACCATCAAACCAAAATCATTAAGTGAAAATTCTCCATTATAGTGATTCTAACCGATCATAAGCTTTTCTCAAAATGATATTGCGCGCTTTGATAAAAAAAAGTTATTGTCTTCTTAAAATCATAAAAAAAATATATTGCAACTCAAGCTTAAGCGTTGAGAGAAATCACACTAGCTAACCCTCAGAATAAAAACTAAAATCATGTTTGTTTATCTTTTATAAAGAAAATGAAATCTGGGAGTGATTAATCCTTTAATTAGGAGATTAGCCATTTGAATTGAGTTTTCGCTTAAGAGAGAAGTCTATTGTAGTTATTTTTATAAAAGATTGTCTCGTGCCCATAATGTGATGAGACGGATAAGTTTAGTTTATTATGAATAAGCTCATCTTTAAAATAAAAAATAAAAACATTTCTTTTTCCTTCCACAAAGGTCACATGATTGACCCTCCCTTAGTCATATAAATGACTTGAGAGGGTTCACATACACGACTAAAGATAACAATATTGTTAAATATATATATATATATCAAATCATGGTAAAATTACTTTAATTAACATACTTTGAACTTGAATTAGTCAAAACTAAATATGTAGCTTGAAATAATAATATAAAATATATGTTTCGATCCAAGATAAAATTATCCAAGTCATCATACCTTGAACTTGGATTGGTGAGGCTATATGTTGGGCTAATTCCATGAAATAAACAAAGCAAAAAAGATAATTAATCTTTTACAAAAGATTAACGTACTTTGAACTTGGACTAGTCAAGCTTGAAGATTAAACTTGAAATAATAATGTAAAATATAGGTTTCGATCCAAGATAAAATTATCCGAGTCATCATACCTTGAACTTGGATTAGTCAAGCTATGTGTTGGGCTAGTTCCGTGAAATAAACAGGGCAAAAGATTAATTTTGTAATTAGGTCTTGTAAGAAATTTAATTAAGGGTTTGAATTGTTAATTAGTATTATTTTGCAAAGGGAGTCCTTGCTATATTAAGGGGGGGAGGGAGAAGAGGGAGCCAAAATTGCCTGAAATGGTGGTTTGTTGCCGGTCAAGGTCAAAACCCTATAGACGATAAATTAGAAAAAGGCTAAAACCGAAAACCTAACCCATCAAACTTAGCCTTCCTCCCTCTCCCTCCCTCCGAGAGATGGTGGAATTCTAGATGATAGAATCCCCAATCCCTCTTCCTCAATTCACAATCAAAAATATTAGATCTTTCCCTTCTAATCATCCCCCCCTCTCTCTCCCCGATCTACCCTAATTTCCTAACAAAAGTTCCAATCTTTCTTGGATTTTGTTTTTGGTTTAATCCGTCGAGCGATGGGTTTTTTCTGGCTACGGGTATAATTGTCGGAGCATACACACAGAAGCGCTGTAGCAATCTCAACAACACCCTTTTTTTTTTTTGAAAAGGTACATCTCTATCAGTTTTTAGAATTTTCATTTCCGTTCCCTAATTGCTTGATTTGTGAGTCGTACTCATGTCAACGTACATCCATTGATTATGCGTTGTTTGTGATCTGTACAGATTAATGGTGTCTGGGTATACCCATGTCCATTTAATTTCTGTAAATTGTAATGTGGGTAGGGGAATTAAGGAGAATCTAGGGCTTAATTTAGGGTTAAATTTTGGTATTGATATTCATTTGACCACCATTGCGGGATCATTTGGGTGAAACTATGTAAGGTATGGTATCAACAACATTTATGAAGATCATGTCGCCGTGTTGGAGGCCTTCTGTGGAGGGCGAACATTCCAGTAGGAGCGGGGATGCATGGGGTCGTGTTGATGGGTTAATGTGGTATAAAGATTCAGGACACCATGTTAATGGTGAATTTTCGATGGCAGTAGTCCAAGCCAACAATTTGTTGGAGGATCAGAGCCGACTTGAATCAGGGCCAATGACTGCAGTTGACTCGGGTCCGCAAGGGACCTTTGTTGGAATTTATGATGGCCATGGAGGTCCGGAAGCTTCTCGGTTCATAAATGACCGCTTATTCGACAATCTCAAGAGTATGCTATCTTTCTTCTCTCTCTCCTGAACCCTCCTCCCCCTTCTTTGGTGCCTGCAATTTTCCTTCTGTGTTTCCATTTTATCATAGAAATTGTGTTGGCACTCTAATATATAGAGCTAAATCAAGGGTACTATAAGTCAGCTATATGATCCCTGTTCCCAAATTGCACTTATTTGTCAGTAGAAACTCCAAATATAGTTGCTTTTAACACTAGATTGATATACTCCATCCAATTATCCTGAAGAAGCTAATTTTACCTGAAATTGCAAGTCTTAAAGAGTTGTTGGTATAATTGTAAAGTTTTTTCTTTATGTACTGATTGATATTGAGCAAGAAGTTGATGTGCCGTTTTACTAGTTTATTCCAAGTAGTTTATCTTTAGATTTATCGTGAACTCAGCTCTATTTCTTTTTGCTTAGGATTTACCCGCCTAGGCTGGGAAAGCAATCAGGAAAGTAAATGTGTCCATGCTCTCAAATAGGTTGCTTGTGGTCAAGTAAGCTACGTGTTTGAAGGTATTTGTAACATGAGCTCAATGAAGGTTGTGAGTCCAACCTATTATATGGAGCATGGTGTCATGGAATTTTAAAAACAAGCTATGTTATTTATTTTCATATATTTATCAACAGATAATGTATATTGATGGCTTCTTTGGTTTTCATAAAAAATACAAAGATGTATTAATGGAAGAATCAACATTAGAATAGGCTTTTTGTAAGTTACGGCATCATCTAAGGTTTACCTGTTTATTTATGCATGTTTTTCTTTATCTCTTATTTGAGTTATTAGTTTTTTCCTCTCTGAATAGCTAATGCAAAATTTTACTGACTTCACAGCTATTCGTGGTGCAGAGTTCTCATCAGAGAGTCAGGGCATGTCAGCTGATGCTATAAGCAAGGCATTTTTGGCAACAGAAGAGGAATTTCTGTCATTTGTTAAAAAACAATGGCTTAGTCAGCCACAGATTGCTTCTGTGGGGTCATGTTGTTTGGTGGGCATAATATGTAGTGGAATGCTATACATTGCAAATGCAGGAGACTCTAGGGCGGTGTTAGGAAGGTCGGAAAGGGACCTCCGAGAACTTAAAGCCATTCAGTTATCAGTGGAGCACAATGCTAGTAGGGAACCTGTGAGAGAGGAGTTAAGATTATTACACCCTGATGATCCACATATCGTGGTTTTGAGGCACAAGGTTTGGCGTGTGAAGGGTCTTATTCAGGTATTCAGTTATGCATCATTTTTTTCTTCATTGCAACATTTTTTGTGTGTTTCTTCTTGCGTGCTCACATACCTCTTTGTGACAATATTTTCTAAAATTATAAAAATAAAAAAAAAAAGGAATGACTTGAGTGCATTAACCTTCATGAAATATATGCAACCCTAGAATGGTGGATTTCCTTCATGAAAAATATGCAACCCGAGACTGATGGATATTCCAATTTTGTTAGCTCAAATTTTATGTGCTGCCAATTTTCACATATTTCTGATTTGTTCTAAAATATGGATTTCAATGTATGATTGTTGGAGTTGCTGAACCATATTGATCATAAAGGTCCAAACAAATATGGTTATACTGGCTTGGTTGCCCTCAGAAAATTAGAAAAGTGCTCTTCAGTTTTTAAAAGTTCTAAGTTACTCAATCTTAGTATGCAGAGCCAGTTATGGAAACTCCTAATCTCTATGATTAATTTTTAAGTTGCATCCATGTACTCTTCTCATGAAGTATATTCTGCTTAACTACTTCCCATTTTCCAAGCTACATCTGGACTCTTGTCAGAAATCCCATTGCATGTTGTTGGCATGAACTTCAGTCAACCTGTTTTGCATACAGTGTCGAGCAGTTCACATAGGTCTTCAGAATGCCAACGTCCATATTGACCTTCTGAGCAAGTTTTATATTTTTCCCTTGTTTTTTTTGGGTGAGAGGGGGATGGTTTTTTTTTTTTTTTTTTTTTTAATGTATTCAACATCATGCCAAAGAAACTCTAGTGCTGCATTAATGGAAAATGGGATCTGGCTCTTTTAGTTGCATATAATTTGGAAATGTAGTGGAAACAATACTGCTAGTAACTGCAGGATAAATTTATTTAAAAAAAATAGATTGGAGGAATCCTTGATTGAAAAATGAAGTCTTATGTTGCGATGCTAAAATCAATTTGAAGGGTACAAGAAATTTATTATAAGGTGAGTGAATTAAAAACTATTGAATTATATGCGATACAGAGCATGGTTGCATAATCACATACACTCGAGGAATTTCCAGAATGCCTATCTGAATTACTTGATTGCACCTTACTATTGCAGGTTTCGAGATCAATTGGCGATGCCTATCTGAAAAGGGCAGAGTTCAACAAAGAGCCTCTATTGTCAAAGTTTAGACTGCCTGCACCCTTCAAGAAGCCGATCCTTAAAGCCGAGCCAACAATATCGGTGCAGAAAATTCACCCTGAAGATCAGTTTCTTATATTTGCATCGGACGGTCTATGGGAGCAGCTTAGCAATCAGGAGGCTGTTGACATGGTTCACAACTGTCCACGTAATGTACGGTTTCTATTTGTAATTTCTGACTTGTTTGCTCTTGTTGATGATCCTTACCCTTACCTTAAACTTCCAAAGTTTTACTCTTCCTCGAATGGGTAAAGCAATGAACATGTTAGCCTATCCTAGAGGGTAACGATAAAGATTCGGTTTGACAGGTAAATTTCTTTAACATGTCATTTCCTACTGGAAACAAACACACAAAAAAACTAACTTTTAAGTTTAATATAATTAAAAGCAGTTAATGGATTAAACATACATGTAAACACGTCCATAGGAGTAAGTTTGAATAAAGTTGATATCAACTAAAAGAAAAATGATATGGAAAATGTTAAATCAACTATATATTTATATGTTCATACGTGTCTATTTACTGAATGCCTTAAAGTGAACTGATTCTTTTACTCTCACCTTGCCCATTTGGTTGAACAAGTTAGTTTTTTACCCTTACCCTACCCTTTTACTTAAGGGGTAGTAAAGCCTTACCTTTACCCTAAAAATTAGTATGGGTGCATACAGGTAAACTTGTTTATCCACGGCCACTGCCAGCCCTGGGTGTGCTTTCTGCTGGTTCTGCAGAATAAGAATCATTGATTCACTTCTGGTGCTTGTATGTTCAATTAGTTGTCTTTTTTTCTTGAAGCTTTTCACACAATCCTAATTTTCGATGTTCAGGGTATTGCAAAGAGACTTGTTAAAGCTGCACTTCAAATAGCGGCCAGGAAAAGAGAAATGAGATACTCTGACCTGAAGAAGATTGACCGAGGCGTACGGAGACATTTTCACGATGATATTACAGTTATAGTTTTATTTCTGGATTCCCATTTGATCAGCCGCAACTTCTGCCATGGACCCCTGATTTCGATCAAAGGAGGTGGCAGTGTCCCACTCAAAGCCAACACCTAGTCCAAAAGGTTTTAAATTTCTGTGCCCAATCCTCATTTTCCTAGCTGTACTAAATGAGCAAGTTGAAAGAAAAGGGAAAAGAAAAAGATTGTTTTTCTTTCTTAATTTATTGTCTACAGTCCCGCTTCTCCTTCATGAAACCTTTTTACCCCTTCCCTTTTTTTTATCAAGGATCTCACTTGAGCAGGTATATTTGATAACACTGATGCATAAGAAACATCCTTCTGTAAAAAATTATCCGGTGATTGCCACAAAATCTTACGAAAAGAACAAATTATAGCAGCACTGATCCATTCAGTTTGATTTGTAGATGCAGAAATTAGTTCCTGTAATCTAATAGATAGAGTTCACGATTCTGAAAAATTGAATGTAATGATTCTGTTGTGAATTTCAGTAATGCAGAATTAGGGCTTGAGAAATGAAACTTGCATTTCTCTGGTCTTTTAATCTTGTGTACAGTGTTTTAAGTGTTATTGGCTGATGAACTATTGATAAATGGAGGTGTCTGTGTTTAGCATGTTGGTTACATCTTCATCATATTAATGGGTCTGTTTATTTTCGATGGGCGCCTTCACCACCGTTTATCAAGGTTCAATTCAACTTCTCCCCCTCGAGCTTATATTCTTGACCCTGAGCTCAAATCTTGATGTATCTTTGCTCTTATTTTCTCTAAGAGAAAAAATTGTGTTTAGGAATGAGAGGCAGCTACATCAGGCTTCATTTGATCCCATCCGCTACCCTCGGAGAGGGAGATATCTGCCGGCCGAAGGCATGATTCTGAGAGAATTCAGTTAGAGTGCAAGATAGGTGACAGTGCAAGGTATATGTAAGGGAAGTTTCTATTGATGTGCAAAGAAGAAAATGGGAATAAAAGTTTGATGAAGGAATGATTGAAAGGAAGTAGGGGGATTTCAAACTGAGGGTCTTGACTTCTTTAATACATGACATGGTTTTGTACCTCAGTAACACCTAATTTGACTGTGGTAACCTCACTGGATTTTGATTGCCTATGGTAGGTTGATTCAGGGTTGAACTCTCTGTACTTAGAGCCATTGACCTTGTACAATACTAGGAATTTACTGCACAGGTGAATGCGCCTCGACTAGGCAAATGGTGGTCGGTATCGAGGCCAAAATCTGCATGATATTATAGTAAACCAATCGACACTATGTCAAACTCGAGTCCGTTTTCATCTGCAGTAGCTTTCCAAAGTAATGCTTTCCAGTCATTCCTCTTACAAACAACTAATGATCAAATGGCAAGCCCTGCTGATGCGTGAAGCAAAACACCACCAGAAGCCACTACAATGCAGGGGCCTGCAATACTGTAAAACGGGTGCGGGTTAGAGATGAATACATTAAGAAAAAGAAAAAAAGGAATCTGATGATTTTCCTGGAGGGATGGATATTATGTTTCTACCCGTGACGTCGTAAAGAGAAAAAATATAATTCAACAGCCCCTCAAGAAAACACACTCGCTGTCTCAGGTAGCCAGGAGGCTGGTCAGTGCAGTCGTCTGTGTGGCTGTTTTCCACCTCCCCAAATTATTTACAGCAACAGCCTACAGTTAATGCCCTTTCATGGAGATCACCGATGGAACTTGCGGTGAGCTTGAAATGAAATGATGGGAAATAGATGATGCAAACCTCTAAGAGTTTACTATTCTGAGATGCAGCCCATTCTCTAGCTGCAGGCATGGTTATCTGCACATAGAAGGGAAATCTTTTTAAACAGCCCTGCCAAATGATACAGCGATCGAGCAATTTAGCCCCGAGCAAGTTCCCCCCGCTTCGCGTTCCACCTGAAATATAGTCCAGTGATACCTGATATCGAAGAACATGGCGAGGGACTCAACTCTCTTCTAGATCAGTAAACAGTAGTTCTGTTGGCAACTTGATACCAATCTCGTCCTTTAACTCATTAAGGTTTGATATGTAAAATCTTTTAAGTTTTGGCTCCATCAACATTGCCTGCACTCTAGGCTCTCTAATGCAGCAAATTTACCACTTCAGTAACCCTTTGCTGAAGGGGAACTTCCTAAACGTTAGCTGATATAAAATTTAAGTAAAAGATGACTTTGAATAGAATATGATGACACAGACCCACAAAGCACACGTTCCTCCACACAAATCAAGCAATCACCTCATGAAAGGAAGAGCCCCCTAATCCCAGAAAAGCTAGGCATACAAAATTCACAAAATTTCCTTCAGACGAGGGATGCGAGGCTGAAGAAGCGCGCGCAGCAAATGCACATGTGGAATCACGGCATTGCACAAACCCACCTTAAACTATAAATAATAACAGCAAAATCGTGGAAGATAAATTATGAAAATACCAAATGTACTACCAACAAGAAGAGGGACCGGGGCCACCCGTCCAACAGTCAAGACTCGGGCAGAGCGAGGAAAGTCGAGGTCTGGTGAAGCTGCTGCTGCTGCTGCGGCGGCAGAAATGGCGGCAATTCGTTGGAACCCGTTTTCCGGGGCGGCACGGGAGGGCCAGAAGAAGTGGTGAACGAGGGGCCACAAAACCCTAGGTTTGAACCCAAACCCAAACGCCTACCGTGTGGGGAGGGAAAGAGGGGTGCGCAGGGGCCTTGTTGCCATACGAGAGTACAGAGGAGGAGGAGGGGGTTTACATTGTGAGCGCAATTGGTGATGATTATGGGCATGGCGGTGGTGGGGGCTATCGTGCGCCCCCATTTGGGGTTGCTCCGGTAGGCGGTAGAAGCCACCATGCTGAGTTTGAGGACCAGCATTGGTGGAATAAAGGATCCGTCCTTGTTTGATGATGGATTGGGTTCGAGTTACTTCTGGTTGGATTGGATTGAGTTTTACATTTTTGGTAAAACTGGTTTCAATTTTCGACTCTTCCCACTCACATTCGTCCCAAAATTAAAGATGGATCGGATAAAAAATTGGTGAGGATCCAAATCCCCAAGTATCAAGCGGCACAATAAGTGAATCCTTATGCCTAGCCCACTGGCTCCCATAATGACATAGAATGGAAACATAATAGTTACTCCATAAGAGTAAAACTAATCTCATAAACTTGAACAAATAATAAATAGCTAATCCCATGGAATAGCTATCCCAAGACCGTTTGAAATAAGCATTCTTGATCGGAGCAAAACCAAACAAGGTAAGAGCTAGGGATAAAGATAGAACAGCATAAATTATTAGCATCAACCATCGTTTCTAGTGCACCGAAAATGAAAAGGAAGCCGAAAACTCACAGGCAAGGAATCACAACTGCTGGACAACAGAGCTGTGGAATCTTAGGTGTAATAGCTAATAATTGAATGGGTAAACTATCAACAGTCAGTTTCTACACAAGAACATTTAGTTACAAGGAACCAAAGCTCAATCGTACATAAAAGCCAAGGGAAAGGACGTACCTAGAAGGAATAAGAAGGGGAAGGGAAGAACAATAAATGAGTGGGAGGAAAGAAAAAAACAGAAGAATGATGTGTTCCATCACATTGAGGCCCGGATGGTCGTGATCTAATCTGTTCAATCCAATGCAATCTTCCATACTCAAACGAATGTAGAGCTGCAGGAACCAATTGCACATGCCCTTATCTACCATGCTTATGGCTGCCAATAACGAAGATTGGTCCATCATTCCGAAGAAGTGCCACATTAGGTACGGTGGGTGACATCAATCCTAGCTATGCTCAAAGAGGCAAATTCTGTAGACACAGAGGAAATCATAGCAAAATTACAACAAACTGATGTGGCACAAGCCCACTAGGGAATTTCAGTAAATGATGAATTGTGTTTCTCGTGCATTTCAGCCACATCAACTTTTTGTGGTTTTATTGTTTGGGATTTCTTTCGTGTCTAGAGTTGTCTGCTCAAAAAATCTCATGTGCTTCATGCAATGACAGATTTCTTCAGATTTGTGTTCTGATTTGTTCAGATCGCTCCCTTTTGGTCCTAGGAGTCCAAGAGCCTGCGCGTGTGCTTTGGACGGGCTGGGTTTCATGATCATGTTTCTGGGAAGCGAGATAAGACAGTGCTGTGACTACATCTGCTATGCCAGGTCGCATTGCTGGCTGCTCCTGAACACACATTGCAGCAACAGCAAGAGCTTGGTACAAGCCTCTCAAGGGGTATTGACCTTGGAGCATTGGGTCAGCCATCATATAAAATTTCCTCCGATCCTTGAATAATGGACGTGCCTGCAACATATAGGCATCATTTGCGGAATATTAGCCAAAGTATTCTCGAACTAATAAAACCATATTCTTCCAGCTTAACTAAATATCAACCTTCATCTTGAAGGAAAAATAAATAAATAATGCAAATATTGATAGTGAATTTGGATCAATGTTTCTAGAGGTCAACCCACAAAAGCGCCTCAACAAGCTTCAAAGTGCAAAGTAGAACTTCACGTATGAATGAAGGATGAGGGAGTAATTGGTGACAAATGCCAATTTCAGTGTGAAAGAGGCAGGACCTCCAAATTCTTGGGATCAGCTGGCTTCTATAGGGGCGATGCAAGAGTATTGCTCGCTCTCCCACACAACGGCCAACAATGCTCAAAAACAAAAGAATGATCATGGAAGGGTACAAGTTTTCAAATACATTCTTGTAACCTTAGATAGTTTATTCAGATGATAGCAATAAATAAGTTTTAACTTCATATCCCAATTCAGATGATAGCAATAAATAAGTTTTAACTTCAGATCCCAGACATGTCAAAAGAATCAAAGAATCAATATAAAGTTAAGAATAAGGCATTGAAAGGGAGGATCTCTACGGAATTCCAGGTCTGTTTCTTTAGGTACACACCCACCTATCAATTACAAGAATTTGAACACTTGACCTTGGCCAGCAGCAAGGATTTAAAAATACGAAATGGTTCTACCAGATTAGGCAGCTGGTGGGTAAAGAGTTCCAGTTTCAGGGCATGTTAATTCATGAGGTATTAGAGGACTGTTGGTTAGAATTCATCCACGTGGCTGAAGCCAATAATATATGAAGTGCAAAGATTAAATAATAAAATGGCATCTACACGCAATTTTTGGATGATCACAAATCAAACCTCATTGGTAATTTTTATCATAAGACATTTGAAAAATGGTGCTGCTCAAAAATCTCAACAGTTCAGCCATTAAAACAAAATTGAAGTAATCTTTTCATGTATTCACGTACTTGCAACTATTTGTAATTTAAGGATAAAAATAACTCCAAACAACTTAGAGATGCAAATGTATTGAAGTAGAAAAGTCAGGTCTATCTTACCCATGCTACGAGGTTGTGTTCCCCAGCTGCCTTTGAATTGTCAATTGCGGTTCTACCAGTAATGATTTCTAGAAGAACAACCCCAAAGCTATAGACATCTGATTTTAATGTAAGCTGACCAGTCATTGCATACTCTGGTGCACAGTATCCATAAGTTCCCATCACTCTAGTGGACACATGGGTGTTATCCCCAACTGGACCCAATTTGGCTAAGCCAAAATCAGAAAGCTTGGGGTGATATCCTTCACTGAGTAATATGTTTGAGCACTTCAAATCCCGGTATATAACAGGAGGGCTAGCTTTGTCATGCAAATACTCCAAGCCTTTTGCAGCACCCGCAGCTATTTTCATTCTTGTGTTCCAGTCAAGTTGCTTTTTGTCAGGCGGAAGGTCTGGATCATAATAAGCCAAAATATAAAATTAAAAAATATCCCAAGGGAAGATAAAGCGAATGCTGATACAGAATAGGAAGGAAAGAAATGTAATGAATCTAACCACAGACACATCAATATTTAAAAATGGCCTTTTGGACCTTTTGTTTTGACAAATCCTCGAACTGTGCACAAAGGATTAATATTACAATTGAACAAATTAGTTATTCATGATGTAGGGCATATAATCATTTTTTTATTGGAAAATAATACATACACCCAACTTAGTAACTACAAGGATCCAAACCCTTGACCTTGCCCAGTATCGAGGTTTTATCATTCATGCTAGTACAACCAGAATAAGCAGCTAGTGGTAGAGCATATAATCTTCGTAACTGAGATAACGGCGCACACCATATCACCAATGGTATATGTCAAAAGGGAAAAATAGCACTGCTCTAAGAAAATAAGCTAATTAGTAGCATGGTTAAGTACAGATGACTCAGAAATCATCTACTCATTGTATTTTGGCCACACAACTATAATGTTGGTGGGACACAATCAGTCAACTAGTAAATATTTACATGTAAATCATGTGGAAAGTAATGATACTGGAATGGTCAATGCCAGGTTTCAATATAAATAAGTTAAAACAACATTTACCATGTAGATGGTCTTCCAGAGACCCCAGTGGCATGTATTCATAAACTAAAAGTCTTTGATCTCCATCAGTGCAGTAGCCAGTCAAGTTAACAAGATTTGGGTGGTGAAGTAGGCTCAACATCAATACTTCAACAAGGAACTCGCGGTTCCCTTGCAACCCATTACGATCAAGTTGCTTAACAGCTACAAGCTACAATAGACAAGATAACAAGGTCAATTTCTTAGATTGATATTATAAAATATTAAATCACCACAAAGAAAAGCAATTGAATTGAAACAAATGAAGCTACTAAAAAAATTACTGGAGACAATCCAGGAAAAGGGGGGAAAAAAAACACAAAGCTTGGGCATAAAAACAGCAGCATAAAAATTTGAGGTATATTTTCAACATTATGAGTCATTGTTTCACTTTTATTATGTTTGAAGTTTATAATCTGGTCAACAAACCTGATTGGTGCTCTCTAGTCGCCCCTTATAAACTCTACCAAAACCTCCTTCGCCCAAAAGACAGTCTGCACGAAAGTTTTTTGTTGCAGCAGCTAATTCACGAAATGTAAATGTTTGAGCAGCAATGTGATCAGGTCCTCCATCCTTTGATGCCTCCTTTACATCCGGGGGCAAATTCACATTTATTTTTTCTGGATTGGAAAAGAAACAAAATAAGCTATCAAATTGGAAGCAAAAACACAGATACAAAGCAATAGCCACAGTTGGAAGAGAATTCCTCTCTCTGTCCAGTTTTCATAAAGCCAAGAAATCCTGCCTATCCGAAATAAATATTCTCTCCAAACAGTGGCACTGTAGCGAGAGCAGCAAACAATTCAATGTAATAAGAAAATGCAGAACCCTTAATATGTTTGCTAAAAACTTAAGAGAGTGAAAGACAATTTCCATCCTTAAAAGCTTATAAAGCAAAGGAAAACCTAGTTCAAGTATCAATGTGCAATGACCACTAGTTGATTGGTGCAATGGTGTATAATAAATCCTTGATGTTGAGAAAGGTCAAACGGGTTCAAATCTTTGTAATTACTAAGATGGGTGAGTCTGTATTTACCAATCAAAAGAAAAGTACCAATGAGAAATAGAGATTTACATCATATAATGTTACTTCACCCTTACTTATGTCTACACAGTAAAAATATTTCATATTGTCTTTCTGTTCCCCTCAACACAAAAACTGGGTCCGCCATCCCCGACTAGGAAATCCATAAGTTAAGACCCCGATTTAAGACCCCCATTTGAAGCCAACCAATGTATCACCCAGGATTACCCAAAAAAAGTCTTAAATTTGAGGGAAACACATCCCATATAAACCAAACTTATATTACTAAAAGAATTATCTAAAATTCATCCACCCTCTGAACCTTGTGCAGATCGCAGAGGAAACTCTGATGAGTTTCAAGCCAACCAGTAAGCTTTAAATGCAAAAATCACAAAGCAAAGCATATTATATTTTGGGCGTAAGAAGCAAGGGTGCGCTAGGGCAGTGAGAAAATCCTGAGAAATCTGTTCAGGCATGGGTCATCGAAATACCTGAAGTGGATGAGATCTGATCTTTAGGGTTCTTGTTCTGCTTCTTCTTCGCCTTTTTGCCTGATTTACCCGAGCACGGTAGCCATGCCATGGCTTCTCTCTCTCCCTCTCTGTCTCTGACCTCAAAAGGGCAAACTCGGACAGAGGAGAGGGAGAGAGAGAATTACGCGATTTGAGGAGATAGAGAGAAAGAGAGTGACAGTAGTAATCGAGGGAGAGAAACAAATTGAGACAAAGGGGCTCTCTCTCCCTCTCTCGTTAAAATGTCTTGTCTTTTTGCAGTTGAACCCTTGTGTCTTAGAATGTTTCGTATCGTACCCCGAATAGCGTACTTTTACGGTAAAAGTTTCGTCACGACCCCCTAAACTCTACCCGAAACCTAAAATTCTTCCCCGTAGTTCAAAACCTAACATTTAACGCCCCCATCCCCGGAAAGATCAATTTTGCTCAGTTTTTGACATTCAACGCCCCCGTCCATCTGGAATTCGTACATCCAATATTAACTATTTATATAAAAATCTGAAATTCTTATCATATTTACATAACTTTATACATGAAAATGGCATCCATTCAACTATATATACATATATAAAAAATAAAAAAAAAAGAAAAGAGGATATAAGTTTGGACTCGTGCAAATAACTAAAAATCAAACAAAATTATATTGTTTTTCATGAATCCATTTGCGTGAACAGGAAAAAAATGATAATAATAAGAAAAAAATCATACTGTATCATATGAGAAAAATGAAAACAACTGATAAATAATAATCAGGCCAACAACCCATAACAACACTTGGACTATTATAAAGCCAAATCCCCAATGTGAATGCTAACTTTAATTCTTTTGGTGCTTCTCAAAATGGTTTTTGATCGAAAAAAATCTCGAAATAATATAGCTTTTATAAAAATGCCAAACTAGGCGTAAGGATTAGAGTTTTTTCAAAATATGTTTTAATCACGTAATTGGCAATTCAAGATAATTGCAAGTATAATTATCTCATAAGGATCAGAGTTTTCTCAAAATACGTTTAATCATGCAATTGGCAATTCAAGATAATTACAAGTATAATTATCTAGAAAGTCATTTAACTAAAGGACTTATAGTTATCTTGAATTTTGAACCTTTAATTATCTAGAGGAATCACTTATCTAAAGACTTGTAATTATCTCGAATTTTGGACTTGTAATTATTTAGGGGAGTTATTAATATAGATGCTTATAATTATCTTGAATTTTTGACTTGTAATTATGTAAAGAACTTATAATTATCTTGAATTTTGGATTTCTAATTATCCTGAGAAGTCATTTTATCTGGAGGATTTATGATTGTCTTGAATTTTGATCATGCAATTGGCAATTGTGCGACTAAAACTTATTTTGGAAAAGAAATTGATCCATGCACCTAGTTTCATATTGCTTTTTTAAAGCTATATTATTTCAGGATTTCTTTTCGATTTTATTTTATTTTATTGCTAGAGGAAGTTAATAATAGGAGGAAAGGGGATTAGAAAAATGCTCCAATTAGTGTAGCGAAAACTTGAATCCTCGATCCTAAAGAGACAGGTCACTACTAACTAATCATAGAGTCTCTCAACAATTTCCCTTCCTAAATTGATCTTAAACTTATCTTTGTTCCTGATTCGTTGCATTTTCCTTTAGTTGAGGGAAAGATGTCACTGGTAGCTAAAATGGAAATGAATAATCTCTTTCTTTTATTTTTTATTTTTATTTATTTTTTTTTTTTTTTTTTGCTTTTGACGAAAACATTTTGAAAGGCCTGTAATTTGGATCATTTTGAAGAAGAGTTTCTTTGTTATCAAGTTAGATAATAAATGAATGGTTTGATCACTTGGACTATAAGTGAATGGTTAATCAACTTAAAGCAAGCTTGAAGTAAATTAAAGAGTTCAAATTACGTGATTTTATAGGAAAGGGAGTAGTGCCTATAAATGGCCAAGTAATGATATCTCTTTTAAATATTATCCTTAAAAAAAAAAATGAAGAGTTCAAATCATTATGGCAATGATACTGATTATCGGTCTCGAGAGTGTTGAACTCGAACTTGAATCTTCAACTTCGAACTTGCAAGGTTAAGGATCAATAACTTTCTTTCACGAGGTCCACCCTATTTTGATGGGTCATGGAATCACCCGTAGTGTAAATTGCGCTTGGCCTTTCGTTAATTTGGCCTTTCATTATTATTGTTGAAAGCGTTTCCATGAAATTGGATTCCGGGGTTCTTAAAATATAATACATATAATAACCACATAGCTAATGAGCTACTGTAAAAAATTTCAAAGAAGATTTGTTTTATCAATTACTCTGCTAGTAGAAAATAATCATTCTAAAAAACAACTTACTATTGTAAAAGTAAATAAACCATATTTAAGTAAAATATTGTCTAAAGAATTATACTAAAAATAGGGTTTCTTCTAAAAATATAATATACATTATACAATATGAATAATAGCCTACATTAATATATCGATAATATATTATGTGCATCTCATCCATTATATTAAAATTTCATTTTAAATAAATGTCAACTTGCATAGGGTGAAGTCATTTTATTAAAATTAAATTATTTAAAGAAAAGATTTGGCTAAGTTTGGGGCAAATTCTATTGAAAGTCATTAAATTTTGTAGATTGTCTCAAAATAGCACTAAGCTTTCACAATTATCAATTCTATCACTGAAGTTAAGTCTCTTCAAGGGGGGTGCTCACTCCTCTTCATTTCATCCATCAATCTCTCTCTCAATTTCATTATTCTAGTAACACATTTTAAAATAATTTTAACCGTACGAGTTGAAATACTACTAAAAAATGCATAAGATTATCAATTTTCATGAGATTTAAAAACATTGAACATATTCATCATAAACATTGAAAATTCAATATCATTTATATTTGATTTTCTTAATTTTTAGTGATTGTGATGAATATGTTTAACATTTCTAAATTTCATAAAAATTAAAAAATTAATATTTTTGTAATGTTATTTCAATGTGTACAATTAAGATTATTTTAAAATGCCTTAAAATTGACTATGAACGTGAAATAGAGAGATCGGATAACCATTGAAAAGATTTAACAATAATGATAAAATTATAATATCATGAAAATTTAATATAAAAAATATGACAAATCAAAATATAATGATCATTTTAAGATTGTCCCCAATAAAAAATGAAAACGTAAACCCTAACTTTGGATTAGCTTTTGAAATTACCCTCTCGCGCTTTACGCATTTTCTGCTCGTCCAGAACCGGTAAACCCTAATCACCAGAAGAAACGTTGTCACCACTTGTGCTCCGTCTCGCTTGGAAGCGGCCATGAATCGATCATCGAATCTCCTTGACGAAGCCCTGGGCCTCGAGGAGCTCCAATTCAAATCTCCGATGACTCCATTGACGGGTCGGCTCGTGCTTGTCGAGGACTGCATCGAGACCAGTGGCGCATTCGTTCTGCATCACCTCATCAAGCGCTCTCTCTCCTCACACGGCTCCGGAATCCTCATACTCGTCGCCTTTTCTCAACCCTTTTCTCACTACGAACGCATCTTGCGGAAACTGGTACTAAGATCATGCATCTCTTGTGTTTCCGTTTCAATCTGAGGATTTTTATTTGGTACTATTTGATGAGATTTTGCGTGCTCTTGAGCAAAATATATTTGAGTCTGGGCTCATAATCGGCGAACTCTTTATTCATTTCCATGGGTCAACGTTTTCTTGATTTGGACAAGGAAAAGAGTGCTATTGGTTGGGGTTTGTCTGTTATTCAGTGTGGCTGTTCCTAGTTAAGGCACGGATTGCTGCTCTTAAATCGTGTGTTATGTAGTTGCGTGGTCGCGTCTTTGTTCTAGAAGTTGGTGCTCTAGGGGTTATCCGTGAACGGGTACTGTGAATCAGTATTCGTATTAAGCAGTTTTACAAGTTAATTATTTCTCTTTTTCCTTTTCTCATTCATGAGTGGCGTTAATTATACCCAGACATTGTAACAGGGTTGCAACTTGGTGATGCAAAGGGATAGCAACAATTTCTTTTTTATCGACATGCATATGTTTGAGTCTCAAGGTGAGAATATCAGGTAGAGATACTAAGCTGTCTTTATAATCTCTTTCCACTTTAAATTTTATTTTTTTGTAAGAGTGTCTTATGAAATTCACCAACATAGTTAAGATTAATCGAGTCTTTTGAAGATGGTAAGCTCAAGGAACCTCCTTAATAAACCATATGATATGGTTGGTGATTTGAATTTTTTGAGTAATACTGAAAACAGAGTTTTTCCCGGGTTGATTCAACCCTCTTTGACTCATCTGAGAATTGAAGGGCATGACGGAAGTTACGAAGATGGATTGGTTGCATTATATGGGAAAATACAAAAAATAGTAGAAGATAGTGCCTTATGTGAACGCACGAGGAACGGTGTTTTCATTATGGTTGATGATGTCTCTCTCTTGGAGGTGGTTGCCAAAGGCTCGTCAAACCATGTTCTGAACTTTCTGCATTACTGTGACACTTTAACATCAGAATTTGTAAGTCAAAATGGCAACTACAACTCCTACGGCTTAATTTATTTTACGTATTGTTCTCTATTTTTAACCTTGCTGCAGCCAGCAAGGTTACTTCTTTTAGACTAGAAGATCATGAATGCGAATTGTGGAAACATACTGTTTGCAAAAAAGCAGGGGGAATGTTGTGTATGATAATGACCCTCCCTCTGACCCTCTCCCAACTCTCGGAAAGCAGGAGCCTTGTGCACTGCAACCTGTCCTCTGCTCACTTCTCTATTTTTGAAATTTTGTTCCTGTATAAGGGTTGTTCGTTGGTTTTGATGAACCATGAGGATATTTATTCAAGCATGGAGAAGCCTAGGTTAAAGCTACAGATGGAGTATCGTGCTGATATTTTGATAAAGGCAGAACCCTTAGCCACCGGTTTGGCGAATGATGTACATGGACAGGTATTCCTGTGATTTGGGTTACCCGTGTAATTTCCATTATTTTTACATGCTTCAGTTGTCATTTTAAATTTTAGATACAGGTTTAGCATTACCACTTTTGTGTATTATATTACTCATCTTTGGCGTAATGTCAGAAGTGGCAAGAACTTATAAAGTCGTTTATGTGCTTACTGTATTGAGACACGGTTCTAGCAAAACAGTCTATGCAGTGGTTCCAGCATGTATCCAAATGGAACTAATCTGAACGGTGATTCCAGCACCTTATTTGGTTAGTTGCATCTTTATTTATATGCTATGATAATGACACCAGGAGTGACTTTTGTTTAATATGTAACCTTCCAGAACTGCTGCAGATCAGCTTTAGGGGTATGCTATTGGCACTGCAAGTTTACCATTCTCTCCAATTTAGTTTTCACTCAATATATTATTGCATTAGTATCCTCAATCTTTCCAAAACTCAGCAAGGGAAATTCATAAGAGTGTAAAAGATTATAAGTGCCTAGTACCATTTTTGATTTGGGTGGACTGTCTACGGTGTGAAAGTTGGCATCTCACATTAGTTCATTGAGTAGAAATACATGTGTGCTTGTGTGCATATGGTTAAAAATTAAAAATTCTTAAAACCAACTTTATTTGAAAACTGATCAACTTGTTACTACTTTTCTACTGAACTAATTTAGAAGATCTACTATGAGATATTACGACCATAGTTGTCAAGATGCCAAGGCGACCCGAGGGACGCCTTGGCAGCTTGGGGCACCTACGCAACAAGGAATTTGAGGGTGCCTTGTCTCCTAGGTGATGCCTTGACAATCTTGATTAGTACATTCATACTTTTTGGGAAATTGGGATGAATATTAATATTTGGGAATACTTCATGACATGTTTCAGTTAAGGTGTATGTTCATGCTTTGATTTCTCAGGTATTTGTTTGCTGCAGTTGACAGTTTTGAACAAAGGAAAGTGTGATGGTCTGGGGAGCTCAATGAACAAGGTACGGAATTTTCACTTCAGGATCAAGGAGAATAGCGTGGATTACTTTTATCCTGGAAGTCGAAGTTGAATGAAATGCTACCATCTGGGGTAAGAACCGGTATGGTTGCTTTGCGCGGGGGATGAACTTTTATTAGATGTGGGCAGACACACAGTTTGTTTACGGCATGCCTCACAGAGGGATTGAAACCCACAGAAAACTGTGGAAGTAGGGTTAGGGCTCCACTTAGTAGGGACGTCTGTTGTTTTCTTTACATGCTGCAGAAGATGGAGCAAATTTTTAAAACTTGTTTGGATTTTATTTTTATTTTTGTTTTTTTCCATATTGGAATTTCCTTAAGAAGAGGTGTGATGTATTTTACTTATACGTAAGCCGTGATTAATGTTTTTCGTTACACGCAGTCCTGTTAGAGGTGGGATGGATGAGAATTGTGTAGTACCATATCTATCCTCAAGTTTCAATAGAAAAATAGCGTGGAGGAACAATTTGGGGCAATTCTTGAGAACTCGAAAGAGCGGTTACTCCAAACTGAGCAAATAATGTGAAAAAGCAGTGGTGAGGCTCGATTGGGGAAGAGTAGAGTTATGGTCTTGTTTTTGGTCCCTTTTTTGGGGAGCTCTGGTTTTATTGTTTCATTTTATTTGTTTTCATAGGCATCCTTTTGTATATTTGCCTGTGTTGTAATGGTTAAACGGAATGAGTATTCTATAGTTTTCATCTGGAATTGGAAGTGTGCAAACTTGGTTCTCACCTTGATGTGTAAAACAATTGCTTGCTACCTGAAGATATGTTAACGGTTTCAGATTTGGCTGTTAGTTTGAACAGTCAAGAAGAATAGTTTCCTGAAAAGCATATAGACAATAGACATCAGCCACTGTATAATAAAGCCTTGATGTGATCAAGGTTAAGGATTTAAATTCTTATGCTGTGTTTGATCGAGCGAATAAGATGATCGGATTGGATTATTTAATCTATTTCTCGTTCTATCAAATATTTGGGGCATACATAGTAGCAGATTAGATTATTCAGTCAGGCCTCCTTTTCTACTCCTAACTTGATAAATGAATCCAAGATGCAAGGAGACACGTCAATCCTTTGTCTTTTTTCGTGTCTTGTTGGGGGGGGGGGGGGAAGGGTGAGAAAAAAAACCATGTCAGCTTATAAAAATTATAATTCATCTTCATTTTATCCTCTTCTTTTATCATTGTTGAAGTCCATTTCTTTTCTACTCTTCATGCTCAGATGCAAAGGTTTAGCTTCTTTTTTTTTTTATTTTTTTTTTATTTTTTTTTATTTCTTGTTCATCTTTTTTCTCTCTTTATTTTGATGTTCGCCTATATTGATCTATCTTTTCTTCCTAAAAACAAATTGAAGATTTGCTTGTTCAGTTTCTTTACTCATTTTTCTATTTTTATGATTAGATGTGCTTGATCAAGACACAAATAGAAGGACAAATTTACTTGAAAATAAACAAATTTACTTGATCAAAATTAATTGGATCTTTAATTCTGCCTTTTTATCCGGGAATTTGGGAACAACATGGATGCCTATAGAGGGTGCTCCTCAAATTAAAGGCCTCTCGTCTTACCCCTCTCGCGATGGTCAAGTCATTGGTGGGGATGGTGTTGACGCCATACTAGAACGATGGGGAGTACTACCCGACGGATCCTCAATGAGACCCTAATCCAAGCACAGGAATTCTTCAAGGTGAAGGGGGACATAATAAACCAGATGTTTTTAATATGAATTTGAATCTATTTGATCTTGCTGAATATTGCAGATATAACCAGATTTTTTTTTCCTTCTAATTGTTTCCTATAAACATTCTTTGAGTATTTAAGGAAAAACAATTTTTTATTTTTTATTTAAAATTCAAATCTTTGGAAATATTTATCCAATATTTTGAAATTTGTTAAAATGTTAATTTTTTTCTAAATTGTATCCAAAAATTGTAGAAAAAATATTATTCAACCTTATCTTGGCAGACCCCAAACGCTAAGTAGGATATATGAAATACAATCCTACAAATTATCTAATTGCACTCCAAATACCAGGTAGGGTATTAACCATATCAGATTGATAGCTATCTTGTTTATATCATGTTGGATTTTTAATTCTTACTTATCCTATCCAAACGATCAAACGAGGCATTATAGTTGCAAAGTTGGGTTTGTATACATTTACTCGTAAAAAGGAAAAGAAAAGAAACACTATACATATAAACCTGTACTGATAACGGCTAACAGAGGAAGCTCCCCCAAGAGCAAAGCAAGGTGCCACTCAGTTGCAAGCCTACACTTCCGCCAGAAAGCTCATTACGCACCGCCACTTCCTCGGCGTGAGAATCATCTACTTCCTCTGTATCTTCAAGTTCGAGAATCCATCTGTCATAGAGAACAGTCTGCTCATTACGCGCCACCACTTCCTCAGCGTGAGAATCATCTACTTCCTCTCTACCTTCAAGTTCGGGAATCGTCTGTCATAGAGAACAGTCTTCTCAGCGGTGGATTCTATATCGTGTGTTCGACCGCTGTGAGCAGCTAGAGGATAAGCTCTTGTATCGTGGAGAAAAGGAGCCAGAAACATTTAGTCCAGCACGGAGGCCCGTACAGGGAAAGAAGTCCCATTGCAGCCAAGGGAAAAATGGAAAAAAAAAAAAAAAAAAAAAAAGAACGAAGCCACTTCTCATAACTTCATATTATTTCCTCAGATAAATATCAGTTTAACAAATTCCCCCATAAACATAAATTAATACAATAAAAGATTTGAGCGCTCGCTACGAAGGGCACAATAACCCTAGAGGCGCAATACGTTGCCGAGAAATTGGTAGTAGGTACAACACAAGGCTAAAGGAACACTTACTTGTACTCGAGTATCATTCAGCCAATTCATATCATGTGCAATAACAATATGTCTGCACTACATTAGCTACTCACCCCCTCCCGAAGGAATTTCGATAACACGCGGTCACACACCTGCGACGAATAAAGCCAATGCACTATAGTGCTCTTTTCTCTTGCTCCCTCGACCTAAAACTGACACAACTTCATAAAGTTGAGGCTACTAGTGAAACACAATTTGCTGTTTTATTTTCCAAATAATAGCGCGAGTAAATCTCACAGACGCAAAGAATATCAATATAAATGATGGGCGTATTGAGGAACCTAAACAGATCATGCTGCAGCCAGACGGTTGTCGTCGCGATCACTGAGATTCAGAGCTTGAAGGAGCTTTGGCCACGATTCTGGGATTCCTCCCGGAAGGTCGAATTCTAGCAACTTCCCTCTACTGCGGTAGAACTCTTCTACAGGCTTACTCTGCAATAACATTTATGCAACTTTAAGAAAAAACTATTTAAATTTCTCAAAAAGAGCAATGGTGACTGCAAGAACCTAGTGAACTATAATTTTCTTTTTCTTTTTCTTTTGAAAACAAGTGAACTATAGTTTCAAAATCTATCCCAAACTGTCAACTAAGAAATGAAAAAAACAAGTTTAATACAGCCTCTTACTGAACAAAGCAAATTTTTTTCTAAGAAAATCCATTGCAGAACGCAAAGTAAAAAGAAGGCCATTTCTATAAGAAGAAAATATGAAACTTCTTCTCCTACAGGTCCTATTTTCCCCCATCTCCTCTTTGTGCATTCTCTTTTCCTAGCAAGTCCTGTTACACTCCAATACTAACATTGATGATGAGACCCTAGTTACCAGAAATCGCGAAAGATCTAGTGTCCATCAATTCCTATTCTGAAACAATCGATCCGTATCATGGATCATTTATGCTTTAGAACTGCAATTTCCACATTCCCATGGTAGTCCCAAAGCACTAAAAACTACTATAAACTTCTAAAAATAGTAAATACTAGCGTACCTCTCTTCAAGATCATGATCTGAGCACAACTAGTACTTAGGCATACAGGCCAACATCCAGACTATTCTCATTCTCAATCCAACTATATATTCTACAAATCTTTTCTAGAGAAGTCTAACAGAGCGTTCCTCAGAAACCTACCCCTACCATTCCAAATTTTGAATAAGTTCCACTTTCGGCGCTGGGTTTCATTCTACGTTCTAGGATGACCCGCAATCCACGCAATATGATGCAGATTGAGCACCCTCTATGTATTTCAGAGTACAAGGAAACAGTTTTCAAAGCAATACCATCTCATTGTATATGTGCAATCGTTCCTTGACAACTGCTTCGGTATCATCAGGTCGGGTGATAAGCTTTGAAGCACAGGTTGGAGGGGGAGGAAGTGGAGCCATGTACATTCCAGGGCTCCCGTTCTCACCCTTGATATCTATACAGGCAACATTATAATTTCCTCCACACTCGCTACAAATCCTTCTTCCAAGGCACTTTGCAAGCAACGCTTCTTCCCGAAGCTTTAGGTTGATCACCAAGTCAATGACAGTTACGCCCTCTAATATTTCCTGAAAAGTAATTTTTTTTTTAAAGGTCCAGAAAAAGGAGATTAAAAAACAATAAAAGAAAATGGAGAGAAAGACAATCAGCATATATGTATACAGGGAAAGAGATCTTTATGAGAGGAAAAGTAAAAGACAGCAAGTAAATATTGCCATAGCAAGATAGAACAATGGCCAGCAGGAAATGACATCAACAGGCCATCATGACAGAAGTGCTGAAACCTTCATTCCAAAAGCATGAGAGTGTGCATGGATCCTTGTTCTCGATGCACTCTCGTTTAGAGGAAAGTTCAGAAAAGAGTGAGGTGTGCTGTTTGGAAGTTGAAATTTAAAATTTACTTCCTTTTTCTTCCCCTTTAAATCGACAAATGGCATCACCACTGTTAGCACATGTCAACATTTCAGGCTAACTTCTTCGAAATTTTCCTTGCTTTATTATTTAATATATATATGATAAAAAGAGCAGAGGTCAAGAGGAATTTTGTTGCAAGGCACACATGAGACCACTAAATACGATGCTGAACATTGGATTAAAACTTCTAATCATATCCTACTAAAATTTGAGCCTCATTCAATTATTTAGGAGGCAATAGTCAAAGTTCAAAACATTTATTATTGACTTCTTTGTTGACCAAACTTTCATCCTTCATATGATAAGTGTGTGCCGGCACTAATTATATGAAAATTGGCAGTGTTTGATATATTTTCTGGTTCTTCCAACCCGTATGGCTGGAATTTCCAGTTTATGTCTCATGTGGGCCAAAAACAAAATCCTCTATTTACCCCTCTCCTCCACTCTTTATCATTACTCTATATATTATATTCCCATAATCTGGTAGCTCTGGCAAGCTGAAAAATTTACATCACATATAGCTGCACACGAATTCAGCAGACCATATACTCCAAGGATCCATAACCAGTACCAAGTTTCAGATACTTGATGTGATTGCAGCAAAGATAATGCTTTTGAAATTAAGCTCAAGGAAAATATAGTATGCAGAGAACGGATTTGGCAAGTAACAATTTGCTTAAATCCATAGCATATAAGTAGTTAATTGAGAATCAACATACACTAATCATTATCTTGAAATTACTAATCTTGCTTTTGTATATGGAACCTGCATAGTGAAAATTAAAATCGTTGCATGATAGGCGTGAACGTTAGAAATCATAAGCAAAATGGCGGAATGCAACCCTAATGACCAAGTACTTCAGCAAGAGAAAACTTGTATGTTACAGTTATAAAAATGCGATCAATCTTAAGTCAGTGAGTTTAATTGAATTTAACATACGTTCTACCCACCCAATCTGAAAAAGCATCTCTAAATCTCCTTTTATTCTTCTCGGACAGAGAGCTACTAGGGTTTGATTGATTCTTTACAAATCGTTATTTCTTCTAATTTTCACCCAATATTTCAGATTGTTGCTTGGTCAATCATTTTGGTTTGTTGCTCTGACAATCATTTTGATTTGTGCATTCATAATTAAATCCTCAGTTATGTCATAAGTGATGACATGGTTCGGAAGAAATAGGGCCGTACAACTTGGTGTAAAGTACCACAAGAAGCAGGTCAAGGAGATTTAAGCATATAGAGCTCACAAATCCTAACCAAGGTACTTTTAGGAGGTATCACAAGTGCAAGGATATTAGGACCCTTCAATAAAATAAATAAATCTAAAACATAAACATTTATTCATTTATGACTGGGAAAAAATCACCAAAAACAACATTAGACGACGCCAATATTGCCTTATTAATATTCTATGCACAAACGGGAAACAACATGAATACCGTGCGAGTTGCAATATCTAAAACACTGCATGACAACTTATCAAGAAATCAGCTTTATCCAATTCACTCCTACAGCACCAAGACAACTTTTCATCTGAGGCCAAGGTTCCATATTATTTAAAGCTTGTGGTAAAAATGGGTTTCATTCTAGTGCTTGAAAATAATATTCCAAAGCTTTCATATGCTCTCAAGCAATATGATGGAGAGATAGAGGCAGAGACTAGGTAGTCAACGCACTCCAAGAGAGAAATAGCTAGAGAGGGACAGGAAGGTAGCGAAAGAGGGACTCGGTAGTCAGAAGCACACAACAAGATCGGAAAGGTTTATTTAAAAAATATACAAAATGAACCTATTTTCCAGTGTTCCTGCTTCACTATTATTAAAATTACTGATTTGTATAGTAAAAGATGAAACAGTAGCCATTTACCACAAAGACTGCTCACCGCTTGTCTTATAGTCCGAGGGAAACCATCAAGAATAAATCCCGATTCATGTTTTGCTGCCCCAGCTTCAAGACGCTTAGACAATAAGTTTATTATAATTTCATCTGAAACTAATTTCCCTTGATTAACGATCTCAGAAAGCTGCAAATTAGAGAGAGGGGGAGATGGAAAAAAAAATAAGTATTCAAAAACAGAGAGATCAATGCAAAAAATCAGGGCTCAAGCTTCATAGTATCCGACTTTGTTAGAGCAATCATCACGCATGTTAATTGTTGTAAGGGAGTAAGATGAAAGACTCATCCCAAGCAATTCAATATTATTTTATGGAAGTTAAGACTGGTCTCTATAATTAGGGAAGAAGTCATAATAAGCCAAATTTTCCTTTAGACTGCAAAAGAACTATCCCTTCTACTTCACCCATTAGTTTAACTACACATTTTCATTTAAATTTCACTATTTCAATATAAAACTGAAAGCATAGTTGTCAAGGTGCCAAGGCGACCCTAGGCATTCTTAGGGCGCCTGAACGCCTTGAAAATGTCACGTAGTTGCTTTGGGATGCCTCGGCGACAAGGTGGCAAGGAATTAGAGGCAATGCCTTGACAACTATGCCTGAAAGAATTATAGCTAAAGTGCTAGAAGAGAATTGTATGACTTCGAACAAAGATCAGTGCCTAGGACATTTAGATGGTTTTTGTAAAGGTTTTCTTGATCGGTCATGGTGTTTGCAAAGTTATATATAGAAAAAGCCTAAATGCCAAATAATACTAAATTAAGTCACTGTCACTATGGTTATTTTTATTTTCATTAAAATTCCAGGAAAAACCTGTCTGTACCATCACAGCCAATGAAGGTAAGAAAGAAGTCAATCTACACAAACACGAAGACACAGATTTTCCATTTTGAAGAAAAAAATAAGTTAAGAGGGCTCCTGCATTACCACAGTTATGGTAAAATGCATGCAACCTCACCTTTTTGGCTGTTTTAAGGACATGAACCCACAACCAAGCGCTCATCAAGTGAGCCAGATGTTCTTGGTAATTCTAATTTTAAGGAATGCAGAAATGATGATGCGCATGTTTAACAGTCCTAACCTATGTCTGGCCTTAAACTTACAGGGGAAGAGAAATGAAAGAGCACAAAAATGCTGAAGGGGCAGCCTAATGCATGGGATTCTTGCACAAAAGCATGGTGCTGGAAAGGTTGAATTGTACTCTGCCTCAAGCTGACGGTGGAGATCCGTTTTCATGACAAACCCAACAAGAAAGTTAGCTTGTGACAGTATCCATATCCCCACTTATTAACCCCCCCAGGGCCACCTTTAAAGCACGTTAAAAAATGAGCCAAAAACCTATTTCTTAAGCAATTTTCATCATTTTCTTCGAGAATTCAAGCACTATTCCTAAGGAGTCCATTTGATCATCTAAATTTGAGTGGCTCATCAGTTCAGTTCTCTCATTAGCATTTCCAAAGAAATCGTAACCAGCATCTTTTGCAATGAGAACTCATCAGTTCAGTTGTCTCAAGCCTATGAGCTGCACCAGTTAGGCTTCCCTTCTCTTGTCAAATCCATGCTGCCTAATACTGTAAATGTGAAATTACTTTCATAATGCAACCTTGAATACTTTAAAAGTTTTCCTTAATATTTCCAAATTAATAGCAGGAAAACAAAGCAAAGGGAGAGAGCAATTCAAAATCCTGAATGTAACAGCTTTCACAATTAAGACGCAAAATTCACCAGTATACCAACCAGATCTCCTCAACAATAGAAACACAATCCAACAGGGGGAGAGAGAGAAATTGAGCAGAAACGGACCTGAGAAGCGAGAGGGCCAGAGGAGGAGAGCTCCTCGCGCACGAGATCGCCGGTGGCGATGTGGGGGACGCCGAGGAGACTGGAGAGGCGTCCGGCGTACGTGCCTTTTCCGACGCCGGGGCATCCCAGGAACACCCACTGCACGTTCCTCTCGCCGGGGAAGGGCCGGCGGTTGAGGGAGGAAGTGAGGGCGCGAGATATGGAAGAGAAAGAACGGGTCTTGGGTCCCACAAGGCGGTTCAAAACCGCCATGTTAGTACAAGATTTGAGCTTCAGAAAGAGAGAGAGAGAGAGAGAGAGAGAGAGTTAATGGGGGAATTGGGATTTTGGGGGAGTGATAGAAAAGGTTCTTTGCTCAGGTTCTCGTTAATCACGTGATGATGACGACGCTGTCGTCGGGAAGACGACGTCGGTGTCGGAATTATGGCACGTGCTGAATTTCTGCTTGACTTACTCGCACGAGCCACGTCCACTTACTTGGCCCTAACTACATTTTTTATTTATTTAAAATTTGTCTTTCCAAGGATTAAACCAGCTTTCATCTTGTTGTCCAGATTTAAATACAAGACTTTCTTTTTAAAAGCAATTAGACCATGACTCAACTTGATGGTATCGGCCACGTCTGCTCGTGTAGATCTTTAGAGAATGAATGGTGCCACATATACAAAAAGGCGTGGACTACATTCAAAAGTTGGAATGGTGCTCACATCTCCGGTGTTCATGTATGCATAACAATTTCCTTTGAGGATACATTGGGATGAATAGAAATATGACTAGTAAGGTCTGCCTATTTTGTTTATAGTTACGGACTATTCAGTCATCAAACAATGACAGAAAATACAGCTAGACAAGCCATTTCAATAGCAACGTAAAACATGCCGTGAATATTTGGTTCACAAAATGGACTATTCCACTCGACTCAAATTCTAAAGTAAAGTTTCTGAAACCCATGTAGGAAGCCATCTTTTTCCTTTATATGTTTTCGGGTAAGAATATCCAAAGCCATCTCCAAACCATAGGAAGCTGACTCCCCATTAAATCCATATTAATTGGTTCCTAAAGTCTCAATGAATGGCCACATTCCCTCTCATAGAGATTTAAGTTGAAATCAGCCCAAAACCGTGCATTGAATGAATGGTCTTCCAATTAAGTATTGTGACAACATTTCATGCAGAGAGCCACATTCCCCCCATTGTGTAGAAAAAAATTTCAGTGCTTCTTGACTATCAACAGAAAAACCTAATTTAAATTCATAGATCTATCATAATATCTTGATTTAACTTCACTAATTTTAGCAACTCACATGTCAATTTGGTTAGGTTTTAGAAAGGAGTGCAGTGAGCGACTAATAGCCATGCAAATCCAAATGACGAAAAAAAAAAAAAAACATTTTGAATGTCAGGATATTGAGGTTTACATGTAAAAGGAACACACCACTAAATCAATAATCCAAGATACATATAATCTTACACAACTATCACTTCCACAGTTGGTGAGCATGAATCATTCATTACTTAAAAAACAAATGAACAAAAATACACGAGAAGCTGCGTGAGGTGATACGGGATATCGTTATCCTACACGCGGTCTGTTCTGCCACCCTCTTCAGAGTGCCCCTCTCCAGCATGCCTGCGGATAAAATTCGGTGAAAACAAGCTAAACAGAATAGATCCGGACAAAAATACAATGATGGTACGCGAAATGCAGTATACAGAAACAATAGAAACTAGGATGCTGCTTGGCAACGGCAACCTACGGCAGGGCCAAAGATGGATGCCCTGTGAGACATGGTCCATTGGCATAAATTCATACGAATAACATAAGATGGATGATTAAAGATGATCATAGTCATTGAACATGAACCACCAAACCCACCATTGGTCTATTTAAGCGATCCAGTCCAAAATCCAACTCCAAATCCTAAGCACCGGGTAGCATGTAATATCTACTAACGATTCGTCGTTTGGATGGTGGGAATGGGAATAGGAATGATTCTCATTTCCTTGTTTCGTAACATAAAGGGTAATAGAATGGTTATTCCCTTGCAATGGTCATTCCTTCATGTCAGGGAATAACCATTCTATTCCTCCTATTCCTTTGTCATCCCATTTCACTCACACCATCCAAACACAACCTAAAAGGGTGTTTATTATGATGAACAAAATTGAATGGAATAGTGGGTTTTAAAGGGTAAAACTAATGCTCATCAAAATGCCTTATTCCATCATCATAGCCATCATAATTCCAAATGAACTGAAAATTGAGAATGGGCATTCCTACCCTCAAAGGAATACTCCTCGTACTTCAGGACATATACAAGTGACATGAATGCGATTGAGAACAGGAATACTAATTCTCTTCCACTGTTTGATGGCACAAAAGGGAATGGTATGGTCATCAATTTAGGATGGCCCGACCATTCTCATTTTGATTCTCTTGTCATTCCATTCTCATCCACGTTCCATTTCCCACTATTCAAATGCAACCTCAGTTCTTTTTAAGCTATGATTGGAATGACAATGAATTGAGTAACTCCAATAAGAATTAATTTTACCCTTTAAATCTTACCCATTCCATTCTATTCCATTCCATTGTACCAAATGCAACCTAAAGTCCCAACATAAAAGCACAAGGGAGGGAGACCCATGTGCAAAAGGCTCCTGCTTTGTGAGGGTTGGCAGAGAAACATACCGCCAAGATGATGTTAAATTTCGTGCTTTTCTATCCAGCTGGAGGTTCTCCAATGCAGACGAAGCTCGAATTACATCCTCTGGGAGATCATCACTCTCATATCTCCAATTGTAATCATCTCTCCTATAACCAGACATTGGTAATGCACCTCTCCTGTCTGAATGACAGGAAGTATCAGAAAAAGAATCCCAACCAAACCACAGTTAGATCTGTGTATGAAAATATATGAGAACCCTTACCTGATGCCTGGGAAGCAGGAACAGGCCTACATAAGGATACACGGAAACTGAATGAGTCAATTAATAATTGAAACCAAAAAAGCAAAGTGAACATAAAGTCAAGAAGAGGAAATTAAAGAATTGAACAGTGATATTGGCCCAGAACCTTGAAAGTGGAGGTAAGCCCCCTGCAGCAGATGAGGAAGGCCTCCGCATGTTACGGGACTCTAATGTCGACGATGATTCAGTTTCTGCAGACGTTAGTCTTCTTCCCGTACTTCTGGCTTGCGATAGATTCTGTTGAAACATGAGCTAAAACTATGATTGGACAAATGGAGCGGAATACACAAAAGGGAAACAAATTTTGGATACAAATGCCAATAATGAATTTAAAAGTGGTCCCAAAATTATGAAGGTATGATCCGATAATAACCATCTTTTTATACTATGTCAAAACAAATGATCATGAAATACATTTTTGTTTCTTTTCTGATAAACGAAGAAAGCTTATGGAATACAATACCAATTAATATCAAGATATAGAGGATCTGATATAATCTAAGCTTGTACAATTGCATCTCTGCCTTTGGAAAGTCACGGGCTATAGAGTGAGCAAATGCATTAAATATTAACAGAACTAGCATGCATAGGAGTGCGTGAATTAGTGTTGGTTCATCACAAAATAACTGTTTCTCAACACCCCGATGTAAACAAAGCCATAAATCTTAACCAAGTGGGAGTAAAACGGACGAGAGTCTATTTTAGAGGCCTCCTCATAGTCAACCTACAATATTTTTGGCAACTGCTGTTTCTCTCAGCCACCAGCTAAGGAATTTTTGGCAACTCTTCGACATCATTTCATCCCTCATTATGGAATCAAGTACACTGAATAGCAATGGTACTCACATTCCATATTAAATTCTGAATGGAACTTGAAAAAATGTCAATAAGGAGATTTATGCATTTTTTCTTAAAGAAAGCAAAAAGAAATTTATATGATGAAAAAGTCAACAATGCGCACCTGAGCATAAAGTTATCGCTTAGCATATAAATAACCAACAAGCACCCAAAAGAAGAAAAAACGGTGACATGACAGAGAAAGACCAAGGGTCTTTTCAGTATTCCGCCTTCATATACAATACAGCTCAGTATTAGGCTCCTCGTGGGTTTTACACTACCAGAGCTGGCTGTTGAACTTCAAGATATCTTATCAAAACCACTGAGAATTTCTGAGATTCTAAAGGTTTTCTATGAGAATTTTTCCAACGATACTGAACTAAAGAATTCTAATGTAACTCAACCAAACTTTGAGATATCAGTCACTACTCACTTCTGAAAGTTCACCAAATCTAATAATCTGGATCCTTAACATGATCACAGCTCCTTATAGAGCAAGAAGAGCTATGCGATAATTATCTAGCATCTACACAAAATAATATTGCCATGTCATTGTCACAAAGAGGTCATAAAACAAACCTCAAATTTCAAGAATCCTTCAAGAACTTCCAAAAGTAAAGGACAACTTTCTCCATTCCTGTTAAGATCATACCCATTCTTAATACTGAATTCTTTTAGCTCAGATTTCCAAGAATCCTTTGGCTGCAATTAGACAAATACGATGCATTGAAAAAAAAAAGGTAATAGGTAACCAAAAATGTGTTCAAGATTACTGAAATGAAATGAAAAACTATTTTTGTAACATTTACTTGATTACCAAATTGCATTCTGGAAGATAAACTTTAAGCGTATGACTTAGTTGCGCCCAGTCCAAGTACTCACAGACGAGTGCAGTTAGAAGCCTCCCTGCATGAGGCAAGTCAATCCAGTGAACATCAGATGGTCCATCTTTCTCAGTATTAAGTATTTGTATATAAACAAATTAAGCCGTGACACAAAACACAGAGAGAGAGAGAGAGAGATGCAAGAGGCAGAGTGAAGCACTTCAAAAAGAGCTTTATTGGAAGCTTTAATCTTCTTAATCAAACTGTTTACAGAAAAACTCTTTATGGAAATAAGTTTTGGGAACAGGGCTTGGGTCATTGGCTCCTCTATCATCAGGTCACCAACTTCCTAGACCTTCTGGCAGTGGGCAGGCATCAGCCCCCATACATGGTCTTACGAATTTGCGGAGACCTATGTTTTTGATAAACAGTCGCCCGGGCCTGGTCACTGTGACCCCCTTTGTGGGACATAAAAACACTAACTTCTCTAAACAGTCAATGAAATTACCTAACCGATATATTCTATATGCATGTATCTTTTCATAGCACAACAAACAAGTCTCGTTTTTGAAAAGTTCTAATAAACATGAGCAAAAGAGTCCGGAATAACAGGTTCAACGGCAACACTTTAGGAATATCAAAGAGAATATTGACACCAAAAATGGGTTTGAAATAAACCTGAAGGAGAAGCATGAAGATGTTTTGCACGTTCATTGCAGCTACCCAACAATGCAGGAGGCACAGTTTCTTCCTTCTCTATTGCACGATCTTCCTCCTCAATGGCTTCAAAGACACTTGCTCTAAGTTCAGCCTAAATAAAGAAAATTCTGTCCTAAATATGGATGTAACCATCAAATTCCTCAGGAAAACTAACAATTCAATTCCATTGGGGGGGAGGGGAGTGGTGAAGAGCTTATTCTAATTGTGTATATGAATGGTTACTTCATTTCTCCTCCTCACGTAAAACAGGAACTCAAAAATTCATTTGGTGTTTCAAACATTATTTCAATGATGAAAGTACTGCAAGAAGAATTCTAGAAATCAACAAATTTTCTAAGGCCAGATTTTTATTTATTTATTTATTTATTTTTTGTTAATCATGATATGCCCTACTATCCTCAATTAGTAGAGAACACATATCGGCAATAAAGTTGACTTTTGTCTTCGGTGTAGCTATTTCCCAAGACGGAAACAATAATTTCTTAATTAAAGTATCCTCTTCCAGTGAATGTAATCTACCCAAATCCATATATATTGATTTGTCTCAAAAGACTGCCATCAGTCAATGTTGTTGGATTGACTTCTGCTTAAATAGAACCCCAAGCGAAATGTGTCAGCCTTATGAACATATCTAGCACAAGCAAAATGTCCTTGTTCACTTATAAAGTTGTAACAATTGCAGAAGGAAGCAAAAATATCAAGGTTTTTTTTTTTTCCAGCCAAAGCACATACAATGCATATTTTCAAGCCAAAAGAAAAGGATAGAGTATTATTCACACAACCCATCCGCATAAATATTTTAAATCAATACAGACATCCTTCAATAAATTTCTTCCCAGACAGGAGGACAGGGCTGGGGACATAAAATGTTTCATGTTGATGTTGCAAACGAGCACATATATACTCAGTTATTTAAAACATGATTTCCACCATTCAGGATTATGCTTTACCAAGCCATAGGAAGATCTACACTGAATGTATGTTCTCCTTCACAGACCCTCTCATTCTATTTAAGCTTACTCCATCATCATCCTCTAAAGGACTGAAGTATCCTTAGGGTGCATTACAGCATCTTTATTTCTTCTATCAACAACCTTGCCTCGTTTGCCAAAGAACTGCTAATTCACAAAGGATTCGAAATAGCATGCCAAACCCAGCTCTTAAATCAATTAGTACCAACAAACCAATCAATCATCCCTAGTGCTTTATATACACATGAATTCATTCAGAGCACAAAGGAAAATTAGAAGAAAAAATTTTCAATATAACTGCAATTCATTACATTAAAATGGAAATTCATTCTCGAAATTCAAGTGAACTGCAAAACCTTTATTTTTATTTTTATTTTTTTAATTGGTAAAATGCACATACTCGGCCTATCAATTTTACTGTGAAAAGATAAATAAATAAATAAAAATAAAAATCTTCCCATTCACCCAAACGAACTCGACTAAGCAAAACCCTAACTTTTGTATATACATTTCTTAAGCGAACTAGAAAGCAAATTTCACGATCTAAAGCGTGATTAAAGAATTCGGAAGAAAATGAAGCCAGACTGACCTAAAAAAGCACCCTCAAAAAAAAGTCATTCAGGTGAATTAGGGCTTACGCGGATCTTGGCGAGGACGCCTTTTTTCTCTAGGGTTCGAGTAACGAGGGTCTTGAGGTCCATCATCTCCCTCGTGTAATCATCCATGCTTTGGCCGTCCCCTCTGCGCTCTCTATCGTTCTCGCTCGCTCTCACTTCCTGCAATTCTAGTTTTCGATCTTCTTCGTGTTACTGAACTCCGAGAGACAGAAGTAAAGGGATGGCGGAGTAACCTTGCACATGTGATACGAGAAAACTATCATGCGTTGTTGTTGCCAAAAATAAATAGATAAATAATAATAATCCGAAACTACGTCGTTTGAATTCATTTCTCTAAATTCTGTTGATCCGAATGCAGCACCTACAAACCGTCCTCACGAACGTTTAAATATTCAAAATAACAATAACAGTTTATACATCATAATAGTTTGTAATACAATCTAATATATTATTAAATTACATAAAAATTAATATTATTCTCTTAACTTTTTATGCTCACAAAAAATATATAGTTGAATTTCTTATTTTTTTTAATAAAATGATGTTATTTTAGGTACTATAATAAGTGATACAATAGATTCACCGAGTCCTTATAATACGTGTGAGTAAAATATACAAGGGAAAAAAAAGGAAAAAGATAACTATGAGGAAAGCTACTTTCATGTTTCAAGCACCGATAAAATCAAAAGCGCCCCTTGTGTAAAAGAAAGGAAGACAGGTTATTTACATTTCATTTAATGGCTCGAGACGAATTGAAAGTTAAACAACGATAATTCTAAAGATTCCTTTGGTGAAAAATAGAGTTGCCTCTTATGTTACTCATAATATGCGAACGAATCGATATAATTTCATGTTACACGAAGAATATAAGTTATATGACAGAAGGAAAAGAACTAAGATGTATAAGAACATAACATGAGTAGCTGCCTGAAATTTTCAATGTTCGCCCCCACACTCCTAATTATTACATTTTACTCCTTATGGTTTGAAATTATGTGCCATGTGTTGTTCCTTACCGTGGAAAAATCGATCCAAATAATTTGAAGAGCCCATTCAACGATAAGGGGCTCATTGCTCTTCTTTTGTTTTATTTGATTGTAAAACCCAATGACGAGAAGTGTAAGGATCACGATAAAATGGGCAATACTAGCCGCACGTATCATTTATAAAAATTGATGAGGTGGCCAAGTTTTATGGAAGTAACGAATTTAAAATTTTAAAACTCTTTAATGGGCTCGTATACGTTTTTTTACTATCTTATTATTTTTGTAAATTTAAATCACTTAAATTTAAAAAAGTCATAAATTTATGAATTTTGATAATTTTAACAATTCACTTGTTTCATATATAGTTTCTCTTTACCCTTTTTACAACAAATGATTAGAATTATTTAATATTATAAATTCATGCCTTCGTAAATTCAGAAGATTCATATCATATTTTTATAAACACTCTTCGTAAACAACTTTTCATAACAACATTGCCGATCAGCTTGAGATTTCCCACATTTCCACAATCACCTCATTTTGACTAAATATCGATCATCATTTCAATTATAACACCATTGAAGGATATTATCCATAAGTTTAAATCAATTTAGCACATTCATGACCATAGCATCATTTAACAAAATAATAATGTTTTGAAGGTTCGCACATGCTTAACTAGGTTCATTGGCACCGAATATTCATTTTCCCATTTGTTGTACCTTTAAAAGATGTTATTTGATTTATCTAAAAAGAAAGATGTTAATTGCATTGAGAGATGTTATTTTATTAGAGTCATGGGTTTGGCGCCATAAAAGTTCATTATGAAAAGTTGGACAAATAAAATTTAGTAGCCATTTCAAAATAATTTTCAAAATTTAGATATTATGGAACTCGCTCGTTTTCTAATAACAATCCTTAATGGGTGGGGTACTTAATTTTATAAAGGGAAAATATCTAAAACATCTATTATAGTTTGGATGATTATTGAAAATTTCTTTTATAGTTTTAATTTTTTTCATCACTTTCCTTATACTTATGAAATTAGTCGAATAAGTTCCTATCATCTAATCTCATTCAAATTATAATGAAAAACTATTACGTTATTGCATATATATATATAATAATTAAAATACAAAAACTCATTCATTGAAACTTCTCCTCCTAGATTCAATAGTTTCGATCTCGAGATTCTCAATTTAATTAGAAAATAATATTTTTTAATTATAATAATAATAATTTTCTCATTTTATCTTAATTTTTACATTTCATTTTAATTTTTAAATATTTGTTTGTTATCAATTTAGACAAAATTAGATAGCAGGACCTGTTGGGCTCTTTTAATGAGTACAGGGATGTAATGAAAAAAATTAAAACTACAGAGGGTCATTTCAATAATCAACCAAGCTACACTGGTGTTTTAAATATTTATCCTCTTATAGATACTACACGCATTGCATGCTTAAGGTTTTTTTCGATCAATGTACAATATATGAAAGAAAGCACGTGTAAAATTTTTAAATGAATACAAATTTTAAAATTAAAATTTTTGAATCATTTATAATCAAAAGCCATTGCACGAGAAAGTTCAAGGAAATATAGGGACTAATATGTGATAATTGCGATGTTTGAGTATAAATAGAAATTGCAATCTTTGAATGAAAATATGAATCGATATATGATAACTGTAAGTAAATAAATGTAATATTTGAGGATATTAACGAAAAGTTCAAAAAAAATAAACTGCGTTATTATTTTTTAGTTAAAATAGAACATACCTTAACTTCGAAACACATAATTTTATTAAAACTATAAGATGACATTTGTTTATGCTCAAACAATGCTTCCATTATCGAATTCTACAAAAACTAATTTGAGGGGGGCCTCACTTATTCTCTCTTCTCGTACTTTTATTCCTACCTTTTTCGGTGCGCAACGAATGAAATTTAAAAAGTTAAAGAAATGCTAATATTCGTCTGCCATTATTTAAATTTTAAATTTTCATTTCCTTCTCTGCAACTCCTTCAAAACCCTAACCACCGCCTCCTTCACTCCAAAACCTTCAATCCAATGGCGCCTATCGATCCCCACTCCTTCGCAGACTCCTCTCATCCTCTCGCTACCCACATTTCTCTCTCCCTCTACGTCGATTTCTCCTCTTCCATCATTCATGGGTCCGCGCTGCTCTCTCTCCCCACCCCTCACTCCGGCCCCATCTCCCTCGACGCCCGCTCCCTCTCCATCGCCGCCGTGCTCGACCCGCAAACCCTAAACCCTCTTCCATTTTCCCTCTCCTCGGCTCCTGATCCCATCAAGGGTGACCAACTCACAGTTTCCCTCTCCAAAAATCCATCCTTTCTCGTGGTCTTCAGCACCTCCCCGTCTTCCACCGCACTCCAATGGCTCTCGCCCCCCCAAACGTCGAAGAAGACGCACCCTTTTGTGTACACCCAGTGCCAGGCGATCCACGCGCGCTCCATCTTTCCGTGCCAGGACACGCCGGGTGCGCGGGTACGGTACTCGGCGAAGCTCAACGTACCCGGGCAGCTGACGGCGGTGATGTCGGCGCGGCACGTGGACCGTAGGCCCCCGGCGGTCGGGGACGCGGCGATGGCCTGCGACGATTCGGCGTGGTGCGCGGAGGGGAGGATGGTGGAGGAGTTCTCGATGGAGCAGCCGGTTCCCCCCTACTTGTTCGCGTTCGCGGTCGGGGAGATCGGGTCCCGGGAGGTGGGGCCGCGGTCGAGGGTGTTCGCCGAGGCGGTGCCGGAAGTGCTGGACGCGGCGGCGAGGGAGTTTTCCGGCACGGAAGATATGATTAGGCAAGGGGAGAAGCTGTTCGGGCCGTACGATTGGGAGCGGTTCGATTTGCTCGTGTTGCCTCCCAGCTTCCCTTATGGTGGAATGGAGAATCCGAGGATGGTGTTCTTGACGCCGACTGTGATCAAGGGGGATGCGAGCGGAGCACAGGTTGTGGCTCATGAGCTTGCTCATAGCTGGACTGGGAATTTGATCACTAACAAGACAAATGAACATTTTTGGCTGAATGAGGTATGCAATTAGTGGATTTGTTTCTCTTTTTGGGGATACCAGCATTCAACAATTTATATGCATTTTGTATACATGTTGATGTTTTATGAGGACTGGAACTTTGCCTTGCAATATTTTCTTTATGGCTGTAGTGAAAAAGAGAGAGAAGTTTTAGGGAGAAAAGTCAGATAACTTAATACGGGTACCGAGACTATCTATTTATAATATTTAATATTAGGGTTATTAGAGAACCCTAGCCCCTTGAATGAGGAAACACACAATACAAAACACTAATTGGCTCAAAATACAAATCCCACAAAGCCCAAAAAGGCTTACACAATCCAACACTCTCCCTCAAGTTAGGCATAAATATTACACATGCCTAACTTGGGGCTTGAAGAGACCTTTGGTGAAGATATCAGTACATTGTTGAACAATAGGCACAAATGGTAAACACAATTCCTTTGATATCACACGTTCACAAATGAAATGCCGGTTCACCTCAACATGCTTAGTACGGTCATGCTGAACAGGATTTATAATATTTAATATTAGGGTTACTAGGAAAGCCTAGCCCCTTGAACAAGGAAACATATAATACAAAATCTTAATGGGCTCAGAATACAAAGCTCACGAAGCCCAAAAAGGCTTACACAATCCAACATCTATTTATAATATATAATATTAGGGTTACTAGGAAACCTCAGCCCCTTAAACAAGGAAACACATAACACAAAACCCTAATGAGCTCAGAATACAAAGCCCAAAAAGGCTTACACAATCCAACAATGGCAATGTAACCTTACATTCTTTTAGCATAAGTATATGGATCTGCATAATTATCCATGTAATGTATTATTTATTGGATGACTAGAGTGGTTACACGTGGACCCAATGAAATGTATGGGTGATGGTGATTGGTGGGTTTAAATCTTACATCATTACACCTGGTGTATAGAAAATACTTCCAAAATTAACAAGTTATTTGGCTGGGTGGATTGATGCAGTCTGTGATTTTTTTTTTTTTTTTTTGGTTTAAGCGAAAGATTCATTTGCCACTTTGGATTGCTATATGTTTTCTTTTTGCTCAAGCGAAAGAGTTTTGTTATCCTTGCGTAGTTTACCATCTGGAGTGGGTGGATTCGGCATAACAGATGAGTTATCTGATAAAATCTATGGTTTTTCTTTGCTCAAAATGAAGGACTTTGTTATTTCCACGTATCTTATTTTGCTGATTTGCTGTTTCAGGGTTTCACAACATATGCAGAACGGAGAATTGTTGAGACTGTGCAAGGGGAGGCAATAGCTGCTCTGAACATTGGACTTGGTTGGAGAGGTTTGAATGAAGAAATGGAGAGATTTAAGGATAACATGGAGTTCACTAAGCTCAAAACAAACCAGGAAGGAGTGGACCCTGATGATGTATATTCCCAAGTTCCATATGAGAAAGGTTTCCAGTTTCTATGGCGCATTGAACATCAGGTATGTTAGATTACTGACATTTTCTCCACGAATGGGAAGCTGATGGGTTGTCCTGACATATTTTATGATTCTCATTGGAAGAATCCTAGGTGCATTTGGACGATGGGAATGGAAATCGAATGGCAACGGAATGTAATGACAAAGGAATAAGAATGAGAATAGAATGGCCATTTTTAATTTGAGGGAATGGCCATTGTAAGGGAATAAACATTCCATTACCTTTCGAGTTGCCAAACAATGGAATGGAAATCATCATTCCCATTCTCATTCCCACCATCCAAACAAGTCCTTAGGCTAATGGTGTTCTATTCCATGGACAGGGAACTGATTGTTTGTGCCCTCTTTTTGACTTCACAGGTCGGAAGACCTGTATTTGATGAGTTCCTTAAGAAGTATATTGCCACCTTTAAGTTTCAGTCAATTGATACCGGCATATTTCTCAATTTCCTGAGGGCAAATATTCCTGGAATAGAGAAAGAGATCGATTTAGTCCTCTGGACCGAGGGTACTGGCATACCTCCAGATGCGCATGAGCCAGTTTCAAACATTTACAGTAAAATTGTATCACTGGCAAATGAGTTCAAGCTAGGGAGGATTCCAAGGGAGGATGAAGTTGCCGATTGGCACGGACAGGAATGGGAGCTCTACTTGGAGAGCCTGCCGAAACCTGTTGAAGCTTCGCAGGTAGGGTTTCTTGCTACTGAGAGATTCCCTCTCCCTCTCTCTTCCATCCTTAGCTTTTTTTTATTAATCAATCTTGATTTTTTTCCTCGATTTTTAACAACCTTCTATCAAAACTCTTCCTAATCCAGCATTCTTGTTCAAGCACATTTATCTAAGCTTGTTCAGTGGATCTTGAGCTTCTAGCAAGCTGTTTATTTTAGTATTTTTTTTTTTAACAAGTAAACTCTTTGAAGACATATAGTTTCATGGACTCTGGTCAACTTAAATGAACAAAGATACTTCACATGCCTTATAAGTTACTAACTTAAAAGTAGGAATTTTGGTAAATCCGTTATATTGTCATTTGGTATGCATATATATATGTGCTATTAAACGGGCCTTTATCAAGCTTATACATGGGCTTTCTTCACAATCGTTTCGTGAGAGCTTGGCTATGTTTGAGCTCAGGACTCGGGTCTTGATGATTTTCAATGACGGTTTTTCAAGATTGCTTGTGTGGCTGATCCCAGAAAAAGTATTGCCTTGTTTGGATTGTGGGAACGGGAATCGGAATGGAAATGTCGATTCCCCATTCTGTTGTCTAATAATGACCATTTCATTCCTATTCACATCCCTTTGTCATTCCATTTCCTTTTCCACCATCCAAACTCATCCAAAGTCTTTGAGAGTTGGGGTTTCAGGCATGCTGGTTTAGTCACAAGCTTGTATGAGATTCTTTAAAATGGGCTGGAACATTTTAATTTCAGTAAGAGTAAGCTTGTGGTGCCTAATTTCCTTTTTGGGGGGGGGGGGGGGGGGGGGGGGGGTGGGTTTCACAGATCTTAGCATTGCATGCGCAATACAGGCTTGCTGAATCGAAGGATTACGAGGTCAAAGTTGCATTTTTGGTTTTGGCGATTTCATCAAGTTGTAAGGATTACTACAGTGAAGTGGAGAAGACATTGAAGGAAGTCGGGAGGATGAAGTATCTCCGTCCGCTCTACACTGGGCTCGTGGAAGGCAGCGGGAGGGAAGAAGAGAAAATCTTGGCCAAACGGCTTTTCGCAGAGGCACGAGACAGTTATCATCCCATAGCTCAAGGTGTTGTTGAATCCATCTTGTCAAAGCACCTCTAGGAAGGGATAGAATGGGGGGAGTTGAGGTTCACTGATCTATAAGCTGTACTACTGACCATAAAACTGAAGCAATATGGCTCAGCCTAAATAAACAGGGACATGGTTTTGCTGTGACCACATTGTAGAGCTCAAAATTCTGAGTGTTTACTGGTATTTGTAAATAATGAAATTGATCTTGTTTGGAAGGAAAAGCATTTTGGCCTGGCAGGGAAAGAAAATTAAGGACTTGCTCGGAAATGGAAATGTTGATTCTCTCTCCGTTCTTTCGAAGCATATAAAGTAATTGAATGATCATTCGCATTGAACCTCAACGGTTTTGGAGGGATGACCGATTCATTGCTACATCCATTTCCTGTCATTCAATTTGTATCATCCAAACACAGCCTTGATTCTTTTTCTTTCTATGGGGGAAAGACCACACGCCTGAGGAAGGTGCAAACACACCAGGATTTACACCAGAGGAAATGTGGTGAGTAGGCTTCAAGCTTTTCAGCAATAAATATAAAATTTTACTTGGCCTTTATTTTGAACTGCCATGTCAAAAATGATGTTTTAATATGAAATCATGTAAATCCAAAGGCTCTGCATGGTTCTAGAGAATGTTTTACACTGATCATGGTGAATCTGATGCAACTTAATTTAAATATTCGAGATTCTTGATTTCTAATTGACCTACATTATAAAATTTTAGAGAATATGTTCAAAGAAAAAAGTATACAAATTTCCATCCCCAACTTTAATGTCCATCACCTTTTATAGTTGGAAAGTAAACAACATTTTACGTTAAATCTCTAGTGTTAAGGAAGGTCAAGGGTTTAAACCGTTATTGCTACTAGTTAAGAACACCTACCATTTTATTTTTGCCGGTGTACTGTTTTAGTTTTATGAAAAATGTCCCGACTCCACACGTGGTTGCGTAAGTAGGGAAAATTTTCTTACAAAGCTCAATATCAAGTCACATTTGCCCTACCGACGATAATTGCCCTTCCTACTTCATCTACACAGCATCAACTTAACACCCCCCCCACCCCCCCCCAAAAAAAAAAAAAAAAACCCTACTATGCAAAGGTTAACATATGCAGTCCTTACAATTCAGAATTACCCACTCCTACCATATCCTCAAAACTCTCAACAGACTACGATAACCCTAGCTGCTGCTAGAAGCTCAAATATGCTATTCCTCTACAATAGAATAGAGAGCGCATCCATAAACATAGAGCCCATGACGGTACAAGACTAAGGTTAGACCTAGTTTGGTTGTGGTATAAGAAAAGCACTTTAGGCCTAGTCATTCATGCAGACAACAGAAACTAGCAATGAAAAAAGGACTAATTGACACAAGTAAACATATAACAACCACACCCGCCGCTCCACAGCATACAAAATATTGTTACTATCGACTCGCAGCAATGCTGACACTCTTTCACCCTGGAACACTTAGTAGCAAATAAGGTTAACTAAACTATTTTTGTTGCACCATACAACATGCTGTAATATGATTTTAAAGAAGCAGCATTGCAATCGCCACCTCTATTGTCGCAGTTGATATTGTAGCTTCTAGCAAGTAAATGCTCATTCAACAGGTTAATTCAAACATAATCAAAAGTAGAACGATCTCAATGCTTCTGAGAGTCCACAGTTAGAGTATAGTTTTTGTTGATCAAATGCCTGAAACTCCCCCACAGTTATAAATAATTAGCACAATTGGTATTAGACTTAACAACAAGTTGTAATATGATTTCTATTGTTATTTCTGCTGGAGATTTAAGTTCATCACATGTCTAAAATCAATTCTTGGTGCAGGGTATAAATTATGTGGCACCACTAGTGCTGCTTGTGATGAATACAGAAGAAGATCTTGCCGTCCACTTGGAAAATGTCCCAGTGTTTTGTCTGGATGTCACGCTAAGCAGAGAGTGTTCAAAGACTTGCTGCTTAAAAAGTGTCCTAGGTAAATTTTTCCCCCTTCCTTTCTAACAGTAATTTTTTTAATGCATTTTATTTTGTTGTTGGTCTTTTGATTCGGCGTAAAAGGGTGCTAAAACAAAAGAACTATCTATGCACAGAGCTTAAAGGTGCTCATAGCTTTTTTGTCTGTCTGTTCTGTACATTGTAAATCAACAGCTACAATGTTCAAAATGGCAGTATCGCACAATAATACAATCATACGAATGTTAACTTGGATTTCATGAACATCCTTCATAATGAATAAAAAATGGGAATAAAGGAACTCAGACAAAGGAGATGGATGCACTTTGCATTAGCAAACATAGCAAACCTTCATCACTCCTGTGAATTAAATATTAGAGGCTGAAGTTCCAAGCACCTCAAGATTACTCAAACCATGGCATAAAAGTGCCTATACTTTACTATTTCCACATAACTCGTTTAGAGTTGCTTTTAAAAGAAGAAACACGGTTGAAAATCAGCCTAAGGATAAATGAAGACCACCAAATGTTCATGAAACGACACGAGTTACATTTGATCTGATACCATATCCTGAATAGCAACACTGCAGATTAGGAGTCTTAGCTATGTTCCTAATCAACAAATTTCAAAAGGAACATCAAACATGATTAAAAGGGCCTATTACTAACCTGTAAACAGAATAGAGTATGCTAATTGCAACCAATAAATCTGGAGTGCAAGTTAGGTTTAACACAATGCGATTGAGTAATTGTTGACCTGGGTGAAACTTGCATTATATCTCAAAAATCATCAAGTCAGATTTTACAGCATCTACAAACTTCATTCCCTTAAGTTACCTCAGTACCCACAAATAACCACAATCAGCGACAACAAAGCAAAAAACTAGGATGAAACAAAAACAACAAATAAATACACTTACAACTTCCTCCCAGTGACCCGAAGCTCCTACTGTTCCCCACTTTCCTCCAACTTCTTCACATAAGCCTTCAGGACCATGACCAAATCCCTAGCGGGCGCCTGAATCGTCCCCACCAACGCCGTCGCCGGGCTCTTCAGCGACCCCAACAGCGTCGCATACACCTCGGCCCTCGTCGGCATTGTCTCGAGCGCGTTGAAAGTCGCCGGGCCCATAAAACCTCCCCTCGAAAACGGCACCGGTGAATTCATTCTCCTCCAGCTTCTTCTCCCGCTGGAAGTTCCGGTAGGGCTTGATCGCGGCCGGGATTTCCTCGCTGTGCACGAACAGCCACGCATTCATGCCGTTGAGGCACGGCTTGAGCGCCTCCCACGGGGTGCCCTCGACGGCCTTCCCGACGAGCGTGTTCTTGGCCACGAGGAGGTTGGTAGATTCCGGCAGCGAGGACCGGAGTTCCTGGAACTGCTTCACGGTGAGGCCCTTGTACTTGATGCCAGCGACGAGGTACGAGGTCTCTAGGTGCTTCTTGACGGTGTCCACCGTCTGTTCCTTCTTGGTGCGGCTGACGGCGGCGCGGATGGAGGAGGAGGAGGGCTTTGGGGAGACTAGGGAGGTGAGGTAGGGTTTTGGGGTGAGAAGAGGGTTTTTGGGGAAGGGGGATAGGAGATGGGAATGGGAGTGAAGGGGATGGGGAAGGGGTTTGGAGGAGGAGGAGAAGGAGAAGAGGGAGGAGGCTTCCATGGCGGTTTGGAAGAAAGGACACTGAAATTTCTTTGGGGGGAAGGAAGACGACCTTATCTTATCATTGAATAACACCCTCCCTGATTTTGATTTTATTTTTTATTTTTGTTTTCGAAGAAACTCAAACCGGGTGTACGAATTAATATTTTTCGAATTTTCATCTAACTTTCATATATCCAGACAGTTAATCATGCATTATTGATAATTGCGTAATAAATTTTTAGAAATGCCTCCTAGGGTAGAACGTTATGTAATTGGGGTTGGGTTGATGGAACAGTAGATGGGTTGATGGAAATGGATAGTTTGCATTACTTTTAAAATATATTTTTAAAATTTTTGAATTGTATGAATGAAAATAACATATAAAATTATAAATACTTATCAATTTTTAAGTGATTTATAAAGGTTGCGATTGATTTTAAAATTTTCATTCAAAAACTTATTTCGGAAGAAAATTATTCGTACACATAGTTTGAATTTTTTTCTTACATTATTTTGGATTTTTTTTCCTGATAAAATGGGTAGAAAAATTTCAAAAGATATTCAAAGCAATCCCTTGACCTATTTATTGAAAAGATCCCTAAAATTTAAAAAATTTTTTATCACATTCTTTATAAAAATATAGTGCGATAAATCTCTTTCGTCCAATTTGATAGCAAAAAATATCATAAAAACTCAAGATTAAGAGAAAAAAAAGGCAAAAATAAATAAATAAACTATTGCCATTAAAAAAGAAATATATATTTTTATAATAAAAATAATAAAAATAATTATTTTAAACATTATTCAAACTCCTCCCTTAAATTGACTTTTAGATGTCAATAAAAAAATATCGAGCTTAAATATTTAAAAATTTTAAGCAATTTAATTTTTTTAGTTTTTAGTAATATAAATAATACTCAATATATTAATAAATTCGTTATCCAATATTGAATAAATTGATTGAAAACCATTTTGATATTTGCAAAATTTACCTTCATGTGCTCATTCAGGCGCCATGTTTTTTTTTTATTTTTTTGAGATGGAGTGTGAAAGGAGAATAATGGAGTGTAAATTTTATCAGTTGCAAGCCAAAAATGGATAGCGACAATAAATTTTATTAATAATAAGAATAATATTATATATACATTATTCACATACCATAAAAAGTAATGACATAATAAAATTTATGTTATCTTATATTATTATTGGATTAAAATAATAATTAAAATGAATAATGAATCAAGAAGGAGGTTGCGTTTATTTGCACTGAATTAGGTGTTGAATGGCCTTGAATGTTGAATCGATCAGAAGTTGGCTCATTTAAAGCATTTGATAACACTTTTGAATAGTTTTGAATAACCTCGAACTAAATCAACATTCAAATTGGTGCTAAATGTTAAATACTGTTCATTTTAGAACTTAAATTATAAAAAATATTTTTATAAACAAAAGTTCAAATTCTTTTGTTGACAAAAACACTTCACTCTCGTCCACTTAAATTAAGTATGACTCCCATTCCTTACTTTCACTTTTAGTTTTCCTTTTATTTCAGCTTTACTTTTTTTTTCCCTTTTTCCTTTTGCTTCTTCCTTTAATTTTTGATTTAAAAATTTTGATATTAAAAATATAAAACTATTAATAATTTATTTAAATACATAACGTCATAATAAATAAATAAATAATAATAATAATAGGAATAAAATTAAAAACATAAGCCATTCAAACTTTTATTCAGATTACTATTACATATTCAGTATCTTTTATTATACTTCTTATTTAACCAATACTAATTTAAGTCCATTAACTAATTATACTTATGCATCGAACACAGCAGAAGAATGGACCGTATTGCACATCCCGGGGTTCTTCACGCACCATAGCGGTTGGATCGGCTCAGCCCCCATCCCTCTCCTCACCATTCTCGCTCTCCACTCATTCAACCGGTCCGTCGCCTCCGCGTACCGCTTCACCCCCGTTGCCTCATCCCGGTTCCCCGACCACAGCGCCTCCGCCGCCGCCGCCGCCCTCGGCCAGATCCGCGCGTCCACCACCGTTGGATCCGCCTGCTCCGACCACAGCGCCACCTCCCCTCCCATCACCAACCCCTTCTCCTCCTCGCTCAACCCCTCCGCAATATCATAATTGTACACCGTCGCCCACGTCTTGAACGGCCCGCACCACGATCCCCCGTCGCCGTCGTCGATCCGGCTCGGATCGTCGTACTGGGAATTGTTCCCGACGAATTGTCCGTGTCCGCAGTCCAGGTAGTAGAAATCGGAGGACGAGACGATGACACGGTACCCCGATTTCACAATCCTCTTCGTGTTCTCCGGTCCTCCGTTCCACGTCTGGAGGATCACGCGATCCGTGGGGAGCGCGGCGGCGGGGACGCTCACGGCTCGATCGAGAAGGATGTCTTCCCAGTAGACGGCGGTGAGGTTGAGGGAGGAGATGAAGGGGAGGGTGGAGTTGATGTGGATCTCGAGGAGCTGGCTCAGGGTACCTCCGCGGGAGAGGAAGGTTTGGATGGTGGGATCGGCCTTCCAGCAGCCGGGGATGACCTCGTCGGAGCCGCCGTGGAAGAAGGGCTCCGGGGAGAACAGCGCGGCGGCATCGCGGATCACGTTCTTGAGGACTTGGTAGGTTTTGGGTTGGAGCGGGTTCAGTTGGCCCGTTCCCGGTTCGCTCGCGAGCCGGTCCGCCCAGTCGGAACCGGCCGGCCACCAGAACATGTTTGCGCATGCGACTATCTCTGGGTATGCTTCCGCCCATGAACCCGTATGCGCTGTCAAAAAAAAAAAAAAAAAGAAGTTTTTTTCCTTTTAATTTTGTTATTAAAATGTCATTTTAGAATGCAAATTAAAGGAATCATTAAGCGCTCAGTATTTCATATTTCAATAATCAATTTAATATTTGAACGAATTTTATATGCTCAACAAAGAATTGATTTTTTTTTCCTGGGTTGTTTTGCATAAAAATATGTAAATTTTTTTAAAAATTAGTTCATGATAACTCATGAAAAAAAAAATGCCAAAATAATATGGGCTAACAGTGGAAAAACTATGGATAATTATCTTACAACTTTATCTCCCCATACTTGTTCATTCCCTACAATTTTCAGACTTATTGCCTTTTAATTTTTAATTCGTATATGGGCAATTGGAAGATTTAAATACATACTAATTTTTCGAATTCTAAATTACTTTATTTTTTCCAAAAAGTGAAAATCTTAAATAGAAAAGGTGGGATTGGAATAAAATTAAAAATAAATAATACAAAAAAAGGAAATATACACCCGCATGAATAATGTCATTTTGTTAAAATATTTTATTGTGTACTTGTAATTTTTGAAAAAATAATAGTATTTTAAAAATAGATATATGTGTATGTGTGTATACTTTTTTTTCCCTCTAAATAATAATTACAATAATATTTCCTGTCCTATATTTTTTCCTGGACAAAAGCAAAATTTTTGACGGGTCTAAATTGGTCAAATGGGGCCTCCTAATCAATTAACAGTAATTAACTAATATTACCCTCTCAATCATTACAAATTTAATGATACTTCCGTCTGTTTTCGGAAAAACGCCAGAGAATAGATTTATATTTTCTGCTTGTAAAACGTTTTTTTACCTTACTAAGTCACATAAATTTCATTAAAGGTCATTAAATTTTAATAGTTGCATTAAAATAATTTTTTCTTATTTTTAATATCAGACTTTCATAATATAATAATTACATCACTGTTATTAAATTTCTATTAAATTTCTTTAAGACGGTGATGCCCTCTTCTCTCAATTTCATATATTAATTTACTTTTTACATTTCACTCTTTTAATTAATTTCAAGATATTTTAAAATAATTTTAATAGTATAAACTATGATCATATTTAAAAATATATATTTTTATGAGATTTATAAATATTAAACATATTCATCGCAGCAATCTAAAATTAAGAAATTAAAGATAAAATACACTAATTTTTAATATTTAAGATGAATATATTTTTCGTTTATAAAACTCATAAAATTAATAATTTTATATATATTTTTTTATGTTATATCAATCTCTATGGTTAAAATTATTTAAAAATATCTTCAATAACTAAAGGATTGACAGAATTGAGAGGAAAGGGAGAAATTGATAAATAAAATGAAAAGGAATGAATCCCCTTAATAAACATTAAGAGGAATGATAAAATTGTGATATCAGAAAAATTTAATATGATAAGTAAAATAAATATCATCATTTATGATATGTCCCAAAATTTAGTAAACTTTAATAAAATTCACCCCATTAAATCGTACAAACTTAATTTTTTGTCTCATATTTTTTTTTATTATGCCTATTTACCCTTTCTACCCACAATTATAGCACAATTTCAAAATATTTTCCAAAAGAAGTAAATTTGTAGTGAAACAAATAAACGGGAACCTAACTAGGCATATGTGAAGGAGGAGAAGAAATGAATCAGAGAGTTGCACACATACCCGGCGAATCGAACTCCGGCAAAACCCTAACCCCGTGCTCCAACCCGAACTCCACGATCCTCCTCACGTCCGCGGGAAAATACCTCATCTTGCCGCCGTACGCCCCCTTCCCTGCGAGATCCGGCTCCGATGGGAGCACCAGCGGGAACGACTGTGAGTCCGTGATGTGCCAGTGGAAGACGCTCATCTTGTTCATGCTCATCCCCTTAATCGTCCTCAGTATGTCCTCCACGGGATAGAAATTCCTCGCGGTATCCAGCATCACCCCCCGGTGCCCGAACATCGCCCAATCCCTCACCCTCACCCCCGCCGCCGCCCGCGGCGGATCTCCCCACACCAGCTGCGAGAACGTCTCCAGTCCCCGCATCGCCCCCCACGCCGTCTCCGCCGTCAGATCCGCCGCCAGATCCGCCACCACGAGGGAGTACGAGTCGTTGACGCCGTGCCGGAGCGGCGCGGCGAGGTCGGCGACGGTGATGGCTAGGGTTTGTAGGCGGTTCCCCGTCAGATTGACGGCGGGGGTGACGATCGGGCGGTGGCGCTCCGTGAGGATTAGGGATCGGTAGCGGCGGACGGCGGCGGCGAGGTGGGGTTGGTTTGGGGAGGTGATGGTGAATTTGGGGGAAACGAGGGTGGCTTGATACGGAGAAGACCATGAGAATGACCTCGGCTTCGGCCATACGTTGATCGGAAACTGTGGATCGGAATGCGTGGAGGAGAGGTGGGAGGAGATGATGGAAAACCACAGTTGTATTAGGTAGACTCCGATGAACGCCATGACTGTAGCAGACAAATGATTGAGAGAGAGAGAGAGGCAGAGACAGAGACAGAGAGGTTTATTTATTTTTTCTTTTTTCTCTTTTTTTTTACCCCCTTTTTTCAGTTTAGGATATATGATTAATGGGGTTTTGGGGATTTATATAGTATAAAAAGAATGAGTCTATGGGGAGAAAAGTGGGAGAGAAACGGAGGGTGAGAAAGCAAAATATTGATTAAGTGAAAGTTTTGTGGATTCGTTCCTAGACTTTAAATTTAAGTGAAAAGAGAATGCAAGTTTAGATTCATATAAAATAATATAATTTTGTCAAAAATAATAAGTAAAAATAAATTATTTTTAATAAGATTATATTATTTTAGGATATTTAATTTAAATTTATAGGATTATGGATTATTATTTATTTAAATATTTCTCACTTAAGTTATACCATGCAAATTTTTTATAATTTTATTATAAATTTTTTATGTTTATATAACTATTTCCTATCAAATTCTCTTTCTTGTTTCCTCTTTTTATCTGGCCTACGAATTTTTGTTACAAATAAGTCTAAAACCCAGGAAATAAAAATTATTTCACTGTTTAACAAAACAAACACTTGAAACTCCTAATTTTTATAATAAAAAAATAAGTTACTGTTAGTTGATGATAATAATTAATATTTTGTTTTGATTCCCAAGACTTTGCTTTATTGCTCTTAAAGTATTTTGTCTAATTAATTAGGTATGCGTCATCATAGTGGTCCCTTTGTCGAGACAAGTCGATACTCAAAGTTATTATATATTTAATTACTTAAAGTAATTATCGAGCTTCCCAAGGCGTAAAGGGTTTAAATGAATAAATTGTTTCAAGAAAAAGCAAAGAAATTCATAAAGGCTGATGTCAGGAGGCTTTCCGAGCGACGAAAAAGAACGAATAGTATTAAGACATAAAAAAACAAGCAGAGGGAAAAAAAGCAGTAGAATACGTTTCGCGAGAAATTGAGAACACGTCGCGTGTTTATGGCGAGAAATTCGAATGAGACAAAACCATTATCGCGTGTTTTTGTTGGATGCTCTTCGTCTAACCGACCATAATGTTGGTCTACCCTAGAGTTACGCAATGACGGTTAACACGTCGACACGTATCCCTCTCATTGAATGCCTAGTGTTCTTTGAGACACTGTTTTGAAATTAGTGGGACTGTCTGGTCGAAGAAGCACGGGAGATTGCATGCAATTGTGTCATAGATGTTGGTACGTAGCGAGACTGAAATCTTGAAAAATACTTATGTAGTAGAGAACCATCGCATGATTAGGCCTGTCAATGCATGCATCGGGTCGGGTGAATATCATCATATTATTATGTCATCATAAATTCATTTAATTGAACTAAGTTAATTATATATAAGTCCAATGTCAAACTCATTTATAAATTCTATAGAGGTCGTGTATGTTAGATTCCATTTAGACAAAAAAAACCTATATAGTGCAATCATCATTTTATTTTCTTTTTTCCTATGAATAAACAAGTATAATAACAACTTTTGCACACGAATGAAATGAGTGAAATGAGTTATTTATGTTTGTATTTTATTTCTCACCTTACTTTTTAATAATGATATTGTAACTAATAATGAACATAATTCTCCACTCGTGGTTAATGCTCCAGTGATCATTTTCAAACGCTCTCTGTGATTTGGAATTATACTAACTTCAGTTAATAAAAACTCATTTATAGGAGTCATCTAATTTAATATAATGATACAAAGTTTATGATTTTTATTTAATACTATGGTCTTCTATCTATTAATATATTGTCCGAAAGATTTTCAAATAGGTGTAAAAGGTGCTGAGTACACCTGCACAATATAAACTGTAGAAAAAGAAAATGAAACAAAGATTAAAGAAATAATAAAATAAAAGTTAAGTCTTATAAACGGGTTTAGAGTAGACCTGCTTATCTAATAATTTTATCAAATTTGTATTTAGTTTCAATTTTTCAGATCCACTATTTAAATAGGTCGGGGCGAGATGACCCTTTTTCTTAGTCAAATTAAAGGGCGGAAAAGGGGTAGGAAAACAAAAAGAAGAAGAAGAAGAAGTAGAATGGGGCTTAGCACATGTACGACCCCTTTTTTGGTCGGAACTGTGCTAGCGCAAGTAGTGGCCAAGCTTTTTTCTTAATGTTCCTAGCCGGGGTTTGGAGCACACAAGTAGACACAAAATTCTACAGAATCACTATTTATTTATTTATTTTTGTTGAATTCAAACAAGGGAAAGGGAAAGATCACATGCAAAGCGTCTAATTCAGTTGTCCGGGTTTTACTGTATTTGTTCCGTATATTTTTTTAAGCAGGTACTACTAGCAAAGGATTTTACCTGTGAACTAAAAATTCTGTTCATATCATACAAGCTAATCACGTGGCTTTAATCCAAATGGCTTCTATTTTTTTAAAAGAAAAATTAAACTTCTGTTTAATCAATGTCGTAAAGTTTCGTCTATTCAGATGAAGGCACGTCCATTGCACGACGAGCTTCAAATTTTGCCGACTAGCAGCATGATTAGGAGGGTAAGAGTAGAACCCTCGGTCTATATCTCAGACATGTCCATTTTTCTCTACTGAAATTATTTTAAAATTTCAAATATCATGTTCACGTCCAACTCCCACGTAAAGCTTACATGTTTACTATGATTCGTGACAAATCAAACAACTCGTCTTTTGCATCTGTAATTTCCTTACCTCGTGCTTCTCAAACAAGAACGCTCCAGAGAATTATATCGCACGGCTGATTCGTCCCTGTACGAGAAAAATTAAATCACTCCAGAAGATTTCGTCAAGCACGAACTGGTGACGTCTCAATCCTCGTGCTTGAGCATCACCAACTCCTTGTGGGATGGTTTAGTTGGTGTGATTAAAATAGGCAATCTGAAAATAGAGACATTGCACCTCTCTTCACTGGCTCGTCTCAAAACAACCATTATCTTTACTTCTTCAACAAAAAAACTTCTGCAAATATATATATATATATATATATATTGTTCTTAGCCAAAGTTATCGGTGAATGCACCCATGTAGGGATCAGCAATGGGATATGATATTAGCAAGTCAAAGAGAACAAGGAAGCCATCGTTGCTGCATCTCAAGGAAGCTGAGATCCTCAAGAATGGTGGGAGTGGGAGGGAAGAAGAAGAGTGCATCTCTTCTCCAATCACAGAAACTGAGGATGAGACTCAGAAGGAAACGAACGTGAAGGATATGACGGCGAAGGAGGTGAGCAAAGGGAGTAGGAGGAGTTCTTCGCTCGGCGACCGGTTGAAAAGCGAGGACGAAAAGACGCAATTTGAGGTTCAGCAGAACGAGGGAGGGAGAAGCGGCTGCAGCAGCAGCATCGTCGTCGTCAAGAAGCAGCCGAAAGGAGGGACGGTGAGTCGATATTTCGGAATTCTGAACCATTTAGTCAAGACTAGGCCGTCGCGCCGGAAGAAGCCTGTTCTCCGGTTCGCCGTGTAGGTGATGGTGGTGGTGGTGATGTTGGGAATCAATTACCCCTAGTAAAAAGGATTTGTAAAAGTTTGAATAAGAGGATTTCTCAATCCCATCACGTTTGGCTGGCCGGAAAATACGACGGAAATTTGGTACCGTACTCTTTGTACGGTAATAGATCAAGGTTCTAAAAATTGTACTGAGTTTTGATTGCTTAAGATTTCATTATCTTATTATTCATAGAGATTTAATACCATACTTTTCGTATTATAGCAAATCGACTTTCTAAGAGCTATACTGAATTTTCGTTGTTTAAATGAATAGATTATGCTATCATGTTATTCTTGCGTGTCGCAAAACAAGACTTGACAAGCTGTGCCAAATCTTAATTTCTTGCTGTGGTGTCTTTATCCCATCCGTATCCGAAGAAGTGTCCATTCCCTCTAAAGAGGCGCATCAAAACACAACTCTCAAGTAGAGCAGTCAGCGATTAATAGCAGGATCAGCTTCCAGAAAATGGAACTCACCAATAAATCTCAAAATATTTAATGCTCCCAATGGTACGCATGGCCCCACACAATGGGCTCCCACATAGTTCAGATGATACTTGTCAACCATCTATCACTTAATAGCTTAATATAATTCTAGAATCTATAACTTTCATCCGTATAAATTAAGATGATGTTACATAGTTTATCAACTCATTAAATTTTATATAATATCAAGGTATTTAGAGCACTCATCTGAATAGTAAAATTGTATAAAATTTCATAGGTTTATAAATTATGTAGCATATTTCTAACATATACGATTGAAATTTATAAACTCTAATAATACATTAAATTATTAGACGACAAGTAATTGACAAGCACTATTTCAAGGGTCTCACTCAATAATTTGTATTGACTCGTTACGATTCGCCCAACCCATTGACACTGCTCTGAATTAGGTACATCCAACCAATGCACACATAGAATCGGAACTAAAACGGAATTTTATAGAAGTAGCCACTTAATTACTAGTCCATGACAAAGAAGAAAAGAGCACGGTATATCAAGAGGGTAATTTCGGAATTTAAATATTTCTCGACTTTCGCGGTCGTCGCCATTGTTTACGTGCACACACACACTAGTCAGCATTCCAGGCCGTTATATTTCAGGGAACTGTTGTGACTCGATCTCTCTCCATCAAAACGCCGCCGACGCGTCTCTTTCTCTCGTTGATTTCTCCACTGACCATCTGCTTCAAACCCTAGGTAAGTTCCACTCTTCCATTTCGGCTGCTCTGAAATTATTGACTATTATTATCTTGTTGTGTTCATGCTTGATTCTCCTCGCTGCGATTCTCATTTCTTTGAATTTTCCATGGCGACGCTTCTAATATATGGAAATGATGCGATGATCAGATCACGCTTGACCCCTATAAATGGAAATTATCTTTTGAACAAACCCTAGATTTTGTTTCGGGATAAATAGCTTTAGAAGGTGAATAAGTGCGAGGGTATTGTTTTTTTTTTTTTTTCTTGCTTTTGCTTGTTCGTCTGTTTGGATTGAATCAGACCATCTGTTGTATGATCTATTAGTGATTGTGAGTCGGAATTCTATTAAGATTTTGGTATGATTTGATTTGCAGGGAATAGTTTTGAGGGATGGTGTTTTTCCGGGGTGTTTCTGTGCTTTCGAAGCTCCGATCTCGTTCGGTGAGTCTTCAGATGGAAGTGAAATTTATCTATTGAGCGATTCATTTCTGTGCCTTTGCTTTAGCTTTAACATTGTCATTATTAGTATTTTAGAATTATTGGGCGTCTCATTTGAAGGAGTATTTCAGGTTCAACAGCCTAGTCTCAGCAGCTCCGTGCGATGGCTTCAAATGCAAAGTTCTTCTAATCTTGTAAGCTATGAAACCTCATCCACTTCTTCTTCTCCACGTCTTATAATTAATTATCATCTTGAAGTGAAGAATACCATTCATCTCAGGCTAACAATAGATGATGAGACACGTAAGAGGGAGAAACTTAAAACTTGAGCATGATTAGGTCAGAAAATTGAAAAGGCTGTAATAGAAATGATAAATTATTGTGGGCTGAATGTAGTGTTTTTTTTTCTTTTTTGTCGTTTTCAAGAAAGCTAACACTGACAATTTTTTGGATTTGTAAAATTTAACATCAATTTGATGGTGTCGTAGCCAAATGGTCAGTTATTTTGCTTCCATGAAATTATTTTGCATTCCTGTAAATTTGGGGTGAAAATTCTGGACTAAAACTCAAAATCTGAAGGATGTTTTATTTTATTTTTTAAAATCTTAATTTCTAAATCTGGTATTAGCAGCTATGTTTGTCTGGACTTGAAATCAGAGCTTGCTTAGTTTCCTTATATATTACTTGAAGGTAATGCTTGTGAACTTTGTTTTACTAATGCTAGTACTTGATGTTGGTGAATGAATATGGTGTAGACTTTTTTAGTTATATATCATGATGACAGAAATAAGTTACAAAACCTAGTTTCTTATTTCTGTCTACTCTTTAGTCTTAGCACTCGCTAATGGATGCAGTGTTCCAGGACAAAGGGGGACTTTAACTAAAAAATATTTTGGTAATTGCTGTCAATTGGCAGAACATTATACTTCTTCTAGTTATTCTGTTGATCACGTGAATTGAAATATATGTTTGATGTTACCCCATTATTTTAGTGATTGCTATCAATTGGCAAAACATTGTACCTTTTCTAGCTATTCTGTTGATCTCATTGAACATGTGGTTGTAATAGTATGGCATCTTTTGCATAAGTACATATCGTGCAACATTGACAATTGGTCAATATGCTTGGTAGTTAGCTTAGCATTGTTAATGGAGTAGCTGTTCTTTTTGTCGTACTTCTTTTTATTGGGCTTCCTGTGTTTTAGGTTTCTTCATAGTAAGGAGTAGCTTTAATCAACCACAAGACGAGGGGATGCTTTCTAAGGTGACTTAGACATACATGATGACTTAGACATATAGACATAAACCTATTAGTGGTCTAGGAAAAACTAGGTGCTCAACATGGGAGACTTTAGAAACTATACAGGTTGGTTTCACAAGTCTTCGATGCAAGGGGGAAGAAGGGACATGATATATGGGATATTATAGGTGGAAAACATATCTTTTGGAAGGAATGAACTGCAGAGTAGGATCCACATCAACGACTGACTCTTTTGATTCCATTTAGCTGAACCTGAACTTTTGAAACTTAGACTTACTTTCTTGTTAGTGTTGTCGCTATATTATTAGGAGGTTTCAATGTGCCTGAGTGTTAAAGTGCTATATACTGCGTTTCCTAATAGAAGGTTTAGGGTTGATTTGTAGTAACAGTGGCTAGTTGCTAAGTTGATATATTTTTATTTAACTTCTGCACAAAAAACCCTTGTAATTTTTATTTAAAACTGTTCTTGCTCTCATAAATTACCTTACTGTAGGATCTTCGTTCTCAGTTGGAAGAACTAATTCCAGAACAACAGGTCTGTCTCACTTTTTCTATTATAGTTTAAATTTCTAATTGATTGATCCTTAATTGTCTGTGAGCAGTACACAGAATACAGTGGGATTTATTGCCAGAGCTTCTTTATGTTTATATGTTGTTTAAATCATCAGTTTACCCACTTATCTGTATTATCAGAATGGCACAGGTTGCTTTGGCGGAGCTGTTCTTTTAATTTCCAAAATTACCCCTTTTTATTTAAAATTTTAAAATAACCTGCCTTACTTCAATTGTTTATAAGGGAAAAATAGAAATTCATGCTTCCATCCTCCACTTTTCTATATCCATAACTGCTTTTTTGTACGATTAATCTAACAAAAAAAAAAATTATTTGTCTGACATCAGATTTGAATGATCTATGTATCATTGGATTCGATTTTTTGTTCTCTTCGATTTAAGATGCATATTTAATATTTTCAAATATCATTTACATTCTTAATTTTTGTTTTGAAATTGCTGTAATATTCATCTTCCTGTGCAGTACTAAAAAATATTTATTTTTTAAAAAAATATTATATCAAAAGCCATTGTGTGGCTAGTGTTTTTTATGAGGGAGGGTGAGTTGAATATATGGGATATTGCGAACCAAGGGTCAATTGACCAAGGGGCACAAGATTCCCACTATGTTTGAGCTCTTCTTCTGTTTCTTGGGAGTTAAATATGCGTCGATAGTTTCTGCCTCTAAGAAGACTTGATAGTTTTCCCTCTCATATAACTCTTATCTGTAGTGATCGACTATTTACGTTATCATGTTTACTACTTATTTGTTTGTAAGAACCATTAACCCTGTTTACTTGTTGCCACAGGAGCGCCTGAAAAAACTGAAGTCAGAACATGGAAAGGTTCAACTGGGAAATATAACTGTTGATATGGTAAAAAAATATTATTCATTTTTCTCCAATTCTATTTTCTAGTTTTAATTGTATGGATTGTGTTATATTATTATTAGTTCATCTTTGCTCCTTTTGTGATTCTTTATAAAAACGTGTATGCAATCTCGGCAGAATATGAAGTTGAATTATTATTACTTTTATTTTTTTACTATATTATTTTTATACCGTTTTTATTAGGTACTTGGTGGGATGAGAGGAATGACTGGTTTACTGTGGGAAACCTCATTACTTGACCCAGATGAGGTATGTGTCCCTTTACTCAATCTTGTAGTTTTACTGAGCAGGACTACTTTACTTGTTTGCACTGATCATTCTGTGAATATAGTTGACATATAGCAAGTTATATTGGTTCTATATCTGAAAGGTTGATTGTTGTTCTCCAGGGAATTCGTTTTAGGGGTTTGTCTATTCCTGAATGCCAGAAAGTCTTACCAGCTGCAAAGCCTGGCGGTGAACCTCTGCCTGAGGGTCTTCTCTGGCTTCTTTTGACTGGAAAGGTATGGAAGACGGGAAGTCGGGGTTATTTTATTATTTTATTTTTTTTATTGGTAAAAGCTTAATATATAGAAAAGGCAACAAGGGTTGCCAACCCATTACAGAGTGAGATTTTCGATGAGATCGAAATAATCAAAATAGTCAACAGAATGCAAATTTACAAGAAATAGCCCAGTCCCTCAGGTTAAAAAGCCTTGTTTCCTTCAACTGTTGAGTCGAGCTTTCAACACCTTAGAAGACTCTTTTATTGCTCTCCCATCAAATGGCCCAAATGATGCTAAGAGGGATAAGACGGAACAAATTTTTCCTAGTTCTTCCAGTCTTTAATCCAGACCAAACTGTGAGCTCTTTGTCGATACTACTTGCGCACACCCAATGGATGCCCAGACGGAGATTGGGAAGTCCTGTAGGTTTTTTAGCCCAGGGGACAGTGAAGACGGGAAGTCGTTATAGGTGTCGGGAGAACAAGATCATTTTAATTTTTGATTTATGTATTGTGAATTTTGGAAATCTTAACAAGATATCTAAACTTTGTTTTGATCCAGTGCAATAAAATTGTATCAGCACATTTATTGTTTTTTGCTACAGAGAACTTAATTATGCTTTCTTATTGATGTTTATACTTTTAAATACATAAGGATACTAGTACATCCAAATTATAGCTTATTTGCATTTGTATTTTAGGTTCCAACTCAAGAGCAAGTAACTGCATTATCCAAGGAGTTGCAAAGCCGTGCCACTGTTCCCGGTTTGTCTTAAATTGCTTAGCGCTTGGTTGCTGCAAAATTATTTAAATAGGATTTGTCTCATGATTTAATGAACATCTTCCAAAGCATTTGGCTGAGGCTTTTTAAAATTGGGATGACTTGTTAAAACCTTTTATGACCTTCATTAAGTTCCTTTTGCAATAGCTTGGATAAATCTATCTAACTAGTTTGGTTTTAGTATTTTCCTACTTGATTGAGGAGATGAGAAAATCTGTGGTAGCTTGGATGCTAGTTTTTCCTTTCATTAGCACCTTTATTCCAAAATTCGTAATGCTCATGTGCATTGACAATTGGGTTTCCTTACACCCCCCGCCAAACAACCATCCTCTGCTATGATTTTTGTGACAGCAGTACAAGTCTGTTTATCCTTAAGCTTTTCATTTATGCTCGCAGATTATGTGTATAAAGCCATTGATGCTCTGCCCGAAACTGCTCATCCAATGACTCAATTTGCAACAGGTGTTATGGCTCTTCAGGTTGGTCATTGGACTTTCAAAAGTACTTCTGCTTTACAGTTTACAGCATTGTGAATGTTATTTCATTGTGGTTCCTGATGGTTATGTTCATTGTGAATGCTGGATACCAACTGTTCTCACGCTGAAGGTGGCTCTGCGCTTGTCAAGTATAGTTGTGCTAGAAACTCCTTTGGGAAAACATCTTTTTTCGGCATGTGGATGATAGATATGTCATATGCATGGTTTATGATGTAGAATGCCAAATGTAGAGACCAGAATGACCATTATTTTTTTGAGTATGACATGGTGTGATTTTTTATTGCTAACCGATTACCATTGACGCTCATTGACCTTTGGAGAAGTGATGGGGATTTGTGTTTGGGTGCATCATTTGATGGTCTATAAAGGCCTGCTCTATGGGACAAGACGGATATTTGAATTTAAAACCTTCCCATCAATTGTAAGTAATTAACAAAATTATATCTTAAACCAGGTCTCTTTTCAATTTTGATTTGAAAAGTAACTATAAATTGGAATGTCTGTCATGTCTTTAGTCGAAGTAATTATGAGGAATTTTGATTTGGGTTATGCATGGTATTCAATTGCAAGACTTTACTAGAACCATTAGAAACTTAGTGATTCCACAGTAACTTGTTTCCAATAAGTAAACTCTTCGTCCTCATATATTGTGTAAAGCATTCCATGAAGCACATAACATATCAACATGTCATTTTGGCAGACTACTAATCATTGGAAGCCAATTTGTACTTTTGTAGTAGGGGCCAAACATAGAGTCTCAGCCCCTGCCACGTCCACCTCTCTGTGTTCCATTTATTTCAGGGAGACAGAAATGTCTTGTAGATTATCCCAGTTTTCTTCAAGGAGTTTTACCATGGTGCTAGCTGCATCTTGTGTGAAAACCAAAGCAGGTTAACAAACACCCCTTATGTTGCCGATCCACTTTCTAGAACCAAAACAGTAAGTGAAAATTTATCAAAGAAACCTTAGAGAATGGACGTCTTGTTTGGCTTTCCAGCCTTTTTGGTCAGCTTTCTCTGGTTTGAAGGTTCTCAATAGAGAATCAGCACTATTTCAGGTCATTTGGAAATTTGTCCGAGAAGGGAAAAAAAAAAAAGGAATTTTATTGTTGATGCTTCTCACTTAAGTCTCTCAGCAGAAGTTAATTCTATTTTTTCTTTTCTGGAGTTCTGATACTATCAGATTCAAGGAGGCCTAATTGCAAATATTAGTGAAGATTTAGAGTCTTGCCCATTATTATATTGGTTTGGAACTGGTACCTTTGGCAATGTTTAGGATGGTTGCTATAATGGGTTAGTTGTGGATCCTCGGCTATTTGCTGTGCTCACTTTATCTGCTCTCTGGGTTGGGGGGTAAGAAAGGCAGAACTTTTGACCTTTATAGGAGGTTTATGAAAACTTCTGCATCTATGTAATTGGATAGAAATCTATAGTAAAATAAATTGATATATTTTTTTAAAGAGGTAAGCCAAGCAAGTGTTAAATGATTTTTGTGGCAGATTTTAGCAAAGGTTTGGATTCCCAGGATAAAAGATCATATATCTTTGCAATAGAAGGAAACTTAACTGCATGGGCAGAGGTCCATTTAAGCAGGATGCTAAGACTTGGCTGGCAAATGCCTTGCTTGAACTTGGCTGGTTGGCTATCACAGGAACTGGTTGAGATTTTCATTTGCTTCACTGGTGAATCTGGTCCATTCTGAATTTCAGATAATGAAGTTAGAGCTGATCCTAACATGACTCAGCCATGTGATTTAGGGATCCAGCAGTAGTGGAGCCTTTTTTGTCAGCGGGTTTCATGTCCGTTTTAGCAACTTGCTGTATTTTAAGCGGGACTCCAGCCACAGAGAAAGCCAACAAAATTAGCTAGCTAGTTGTTGTTTTCTTCTTACTAGTCGTGTTTCTTTCATTTCTTTTAATGGAAGTATTTTTTATATTATAGTCACAAAAGAAAAAAAATGAATTAATGTGTACATTCTTGGAATAAATTCTTGTTTACATTCTTGAGGTTGATGCGAGTATATTACATAGTTTTTTTTTTCTTATGGTCTACTAGGTTAAGAGCGAGTTCCAAAAGGCGTATGAAAAGGGTATCGCAAAATCGAAGTATGTATCTTCAATAATTGATGTTTTCACATACTTTTGTGAGCTATTGTAAGAGCTTAATTTAACACCACTTTCAGGTTTTGGGAGCCAACATACGAGGATTCTCTTAGTTTGATTGCTCAAGTGCCACTTGTTGCTGCTTATGTTTATCGAAGGTCAGTGAAGCATGTTCTACTTATGCCTAATTTATTAGGTTTAGGCATACTGCATATTTACAAGGTTCTGTGATGCTATTGAATTCAAGTGTGCTAAGAGTAAGCTTCAGCATGACATACAAACCAAATAGTTTCGTGTTTTCAGAAGTTTCAGCAAGAATGCTCTCTTAACATTTTCATTGGTTCACAAAATTCTTATTTTATCCTTCTCTTCTATTTGTGTGTGCATGGAGCTTGTTTAGTTTTTTTGTTGCTTGCTAGCTATTGAAGATCATGTTTAAGTGATCTGTTCATGTTGCCTCCATAAAAGGGATTGTGTAATGAATTTTAAGTATATGTGAACTGACTTTGCCACTTTCTTTTCAAGGATATTCAAGGGTGGAGAAATCATCCCAATGGACAAGTCTCTGGACTACGGTGGGAACTTTTCACACATGCTGGGATTTGATAGCCCTCATATGCAAGAGCTCATGAGGCTTTATCTCACCATCCATACGTGAGTCTACATTACAATAAACAAGTAGATTATAAAGCATAGTTTATTGTTGCAGATTTATGTACTTTAGTTCTGATTTTTGTCCAATATTTATGGTTTTTAACGTCAGTTATGACATAATTTCATGTACTGCAGTGATCATGAAGGTGGAAATGTCAGTGCTCATACAGGTCATCTAGTAAGTGATTCTAGATTTGTTCTTATTTGGTTAGTTCTCGTGATTCTCTTGGTGTTTTTTTTTGACACTCGTCAATTTAAAATAAGCGTTTGAATTAGAAATGCATGATTCATTCTGAACATTAAAATTTACTATAACTTGTTCCGACTGATGAGTTCATTTCAGGTTGCTAGCGCTCTTTCAGATCCCTACCTCTCATTTGCAGCTGCATTAAATGGTCTAGCTGGTCCACTTCATGGGTTAGCTAATCAGGTATGCCTTCTGCTCCGTGGATATGTTTTCCTATTTCTTCCCTCCTGTCTCATTGGCAACAAACTGCTGCACGTATTGATAACCCAAAAGCTAGTTGACTTGAAACATATATTTGCTTTTGTGGGGATCCTCGGCATTGTGTACAGCATTGCTGAAAGTAACTCTAGTTGAAGCTTTATTTTGGGACTTACTATTTATTGGGTTCTCTGCATTGGTTCCTGTAAGACGAATATAAGGAGATGCCACGCAACTCCCTATCTTCCTGTGGTCCCCTAATTCTCTAATGTTTTGATGGAGAATCATCATTTGGATCTAAACAATTTATGCTCTCTCTGTAGAAGTCATTCAATTGTTGTTATTCAGTTCTAACATTAAACCGCCCTATCACTCAATGGATCTCTATCAAGGACAATAATCGGTGTCTCCAAGCTGATCGTGTGTTCAGTAGAGCTGACTGAGTTTTTAGCATTACTTATTCAGAAGAGGACTGGAGGCCAGATCTGTAATAGTGACATTTTCTCTGAAAGCTGATCTACAACTGAAAATTGCATCAACTTGCCTCCACAATTGTATGAGCTTCTAGAGATGCCTTGTGGATATGTAATGTGATGCAGTGGTTTAGTCACTAGACTACTATGGAAAAATCATTATTATGAATGTCTTATTGCAACTAGAAAGGAGACAAGTACAGATCATGGCATATTTTGGGTTTGGTTAAATGACGTGTTTTGAAGCTTCTACGGCGTCATAACACAAGAAATATAAAATGAGGAGAAATTCTTCACCTGCATTCAGCCACCATTTTGTTTCACTGATTATTGTGGATTGGTTGCATGCTTTTAGTAGGATATGCCATGTGAGCAGTGGCATAGAACATTGAAAAATCTGGCAAGAAATATATTATGTTTTAAAAATGATTTTTTTGATTTTTATCTGTTTTATAGTTGAAGATGTAGATGTGTGCACTAATAATCATTGCTTTCTACACTTCAACCATAATTTAATTACAGGAAGTTTTGCTGTGGATCAAATCTGTTGTAGATGAGTGTGGAGAAAACATAACCACTGAGCAGCTGAAAGACTACATCTTGAAAACTTTGAAAAGTGGCAAGGTATTGCAGTTTATTCTCTTTAGTCCGGTTTCTATGGTTAATTTGATTCAATTTAGGTCATTTTGGTTTTTGTTTATGGTAAGAGTGGATTCCCACAAACCAGCTGTCCCTCTAATCCTTCAGAGCAAGCAAATTATGGTGACCTAGCCCTTTCCTTCTTAACTCCTTTCCACTGGTTCTCACTATACCTTTGAAAGCTATTCTTCAGTCATTGGAACCACTCTAGTCCTTAAGTTTGGACATAAGTGGATCTGTTTTTGTTGCAGACCGTAATATTGCACCAGTACTATATCAGGTTGCTGTTGAACTCAGCTTTCGTGGGATTTTATTTATAGTTTTGGTTGGCTACTAATTTGGTTGCTTTTAAGCTGGACTCTTCTGCTATTTAAAGATTATAGAAGTTCATGATCCATGTGTGTTTCATGATTTCATTGGATGTGTAAAAATACTCTTGGCAAGTTCATCCATTTCTAGAAATTTCGCTTTCTTGTTTTTTGTCCAAATTCTTGGTTGGTTTGCATGTTTTTAGGATCTAAAAATAAGCAGGGAAAATCTAGCACACTGCCAATGTTGAAATATTTTCTGTTTTTATTGTGGCACGAGATATAACTGAGGGTATTTTGTTATTATAGTTGAAATTGCCCCTCAAAAAGCAGGGAGCATTGTGCACCAGCGTCCACTGCCTTTCTAGTTGAAACTGCAAACTATGAGAGACTTTAAGTGAAGAAATAATGGGAACTTGTTTGTGCTAGTTTTGAGCATCATGATGATAGAGAGGGAGAGTAAGATATGTGGGATTATGACAACAAAATGACCCTGATGTGGGAGTACTAGTGCTAATTGAACCCCCTAACTGAAACTCAATCTCTGAGCATTAAATACTTTTTATTCGTATTTTCCTCATCAGGGTTATGATAGCTCATTTCTTGTTCTAAATTCATCTCTAAGGTCTCTTAGGTGTTTGTTTTGTCTGAATTCATTTCGGGTCTGATTTGATCTGATATAAGTCCATTCACTGTGTTCGGTTATGCATCTAAATGGCCCAGAAACTCCTTTGACCAAATCACTTCAAGGACCCAATTTAGTTCTGTCAGGAAGGTTTGAAAAATGCATATTTATGAAATCACCCTTATTTTTTGCCAAATGTTCCACGATAGGACTGTCCTTCCCCTCTCTCCACCAACTACCTTCCTCACTCTCCTCCCATTCCCTTCTTACCCCAAGCAGTCATCTGGATTTCTCCAACCATCGCTGTGTTGATCTCATTTCTCCGACCACAGCCATGTTCTCGTTTCTCTGACCATTGCAGGTCAATCTTGTTTCTCGAACCACCGCATGGACGATATGGGTTCTTCCTCAACGTCAATCTGGGTTCCCCCCACACAGATTGCTGGGTTTCTTCTACTAAAATTGCAGTGTTGATTTGGTTTGGAGAAGAGTGAGCATGGGAGAGAGTGGGGGAAGCAAACCTGATGTTTTGAACAGGGTCAAAAATTTAGATTCTGTAGCTTTTGTCACACATCTTAACCATTTGTCAGAATTGAGATTGGTCTTAGTGTTCAGATATTGGTTTTTAGTGTTCATATCTGAACATTGAATTTTACCCAACGCCACCTTAATTACTGATCTTTTGTCATCTTCCTGATTACGATTCAGTCATTTATCGTGGTATTGTTTCTACATTTCACTTCTTCTCAAATGGTTGGCTGAGCAAGATCGCCATTTTTCTTTACCTATTAGTCTATGACCATAATTTCACTTCTGCATCTTCGTCTGTCCTTTTGAAATGAAGGTTGTTCCTGGGTTTGGGCATGGAGTATTGCGCAAAACAGATCCAAGATACACATGCCAGAGGGAGTTTGCATTAAAGCACTTACCTGATGATCCATTATTCCAGCTGGTTCTGTCCTATCACTCCTTTTAGCCTGATTACATGCACACTGCTATTCTACTGTTATTGGTTCACGTTGTGCTGATATGCTTTCATATCTACAGGTTTCAAAACTTTATGAGGTGGTGCCTCCAATCCTTACCGAGCTCGGCAAGGTAACTGATTAATCTTTGCATCCTCGGGGGAAGATTAATTAAAATACACTTGAGGTTTAGGGCAAACTTTCAATCTCCTTTATGTATAGTTTGATTGAAGGTCAATACTTCGAATCCTTGTAGTTGCTAGGTTAGGTGCCCCTGCTTCTATTTACCAATCAAAACAGGAACATAAACGAAAAAATTATAATGATGTACATAGTTTACTTTCAGCACCATGTGCTAAGTTTTTTTTTTCCTACTCGTGTTTTCAGTATTTAATGTAGTGCTAACACCATAAAAAAAAATGCAAAATTTGATGGTTTGAAATTTTTTACGCCCCCTCGAAAAAATAGAAAAGAAAGAAAAGAATCTGTTATATGTGGTGCTTGGGACCTTTGATGTTCGCTTCTTGAATTTCTGTGAAATTATTAATGATCATCTTTTTAAAATTGTATTCTAATTCCAATCTTGAAGATGCACTAATACAAATTGTATGTGGTGAAATTTTTGCAGGTTAAAAACCCATGGCCCAACGTTGATGCTCACAGTGGTGTGTTGCTGAACCATTTCGGTTTAACTGAAGCAAGGTAGGGAGTCTCCAAATATAGGTTAAAAAATAATTAAATAAATACATATTCGGCAGTCTCTGATTTAGCTAAATTTCTAAAACCCTTTTCATTTGTGGCACAGATATTTTACGGTTCTTTTTGGAGTATCAAGGAGTATGGGGATTGGCTCTCAGGTTCTGTTTACACATGATTTCTCTATTTTGCGGTTCAATCTTATATTGTTTCCTTCAATTATAACCAAAATGCCTCTTCTTGTTTCAGCTGATATGGGACCGAGCTCTAGGGTTGCCACTCGAGAGGCCAAAGAGTGTTACGATGGAATGGCTCGAAAATTTTTGCAAGAAAGCAGCCTGATTTCATAACTCGATTACAATTACCAATCAGTTTTTGCTCAATAAGGGTTTATTTGCCAAAGAAAGCATGCATGTGTTGAGAATCGACGTGTTGGTTTCATATTTTTCAGTTTGTTTGGGTGCAAATTTGTGCATGTTTGCTCACTGGCTCGATTTCTTTTCCAAATCTCGATTATTATTATTATTATTTAGGAATGGCTTTCCTCACATTGTTGATTTCTGAGCTGCTGGTTAGATCATCCAGATGAGATAGTTTTTGGTACATTCATTCATGTACAACAAAATAAAAGCCATTTGAGCAAATAAGGTTCAGCTGACCTAATTTATTTACATTTATGTTCTTCAAAATGTTTCCTCCTGTCATGTTGGACATTGTGTCTAGTTGAAATAGTTTGAGACACTATTCATATTTCTTTTACGTATCTTCCCTCCTTTTACTATATTTAGAAGGTGCAAACTAATGCATAAATGACGTTGCGGCGATATTCTGATCGAACCGTTTGCTTTTGAGTTTTTTTCGATATTCATACTTTATTTATATCCTTTCTTACTATACTTAGAATGCTGCGAACTGATGCGTATAAATGTTACTGTATTCTGATATAATCGTTTATTTTAAGTTATATTTAATGTATTGGTGGTGTAGATATAAGATGTGTACTTTTTTTGCCTTTAATCGTTTTCTTCAGGCGAAAGACATATTGCTTGATCCAATCCATATGAGTTAGTCCCAAGTATGAGTTTATAGAGAGAAAAACTTGCAGGCTCATCCAGTATATAACGCTGTGTCTGACTTTTTGTGAGCCAGCCCAGCCACCAGCAACGGTTAATTGTTTTTTTTTTTTTGTTTTTTTTTTGGTTTTTTAATAAAGCCGAGAGGGTGTTTTGGGGAGACTATTTATGGTTTAAAACTATAAATCATTTAAACAAGCCACCATGAGAACCTGGCCACTGACAAACTTGAGCTGGAAACCCATGAGGGGGGATTTGTCATGACTTTTTAAGCCAAGTGGCATTAATTCATTCACTTTACCAGGGGATCATGACAAAGTCCTCACAAATCAAACTCACCCAACTCACCATAATTGTGAATAGAACTAATATTAAAACTGCAACCCTTTTACTTCCACCACCATCCATCCATTGACTTTGACTTGGTGGTGGGTAGCTTGCTAAAGTCAACCATTGCAGCTCCAATACTTGCATTCACCATAATCAACACTTACAAAACTCAAATGTATGAGACAAACCATGTGATCTCAAAGTGTTGAGACACAGAGAGAGAGAGAGAGAGAGAGAGAGAGAGAGAGATGGGAAGGCTGAATGAGCAGATTGAGCCCCAAATTCAACATTTCAGCCACCCACATCCTTTGCAAGTCACCAACATTACTCACACACAGCCCAAACAGCAGTGCAATGGGTGCAGGAAGGAGGCCTTGGGATGGATGTACAGTTGCAAATCCTGCAGTTTCCTCCTCCACAGATCCTGCTCCCAAATGCCATCCCAGATCACCCACCCTTTTCATCAAAACAACCTCCACGTTCTCCACTTGCTCCCCATCCCCATTTACCCCGAACGCCTTTTCAACTGCGACGCCTGCCGGAGGCCCGGCGATGGCTTCTCGTACCACTGCACGCCGTGCGGTGTCGATCTCCACGTTGTATGCGCGTCAATGCCTCTGAGCCTCGCTCATCCCTCCCACCCTCACCACCCCCTTAGCCTTGCGTTTTCACCCCCTTACTTCAACAAAGTTTTCTCTTGTGACATTTGCAGTAGCCCCGGGTTTAATCACTGGCTCTATCGATGCGATTTCTGCGGTTTCGACGCACACCTGGAATGCGCCAACAACGCGGCCGTAGCCGCCCGCGGCCCGGTCCAAAGAGCTCCGGTTCATTTTGATCAAGGGCGGGGTTATGCTGGTGCCATGGTATGTATTCCCTACCAAATTCCATCCAAATATTACAAACTTGAGCTTGACATTATATGTTGAACTTTTAAGATTCGATTGAGATTTAGTGGGATAAGTAGTACGTACTCTTCATGAATCTCCCTATCTAACATGGCGTATATCAGCTTTTTAATTTACTAATCAAGCATCGAATTTATTTTCACCGGTCCTCTGATCAAACTTTCAAATCAAAGTTTGCCGACTTTGTATATTGGCTCTATTGATCAGGTTGGTGCAGGGGGCCAATTCCCAGGGGGAGCTACTAGGCCAACTGGCGGGCAGCGGCAGGGAAGTGTGTTAAACCAGGTTTTTCAAGGTCTAGCTGGGGATGGTGGTTCTCAGAACTTGGTACAAGGCTTGTTGTGCCTTAGTGGGCTTGGTGGGCTGGGCGGCGGAGGCAACGGCAGCGGGTGCAATGCAGCGGGTGCAATGCCAGCGGCGAAGGCGGTTTTGCCATAATTGACGACAGTTTTGGTGGGGCAAATTATCAAGATCCATAGGCCCATCAAACAATTTAGGATTTATCTTTTCTACAGTCCCATCATTTTCTGAGTATGAACCGATGCAGCTCAAAATGACATCGCTCTATCATTTTAAAATTATTTATCAAAACAAGGTCGCTTTTAGAGGCATTCAGGCTTACTTGGGAATCGTCGCACTTCCTACCAAAGATTAAAAAAGAAAAAGGGAAAGAAAAACTGCGGCACTGTAGAGTGGTTCTCTCAAAATTTCATTGTGCTGTCTAAGTTTGAGTTGCAATGAAATATGATGGAGCCTGGCAAGCGTATGTAGGGGAGTGTTTTGAATCATGATTTTCGGCAAGCAAATGGAAATAAGTCCCTCTTTGTGTTTCATATTTTATCAAATGTATGTGACTTTATTTATCACTTTCTTTGGTCAAAATAATGTTTATCATTTAGTAGGAACCCTAGAAAATTTAGAAATGAAGTTTTACGCTAACATGACAAATGCCGTTGGGCTTTAGGTTATAATTGCAACACTTTAAAAAGGTTAGACTATAGTCTGCTAATAGTTAAAGTTGCGCCACATTCGTAACTTCATCTAATGGCCGGGCTCAGAAAGACAATTTGCCCTTAAGTAAATAACATCCTTCTAGGGTACGTATCACTTTATGTAAATAAGAAATGTGACACTACACAAAGAATTTCTTTCAACTATATTCCTCAAAGAGTGCATATCGGGCTAATGTCTTGAACCGCCAAAAAATATGAATCTTTATTACTGTCATGTAGACCCTACAGATTAGGAGCTTATGCACAATGCAATTATATGAAAATTGGCATATCGTCTTGGTTTTTCGTGCTCATTCATTCCGTGTGGTTGAAAGTTGTATTTTGGGGCCCTACAACGTATTCGCCAATGTTGAAATAGCATTGGGCACGTCAAACATGAGTCACCGATTAACATGAGCAGGGATCAAAAAGTATTTTATCCGCACAGGCGAGTTGGCAGGTCAATGGCTCACCTTATAAATACAATTTTTGTTTCTTTTAGTGTTTTTATAAATCAATAAATATTTCTAATTTTGAACCCAAAAAACATAAAAATCATAACTACTAATGACAATTAAACCTATTGGATGAATCAATAGGGAATACATTGATATGGACAAGTAGAATTGAGTTATCTTATGGCAGGTTGGTATGTCACGGATTGAAGTGGCGGCCCTTTTTTGATATAAGAAAAGTGGATATGAGATGCCACTTAACTTTGAAAAAGTGTGAATGCACCTCTGGAGTCCATATAGATTCCATTCTTCAAGTTTTAACCATATGAATTATATTAGCATTTAAAAAATAAAAAGACTTATCAATTTTCATATTTTTTTCATTATGTGTTTAGGTTCCTGAAATATCAAAAATTTTAAATTATTATAATTATTTTTAATATTTTGACGAAATTGTATAAAAATCTATAAAACTTTATAATTTGTTGTGTTCATTCACGTGGACCCTATAAAGCACATTAATACTTTCTCGGGATGTTCTTTCTACCCCCGTCTCTCTCTCTCTCTCTCTCTCTCTCTCTCTCTCTCTCTTTTTTTTTTCTTTTTTCTTTTTTCTTTTTTTTTTTTTTTTGTTTTTTTTTGCTTTCCATGTTTTTAGGGCTGGATGGTTCGCATTTAGATTCCCTTATTCTTCCTCAAGAATAAACCGATTTTCCTCCATTAGTCCGGTCTCCTCAATCGATCAACAGGAAGACGAACTCACCATTGCCGATCATTGTTCGTCCCAATCCCTCCATTGCTCAGGTCAATCACTCATCCCTGCATCCTCAATTTCTCCGTACTTGTTTCTAATTTTTGAAACTCTAATTCTTTGCATGTCTCAATTTTGAAAATATAATCTTAACTTTTTGCTTAAAACCCCTAATTCTTCAGATTATGGCTCTGCTACAATGTTGCGCAATCCCGAGGTTTTGGGAAAAAGAAAAAAAAACCTAGGTTTTTGTAGTTTTGGGGGTTCTTGATAGGTTTGTTTAGTCTTTTTCTGATGGAGAACACGAGGGAAGATGTGATAGATCTCGATTTGAATGAAGAGCCCACGGACCCATCCCATGGTTCCCCAGGGTCTGCACCTAGTGAATTAGAAATCACTTATCGACGGATCGATGAACGTATCCGTCGACTTGAGGCTGTTACATCTAGGGTTTTGCAACGACATAGGTGGAGACTAGCTCAAGAAGCTTCAGAAGCACGCAACGTTTCAATTACACAGATAAGTAGTTCCCACGTTGATAGCGAGCCGATTCCTTTGGAACATGGTGTTGGTTCGCAAGAAGGAATCTTTGAAAATGCTAAGGAATGCAAGAGTAGTGCCCATTTGATCGCTAAAGCATTGGAAATGGAGAGTGATGAGAAAAACACAGGAGGCCTTTTTGATTGCAATATATGTTTGCGTATGGCAAGAGATCCTATAGTAACTTGTTGTGGCCACTTGTTCTGTTGGCCGTGCTTCTACCAATTGTCCAACCTGCATTCTAATATGAAGGAGTGCCCCGTTTGTAGGGGAAAGGTGACAGATGAAACCATTACGCCGATTTATGGCAGTGAGAACGATGCTCACAAGTCAAGACTAGAGGACCTGGCTTTGAAGGTCCCTCCTAGGCCCAATGCCCACAGGGTTGAGAGCATTAGGCAGCAACAAGTTAACGGTGCTACACATATTTTTCCACTTGAGGAAGCAATGCTGTTTTTTAGCAACAGAATCAATGCAACCTGGGAGCCAATCCCTCATCAGAATCTTGATGCTGGGCACATGATCGTTACAACAGAAAGACCCAATATAATGGAAACACCGAGTACTTCCCAGGTTTTGCGTGGCACGACAGCAGAAGACGGCCAACACACCCCTTCTATTAGGGTTCCGCAATCCCAACCATCACTTACTTCACTTCCACCTGCTTCGAGCCCTGTTGTATTGCCAACTCGATCACAGCCCCTCTTAATGGATGATGGATATTCATTATCAAGCATTGCTGCTGTTATGCATTCAGAAAGCCAAAATCTCAATACTGCTACTGCTGAAACCAATTCTGCATTGCCTTATTCAGCTTCATCTTCTGGGAGGAGAAGTTATGTTTCTGCTGCTGTTTCAGACATTGGAAACCAAATAACGGATTCCTCTACCGAAGGCAATTTGACAGTGCCATGTTCTTCTTCATCATCCTCCAGGGGAAGACCTGATGTTTTGGGGTCTTCAGGTGCTGCTTCACGTGAGCCTAGGAGGCGAAGGTTGCAATGAGAGAGCTTCTAATAGAATAAGAAGAATGTTAAACCCTTGGTGCTGGTTGGGCAAGGTCAAGGGCTCCAATCCTCGTGAATGCTGGGTTTGGTGTTGCATACTTATCTATCAGGGAAAACAAAGAGAATTCGATGTCTGTTAGTGTTTGTCTAAGGCATCAATCGTCGTGAATGCTGGGTTTGGTGTTGCATACTTACCTATCAGGGAAAACAAAGAGAATTCGATGTCTGTTAGTGTTTGTCTAAGGCATCAATCAGAATTTCACAAATTTTGATTGCCACCTTCCCAGTGTTGCCTTTTATGGACAGCCTTTTAAATCCTATATTGTTTTAAGGAGCCGACATCTTTTAATGGATCATCTTTGCTGGTAAGTGCTGTTTTTGTTATACTCATTCTTTATGATGCATAGGTTCTTACCTTGTTATGTTGTCACTATATAATTTCTTTCACTCGTGAGTTTGTTTTATGCAAAAGAAGAAAAAGAAAAGTGAAATAGGAATTTTGGCCTCTTCTTGTCATCCGCATGAAATGCTCCTATCAATTGGTGGACATTTAACTAACGGCATGAATTTCCCAGATCAGTTAGTCAACCTTATTGAAAAATATTAGAAGTTCTATATCTAAGTCACTTGGTTAATGCAAAAGAGGCTGAAGTTTGTCACAGCTCAATCTCACTGAATAGTTGAGTTGGGGAGTGTGGTATGGAGGAATAATTAAGTCATGTCACCAATACGTATCCCTCTCTACTTAGGTGGTTTGTTAGGGGCAATCTGGCTGAAGCTGTGCAAAGCTATTTTTTAAAAATTATCTGATAAGCTAATTTACAACTTTTGTATATATATATATATACATCTCCTCCTTTTCATAGGGTTTAGTTGACACTGAGCTGAATCTCTTCAAGTCTTCTTTGGTGTTAGCATCTGAATGCTAAACACATTCATCTTTCTCATGGTTCCATTTTTGTCGGTGCTTTTGAATTCGCATGCTAACAGGACTAGGGTCCCTTTTTTTTTTGTGTGTTGGACAAGTTGTGACACCACTTTATACACAGCTTTGTTGCTCCCAACTTCTCCCTCATGGTCCGAGTGGGAGCAAAAAAAGAAAAAAAAAACATCTTATATTGACTTTGAGGACACATAATGATGCTATTAGGAGGAGGCTTCATCATTAGCAAGATTATATAATTCTGCTAATCGTTTTCATGGATAAAAACAGTGCTGTTGATTGACTTTTGGGGTCATGTTAGAGATCAACCATAACAGGACAGGATAGAGAATCATTCATTCTCCTGTTCACATGAAATTGCTTTAATTCTGAAATCAAATGATGAATCAGTCCCTATCAGGGTTATCAGTTCATGAGCATTTCTTTGATCGCGCTTGACCGGTATGAACATGTTTTCCGCTTGTGTGATATTGTAATGTTGTGCGGGGTTTTTTTATTTTATTTTATTTTTAAAAAGTAATAATAAATTGCGCTTAGCCAGTAATGGTCTTGGACGTGTTTCTTTATTTGTGTTTTAAATATGAAAAAACAGCTCCCCGTCGAGACTTTTAAAAATATCGATATGATGCGCTTGACCGGTATGAACATGTTTTCCGCTTGTGTGATATTGTAATGTTGTGCGGGGTTTTTTTATTTTATTTTATTTTTAAAAAGTAATAATAAATTGCGCTTAGCCAGTAATGGTCTTGGACGTGTTTCTTTATTTGTGTTTTAAATATGAAAAAACAGCTCCCCGTCGAGACTTTTAAAAATATCGATATGATGCGGTGCATGCCTAACTTTCAAACCCGACTCGGCCTGACAGGTCGATTCGATAACCAGCTGACTCGAGTCCTAACTCAAGTTTAGGATCGTTCATCAACCTAACTTGTGCTTTGACTCGGTCAAATCCACTTGATCTAGCGATTTGGGTACCGATTCAGACTAAAATCAGATCCTTATTCAAAAGTATCAAAAATCCTTCAAAGTGTATTTGATGAGTTTTGAATTCATTTACTTTTCATAAAAATTCAATATTTCTAATCAATAGAACCAATGGAGTTTTATGAGAACTTGTTAAAATAAGTTTACTTATAGTTTAATACTGAACTAATGAAGAAAATAGTTCTTTTAAATATATGTTATAAATGAAAAATGTTTAATTAAATAATGGTTACTATACAATATATATATATATAATTTTTAATATGTATTATAAAATAAGTATAATAACATACCTTAATTTAAGGTAAATAGTATTTTATTATCCTTATCTTAGAAAATAATAAATCATCAAATTTAAGAAAATCTTTATTATATCATATTTTTAATGATTAAAATAATCTTATTATTGAAATATAACTATAATTCCATAGTATTTTGATAATCTCTCGTGTTATTAGAATTTTATTTTAAATAGATTTATTTTTAAATTTGATTGTATCAAATTCAATTAATCTAACATATTCAAAATTATAATAACAAAATAATTTATCTTTATATTGTCATTGTTATTATTATTATGCATAACAATTTGAACAACTTAATAGAACCGAAATTTTTACTATTTTGTTGATTATTTTACAGGAGATTCTTTTTTTAAAATATGTATAATTATGAATTATAATATAAATGTCATTGGTCCGATGGTTGAACTAATGGCCCCAATACCCGACCTCTTGACCGGATCAGTATTCAGGTGGCATTCTACTATGGGTGTAAGTATTATTTTAATAAGTTTAATATATATTGTTAAAATAATAAGAGTGTTAATGTGAATTGTGCAGTAAATAAGCATTACTAGTATATAAACTTGTTAGAAGAAGATAGACGTGAGAGAATTTAAATAAGAGTACAAAATTGAGGGGATGACGTGCGTCAAAATTCTGTTACTATGACGGCAAAGTATTGGGTGCTTAATTTTTATTAAAATGTGAACAAACATTGAACAGAAAGATCCATTATCAAACAAACTTATTTTAAGAGCGAGTAGTTTATTGCTCGAATCAAACAGGCCTTTACTTGGTGGCGAGTATGGAAGATTTGGGGACAGCAGCGAGTGGGTGTGAAACGGTACACCCATAAAGGACAAAAACCCAACACACTCTTTTTCCTTTTGTCTACGCACGTATGTAGCGGGTGAGATTGAACTCCAATTTATATAATAATCATAAAATAATAAAATAGTACTAATAATGTTTATACTTAAATTAATTACAGATAATAAGGGGGAACCCGAGAGTGGTGATGGTAGTATGTAATGATGGTGATGATGATGGGATAGATGGACGGTGGGGATGATGTGATGGGGCTAATTTAAAATTAAAAAGTAGTAATCATTGTTTCAGACTGTGGTCATGATTGACCACACGGGGGAGGCGTATGTTCCGATTCAATTAATTTTTTAATTCAAAATCTTATCTTAATACACACCACATAAATTTTGCACCAATTCACATCGAAAGTGTGCGGTGTTGAAATAATTCACCATGTGATATTTTTTTTTGAAAAGTATTTTAATCAAATAAATAATAAAAAATATTACATAAATTTTGATATGAGTTTATTTTTTATAGGAAAAATATATATGTAGTATTACTCTTATTCTTAAATAATATTAAAAAATATATATTTTTTATTTAAAAACAACCATCTGAATCCTTTAGAATGTGAGTTAGGAATTCGAGTCTTTATTATAATGTTTACTTGCAAACTTTTTATTTTCTTCTTTGAGGTTATTATTCTAACCGATAAAATTATTATATATTCATTATATAATCAATTTCAAAATTATTTGTTCATTTACTTTGAAACTAAGTAAATATATGTTTTTTTGTTCCATCAAGAAGGAATATGTCTACATGTTCAGAGAAAATAGAGTATACCACTCAAAGCACCTAACTTTCGGTGCTATTACTCAAAAATTAAGTCATTTTACTTATGAAGTTAATTAAACCAAAGTATTAATCAAAACAACATATTTATTAAATAATAGAACCTAATATTAGTATACCCACTTTTCTCATATTTTACTTGGTACTCTTGTTCTTATTTGAGAACCTCATGGCATGGTTGTGGATAAAAAAATTTGGAGGGTGGGGATAGGGTTAGGCTACTAATGATTGCTTGTGATCATATTATTATTATTTTTTAGTTGCTCCCTAACCCTGTTTATCCCATTTCATTTGGCATATTTGACTCTCTTCCACTATTTTTTTTCCATTCATATGCACCAATTTTTCAAAAGTTGTGGGTACATTCTAATAATTCTACAGCAAAATCTTATAAAGTTATGAATTTACTATTTTTTAAATAGTAAACTACACGGAGCAAAAATATTAGATCTCGTGAACGTAAGCGAGTCGTATGGTACAAATAGATCATGATAATAACATAAAAAGTTTTACAATAAATGCATTGAGGAGTCTCAGGGTAACGCAACATCGCAATGTTCATACCATGGTTCCATCAGGCATTTTTATTCTAATAACTGGTAAAAGTACAGAATTAACCGCAACTAAATCAGTTTCAGAAATGAGTTAAAGTTATTGAAAGAACGATTCGTTGGGTCACGAATAACAGCGAGTCATAACTCATCGTAGGTTAGGAATCTTCATTAGTATTTATCGTCAAAAATAAAAAATTCTAAATCATCACACTCGGGTGATTGAAAAATGATGACTTTTATTATAACCTAATAGTCACGATAAATTCTCTTTAAAGGAAAGGTGTGTCGTGCTTGAATTTTAACCAAAAAAAAAAAAGTAAAATAAACATTTTCTCGTGCGCCCTTTTTCACGCCGTTAGACTCTTTTTTAACGCCAAAAGTAAAGGAGAAAACGCAAACAACGTCTCGGTCTTGGGGTTGTGGGAGATGGTTAGAGTTGACTCAGTGAATAAAATTGTGAAAATAAATTTGCAATAAATGTGTGATTTATGTTCAATGGGTCCGTTGTTTCCACCGGTCCTCATGATTTACTCACGGGTCCGACACCTAACTCGCGTGACCATCCACCCATCCATCCACCGGTGCTTTGACCAAATTACCCCTTACTCCTCCTCCAATAATTAGGGTTTCGGTGCATTCTTATCGTGTCACGGTACGAAAATTTTCTTATCATAATATCTCAAGGTGAGGGCGTTTTCGAATCTGTCTTACAAATTTCATTGAGATAATTTAAATGTACGTAAGAAAAAAAATAAGAGAGACGTATGTCGATTTTTTAATTAGACGTTTAATGTTTAAAAGAGTTATATCTGTTCAGGTCTCTCGATAATTCTTAGCATAAGTAATAACTTAATATAGAACTGGATCATATGAAAATTGACATATCATTTTCTTTTCCTTTTTTTTTTTCGTACTCGTGTAATTTTAGATAGTAAAAATTTATAAAATGAACTCTCAACTTCAATTACTATGCTAACCCTGATACTTCTACAGAATCCTCATGAGTAGTAAGGACAATCAGGTAATTCTTGTGGGAGCACGCAGACATCTGGCAGCAGGGCACTAAAACCCAACAAGATTTATTTAGGAGAGGAGATCTTCTGATTCTGAAGTTGGGCGTGTGAAGGGATGGAGAGGGACCTGTTGTTTTTAATGTCGTTGGAAGGATGCGTCGCTCAGTCAATCAGACCTTTCTCCTGCACCCGGCGGCCTTAATAATGGCCACACATATTGAGAGATTCGGTAGGGGTTATTCGACTCCTTACAGGGGAGTGAGTCATGTGCAACAGGATAAATGAATTTTAAGTCGTGCGTGCTTACCTTAAAATAAAATGTTTTTATATATATATATATGTTATGTCATGCAAAATGATTTCAACGAAAGTATGCATTTCCGTGACATGTTTTCGTATAGATGAACATTTAATGAATACTTATGTTTTATAAATTATATGCATAGAAATAAATCTATACTGGATCCAAATCATTGTAATTTAGACAATGCTAATCATTCATTGAAAAAATTAAAAAATAGAAAGAAAAAGCAGGGATAAGATTATTTAAATTCATAAATTCATAACTTTTTAAAATTATAATAATCCTCATTCCCTACATTTGAGGAGATATGGAGAGTCGGGCTTCTAAATTCACAAATTTAGACCCTTTTTAAATTCGGGCAATTCTCATCCAAAACATTTTTCATGCTTCTCCAATGTCCTTTCCTCTCCATGTGTCTATAGGGTTCATGCAAGACCTTATCCTAATCATTAACGCCCTGCATGACACCAATAATTGCCGTTTCTGCCATACACTCATATTTTAATGGAAAGAAAAAAAATAAAAAAAAAATAGTAACAAAAGATGCAAAATGAAGAACTAGAAATGACCAACATTTCCAATTTGATCATTGAGAAGTCAAAGTCATCATTCACACTTATATGCGTTGACCTAGTTCTTAAGAATATAAAAAATTATAATGATTTAATTAATGAGATTTTACGAATCATCCTACCCAAACTCAATTTAGTTTTGGAATACAAACTCCCAAATTCTCTTAGCAGTCATCCTTTAAAAGTAAATTCACGAGCCTTGACCAACATTGAGTAATGCCATGGAGATTAGGAAATGATGATAACTCATTATTCATATGTATTCATTTGTGCTATGAATAACAGAAAAATTTAAATTATTGAACTGTTTTGAACATTTAGGTTCGATGAATGAGTGGTTTATATATAATGAAATTATATGAAAATTAACATTACGACCATATTATTCTGAGTTCATTTAATTTATAAATTTTAAATTTTAAAAAATAAATATCAAAAAATTAATTTGAAACGAAACAATAAATAACTTATCAGTTATAGTAAATTTACCGATCCCCCTAAAGGAAAAAGGGCAAAAAAATGAGCTTCTATTATTGGTGCATGGGATGACTTCATTTTAGGGGCAGTGGACCTAATAATTAATCCAGGGGGGCAAAATAAAAAAGAAAAAAAGAAAAAAGAAATAGACATAATAATTAAATCATAACTGAGCTTCGGTGAAACTGCACAAACCCCAGAATTTAATTGGCTCAAAGACTTTATGATCGCTACTGTTACTAACTTCATCTTGTGCGAGTGATTTGACTTGAGTCGAGCCGACCAACGCGCGTGAAACCGAAGCGCCTGCAGCGCGAGTGAAAAAGGACTTTTACGTTGGCTCAGACAGTGACCCGGCAACTGGCGTCGGGTCGGGTCAACAGTTGAATCAAATTTTATTCTCACAATGTTATGGATGTTTTTTTTTAATTTTATTTTTATTTATTTTTGTAACTCATCACGCTCATTCAATTTTGTTCTACTTCCGTTTTCAACATATGCTCGAAAGAAGAAAATGAATTGAATCACATTTTTGTTTCTTTTTATTTTTCCTTGCGTTGTTCTTATCATGTGTTTGACCAAATTAATTACTGTATTTATAAATGTATGGACCAAATTAATAGAATTTCAAAGTAAAAGTTAGACACGTTATCACAAGCTAATTATTGGAAAATTTTCGAGTTGACTAAGAGCCTTTTCCACTGGATCAAACTAAATTTAAAAATTATTCTAATATATATATATATAATGGATAACTTTAGACCATCCATGCACATGGTTTTAAAATCAAACTGGCAAGTGGGTCCCATAATTATCCTCAAATTACACAATATTGGAATTGAACATGTTGAGAAGAAAGGAGGAGAAGAAAGGCAAGGCTCATTGAATTTAGTACGTAGGAAATTTTCCTAGTCTAAAACACAAAAAATTAAAAAAGGAGATACATTAATTTTCATATAATTTTATTTCCATCGAGTGTTAGTTTATAATGAAAGTTATATTTAGATTCATATAATTGAAAGGTTTATATATAAAATAAAATTATATAAAAATTGATATTTACAGATATTTTTTCAAGTGCATTCGATTCACATAATTGAAATTTACAGATTAACTAAAATTATTGACCAAAAATAAAAACATAATATAAATTATAAAAAAAGAGGAGGAAAGAAATAATAAACAAGAGGCCTTTCCATCCTAGTGGCATTTATAGAGTGCCGTATATTTTTCAAATTTTAAACATATCAAATTTATTAAAATTTTTAAAAAGTATTACTATTTATAAAATAACAAGTTTAAAAATCGATGAGGATTTTGATAACGATCTTTAATCAATAGATTGCGAGGTACATGTTTTCGGGACGTAAATGGGGAGAAGCCCGATTGGAGTGCACTCTCTCCCAACTCCCTAGTGGGCCTGTGTGTGTCGCCGAGCGTTACAACATAATAATTACAGTGTCCAATGGATCACATAGAATACCCCCCACGCCCCCTTCTCTCTCTCTCTCTCTCTCTATAAAGGCCCTTTCCCCCACCCACGCACCGCCTTCCCTGTTTCCAATCTCCCACAGGCCCCAGATCGATCTCTCTCTCTCTCTCTCTCTCGCTCTCTCTCTCTCTCTCTCTCTCTCTCTCTCTCTCTCTCTCTTGGAGTTGAATCGATGATGGAGCTGGGCCTGAGTTTGGGAGACGCAGCTTCGAGATCGGCTGCGCCGTCGTATGGATTTGTGAAGGAGGGGGATCCACGGGGGCGGGAGAAGGTGAACGCCGGTAGTGGGAATCCGAAGAAGAGGGGTTTAGGGTTTTGCATGGCCTTGGCCATCGGCTCTTCTTCTCCACCGCCGCCCGAATCGCACCAAAAACAGGAGCAGAATGAAATCCATGGCGATGATGATGATGATCAGAGGGTTTCTCCGGAGCTTCATCTTCTTCCTCTCCGTCCTCCTCCTGGTAATAATAATCATAATAATAGCCTATTTTGGAGCAAAAAGAGCATATATTTAGAACTAATTATTTTTTTATATGTATCAAAGAAAGGCAGTTCTAAGATTCGGTGTGCTTAGTTCCTTCGATTCCTATGAATAAAATAAAAAAGGATAAAAGCCCAACAAATTTATCACTCATCAGTTTCTTTTTTTCTTTTTTTTTTTTTTTGTGTTGGGGAAGACAGATTAATTACTTATCTTTATTGGGTTTGTTTTCTATGAGCTTTAATTGGGATTAATGGTTTCTTTTGTGTGGTTGGGTGTGGGGATGAATCATAATTAAACAGAAGGGGGATTGAGGGGGTTCGACGTGAACAGATTCCCTCCTCCGGCGAATACTCGTTACCCACCGGAGGAGGATGAATCGGGCGCGGCGGCGGGAGCTGCCACATCCCCCAGCGGCAACAGCGCGGCGACTACGACGTCGTTCCCCCATCAGATGGATTTTTTCAGGAGCTTTGATCCTAAAGTGGGATCCGGGGCCCACACCACCGCCACCACCACCAACAACAACAACAAGAGGGTGGCGGCAGCGATGAGGGGAGGCTCCTCATCGTCGGAGGCCGCCGACACGGCTGATACGGCGGCTCCGGCGGCTTGTAGTTCCCGAGGAGTGAGCGATGAGGAGGACCATAACGGTCTGATGAGCGGTAACAGTCAGAAGAAGCTCAGGCTTTCCAAAGAACAAGCTGGTTTTCTTGAAGACAGCTTCAAGCATCACACTACTCTCACTCCAGTAGGTTCTTCACTTCCTTTCAAGATAAAGAAAATACTTATTTTCTTCTTCTTTTTTCATTTACGAAAAAAAAAATGAAAATACTTACTTTGATTTGTGGGTAAAAGTGATTAAATGATTTATGCGGTGCCACTTTTGGTTTGAATTTAAAAAATATGTACTTTTCCTAAAATTATTTATCAAAATAACATGGTTTTGAAACGAGTGAACTGATTATTTTCCCTTTTTTTATTGAAATTATTATACGAGAAGAAGCAAAAGCTAGCACTTGCAAAGCAACTTGACCTTCGTCCTCGCCAAGTAGAAGTCTGGTTCCAGAACAGAAGAGCCAGGTTCGAATATAATTATTTATAATTCGAGATTTTTTATAAAAAAAAACTCTTACTGTATCGAATTACACTAATCTCACGTGACTTGTATTTCAAAATGACGTTGTTTTGAGTAAATTCGAGGCGTGTGTGTTGGTTCGACGTAGGACAAAGCTGAAGCAGACGGAGGTGGACTGCGAGTACCTGAAGCGATGCTGCGAGACGCTGACGGAGGAGAATCGGAGGCTGCACAAAGAGGTTCAAGAGCTGAGAGCCTTGAAGAGCACTCCCAATTTCGATGTTTCCAACCCCTTCTCCATGCACCTCCCCGCAACCACCCTCACCATGTGCCCCTCTTGCGAGCGCACCTCCGCCGCCGCCGCCACCGCCGCAACAACCTCCGCCACGACCAATGTCGCCTCTAAATCTAACGCGTTCTCCCCCGGCACCAGGCTCAGGTTGCATTAGAGATATTGTCATTTTTACTATTATTTGGTTTATTGTGATGGGGGGGATCACATGTTGTTGTTGATGGGGTTTCATTATTTCATATATTCCTCTGGGTGTTCATGTTTTTGGTCTTCTTTGTGGTATTGTGGAGGAGCAAATTATGTTGATGAATAGTTTCAGAAACTGAGTAAAATCAATAGAAAAAAGAAATGTGGAATATTTGGTTGGGGTTGTCAAAAGCACACATTCTCTCTTCTTCAATGATGGTGGTTCATGAATTATTATTATTATTATTATTATTGTTTTCGTTCCTATTGCGGTGGTCCTTGAATCATATGACCAATGATGTCGGTCAAGGTCTTCTCTCCGAACGATTAATGTGAATGCATTGCAAAATTGTCATGGCATTATATCATTTGCGACACAATCATATCAATGATTTTTTAAGAAAAAAAATTAGTTTTTCTTTATATTTTTCATAAGAATTATGTGCACAGAATTAATACATAATAGACACAGGAAGTGTAGGATTTGCTTTATCGATACTGCTATTGTTTTTCGATTCATACGTACTCATTTTGTGGACAAATTTATGTATATATATATATATATATATATAAGAAGTCAATTGTTGAATAGATTACGGCTTGAACGTTGGAAGGGGGTGGTGCTTTTGGCAAAAGGGTCTTTTGAGTGAGTTTTCTTTCTCAGTTTTCAATGATTCATTCAAACCAGCATTGATGAGGCGTGGGGCTCATGGTGTTTCATGGAAAGTGAAGGAGGTGAGAAAATGATGATTGTGGTCATTGAGTTCATATGACCCCAAAGTGGGGCAACTAAATAAATAGTTGGGGGGGACAGGCATGGAATTTTAATGACTGTGTCCCTTAAAGAGGGTACCCCCCCCACCTTTACAATCCTCTTCCCAATTATGACTGCACACGAGCCAAGTACAATGCTCATACACACATGCGTGAATGCTCCCTCATAATAATAATAATATTTAAAGAAGTTTAATGTTTCCCCTTCCCGTCTTTTTCTCTTTTATGTCCATCCTTTTGTGGGGTTGGGATGGGTTATTACAGGGTTTTAATAAAACGAAAGACAGTCGACTTTGTCTGCATTAAGCGCAGAAAATGCACGTTATTATCTGTTATTACATGATTATTATGCGTACGCTGAAAATCTTAATCGTTCATTCAACTTTTAAACTTAACAATTCGCAAGCTGTAACATTTTGGGAAGTTTAACTTCAAATACATTTGATAAGTTTAAAACTTAAATAAATGATAGAAGATTTCTTGTGTACGCATCGTGACCATCTAATGCCTAACCTCAGCATGTATTTGTCGCCCTAAATGCATATGAGTTCGTCCACTATTGTAGAGCCAATACGGCAACCATCCAATGACTCACTGAAAGTGTACCATCCAATGACTTACTGAAGGTGTATTTGTCGTCCCGAATGCAAACGAGTCCAATGTACGACACGAATCCCTTATATTCTGTGGCCAATGAAGGGTCATTGAAAGTCCACCAATGCATGCCCAAATATTCTATAGATCAAACCACCAAATTCCGGCATAAGACACAAACACGAGTTGGCTATTCTGGTGGCAATTATAAATTTCAAAGTGTGTGACGATAAATGTCACCAACATCACCAAACCTTAAAGGTTTTTATTTTTATTTTTGTAGTTGATAAGTCAATTTTAGTTTATGGTGTTGTGACTTGTGCTTGTTTGTTTTCATCCTCTTAATTTAGTCTGGTTTTCAATTAATAAAGTTATCCAAAATTAAATATTGTGAGGTACCTTTTTTTCTAATCGCTAGCACTTATCAAGGTAATCACTAAAATACAAGAACATCTTTAAAATTTTATAATAAAAATAAATTTCACTAAGTATCATTCCATTTATCTTCACAATTTTGTAAATATTTTAATAAAATTTTAAGGTATAATAAAGCAATAACGCTATTCATACCTGAAAAAGTAATATCACTTAAATCCTATCACTCACATGCAGAGGTAGGGCTACACATATTACAACTAGAGTAATATTATATGTACATTATTCACATAACTTTCACACCGAAAGTGACTACGTGACAAAATATGTGCGGTCATGTATTGTTATTCGATCAAAATATCACTCAAAAAGGGCCACACATATCTAACACGTCACCTTTTCAATGTCAAGAATATACATGTAATATTACTCTTAGGACTATGGGGTTCACCCTCACATGTGAGTGACTGGATTTTGGTGATATTACTTTTTCGAGATAAGCAACATTGCTCTTAATGAAGGTGTGCAGAAGTGGATAAAGTGTTTCAAAAATTTCAACTTATTAAACTTCAACCTACCCCTAGTATTTCAAAATATTTTGTAGATATTAGGTTTAATGTATGTGTACTTAAAAATTTAATCAAAATAATATTATTTTGAGGAATTATGTAGTGATTCCTCTCACCTTATCATTCTCAAATATATTATTGTGTGTGTATACATTTTATGCCAGTTTGCTTTTGGTGCGTTGAAGAGGAGCAACACACGTTATTATGAAAAGTGGGCCACAATAATGTGCTTATTAGTGTTAATTTTAAAGCTTATGGAAAAAACAACAATTTCAACAGGAATGTAATAATATAAAACTGTCTTATAAAAGAATTTTTTTTTTTTTAGTAATATATAGAGCCGACCATGGGCCCCACTAGACTCTTGTTGGGGGAGTAGAAGGACCTAATCACAAAATGGAAAGTTAAAAAAACCCTTATTATATGTCAGCCAATGATTGGTATGCTCCCTTTCTAGTGTCCAACTCAGAGATTGCAAAGTTATCTTCTTAAAATTCAATATTCTATTAATAATATTATTATCTAACCTCAGATTTTGATGGGAGAGGAACCCACCCACCCACCTTTTTCATTTCTTTTTTTTTTTGTTGCATTTGCATGTAAAAAGGGGAAAAAAAAAAAAAGGGAGAGGGAGAGAAAATATTTGGTATACATCGACCTTAATAACGTAAGGTTTACGTATAATTACTTTTTCTCTTATTTAACATATTATATGTATAACTGTAATTATTATGATAGGTGTAAATCTTACATTATCGGATGTGTCCAAGGACTATGCGAGGATATGTGAAATTGTGGCATCACATTGTTTTTGGTGGGGGAACAATCAAAATCCATTTTATCAGTTATGTTATCATGAATTAGCATTTCATGATGTACATTTCATCAAAATAATGTTTTGATGTACATTTTTAAAATTTCAATCTTATTGATTGAATGAGCATAGAGGAGCAAGATTCTATGCTAATTTGAGTACATTTCATCATGTATTTGGTTTTCATTACTATTACGAATAACTAAAAGATTTAAACCGTTTAACTGTTTCAAATATTTAAATTCAATGGATGAGAGGTTTATACGTAACGAAATTATATAAAAATTAACTTTGTATCTTGAAAATTGGTTGTCAATCCGTTAGGCTTAAATTTGATAATTGGACTTGTAGTTCCATAGTTCCTCAATTCATCCGTATACAACTTTTTGGACATCTCATGACATAACTTTATGTTTGCAAACGTAGACTCATCTAACTCAGGATGTCATCTAATCATGAGATGAACAGTAACTGTATTGTTAAATCTCATGATAACTTATATGCTTATGTAACGAAATAACTATTATGATGAACCAAACATGTCCTAATGCGCGCGTGTTTCTTATTGCGGGCCCACAACCGGTGGCACATAATTCATTTGTGTACCATAAGGTGTGAACAGAAGTTGGTTGGGGAGCCGGAAGAGGAACAAAATCACATAAACTGTGTGTTGTTCGTGGGGGGAAAAAAAGAGGGTTGGGATTGTGGGGGGGTGGGAGTGGTGGTACCATCTTTTCCACACGCAACAAAATAATGATTTAGAATTTGAAAGTTAAAACTTTCCTCCCACTTGAAATTTTTAAATGATTTTTATTTAAATTCCACATTCTTATCCCTTGAATACCGTTTGTATTTTTATTTTCATTTTCATTTTGTCCCTGTTGAGATATTCTTTGAATACCTTGGACAAGGGGACAAACTCAGAAACTACAAAGAAAATGGTGGAGAGAGTAGTTGGCATGTCAGCACAATAAATTTTTTCCTCTTTGAATTTAAGCCTGTAATTGAATATTACACTACTCTTCTACTTTTGGTTTTTTTTTTTTTCCTCCTTTTTTGCTTGTATTTGGTTCATGATAAATAGTTGTTCCATTTGTGGTTCATTCTCATGGAATTACTCCTATTTCTTTTGAGCAAAGAACATTCATCCTGTTCACGACCCATAGGAACAACCATATTGTTTTTATTCTACTCTCATTGAACGACTCTTCTATTCCCACAAACCAAACACACCACTAATAGGTACTTATCAACCCAATTGGAGAGGAGCGCAGTGTCCTCATAAAGAACAAGAAGGAGAAGGAGAACGAATACAGACATTATGCAAAAAATAAGCTTAAAGCAGTACAGGGTCAACAAACCACATATAGCAAATGAACATAACGAGCAACCTTTACAAGGACAGCAGAAGTTCTTGTTCAATAGAATAGGAACGTGCAGTGTAAACGGCACTTTCTAATATTCCAGAAACTAAAGCAGGCCTCGCAATAATCGACAGAAAAGCAGGATCATTGCTATTGCATGTTCCGTGCCCGTAAAATGTCGAATGACCATAAAACTACGAAGAACTTGAACTGCTTCGGCTACTGTACTAAACCATGTATGATCAGCTCACCTTGCTTTCAGCACTTTCTAATATTCCACTGGTTTGAGTTTTTTTACCATGTTCTTGGGCTTCGCGGATATTGCATCTGCAGCACTGGTATGACTTCTGTATAGGCAGGCTCATGCCAAATCATGTGAGCGTTGATTGACTTCCAAGCCGCTTAATCGTTTCTGTTACGCTTGTGGGTGAAGAAGACCAGCAAGCCTAGTTTCGTACCTTGCAACATGCCATAACCACTCTCCCTTGATCTGCGACAAAGATTTCATGGTACCTAAGTTAAGACCTGTTTATGGCTTAATCAAAACAACAACAAACTAAGTCTTAGTCCCAAGAATTTAAGGTGTACTACATGGAACCAAAACAAGAAACTACACTGGATCGTTGAAATGAACATATGCTTCCGACGAATCTCTCGTTTTGGTTGATATGGCATTGGCTACGTGGAGCACATAAAGGAAGAGTTCACATTTATGACTTCATCATAAGCTATTGGGAATAGTCGAGAACGAGGCAAAAAGTCAATTCCCCAGCAAACCAAGCTGCATGCTTTCATGCATAAAGTTGTTTCCTTTTTTCCTGTTAGAAGGCACAAAGGGGGCGCTACTGAACCAGAGGAAAAAAAAATTAAAAAAATCGAGTTTTCCTGACAACACTTGAGATTTCCAAGCTGTTTTAGGACTGGCTGATTATCGTTATGAACAACATCAATTCCCTAGCAGCTAAGCCACTGATCTACGTTTGAAAAACAATTTCTCGGCAAGAGACTTCACAATTTTACTGGGACGCAATGGGGGCTAGGGGGCAGGGTACTTGGGAGGGGGTTATCTCTTATTAAGCAGCCAATTAACCACAAGTTATGAGGATAAAAAGAGATCAAATGTCTTAGCCAATGTCTACTGATTGTGTGCGACATAACATTTTCCTCAACCTCAAGAGCCCCTCTATAAATCCCATCGACTTAAAATAATGCTATATCATGTTAGAAAGTTCAACTATTCTGTGAGGTACATATTTTGCAATAAACGTGAATCTGGGATTGAACTCCTCAAGGGTTAAGGCCCCTCAAGTGTTTTTAGTTCAGTTACATCATGCATCAAGACAAGAGCCTCAGTAGCGTAATGCAACTATGCTGGATGGCATAAAAATGTCGACTTTAACTAGAGCTGGAGACTTTGATTCTGATTTTAATGAAAGATAACATTATTCAATGAATGAGAAATGGGGGCACAATTGCCCCAAATACTTTAGAGAGCAACTAACCGTGCTCAAGTCCTTTTAGCACACATGATATGTCTCTACAACTGTGTAGGTGAATTCTCAACAGATTCTTCATCCTGGAGGCAGATCAAACCAAAACCAATTGACATATTTAATCAAAAGAAACATCATACAAGCACGGAGATAGAAAGAGGAAAGGGAGCAACTGGCAGTATCATTCAAGACTGTTGCAATTAAGAACCCGGAAAGATGTCATCCCAACCCTCCACCTCCCTCCTCAAATAAATAAATAAATAAAACATATTGTATTATGGGCTTAATACAATGAAGGATAGTAAGGAGCATTTTACCGTGGGTAAGTTGTGACTCTTTCAGGAAAAAAAAAATCAAATTTCAGGAGATTTGAATAGAATTTCAGAACAGGTTCAGATTCCTCAAAACAAAGTTTTCATAGCTCCAGCTCTTTCCGTTTGTACTGTTTCGACATGTTGGTGAGAAAAACTCAAACTAGCATCCATTCTCATTCCAAGAATAGGTTCACTTCAACTTGACCAGGACAGGCAGCATCCATTCTCGTTCCAAGAATAGGTTCACTTCAACTTGACCCGTAGGTATATAACTAGCACTAGTGCAACAATTGTGGCCCAAGAAATGAAAAGGAAAAAAGAATACATACATGTAAGTATATTCAATTGACCAAAAGAAAAAGAATGCTTGCTCACTTTTCGATAACCGACAATTGCAATGACATCTTGATCCCTGCAGAAAGCAAGGAACTGTCATTACCGTAATACCATGTCACATATGTAAAATCCATAGTTAATATTTACGTGATAGGAAATAAAAAAGGAAAGCATTGCAGAATGTAAAATTACCTCAAATTTTTATGGCCATAGCAGTTGGAAACAGAGGATGGGGAGGATGCAACCTAATATAAAGAAGACTTAGAAACTTGTTGGACAAAATTTTAATACACAAACATTAGAGCACCAAATTAGGGATGAAAAGAAAGAAGCAGGAAACACGGATGAATTAAAGCCCTCAGTTTTGCCTCCAGAAAGCTGACGGGAAAAGTTTATTCACCAAAAGGCATACCGGTAATCTCTTTGCCAACTTTTCTTCCCTTACTTACATGCTATAAATATGACAGCATGCACCTTGAAAGCCCTCTTAAAATCAGCGTATAAGATAGGGATCCCATAGAAGCTCAGATGCAACGTTAAAATCAATCAGAGTAGATAAAAACTACACACAACCACTAATTGCAAAAGTGCAGCAACACGGACTTTGTCAAATGCTTTCGCTAAACTTCACTAGGGTATATGTAAATGCCCAGCTCACTTTCAGAAATTTACCAAACCATTGACAAAACCCAACAAATAAAGGAAGAAAGAAAGGGGGTCTCATCAACGGTACAGGCCGAGACTGCGGACCCGAATGGGGAGGAAACTCGAAGGGCCGGATCTGGAACGGAAACCCCACCAAGGGTCGACGCAATGGGGGTCGGATAACTGGTAGAGGATGGGCTTAGGAGGGTGCTACTGGGGTTTTTCTTACTGAAATTAGAGACCCTTCCTCCTCTCATCTTCGGAGGTGGGCTTGTGAAGGGACGGTTGCTCGCAGTGGTGGTTGTGGGGTTTGCGTCGGCGGCGGCTGAGGGGGAGGGAGATCGAGGATCTGGAGGGAAAGAAGAGAAACCCATTTCGATGGGGTATATAGCGGTTGGTTTGGGAGCTATGATTTGAAGATCAATGACTCTCTCTCTCTCTCTCTCTCTCTGAGTCTGGATTTTCGTGGGAGTTTCTGTGTTTCACTCTTTCACTGTGAAGAAAATGTGAGACGGTTGAAACAGAGACTGCGCGCACAAATTTAATTCCGCCCCGCCCAATTCCCGGCTTTCATTTTCCTGATTCTTATTATCCTTTTTGGTCCCTCAAATTTGAGGTGACGGTTACTTTGGTCTCTTGTAATTGAAAGTGCTCTATTTAATCCCTAACGTTTTCTCAAAATGTCAAATTTGATCTTCACGGTTTTTTCTCTTTCCTCATTAGAACATGCCAGAATATCATTACAAGTGGAGGAAAAATGTATTTTCTAATCTCAATTAGTTGAAAACATATTGAATTTTAATTATGTTTAAAATTATTTTTCATTCAAATCTTACGATTTCATCAATTAAGAGATCAAACTAGCCATTAACTTGTAAGACCGGATATATAGTTTTCACTGATTTATTACGCATTACACCACTTTATTCTCAGAGCAAATTCGCAAGACAACATTGTCTTAATTTTATGAGAGACTGATAATATAATAATAGTTTTATTGGGATAAAGGATTTGGAATTAAGGGTAAGAGATTTGAGAGGGTGGATGCAAAATCCCTTATCTATGAGTTCAATGGAGGAGAGAAAGTAGGATCTATACTTCCTTTCCGTTTTCCTCATGTAGTCCGTGGGGCAATTTTCTCATACTTTTTTTTAGGTATTTTAAAGCATTTTGAACGGTGTTGATAGAAATTGTACTGACCTCCGACAGTACTACTTCTCCTAAAAGTAATTACTGTTAGGAAAGACACAAATCCCTAGCGTTATAGTGAGTTTAAACACACACGAGTGCCCACGGTTTGATTATGACTTAACCAATCTTGTGCCTCCACCATGGGACGATTGATGCTATATATAACCCAACGATCTCCTCTTCAACATTTGTTCCCGTTGGCAATCAAACCCGTGACCTCGGCTCTAATATCACTTGCAGGATCTCAAGCGCTACCACTTCTCTCAAAAACAATCGCTGATATGAAAAGCGCAAAATCTATCCTTATAATGCATTCAAGTATACACGAGAATCCACAATTTGATTGTGACTTGACCAATGACATGTTCATTTTTATAAGATTTTGATATGTAAAACTATAGGTAACAATCATAACGCATGACTTGCCCCTCTCACTCATATTATATCCTGACTCGACTCCACCTGCTTAAAAGTTTGACTTGCCCATCTTGACCTGTCACAAGCCTAACTCATCAAATTATCATTTTTAATTAGTTTTTATTTATTTATATTTTTTTGGTTTAAAATTTTAGTTATTGTCGAATATTGAATAGCTTATGAAAATAAGAAAAGAAATGTAAGTTGTATCAATAATGCCAATCGTTTACTCGCCAACCCGCTCGACCCACCCATATGATAACTCAACCCAACCTGTTCATAATCTTGACCCGCACTTAACCCGCTTGTCTTGATTGGTGATTGTATTGACCCCTTGCTTGAGCCACCAATTTGCCCCCTCCATATAAAACCAATTCACACCATGCATTGAATCCGTTCATCCAAACCTGTTCCTTCGAATCATCCCATTCATCCTATCAATTTTCTATGTTTAGGATGAGTAGGTTTTTCATATTCAAAAATCATAAAAATCGACATGCTTATTTATTTTTGGATGTTATTTTTATTTGCACCGTTAACACTGTTTAAAAAGATCTCAACAAATTTTTAAAAAATAGGGAAACTGCACCATGCAAGTGGGAGGGGATCGGCATTGAGTTTCAAGAAAGTGTGAGAGATATGGAAAGAATTGGGAGAGTGAAAATCCCAATGATCTCATTTAATCTTCCCTTATAGACTCTCAATTAGGGAAAAAGTATCCTATCTTTTATTTTTCCCCACTTCCTTCAAAATATTCTCTCTCTTTTCTTTTCCCTCTTAAAACTCTGAATCACGGTGTAAGCTTTGAAGAGTAAAATTATTATTTTTCCTATAAATTGCCTCTATTTTTTATTTTTGTCATTCCTCTGGCTAGGAAAATCTAATTCAAAATCCTCTGCAAACTACACTATTGAATCTCCCAGCCCAAAGAAGAAGAAGAAGGAGAAGATGATGATGATGTAAGCTTCTGTAAAGCTCAGTGAAGAAGATGACCAAAACCCTCTGACGAGAGCTAAAAATTCCCGTCTCCCTCTTAGGAATTCCCATTTCGATCAGCAATTTCTGCAGGAGACTCCAAGGACCTCACCTTAACCCTCGCCACCTTCTTCCAATCCGGCCCCTCCCTCGAGCTCTCCCACCGCCCCGACGACTCGTTGAACCCCTTCACCCTCGGTTTCAAGGCCGGGATCGGACGCTTCGGCTTGCCGATCGACGCCCCCCTCACGATCGCGGCCTGATTTTAGTCTCCGCCGTGACGGAAACCCTATCCTCCTCGTCAAATTCAGGCCTCGGATCGCGATTTCTCCACCGGAAACTCCTTCAGATCGTCACGATCATTATGCGTAGCTGAAAATATTCTTATGATTTATTCAATTTTTATCTCGATTGCCCAAAGCTTACTGTACCCTGATTTATAGTTTAGTAGATGGTTGGGCTATATGAAACATAATTTTAAAATTAGAGTGTAAAATGCAGTAATTGAAAGTCTAGAGGAAATTTTGAGACTTTGTGTAATTCTCTAGGTTGTTTTATTTAATGCTAATTCTCTAGTTGTTTTATTTAATGCTATAGAAAATGTTTATTGAATTGAATAATTTTAAAATCATAAATTGGTTAGTAATTTTATCATTTTTTTTGAGAAAATTGCACTTAACCTTTCGTGCGATTTCACCGAGTCGCAAGGAATCCTCTTAGAGTTTGAAGATCAATAGTTAATAGTTAACCTCCCTGTGCTTTCATTAAAGTTGAAAAATTTTACTTTTTCATTAAAATTAATAATTTGTGCATTCAAAGTGTTATAAAATAATGAAATTAGGCTTTGATGTCTCCAATTTTTTTAGCCAAACTCTTTAATTCTATTGAGGTAGAGGTATTTTGGGATGCTAAAATTATTTTTCACCATTTTACAATACTTTTCCAAAATCCTTAACTTTAATGGAAAAATTATTTATCGCAACTTCAATGAAAGCGCAGGGAGGTAAAGTGTTTTGATTTTCCGACTACATGGGGATCTTTCTCAAATTTCTTCATTGGATTGCTTTAAAGAGGGTGTCTGGTTGCCATGTTGTATTGAGTTCAAAATTGTGTTTTGTTAAATTTAATTTTGCGTAAAACATGTGTTTTGCTGCACAAGCTAAAATTAGGCAAAATAACTAAAAAAAACATGAATATACCGATGGTGAAAACTTGGGTAAGGATACTTGTACGAGATCAAATTATCAAATTGTGCATACGAGCCATATTGTGAATCCATATGGCTTCGGTGAAGCACTGTAATGAGCCTTATCTATAAAGGCGTTGTGGCCATGAATTCAAATGAACAAGGGATGTAATAAACGTAAATTTAAAAATAGTTGAGTCATATTAAATTTCTGGCATATTGGTAAAAAAGAAATTCCTAAATTGTTTCATTAATCCAAGTTTAAGTCATAAATAAGAAAATTAAAATTTTAGGATTTAAATAAAAAAGTGAAAAATCTGAATTATTTTCACCATTAGATTTTTTTTTTTAATAGGATGTAAAATGACTTAAACTATTAGGGTGTTTTAAATATTTTGACTACAACTATGAACCGTTTTGAGAAAAGTTGTTAACACTTTACCGTTTGGGGCAAGGCAGCAATGTGAAGGAATGTTATTGGAAAGTCATTCTAATAGGATCCTACGGATTCACCGAATAATGTCAGACACCACTCATTTAAAAAAAGAAAAGAAAGTGATAGATAAAAAGAAAAAGCCAAAGATCATGATCACTTAAATTTAAAATCTCATAGAATTATGAAATTAAATAATTTCATTTATTTACTATAAAAAAAGTAAGGAGAGAAACTAGATCTGAAAAAAAAAAGTGATTGAAATTATTTAAATTGATGAATTTATGACTTTTTAAATTAAGATGATTCATATTTCTGCACTTTCATATTTTTTGAAGTATTTGAATTTGACTTGCCTTAAAATCTTTTTGTCGCTCGAGTGGATTGATATTCGAGAAATTTTGATGTATTTTTCTTATAATATATAAAATATATTTTTGATAAAAAATTTATAATCGAGTCCTGCTTGAGCTTGACTGAGTTAAGGTGGTTGAGTCAAATTCGAGTAAAGGAAAGATGTACTCGATGGGGCTCGAACCAAACCATTTTGCATGGAATCGAAAATGAAATATCCAGTCCGACCCGGGAATCATAAAACCGCAGAAAATTCCGCCCGACCGGCCCATACTCGGGTTCAGTTAGTAGTTTTTCCCTTGCGTACGCACCGTTACATTGTTTGGACTCCTCCCCAGTTTTCTCATGGGAGCCGTGCGTTTTACAGTTTTACCCCCCTAAAAGGAGCAAGCGACAGCCGTTGTCGGGGGCATTTTCGTCAATCGGTACAGAATTCCGTGAGGAGGGGTAGACGATGGAAAATTCGACACAAGCTCAGGGGCTATGTGGTCATTTCAGATCAGAAAACGAGCTCTCATCGGGCACCTCCGATGGTCCTTTCTATTATTTATTATTATTACTATTTTTTTTGAAGAAACAAAATAAGATTTAATATAGAATCTCAGAAACAGAGCGAAAATAAAGAGAAGAGGAATGCGAGGAAAAAGGAACCCTAATTTTTTGAAAGGAAAAATGGAGCCATGAGGAGGAGGAACAGAGCTCGAAGATCGCCGGCCATGGCGGAATCTGAAATCGCCGAGGATAAGGAGATGTGGAACACTGGGGAGGAGCTCTTGTTAGCGTGCGCCGTCAAGCGCCACGGCGTCAACAACTGGGACTCCGTCGCCATGGAAGTCCAGGCTCGAACCTCCCACCCCCTTACCCCTCAGAACTGCGAGCAGAAGTACGCAGATCTCAAACGCCGATTCATGGATCCCGCCTGCCGCGGCGGCGGCGGCGGAGAGACCGATTCCGGCGATCCGGACCTGCTTCGATATCCCATGGCTCGATGAGTTGCGGGAACTCAGAGTCGCGGAGCTTCGACGAGAGGTTCATCGCTATGACGTTTCGATCCTGTAAACCTCCTTTTTATGATATAGATCTAAGAATCGATTTTCCTAATTTTTGGTTTTACCGGGTGATCCGTCTTTTGTGCGTGGATCTGAGAAGTTCAGATCGGTTTTTGAACAGGTCTTTGCAGTTCAAGGTCAAGAAATTGAAGGACGATCGGGAGTTGAGTTCTAAGGAGGAGGAAAATAAAGAGGAAAAATCAGATCTAGAGAAGGATCCCCAAGAAGAGAGGCTCGACGGCGGGGAAAAGAACGGGGCGGGAGGTTCGCCGGAGCTCCTGAATCAGGAAGCCGCTGATAAATCACTTTCCGGCGAGGAGAACCGGTCCTGTAACGAATCGAACTCGACCGGTGCAAAACGCGAGGATCCGAACGCCGGTTCAGAGGACGCGGGGGATGAGCCGGAGCTCGTTGAAACCGGCTCAGGAGAGCCGGATCCGGAGTCGTTCAAGGGGAGCACCGACACGAAGAGAGCCGAGTCCGGCGGCGGCCAGCTGGGTGACGCGGCGGCAGCGGAGTCGAAGGGGAGAGGAGGATGGGACGAAGGAGAGCAGCGACGTGCAGAGCTCGGCTAGTCTGACGAGGAGACGCCGGCGGCGAGAGAAGAGGGGAGTCGCCGCCGTGTGTAGCAGCGGCGAGGAGCCGGAGGCCGACGGCAGATCTCCAGAGGCGATGATGACGAGAGATTCCGTTGAATCAGAGCCGTTGGTCTCGCTGCTGCAGTTTATCCGGTCCCATGAACACAGCTCCTTGTTCGAGCACCCACTCCAGAGCCAGGTAACCATTCTCTTTTCCTTCTCTTTCTTTTTTCCTCAATTAAAAAAAGAAAAATGAGTTTAATTACCTTTTTAACCTCTTAAACTATTAATGAGACCTTTAAACTTATTTATTCGTCACATATTCTCTTATTTTCACGAGAAGATGTACGTACACATAACTGAAGACGACGTGATTTTAGGCCTTATGTGTCTCTTTCAAAAAAATCCAAAGGCACATATATTAGTTTTTTCCCTAAATTTATATATTATATTTTTATAAAATATTTATTTCATTTAACTTTACGAATTAATTAAGTGATTAGATTTTTTCAAAACGATAGTTACAATGATAAAAGAATTGAATTTAAAAAACACTTAATCATCGATTTAATCGTATATCTTAAGAAGATGAGATTAATTGTTAGTAATTTTATAGTTTGAAACTTTAAATATCCAAATTAAAATTCTAGCGAGGAAACCGAGATACCTAATGTTCAAGGGGGTAAAACAAAAAAAAAAAAAAAAAAACGGATGGAGATCTATTTCAAGGGGGGTAAAAACAACGATAAAACAAAATATTAAAATTCAAAACTGTGATTAGGGGTATCAAAATCGTAACAGTAAGATCTAGCGGTATGACTGATCACGCGGCATTGATTAGTTTGGCAGATCGTACTCATTTGTTTGTTTATTGGGCATGCTCGTGGGCCCACTTTTAGTTTTTATTAATAATAAATAAATCGGGAAACATGGTCAATGAATTGCTCCTCCTTGTTTTTTTGCACTCCTTCATATTTTTTGGGAAAATTTAGGGAAAAAAAAAAAGAAGGAACATTTTTTACGGTCCACCAGACATAATTTGGAGGGTTTGGATTTCCTTTAATGGGAAATATTGGGACAGTATGTAGATACTTCTAAATCAGAATTTCTAAAAACATTTTTGGAGGTATGTTTAAATAATTTTAATGGAGAACAACTTATAAAACTAGGGCTCGCCTATTCTGGTATGAGCACTATATCTAATTGCGTGCGCTTGTGTCATAAAATATGAAGTCTAGATAAAAAAAAAAAAAGAAAGAGTCTCAAATTTAAAATTATTTAATAAAAGAGGGTCATTTTATGATTTTTTTTAGACTTGCCTGTACTTAAAATTAAACTTTCTAAAACGTAGTGGTCGGCAAAAATTACAAGTTTAAAATTTGAATGAATGATTAGTATTTTCAAAGTACCATAACAAGTCATCCAAATGAAATCAAAAAAGATAATAAAGCGCTTTTTGGGGCTTAAGAAGCCTACCGCCCTTTAGAGTATGTGCGGGCGAGGAAGCACTAAAGATTGCACGAGAGTGGAAAAAGAGTCGAATACTTCCCTTCAAATGTTCAATAGAGCATGACAGGCCTAGAAAAATCTGAGACTTTTGGCTCGGGCCAACGGCAGAGTACATTTACATTTACCGCCTGAATATAGACAAGCCCAATTATTTGCTGATAATTTTATAATTTTTTGTTCATAATACAGTGATGTTTTGAAATTTTCCGTGAACATCTCTTTAAATTTGATTTGATTCATAAATGCACTTTTTTTTTTCACTTTTCTTTTTTCAAAAGAACATTCCAGTAGTTTAGTATCTGTTTAGGTTATACAAATTGTCTACTGTCTTAGTTAATTATATTTAGTTACTACAAATCAATTTCTCATTTTCCGTGATTTCATAAAAATTTAGATATTTCACCGCATCTTGGATAATTAGGTTTCTAGTTAATTTTTATGTCTAACATAAATTACTTGAGATATGTTTTTAAATTTTTTTTTTATTTCTTTAGCATATACATCATTTGAAAGCAATATTTCTAGCTATTTTAGGCCTGCATATTTGGCATTGTAAAATGGAAAATGATTTTCTTAAATAAGCCCGCCACTTGTTTCTTAATATAACTTTTACACGTACGAACGCTTAATCTAGTTTCCTTGTATTATCCAAAATTTAGATCATTTAGAAAGTAATTGTGAATATTTAATTCTAATTTCTACAGTGGAAAATTGAAAAATATTTATATAAACATGCTCTGTCATCACTTTTCGTACGAACTAAATAATAATCGTTTTTTTTTAATTTTCAATATTGCATTGTTTACTAAAATAGACTAATGGTTGAATTATCTAAGGTGACGTTTGGTTAGGACACGATATAACTTCTAGACAGCCCTTGTGGGGATAGTTGTGTGGTAAGTGTTGGATTTGCCCAGGGATAAGTTAAATTTGATTCTTGCCGTTCGCGGATTTTATAATATTCACCAATTTAATCAAAAGTTAGTTTGACGGATTAAGTCAGTTTTCCATCGGCTTATAGCCTAGTAGTTTTGGAGCCGTGATGAAAGTATGAGTTATCCAAGAAAAAAAAGAAGAAAAGAACAATGTGACTTCTAGAAAATATTAATTCTATTATCTGTTTTGGTAAAATAAATGAGAATGAAATAATTTATTTACCCTGTTTGAAGCAGAACTTAACATTCTGTACACTCTTGTTCTCTGCAGGACTACAAGAGCATAGTTAAACAGCATGTGGATCTCCGAACCATCGAAACGAGGCTCCGACAAGGATCCTATTCCTCTTCCACCTCAAAATTCTCCCGAGACCTCCTCCTCCTCCTCACCAACTTCACCGTCTTCTTCCCCAAATCCTCCCCTGAATCGATCGCCGCACGCGAACTGCGCCAACTCGTCTCTCATTACGAACTCGAGAAACAAATGCCCGTATCATCCGGAACCCCTCTCCCACCTCCCAAGCCCTCCAACCCCGAAAGGCCCGATTCCTTGCTCGCGAAACACAAGTCTTCCGCTCCCATTATTGTCTGTCGTAAACGTAGCTCGCTCTCTGTTGCGAAGAAGGCGGAGCTCCAAAGCGATGGTAAGAAACCAGGCCTTGGATGCAAAGCCATCCGCCAGACCTTCTAGAAGGCTGACATCGGTCGATGAGAAAGAGAGAGAGATGATGGCTACAACAACTGGTGTGCGGAGCTCAAGGAGGAGCACCAAGAATCAAGCAAACGCGGCCACTTCTCCTGTGAAGAAGCAAAGCGCAAGCCCTCCAGAGAGAGCTCCAAAGTCGGAGAAGAGAAAGAATGTAGCAGGTGCATCAGCTGGATCGTCCAGAAAGCGTGGCGCTGCTGTAGATTTCTTGGAGAGGATTAAACTGAACTCGAGCAGGAGCTCTGGCGGGAAGAGCGATTTGAGCGCTGGCAAAGAAGATCAGAAGGCCAGAGGACGGCGAAATGGCGGAAACACCCAGGGAGATAAAAAATTGGACGGAGGATCATCGATGCTACGAAGCGGAGGTGACGGGAAGGGAGGTGGAGGCAAGCAGATGAAAGAGGAGGAAAGCCCTTCAAAACGTAACACCCGAAGACCGCTGAAGAAAGTGGCGGATTTAACCTCGAAGAGGAAGCGCCCAGGGGAAGGAGAAGATACCAACGATAAGGAGACCGTGGTGGCTTCAAACCGACGAAGGAAGCGGGTTAGGAGGTAGTTCATGGCCAGTCATTATCTCTGTATAAATTCATCATGAATTGTTCCCTTACATCTCTGTTCTTAGTTTTAGGTTTTGATCTTATTTTCTAACCCAACGCATCGGGCTGCGATGCAGTCTTAGGTTGCTAAACAGTGGGTACATCTTGTCCATGCTATTAAAGATTAGTGGAATGTGTTGAGAATAAATTATAACTATTTCATAGGAATAGAATAAGTAATGAATGCATTTTATTTACATTTATACATGTTATGAATTGCCGGGTGTTAACATTGGACTGCATGCAAGAGTGCCATAAGCAGAATAAACTACCCACATGATCACACAACAATCACTCACTGCTTCAATAAATTATACACTAACCACTGACCTAATACTAAAACCACATTCTAGTCAAAAACCAGACGAAAATAGACCAACCCTCCATGCTACAAATTTCCCCTACCCTAGAACTACACATACTCCTGAGTTAACCCATGGTGTCATAAATCTAGTTCAAAGATGATGATGCCATTATACATCGAATCGGCCTCGTAAACAGAACTTGCTTTCAAATGCATTTTACCAGGCCCCCTTCTCCAGCCATTTTATCACTAAAGTTCCTACCTACTGTCATCACAGACTGGCTCCCTGTAATATCCTTCAATCTCGGTCCATTGATTGCCCAAGCTGAGAATTGCCGTGCGCCCTCATCTGTATCAAAGCATGGGAGTCAGAAGTGGATTATATGACTCAAAATTGGTTAATACACCGGACGGACCAATTCTGGCAAAATGGAATTGCTTTAAGGAACAACGGGAAAGAATGGCCACACTAGGACTTGTGTCATCAGCAACAAAATCACCTAAGTGAAGGCAAGCAAGCATACAGGGGAAGAACATCAGGTCACTAAATACGATAAAAATATCACAGAAGGGAAACATAAACTCAAAGATCATCCTGTGGATGTAGAAAACAGTTTCAAGATATAAACATAACGCAAAAGAGTTCTCATTCTCATTCAGTGTGGTACTCACCATCAGATATCTCTGCAAGCCTCTGAATTGCATCAATAAGTGCTTGTTCATGTTCCTGCATCCCATAAATCAGTAAATCTGCTTCTGCAAATTGATGCAAATGCAATACAAAAAATGAAGAACAATAAATACTCTTACCTTCAGCACTTTCTTCGCTTTCTCCACCTGCGTAGGATCAGGATGACTGGCAGCAAAGACCCTCTCCACCTGTCCACATTCACAACAACATTGATTTTTGTTCATGATTCATAATTGTGCTTTGGCTTTACAAAATTATAACCACCACAACCCAACATAGCAAGAAGGAATTATTAATTCCTTCACCTTGCCCAGGCAATCAATGGTACAGATTCAAATCATATGCATGTCAGAAAAAGGAGATTTTGTATTGAAAGTTGGTGATTGAGTCCATGAAATTGACATATCCTCAAAGCATCATAAAAATTTAAGGATCAATATACTTGAGATCTTAAAAGTGAACATAGCAATCCGGAAAACCAGGTACCATGATATTTTAAGTTATTTACTTTGGTTTTACAGGGTATGCCGCTAAGAGCCCTCGCGTAGTTACCATTTAACTTATTGCTTAGAAATCAAGGTTTGAGTTGGCTTTAAATATTACAACCTTAACAACCTAACCCCACAAAAAATCTAAAACCCTCAACTTTTTATGCCAGAAGCCAACCAAGCAAATTCCAGCCCTTATCTTACATTTATAATTGAAATCAGCTACCAACCAGTCATCTAAATAATAGTAAATAGTTTGAATTCACTCATCAAACTGCTATAAGTTAAATAAATAATTTTTTGATATACTCAGATTGGCTAAGTTTGTCACTGAATAAGCTTTCTGGTATACCTATAGCTGTGAAGAACAGCCATTGATATATTGAGTGAACTTGTTGTTTGCCACGGCATACATGTGTTTGTGGAGCTTGAAGATTTCAACCTCAAGCTCTGTTAATGTAAGAAAAGAAATGCCAAATGCGAATGTGCCTATAGGCATGTCAGCACCTGGTTACTGTATCAGTTATTATGTTCAATGCTGAACTTTGGGCATCAATATTGCCTCTTAGAATCGTATCATTTAATTTTATGCTCAGTTTATGATCCCCAGAGCCCGACCACTCCGAGTTAAGAAGACAGACATGACACCTAGTTGATTATACTAACCTCCTTAATTAGGGTATCTGTATGAAGTATTTGTATATCATCTGGTGCCTTCTTTCCAATCCCATTCTGCGATGGAGGGAAATCTCCTTTGAATTGTCCCTTACTCATTCCTCTACCTCTTCCTCTACTTGGAAGACCATCATGGCCGGCAGATCTGTTCCTCCCAGGACCTGATCCACCATAACCCCCGCGATAAGAAATTCCAGGGTTCTCACCTTCCCATTGTATATCCTCTGGAGAAATCTGCATCAAGGACAAAGATTAACATAAAATAAACTATAACAGCCCATTTCCTAACTGCAATATTGAACGCTTTTGTAAAAGATTAAGGGCCATTTTCGGTATGGTTCTGGAGGAAAGGGAAAAGCGTTTTCGCTATAAATTTAGCAAAAGAGATTCTGTGCTTTTAAGTAGCAATGGGTTTGGTTCTGTGGTATCTGGTTTGTTTCAAAAGAGCTCTTCAAGTGGTTCTAATGCAAGATTTGGATGAGATTTACTTCCTGCTCTGAAGCATTTTTTTCCCCTGGCTTCAGCCCACCGAATCCTTCGCCACCTTATTGGTACCCGCGAAAGTAATATGCATTTGTTTATCCAAACACGTGCCTATCACTACAGAAGCTCTTTTAAGCTCTCTAAAAGCTTAACCAAACTGGCCATTTGGTGACAAATAAGGAAGCCTGTAAACTTTAAATATCTGTTTATTATCATTAGCATCTACAACAACTCATTAGATTAGGTAGAGATTAAATCGCTAAACCAGAGGAAGTTGCAATAGTACATTCACTTGTTGAAAACAAAATTCAAGCAATTCGTGGATATGTCAGCCAAAATAGTTACTTGGGGCTCTCAGCAGAGCATGCCTCATACACATTTCGTTCATACTCGTAATTTTTTATTTAATTTAATCATTTCTAGAAACTTCTAATTGGTCACATACAATTGGGCTTTGTTTATGTTATTGTAGAGGATCACATCGTATTACTTTGTTGTGTTTTGCTAGTTTATTTTTTCCCCAACCGAGTTGCTAGTTTCTTCTTCAGTCAAATACCTTTTCCCCTTATTCTATTTTTCTTATTCTTCACGCCATCTACCTTACCCCAGCTCAGCCAGCGGTAGAACTGATGGCATTTATCTCCTGCAAGTGTTCCAGGAAAACTGCTGGCTACATACATCCAGCACTCAAAACACTACAACACTCTTTTAGAACATCATATGGTTCATAAAGCCCCAACCCCTTTTTCCTATAACAAGAAATTTTGCAGTTGAACTGTTGAAAACTGTCCAGTACAGTAGCCTTACCATTTGGATAACCCTACACATAATCATAAAGGTTCAGCCTAAACAATGTAATTTTTAAGTAAAAGTGGAAGTAATCATCTAACCACAGTGGATAAAAAATTGGCAACATGAGAATCGAATATCGGCATGACACCAACAATATATTGTCACAGCCACAATACAGATCAGATTGTTGGACTGCCCTATAGTCCAAAAATAACCAAGCGCCATTCTGGACTTCCGGACGTAAATAATATTTTTTATATCATCAAAGAAAAAAAGGTCAGTCCATATAAAACATTGGGGAAAAACTTAGTTTCAGGATGTTGCAAGTATTGGAATACCTCTGAAAAACTGACCCATTCCCACTGTCTCATTTGCAGTACCTATATCATAAACCAGAGCATGTCGACCCTAATGATTTCCATACAAAATTAAGTCAGCCACAGAACCAATTGAAGAATAATTAATAAATCACGAGACAAATGTACCTCAGTTGGATTGTAGTCAGTTATAACTGCTTCATAGAAGTTATTGTCATCAGGCCACCGCGTTCTCACTTTTCTCCCAATCAATGGATCAGAGTTTGCTGCTTCTGCAGGTTCACTCACAAGTGTTTTAACCCGATTAACAGCTTGGCCCCTTCCAGCTGAATTGGAGGAAGGGTACTGCATGGACATCATGGAAGGTACACCAGGTAAAATCTGACGCTTACAATATAGAAGAATGTAGAAGGAAAATGTGCAAAACAACTAAATAAAATTGAAGATATTTCTAAGAAAAAACTTTCTTAAGTCAAACTTACAGGTTTCTGTTTTTTCCCCTTAGCTCCCATCACAGGTCCTCGTTTTGGAGCTGATGGTGGCTGGCCGGCTGGAGTAAGAGCTGGAGGGTGAAATGAAGGAGATGGAGCACCAAAAGATTGGGATGGCAGCACCTGGGCCATCTTCTGTTTCTTGCGAGATGCAGAAACGGTGGGACTGGGATTTGGGTCATGAACAGCTTGACCAGCACCCATCATGCCAGTTTGGACCTCGCCAGCCTGTCTCCACTCCCTAATAGTATTATTCAACACAATATCCATATGAAAATCAGAAGAAAAAATCTGAAAAAAAGAAGCAAGAATAAAGGGAAACCTTCTTACAGTACCAGACCTTATCCTCCGTATGACATCGTCTGCATTGACCCTGCCCAGAAGCTCTCTGTGTTCCTCATTTGATAATCTCAACTCTTTTCGTAGTTCTGTTATCAAACTTTCCTTCTCCTGGAAAAAATACATTCCACGTAGCAATCATTTAAACCTGATTAAATGAATATAAACTTTTCAGATTCACTTAAGCAAAATCACTTACGTACCCAAGTAATGGCATCGGCTTGAGCTTTGAAGGCTCTTAAAACTGAACTATATGCTTCTTGCTCAAGTTGGTGAATTTGAGTTCTCATATCAGTTTCACCATACATCCTATTATATGGTACAGAACCTACAACAGCAGGTCTTCCATTTCCTGCAGTGCGGCCCCCTCGTGATATTCTATTTTGATGTGACGGAGGAAGATCATCATCTGTTCCTGAAATGTTTTTAAAAGTAAAGAAATCATCACAAGTATGCGTGAAGTTGGAAATGTAGGCACACAATAAAAGATAAGAAAGTATTATACTGAAGGCCCAGGGCAATAAAAAAGACATTAGAATAAATGACCCACATATCATTTAGCAAATCCAAAGTCAAGTTTAATAGGTGTTAATAGAAGCAGACAGCTTTGGGGGGAGGGTACAACAAAGACAGATTTAAAAATCAGTCTGAAGGCTTTACTGGGCTAAATTAGTACCAAAGTCTTTAGTTCAAGTGCAGATTTCCAAGCTTAAAATTTTCAGTTCAAATGCTTTGCCTCGCTATATACCAATACAAGCATAGTTTAATTTGGTTCCTGACCTTTTAAGTGCTTATCTCCATATATCTGTGTGATGTGCTTCTATGTTCATCATCCTTTGGTTCTTTCATTGTTCTCTTGTTTGGAAGTTGTGTCGTCTCGTCACTCTTAGAGGTGAGAGCTTCGTGTCCCTGGGTTCTATCAGTGTCTTCCCAACACATCTTTTGTATGTTTTGCCCATTGGAAAAAGTCCAGGAATCTTTGGGCAACAGAAGTTAAAGTTATTTTGTGGGGTGTGTGGCTGCAGAGGACTAACATTGTTTTGGATCATTTCACTGGTTGTGAGCAGTTTTGAGAGAAGCTCATGTTTATAGTGAGCTTATGGTTGAATACGAAATGGAAGGTTGCTCCAGTGTTACCAAAGGCGCTCGCCTTGAGCACCAGGCGATAGGAGGTGCTGGTGCATCAACTAGTTCAAAGCCCGGACCTCTCACAGAGGCAATGCCTAGGTGCTCAGTAGGAGACCAGATGACAGACGTTTTACATGAGAAGCTCACTGCATTTTTACCTGGAGGCTTAAATGGCAGAAACTGGTGTGGCAACAAAGGACGCCAATGATGATGATCTTAAGGATGCTTGAGAAATGTTATAATTCTTTCAAAATTATTGAAGTCTTTTTATGCATATATTAAATTTATACAGTTATTTTATATGATTGTGTTTATTTGATGAAATCTTTTGGTAATAAGAGTATTAAATTAATCTTTGCATGAATTAATTATATTATTCAATAACTGGTGCCTAACGTCGCTCAGGCAAGCGCCTAACGCCTGGAATGGCTCCCAGTGTCTCCCACACTAGCTGATTGCATGCGCCCTAAGAGCACCTAAGACCTTTGACAATACCAGGTTGCTCTTCGTTGAGCATCATATTGTGGTTCTTTCTTTTCAGAGCTTTCAAATATTTATATTTTGGGATTTGTAACTCTTTCTACCCTATTAATAAAATTCTTCTTTTACCTAAAGAAAGATTCTTGAGGGTGCAAAGTAACCAGCTATCTAACTATTCATTAGTTCAATATACACAGGGAAGGAGAATAACTGCAAAGACTATAGATTTGGGCTTGCACGAGAATTTGCTGACGGTTCCAAAACACAAAAATGAGAGAGAACTACAGGTGAATCGAGTGAAATCCGAAAATAAGCTAAAAGTTCAATGAGCCTACTCTTCGGCAAGATGAAGCTAGATTACTGCTCACACTAGAGCTCCACATGGCTGTTAATAAAACAGGAAGAAAAAAAAATGACATGATCTTGCAAAATCACACTTTTCAGTAAGTAATAAACCCAAAATCTCAACATAAGACCTACAAGGGAATCAGCAAGACGAGCAGTAGAGAACCCTTATGCTTTCCTATTAAAAAAAAAAAAAAAAAAGGACAACGCAGTAATAACAAAGTTTCAGACTTTTTTCTTTTTATCTCCCTTTTTTCATACAAGTAATCATATTCCCTGATACGAGCTCAGAATTGAGCTGAGAAACCCTAATCCGCTCCCTCGGAGCAACCCAGTCGAACAAACTTCCTCAAATAACATGTCAACATAAAATTCAAGAAAAAAAAACCCCAGATCTAATTCATTGCAAGAAAGGCCCACAAACCCTAATTAAACACGAGGAGAACAAAGACGGGGTCTTTTGTCGTGAACTTACCGCTGCTGTCAAAGGGTTCGTAGTCCATAGCCAGCTTTTTAAGAATTTTCAGATCACGGCAAGAAGAAGGCCCAAATCACCGCACACAAAGCGAACCCTGAAAACTGAAAGAGCAGTCCGAGGAATCGCTTGTACGGGGGGGATAATAGATCAGCTCGAGAACAACATCGCGTGATCCTTCTCCGGGGAAGGTGGTTCCGGTGAACCTATTGGTGATCGGAGCTCGTGTGGGGAACAATCGGTGGATGATTTGGGGGAATTTTCGGTGATTGAAGATAGAAGGAAAAAAGAGAAAGCTGAGCTTTTTTTTTTTTTTTTTTTTTTTTTCCTTTCCTTCCCGGTGGAAACGATCGAGCTGTGGCTGACTCGGGAGGAAACTCCGTGAGTGAGTGGGACCGAGTTACACGGACGTGAAACGGATTTTACCTTTCTCCAATTCATAATTGGTTTTGAGTTCCAGGAATATTAGAGGGGCGGCTGCCATATATATATAAGTCTACGTGCGGGGTTATGCGCCTGCAACGCACGCGCCATCCTCCTTCTCACTTTCCATTGCCTAAATCTTTGACTTACCTCCATTGGCTAAATTTTTGCTGACTTTTAACATTTTTAAAATACTTAATACAACTATAGTCATATCATATGCACTTCGTGCATGTTGGATGCATATTTGATTAATATAAAATATTTGTATTATTAGATTTATAAATGGTAAGAAAAATAATTTTGATAAGTAAAAAGATTTTGAGTCGGAGGTTTTATTTAAATTTTAAATTATTATTTTTACTTTCTAAATGAACTTATAATAATAGTTGAAGGAATTGAATGGTCATTTACCTTTATAATAATAAAAATATGAAGGGATTCGACAAAAAAAAAAAAAAACAAAAACCTCTGTTTCTCTTGAAATTTAACAAGATTGCGTCTCTCTGTCTCTCTATATATATCGGTTGCTTACTGAATTTTTGATGTTACACTCAATGGTACAAATATTTATAAATGAAATTGAATTTAGTAAGAATGCATGGTTCGTTATAAAAGCTTTTGTGAGGTAAGTATGTAAATTTGAAAAAAATGGTAGTCGAAAGAATCAAAAAGTCCTTCGGCTTTATAAGAGTATCAGCTTGTGTTTAACGATTTTCAATCGTGTAAAATATTTGAAAGAGTTTATGCATAAGAGTGTCAATAGTTTGAGATAAGACTTTTATGTTATTAGATTTGAAAAACATAAGAGAAAGGATTTTGAAATATGAAGAAATTTTAAAGCAGTTAATTATATTTAAATTTTAAATTTAGAAACCATTAGTTATATTTGAAATATAATTTTTAAAATTTTATTTTTATCCCTTATTTTTAGTTAATTTATAACAATGACGATTGAAGGAATGCTTCTTTGGCTTTATAATAGTATAGATATAGATAGATAGATGTAGGTGATATCCCCCATTATTTCAAAATAATAGTAGAGGGAATTTTTTAAGTTACAAATGGAATTATTATAGAGTGCTGATCATGATTCGCCGATTGAAACTAAGACCTTAATTGAGGGGAAAGAATGTTAATTGATTATATGGATGGGGCTGTTGGACTTGTGGTGCTCCACGTTCAAATTGAATGTGTGGTGCAATCATATTACACATTACGAGTGATCCTAAGCTTAAATCGGGGAGTCATCTTAAGCTTTATTTAAAACTTTAGAAGAATAAGTCAATTTTATCTTAATTGAGGGAGGAAAGGTGAACATTAAATCATGGAGGAATGGATGAACTTTATTTTAACCCAAGAGATTAGATGTGACCTTAAAGCTTATCAAGCAAAGGCCAGGAGATTTATTCATTAATGACTTTAATTAAGTTAACTCTGTCATTTTAGGCAACTACTGTTATCAATTTATTAGATTTTAAAATTACGTGAACGACCATGCGAACATCTTCATCTGCCCGGTGATTCACACAAAGTCTACTCATCGTTCGTCTATAAATCTGTAATCGCGGAGAGAGCTTGATCTAGTTAATCAATCTGTAGAAACATGGCTGCGCCGCCACCGGAAGCAGCAGCAGCAGCAGCGGTGGCGCCAACCGTCGTGCCGGAAAATCTGGAGTGGTCGCTGCCGGTGCCGAGCGTGAAGGAACTGGCGATGCGGCGCCCGGAGAAGGTCCCTCCGAGATACGTTCACCATCAACGAGACGATGGGGATGGCAATTATGATGATCGTGAAAGCGATTGTGATGGTTCCGATGATGTCCCTGTTCCATTAATCGACATGAGCAAGCTCCTCGATCCCACCACCCAACGCGAGGAGCTTCAGAATCTCCACTCCGCTTGCAGTGACTGGGGACTCTTTCAGGTTCATTGTTCTGTAACCCTAATTAGGCTTCAACTCAGAAGAAAAAGTATGAATTTTGACGATGCTGTATCTGCTTCGATTTCAACATTTCTTCAAATCTACTCCTTTAGACAAAATCCCGGTAGTGTTTTTTTCTTCTAGATTATCTCGAAGAAAGGAAAATAGAAGCTCGATCAGAATTGATATATAAGATCATCTCAGAGGTCCTCAATTTTAGACCTCGGATAGTTATGGACTCTGTGAGCCCCACCTCCAAATGTGATAACCGCAATGCGGTTGGTGATTTTAGACATAGTTCTAGCTGCATTGGCATATCTAAATCCTCAAGCTGCTTTTACTACAAATTGGACGATTTCTGGCAACGTGCTTATGAACTATGAGCTGATGAAACTTTATGACAAGAAACACCTCTCTCCAAGGTGCACGTTTACAAAGTGATCTCAAAAAGCTTGTGCTTTTTGCCTTGTTCAATGAAGCTTGTAGTCATCTTTTCTTTGATAGTTTTTACTCAAGAATACTTGGAGTTCTGTCGGTCAAGTCCAAAGTTCTAGGTGCTTTTGTTGAACTCGCTATCATGGCCACTTCAATGAAACTTGCTATCATCTCTTGTTTGATTGCTCTTTAGCCATCTGATCTGGAATGCAGTCCTAAACTGGCTGGCTACCAATCAAGTCCGAAATTGTGGGTGCCTTTATTGACAATCTTAGGTGGTTCAGGATGCATATTTTTAACTAGAAAAATCTCTAGTAAAGTGAAGAGGGATGCACTTGCTGCTACAGTTTACCGTTCTTGGATGAGGGAAACAACAGATTTTCTGGAGAAAAAGTGTGCCTAGTTCCCAGTTTAAGATTTCCCCCCTCCCCCCTGAAAATTCAATAAAATGTTACACGTTACAGTTTGTAAGAACTTGCTATATGTGGTCTTTACCGTTTTTTTGTCCAAAATTATTATGTAAGAATAGAGTGCTTTCATAAAGAATTTCAATTTACAACAACAAATCAATTTTAATGTTGGCTTTGTTGAAGTGTACACAGTGGTCAATTAGATACGTTCATTTTGTTAAATAATTATATGGATATTGCATGGGCAAAATAGTCTAGACAATATATCCTTGTGTTTTATACAATGCTCCGAATTGAAGCACATTTGAATCATATTCTACTGCTTCATAGTGCATTGTATGCTATTTCCTTAATCTTGCAGTTAATAAACCACGGGATTTCTGATAGCTCCTCTAGGAATATGAAGGAACAAGTTGAAGAATTCTTCAACCTTCCTCTACTAGACAAGAAGCGCTGGGCACAAAAACCAGGGAGTCTCGAAGGCTATGGACAGGCATTTGTGGATCTCAGAAGAACAAAAACTAGAGTGGTGTGACATGATCTTGCTAAATGCATTGCCCATTCATAAAAGAAAGTTGAGTTTCTGGCCAGACCACCCTCAAAAGTTCAAGGAAACATTAGGGATTTATTCTGAAAATGTGAGAGAGGTGGCAGTGTCTATATTGGAATATATGGGAATGGCACTTGAAGTAGAGAGTCGAGTTTTCTCGGAGGATTTCCGGGATGGAAAGTACCTAGTGAGGATGAACTGTTACCCTCCTTGTCCTGAGCCTGAACGGGTTGTCGGTGTTGTCCCACATATGGACAACTCTGGGATCACTCTTTTGCTGGAATGTAGTGACCTGGGTGGACTACAGGTTCTGAAAGATGGCCACTGGGTCACCGTCCAACCTATGCACAATGCCATTGTTGTGATCGCTGGCACCATTATAGAGGTATGTAATTTAGCATATATACATATAAGGGTTTTAGAGTGAGAGATAGTGGGGCAAAGTAATTCAATGAATGACATTTTGAACATTTTGGGCATTTTAAAGTCTATTTAGCCTTTTTGAGAATTCCAGTATTTTTGGAGAGAGGGCATTATGGGGGAAAAAAGGCAAGCATGCAAAATTTTACTGTTCATGTCAAGTGATTGCTTCTATGTGAACCCTTCCCATTACTTGATAGTAAGGCTTTAATACACGAGCTTGTAACCACCAAGCTAGACAACTAGTAGTGAGTTTATTTCAGAGCAAATAATTATTCTTTAGAGCTTTTCAATCCTATGAAAACTGAACGCTTCACTGAGGAATCATGTTTCTCCGTAGAGCAAACAATTGTTCTTAGAGCTTTCAATTCTTTGAAAACTGAAGATAGTCATTCTTATACAGATAATGAGCAACGGGATTTATAAGGCAGCAGAACACCGTGCGATGGTGAACAGATGGAAGGAGCGATTTTCGATAGTTACCTTCTGCTTTCCCAATGAGAGCGCCATCGTTGGACCAGCGAGAGAGTTGCTTGCATCTTCGGGAAGCCAACCTCTGTACACGACCCTCACAGTGGAAGAGTACTTTCAAAGGTTTTATAATCAGAAACTCGATGGGACTCCATTTATCAATGCTCTCAAGATCTAGTCACTTGAACAGAAAAGGGCCACTTATACATATACAGAGGTCGGCCAACTTCCAACTAGTAGACATTTGTGTTGTCGATAGGATACACATCCAAGTGCACAAGCCTCCGGCTTTAGTAGGATTCGGGACATGTTAATCGTGCTTTAAATTACTCGGGAAAAAGGTATGGTAATGAATGAGTGCACCATTATCGGGTGTTGTGGATTATGGTGGAAGTTAAGGGCGTATTTGGTTGTCATGCGAAAAACGAATTCAAAACTTAATTTCGTGTAAAATGTGCGCTTGATTGTCTGAGTCAAAACTCAATTTTATGTGTTTGATTGTAATGTTTTAAAAACTAAGATTTTAATTTGTAAAATAAATAAACTATGTATTAAGGCATTGCTTTAAATTAAATTTTAATTAAACTAAAACTAAAATACCTATTTATAATTTAGATTAGATTTTCATAGCTAACTGTAATTCACATCAGCGGGAAAATGTTTTCCTGTGTAAAATATATGTAGACAAATTTGCTTCTTTGAGATGCTAACAAATTTAGCAGCACTAAGGACAGGTCTTAGCCCATCAATACAGCTCTGTTTGCTTCAGGAGTTTTCCATAATCTTTCGGTATGGTCACCATTGCAAGTGCTCAAACTACAAAGAGGTTCATAGGCACTGAAAATACAACTCCATGAATTGACCTGCTCAGCTCAGTTATGGATCATCACTTCTGCTTCGGGCTGTCTTGCGATACCTTCTACAGCTTGGCCTGCAGCAGTACCTTGACCAACTCCAGGCCCAATAGAAGCAAGCCCTACAGCCAATCCAGCAACAATAACGGAAGCAGCAGAAATCAGTGGATTCAACGTTAGAGTCCACCATGGCCAAATATCATAAACTTGTAATCTTCTGTTTTAGGTCCAATGTGAGTATTGTAATCTTCTGTTTTAGGTCCAATGTGAGTATGAATATAAGTAATGATGCTCGTCTCGAGGTGAGCCAAGAAATCCCACTACTAGGTGAGCCTCCGATCATCACATGTGCAAGGCCCCACCCACACAGAGTGGTAAAATTTAAGTGGGATTGCTTTTTCCGGAATGGGTAGCATTAACTTGCAATCTTTTGTTTTCTAGTTTCAAGCTCTCAATGATCAAGATACCAAGTAATGTTTAGAATACGTTTTACATCACATTATACAGAAAACCTCAACAGAAATTGCTGCCAACATCTCATGTATTTGCCGATCCTCATCTTTCCCGCAAGTTGGATTGGAGGATACAGCAGACATGGGAAAATCCACAAAACAAATGCCTCAGAAACTTAAGACCAATAAACTCAAAATCCAGCCCATCCAGCGGGTTGAGAAGCTGGGTTACTCTCCATTTTCTTCACATCGCCAAAGCGCCTTGAATTAGTTTCCCCGCCAATGGGTTGAGGGCCAGCAGAAGGGGCTGCTGTAAAACTCTCCGTTCCAAAGCCCCACGAGTCGCCACTGGAAGTAAGCTCTGTGCGCTGTTTGTTTTCAGGAGTGCTTCTTGTCCTAACAGATTTCGTATTGTTGTTCTTCGGCAGTGTCTGTGGCTTGGGATCTTCAGCAAAAGGCTGCCATGCCTTCGAATTCAGGGTTTGGGAATTATCATTGGAGACTCCTTGCTGGAGTTCCCAAATTGTTCCTTTGGTTTTCTCCCTTTGCTGCAAGAACAACCAATGCTCTTAGAAGTTTTATCAACAGAATCATTTGGAGACAAAATGGCATACATAGAGACTATCAAGGTTCCACCCCAAAACCAATTTGCAATGGGGGAGTAGCTCAACTGGGTGCTTCAAGCACCAACACTCCTCGCATGCAAGCACAAACTACACTCCATGCATGCACAATACAAGGACAAAGACGGGCCAACAGGACTATGCTTGGGCAAACCCAACCCAGTTCTCTCAGAAACCAAACACAACCTAAGTCACTCTGGGGCCAAACACAATTAGGTTCTGATACCACGACAAAGTTCCATCGCAAACTAATGCATCACTCTTGGGCCAAAGAACACAGTCTGTGTCAATCTAGGCCCAAACACAACCTGTCACTCTTAGGCCAGACACAACCTGGGGCTCTGATACCAAGTGGTTCGATCCAAAACCAATTGACAACGAAGGAAGTGGCTCAACAGGATTGTTCAAGCACTAAAATACCTAGTCTCAACTCAATATGGGACTCTCAACAAAAACAAAAATACAAAGATACAAAAACCCAAGAGATACCATGTTGTGGTTCCACCCAAAACCAATTGATAGTGAGAGAAGTAGCCCAACGGGATAGTTCAAGCACCACAATACCTAGTTTCGACCCATTAAAGCACCACAATACGTAGTCTTGACCTGATATGGCACTAAACAAAAGCAAAAAAATGCAAAAAAACCTGAGAGCAATACCGTGCTACTGGGAGGCCCGCCAATTATTGGTGAACTTTGGTTTCTCAAAGCACCTTTATTCGGTGATGGAGTTCTAGCAGCAAGAGCCTGCTTAAGCTCTTGTATCTCCTGCCGTTGTGATCGACATATAGCAGAGAGTTTCTCATATTTGGAAGTTATTTCGGCCTTCTCCATGTTAGCCTGCTGCAGTTGTTCATTCAGCCTTTCCACTTCCGTCTCCAATACTTAGTTCATTCCCAGACCTGTTACTATTATTCCCAGAACTTAGTTTACTGGGATCAAATTCCGCAACAAAAGCGTTGAAAGACTCATTTTGTGATACAGCCACATCCTCGGAATTTGATAACTTTGGCTTCTCATTAGAACTGTTCGAAACCTCCTGGAAGAAATTCATTCCATGCATATTTTTCTGAACAGGATGATTCTGGACATTTTCATGTTTTGATGTGCTAAAGGTATTAGGCTTTTCATCAAATTCAGATCCTCTTTTATTCTCAGATGTCACTGAGTCTTTGGCATGCTGAGTGGCCCAAAAAGCACCCAGAGGTCCCCCATCTCCCCCCACCTTACAAGCAACAGCTGCTGGTGCTAAATTCTGAATTGGTTCTTTCGATGAAGGTGGGGGCGGTGGACTTCTGCAGGGGCATTGGAGAAGACTTATTTGCAGGTTTTAAAATGCCTGTGAATGTTTGAAGATTTACAGTCATTCTAACAGGGGAAAAAGAAAAGCAAATCAAATCTAAATAGTTGCAGAGTTTTCAATTCCAATCTGATTATATAAATTTTAGCATACATTCAAAAAACTGGGAACGTTAAATGTTTAATATTTTTCAGATTTTGATTTACTTTCAAGAGGTTCAGGTTTTGCATGTCGAGGCCCCACAATAGGAAAAATCCCTCACCTTCAGGTGTGTCAGAAGCTGCTTGGCGCATTTCCGGTGGTCTGTCAGGTAATGACTTCTGCGAGCTAACAGGTAACTGCTCATTGACACGAAACCAGACCTGTCACCAAAAACAAAGTATTTAGCATCACAAAGCAGCTAGGAGTCTTTTGCCTAGATTTCTAATGGGCTTATATGATCTAAAACTAACCTAAATTCATGGAGATGAATGACCAATCAAGCAAAGCGCTTGCCTGCGTGATGTCTGGTCTGGCATCTGGGGAAGATTGAAGCATGTCTCTGATTAAGTCTGTAATTGATGAGCTGTATCTTGGTAACTCTGGAATTCGGTAGTTCCCATTTAAGATTTGTAGCTTTGATTCTCCATCAAATGCAGACTTGAAGTAACATATCCGAAAAAGGAGGCACCCTAGGGCCTGCAAAGTAAAACGGAGATTTAATTCTTAATTACAGAAGCTGGGCTTTAAATAATAAGAACTTTTAAAGATCTTTAAAAAGATCAAACTACTTTGGATCAATCATCATAGATAGGCATGAAGCCCGATAGACTTACCCATATATCTACCTTCTCATTTATAAGTTCTCTCCGGAACAAATCCCACATCTGAGTCAAAACATGGATAACGGTAAGTCTATGGGATTTAAATACCAATTACCTCTATTAACTTATCAAATTCATAGTTCTTAATCAACCTCTGGCGATCTATAGGCAGGCGTAGTATGCTTCCGGATATTATCTTCCTCAATGCCCATTTCTTCAGCCTTCTCAAAGCGCTTATGAGTTGTAGAGGTGCTTCCAAAATCACACAACTTCCATAATCCATCAGACCCCAACAAGATATTTTCAGCTTTCAAGTCCCTGAAGAATAAAACATAAATTAACAAACGAAGGCTCAGTCCCATCTGTTTGGAATCATCTACATGGAACCAATTCCCGAAGAATATAATCTACAGGAAAAAAAAAAAAGAAAAGAAAACACAGGATTTTTAGTCAAACATGTGGTGCAAGCATAAAGTGGAGGTTTATTATATTAAATCTCAAAACTTCATTTTGCTGGATAAAAGAACAATTTTGTAAGAAGAATGATAAGATACATATGGAGGCAAGAGATCCTCCTAACTAAAAGGAAACAAATACACAAAGCATATACAAGAAACAGGATAGAGAAAGCCACTAATCCCTATACGAATCAGATAATAAAGGTAAACAAGAGGAGGTGCCTGATGCCTAAGCCCAGTGACATGAACCCAATATGGTCGAGGACAGGCAAGGTTTAGATTCTGATCCGTGTAAGATAGGAGAAAAAACATATGACTCCTCCAGAGTCCAAAAAATAAGGGGATAAAGCAGCACTAGTCCCCATGTAAATAAGACAAGATAAACCAGAGAAGGCTCCCCTCGTGCATGTGAGTGACTCGATTTGAACACAATACGTGAAGAGAGGGGGGGGGGGGGGATTAGATCTTGATGAGCATAAGATAAGGAGAAAAAAAAGACAGAAAAGAAAAAAAAAACCCAACTCCTGCAGAGTCCCAACCCTCCAATTCTTCCCTGAAGGTTGAACTGACCCCAAGCAGTTAAAGATGCCAGTTTCAGAGTCTCCAAATCATTAAGGTTCGGAAAAAGTGAAAGTTCCAAGAAGGAAGCCCTCCCTGGATTGTATAAAAGGCTAATAAAGGAGCAGCATGGAGAATGGGAATATGATAAATATGGAGGAAGCCCGACAGAGAACGAAAAAATTCCCACTCCAGACATCCTCCTGGAAATGAAGCAGACATCTCATCATTTCACTTTCTAGTTCTCTTTTAAGTAGGTCTGTCAATATTTATCTTACAGGCCAAAACTGGGAAAAAAATTTGGAAGGCTTGAAATGGAAAAGTGAACATCTAGATTACAAGCCACATGGAAATTCCACTGTATTTCCACTTGAAGAGACACAGAACTACACAATGCCTACTGCAGGGGATAAAATATATATGACTAGACACAGAAGAGTGAACATCAATACAACTAGTGAAGTTGTCCCAACCTACAAATTATAAGTACAGTTCATAAAACTAATTGATTTTCAATGAGCATAAAAGCATCAGCTATTTTTGCAACTATAGTGAGCCGAGAACAGTCCACTATTTTGAGACCATACATACATATATATATATATATATTAAACCCAAAGGCATAGGATAACTATACATATGCAAAGGGGTCATTTAAAAAAAAAAAAAAAAACAATTTCACGGGGAAAAAAAACACACAATAACCATAAAATTTGGAGGGGAAATCATATTATCATACCGATGAGCAATGGGTGGAGAGTGGCAATGCATAGCAAAGACAGCATTACATATATCCCTGAAAATCGAAAGAACTTGTTTCTCATCAAAATACCCGGCTCCTCTGCTCTCAAGCACATTAACCAGAGATTTCTCACAAAATTCCATCACAAGAAGGGCTTCCTTTGTCCGCCCCGTGTCCATTAAGGTGTGAGCACAAAGAGGTACAATATTGGGGTGTCCCTTCAACAATTTCATCACCGTAATTTCCTTCATCACCAGTTCTAATGATTCTTCGTCGTTACAGATTATGCGCTTTAAAGCATATTGTTTTGTTGGATTTATAACATCTCGAGCTAAATAAACACATGAGAAGCCCCCTTCAGCAATAACATTTTGAACTTGAAGTTTAAAATTCCCAACATCAATAGAGCGACCTTCCAGTCCCACTTGTTCTTTGGGCATGAAAGGCTTGAATCTCCACATGCTAGATATTGATAAGACAAACAAAAGCCCTGCAGATATGATAAAACTAAAATAAAAGAAAGAAGACACCCAGTGGATTCCAGGCCAAATTACAGAAAACATAAATTGGAACTTGTGACAAACACAAAGCATAATCTCAATTTGATTAGCAGGAAAAAAAAATATCACAGCCTCATGTAATTCGTGCATATGCTATAAATATTCATGCACAGTGCTAAAAGAACTGTGCATGTTCTGCATCAACATGTACTGTTTCTAGCAAAAAACCAAACCCTTAGGGCATGTTTGAATGCCATGAATGGATCCACCATTCCCTTATATAAGGGAATACACCATTTCATGACTCGATTAAAGGATCTCCATTCCCTTACCTTTCCAAAATCTCGATTGATTGTGGGGAAGATCGAGGGCCCCCACTGGCTGATTTCTCAGCAAGGTGCAACCCTCAAAATAACGGTGCCTCAGTATAGTTTTCTTATTCCTTTCAGAATTTATTTCAAATTATTTCTAAATTTTCGCTCAGGAAGATTTAGAAGATTTAGAAAAATAATAGAAAACCATTGAAACATAACCAGAAAATCCAAGAGTAAGTGAAAATCGGAAAGGACTATAGCCTACAGCTTCTTTTGAATGATGCCTCATGTGGTCCATATTTAGGTCTCAGAGATGGGGAAATGAGCAGGTAGAAGAAGAAGAGGAAGAAGAAGAAACAAGTGCAATGAATCGAGCCCCTTCTCAGGCTTGTTTCTTGCTCAAAATGGAAAATGAAAAATTGCAAGTGAACTACTTGGTATTTTCAAAGTTCATCTTTCGAGGCTTTAATCAAATACAAGAACAGAATGATCATAGAAATGACCATTCCATTACCGTATGCCAACCCTTTTCCTTCGATTCGTAATCCCATTCCATCCATGCCATCCAAATGCAACTCAAGTCTCCCATACTTCACCTAACAGCTGATTTCACCTAGCTGATATCAAATAAACTAGATGCAAAACAAACCACATATAAGATGGGAATGAAAAAAACCGATCGGAGATAACAAGGATACTTATTTATTAGATAAGGGACAGCTAGCTGTAGGGAAGAAAGAGACATTGCAGCCCCGATTAGCACTTTACAGATGTATGAAGAATTCAATTCCCAAATGAACAAATCAGCATCATAAAGTCAGCATCAGATCGAAAAACCCAGATCTGGATTAACAACACAGGGATCATTTTGATCAACATAGCACAGCTTGGATGTTAGTGGCAAATGCAAATGATTGAACTTACCCAACTAGAATTTCACACATTCACGTAAAAATCCACTTCACCCATTTGCGTATCTCTTCTGTAACTAAAAGATCTGGGTCAATCCAAGATACAAGATCTAATATCACCCAGAAAATCTAAACAACACCATACGACCGAACTAGGCAAATTAAAGATCTTAAGATCCAGCTCGAGGATCCAATCAAAGTAGAAACACCAGAAAATTCCCCAAAACATTAAATCTGAGCACACCCAAGATCTTCATAATCACAAAATTCGACACAGATACACTGGTAAAGAAAGAGATTGAGATAAAGTAAGAACCTCGCGGAGATGGGGATGATTGATGAGTGGAGCAAGAGAAGTGAAGAGAACACCAGTAGTTAAGCGAGGAGCATGGAGTTGGTGAGAATGGTGGAAGATCTGAGGGTTTGGTTCATCCCTTTGAGAAGAAGAAAAGGAGTGAGAGGAGGGTGGGATTGCAAATCAGTGCGTGAGCAGCATATTATTGGGATTGGGAAAATAATAAATAACAAAAAATATAAAACAGATAATAGATGGTGATTATATAATATATATTATTTTAAAACCGGACCAGGTTTTTAAAAGTGAGACAGTTAAAAATGGAAAAATTATATTTAAATTTGAAAATCAGCATATAATCCCTTATGGTTTCAATAGACTTATAAAAGTTAACTTTTACATCAAATCTAACGGTTTATTCTTCCATAATTTTTTTAGTATTTAATATAAAAAAAAATACTTTAATTTCCCAAATTACCCGTAAACTAATTTCTTAACTCCTAATGTAGTAATACACAAAAAAAATTGATACTTTTATACTTCTTGTATCTTGAAAAAATATATATTCTATAGGGGTTATATATTCATAATTCCAGCTAATCATGTAACTAGAAATATATATATGAATATTATAAGCATCTAGGTAAGTTTTTTTGGTAAAAGCATAGTGCACGTACAAATACCTCTTTTTTTGGTATAATAAATATATCTTTTTTATAGTGTAAGAATTATAAAAACGACTATTTCTTTGAAAACTATTGTGATTAAAGTAAAGAGTTAATTTTGGGTAATTTGAGAAATTAAAGTCTATTTTTTTCTATTAAACTCTCTTTTTTTTTTGAAAGATCAAATAGTTAGATTTGATGAAAAAGTTGACTTTTGCAACTCTATCGAAACCACAGGCAGGTTATATGCTTATTTTCAAACCACAGGTAGATTCCCTACAATGAGGTCAAACCACAAGGAGATTGAATGCAATTTCCTCTAAAAAAAAAAGGGGAGGACTAATTAATTTTAATCACTCTTTAAGTTGTTTTTGGTAGAAAATTACAATAATATAAATATAAGCTTAATTGTGTTAAGCATTTAATTTTTTTTTTCAATTTTTCAAATCGGATTTGGTCATTTTGAAGTTGTTCTAAAACATATAATTCATGCAAATACTAAATTACTAGATGGAAGCCCAATCTTATCTGCTGTCGGATAAAATTATGCCCATATTTATCCTCTCATGAAAATTGATAATATTTATATATTATTTCTCTTCCACTCGCTCAACGATAACCATTCAAAAGTGTTTTTAAAATCTTTTTAAGGGGATCGGCGATTGATTATTTGTTAGGACATGATAAGAATCCATTTGTTCAACGAGTGTTTTTTCGCCCTATTCAGTAGTATATAAGACATACGCCAGAAAAATTGTAATGACTACAAAAAAAAAAATTAATTAGGAAAAAATTATGATTGTTAGTGATTTGTTCAACGTTTCTGCAACAAGAGAAGGTTTTAATTGGGAATAATTTGTTAAAATGGTAGCACTATTTAAAAGTGGTCGCCCTAAGGAAAAAAAAAATGTCACTGACATAATTGAAGCATGCATATTAGTTTATAATTTTCATATTAAAAGAATTTGCCAGGAAGAAATATTTCACAAAGGCCACTTTATTTTGGAGAGAATAAAATCAAGCACTCAAGGAGTGCAGATATTATTACACGTGTCGCGTGCATGTGAGCAAAAAAGGTTTTAAGCTTTTATGTATATTTTACTAGCTCGTGAAATTTAAGCATCATCTAGTTGGAGGAGATCAGTCGTCACCTATACAATTCAAACTTTACGGTTTCTAATGTTGACTTCGTTGTGAACCAAATATAAGTTTAACAAATGTCGCTCGAACTTGATCAGCTAGTATAATATGATTTAAGGTTTTAATTCAACCTGTTCAAGGTCTTATGCGGATCTCATGTGAAATTGTTTATTTGAGCAAAATTGGCTCACTCGATCGCATAAAACAATCTCCAATGTGTCGTAATGAAAAACCTAAATATTTTCCATCATATAATTTCTCAAGGATTTCGCAATACTTTATACCTTTTAAAATTGGATTACGAATTATAACCAAGATCACCTACTCGATAATGAATGATATTTAACAAAGAAAAATATTAGATGTACAACAATTTCTAAATATAACGACCCAAAATGGATACAAATATTATGGGCTTTCCTATGCTAATGAATGGGCCGACATTGTGGTTAGCTAGAGTGCTACCTAAATCCTTTAAATCGTAGAGTAACCTAAAGTGTCACAGTTTGATTGCGAGTTGGCCCAACCCTAGATATCTATTACTGGACAACTGTTTTCAAAACTAGGCCAACAGTCTCCCCCTCGGCAATTGCTCCTACTAGGAATCAAATATGTGACTTTGGCGTAATACTAATTATGTGATCGAATGCTTGTCGCTATATCAAAAATTATAATTGTCATTTAGAGTGCTATCTAAATCCTTTTAATCATACATTAACCTAAGCTCCACTATTCAACTATGATTTGACCCAATCCTATGCCTTAGCCACGGGATAATTGTTACTAAAATTAGGCTAACAAATTTCGGCTATTAATTACTTGGGATATCACCTTCTCTTACTTTCAAATTTTCCAATCAAGTTCTATCTAAGCCCATGTTGAAATGTACCTTAGGCACTTGTTCACCAAGCAATTTCCCATTGATCCAATTTCCCCATCTCGTGGGAAGGCTCAAAAAGTGAGACATTCTAGGCCCATCTGATGATGATAGTGGCCGAGCCCATCTAGAGGAGTTGGGCTTCTCAGAGATTTTAAGGAAACTTAAATTTGGGCTCACTAGATCATTAGGGCCTGGTGGTGCCTATGATCCCAACTGACAATAGAGGCCTGGCACGGCCCATGGTCACAGCCCTCTACAGCGTGGACCGGCCCGGCCTGGTTTCCATTTTAACAAGATTTTATTTTTTCTAAAAAAAATATATTTATATTACCCACCATTGTCACTATTTATAAGAAAAGGCCATATAACAATATATAGCGTATTATATCAAATAATAGAATTAGCGGTTTGCTTTAGTAGAGGAGCGAAAACTGCCATATAACCTAACTACTACAAATATTCGAATACGAGACCTCTCTTTAAGAATGATTCATTGTGACCATGAGCCAAGCAGTAAAAGGGTGCAAACTTTGACGGACCAGGATTTTGAAGTGACTATAGACAAATATCGAGGGTGTTAAGGACTTCGGAGGACTTTGGATAGGGAGGGGTGTCTTCTTCATAGGACACCCTCCAATAATTTGGGAAGGGCCCATGTCCCTAAGATTGAAAGAACGTGACATGAAAGTCACTGAAAATAAGGAAGGAGACACTATTTAGGAGATGGTGACAACTGGGACGAACTGCAGGGAAAAAAAAGGTATGTGAGAGGTGGACGCACCTCACATGAAGGGCACATGGCCCTTCCTCTTCTTTTTAGCCTTGCTTCCCATATTCATGGCACACTCCTTGTCCAATCCTCCCATTTTTCTAACTGTTTCTAACCGTCCTTTTTAATTTTTTCTTTTTTTTTTTTGGAAACTATATCTATTGAGATGAATGTATGTGTAATGCCAAAACTACCCTGTGTTCGATTAGGGTAAAAAAAAAAAAAGGAAAAAAAAAACACCTTGTGTTTGTGGGGGAAGGGGGTGATAATGTCATTTTGTCGTTGTAGTTCATCGCAGATTAAGGTTCCATTTATTTTACGGAAAATCTTCTCGTTTTAGATGATATTTTCATAAAAATTAGCTAATTTTTTATTATTTGGTTGACATAATGAAAATTTATAAGAAGATGAAAAATATAGTTTTTATGAGCATATATATACACACGATAGTTTAGGAACAAAATTCAAGAGTTCAAAAGAATGGATGAAGATATTTTCAAGAAAATTCACTAATTTTTCATTATTTGATTGACATAATGAAAATTTATTATAAAATGAAAAAATATAGTTTTTATAAGAATATATATATAATAGTTTAGGAACAAGATTTGAGAGTTCAAAAGAATGAATAGGAATGGAAAGGATAAAATGGGTATAACAAAAGGACTTGTGACAAAAAATAGGATGAGAAGCTTTGAGAATGAAATTTAGAAAATATTTTACGGGAAAAAAAATGAAAAACGTTTTCCACAAAAGACATGGCACATTTTTCGCCGACCCGAAGACATTTCGTGTTGACTCATTTTTCTGAGCGTTCATGCGAAAAACGTTTTTCCTGAAACAAACGGATCCCAAGTTGAATGCCATTAATTGGATCTTGGGCTTCATGAAGCGAGTTAAAACATGTCCAATTGTGACAGGACTGATTCAACATTGGGCTTAATACACCCATTTGGTGCAACACACTCATTCAGCAATAAGCGCAGAGGTTTTCATCTCAAAACCAATTAATACTAGGTGATTCTCCTGTGTGGGATATTCTAACCTCCAAACATAGAGAATTTACACCTGATAATGAGGAGCGGGTGGGACAACATTTAATCGAAATGCATTGTCGATATTGTCTGTTCTAGTACCAATTAACATTGCGTAGAGCAGCACTAATATCTTATTAATTAAATTACTATACATTAGTTCATTAACACTAGAAAATATTCTAAATATTCAGAATAAGCTTTTGAGGGGCCCCAAAAAGCTCGAGATGGGAGGGGCCAAGAACATGCACTTCTTGCACAAATGTCAACATTGCTTCAAATGGAATATACAAATTTTCATCTTCAAGTGCTATGGAAACGCTACGTGGAGCCATGCATGATGAGCTGCTTCTCTTATACTACACGTATATCATTAAGATAATAACTTCAATCAATTACAAATGATACTCATTCCATTATGATTTTTTTCGTGAAACTTCTTGTAGTGGTATGACTACGCAACCCTGAGGGGCACGAAAAGAAGTGTGCGGAACTGTTTCGTGCCACAAAATTGGTTGATTTATTTTATTTTTGTTTTGGTAGAAAGCTCGGGAAACAACAAAAGTCTACTCACGAGGTGGGCGATAAAAAGATATTTTACAAAAATCGATTAAAAGATAGGATGTTCAAATCTTTCGAAGGATAGGAGGATTGGCTACTTTCTCAAAACAGAACGATACCTTCACGTTTCAACTACAATTAAACAAAATTTGAATATCTCAAATAAGCCTTTTAGGAGGTTTATGGCGTTCATTTCGCCGAATAATATTGGAAATCGGTTGAATATAAAAAATATAAATTATGTTCGCACTAATCACTAATAGTAAGCTGACTTCTTGTCATGTTACGACACGGTTGCTCAACTTCCACCGCCTTCTATGATTGCAACCATTCAACCGCCGTATTCTTCTATCTTACTCCAACAACTCATTAATATTAATAAAAGATTATATGAGTAGATGAGCCTCAATTCCAAATTTAAGGAGTGAGTGCAGTCTTTAAAATTATAATATTTTGATTAAAGAAAGCCTGCACGATTAGGTAGGTTTTTTTTTAGCAAAACACTGTACTATTTTATCAAAATAAAGTCATTTTGAAGGTCTCGATACTTAGATGTAGAGGATCAGTTAACTCGCTTTTCCATTAGTAAGTGTGTGGGTGTGGGTATGTGTATCATACAAAAGAAAATATCATGCGTTTACAAACCTAATTTTGGTGTTGTTGCCAAAAATTGTTGAAGATGATTTATACTTTGCATGTTTGATAAGATAAATATATGCATCTCAAAAAAAAAGTGATCACGAACAAATCTCATTACTCATACGTATACGTAGGAAAAGTGAAATTTATTTGATATTATTTTTTCGGGAGAATAATATTACCTTTTTTCGATACTGTACATCACCGATGAGTGGACACGAGGGAGCCCAGAGAAGCTAGGTTTTATGTTTCGTGTGGGCCAGTTTTACTCTAGTGGGTTTGGGGGCCGTGGGACATGTGGTCCTTGCTAAGAACCGTAGTGCTGAGTTGTAGGTTTTGAATGGTTAAAAAAGAAAGAAAAAAGTTTCCACATTAAAGCGAAAGGTGGTGGTGGTGGTGGTGGTGGTGGTTAAATGGGGATACTGAAACCATGCATGAATGATGGTGACTTTGAGGATTCACAAGCCATGATAGTTCCTTAATTGGTTGGTCTTTCCTTGCAGATAAGGGTTATTGAGAGCATTGCATATTGAATTTGTGCATTTCTCCCACTTGAAGTAAATCCTTCATGATGACTCTTCACACCAAAGCCATGCATCATCACTTCTCGTGGGACTCTTCCCACTCCAATTTTCAGTGCCTCCGTTTCTACACCTTCATCGAATCATGCACTCGAGGAAGTTTGTGGATATGCAATGGCAAAGGCACATATGTATACAAATTCGGGCCAACATTTGGGGCATCTCATGCGAAAGGATGCGTTTAGAAACAAAAAAATACGAAACAATAACGATAATAAAAAATTATAATAAGATGGATTTTCTCTTTCCGGTATCAAAGGATTCGCCCCATCTCCATACTCTGATTCATTAGAATCAGATGAGTGATGATCTCCTTAATCTAAACATAATATCAGTGGATTAATGAAGTGAGCAAACTTTGCTTATATGAACAAACTCATGTAGGACCTGTTAAGTTCACATAAGAGAATGAATTTTGACCATAGGGTTACAAGTTTTATTCATCTTCTATTAACTAGTAAAGGTTGAATGTCATGATACTATGGGTGACACTTTATTTACGACGTTTACTGTTGACCAAATAAATGACATCGTTTGGATAAACATGAGTTAAATTATAATCTAAGACCATTAAGAGGAGTTGGCTTACGCTCTCACTTCCTTGGTTTCTCTCCCTCCTCTCTCTCTAATTTCCTTATCTTGGCATGGTGTTATACAGCTAAATGAAGAATATCGAGATTAGGCATGAGGATCTCTAATGTTGATTATGTTCTTGCTGTTTAAGAATAATCATGATCATTGATGTATATATAAATTGAAAAATGGGTCCCTTGGAGTCTCCCCCTTAATGGTTTAGGGCGTAGAACTCAAAGACGGCCAGCTATTTGGGGTTGTGTACCTATACTCACTTTAGATATTATATAACCGTACAATGGGTTATGTCACTTACATCATGTTTATAGTAGCAAGAAATAACCAAACTTGCCCATTATATATAATTCAAGTTGTTTAGGAGTTGCATTCACGAGTTTCACAACCCTATTTTTATTTTCCTCTTTTGTATAATTGAAGTTGTTTAGGTGTAATGAGTACAACTTGACCGACTCCCTCCTTCCATATATATATATAAAAGTTTTTTTATAGCATATGCATGCATTTATAAGTAGATTAAAGATGAATTCTCAAAGAGTCGAATTCTGATCAAATTGGGTATTGCGCTCTCTAATATAGGAAATATAATAGTTAGAGCGTTGGAAGAGATAAAATAAGTCATTCAATGTTATTATAACCTTCTAATTAAGAACCTATGAATCGTGCAATGGGTTCTAATCTTCAGATTAAAAATTCGAGCTTGTCTATTTAGATGGAACTCTTTCTCTCTCTCTCTTATTAGGAGAACAATGCACACACACTGCCTCACCACAATTCAACAATTATTTGGTAGAACAAACCTTTGTTAAGAAATATGGGAGTGGGTAAGTGGTCACATCTCTCCCTCTAATGCCCAACGTATAATCACATTATTGTTTATTAAAACAATTTTGGAAGTAAAGCTTGATAGTTGACATAAGCTTTATGTATTATGAACTTGCTTTATGCTTGTCTATGTGGTCGTGTAGGCTGTTAAGAGAGCGACACATTTGAAATCATTGTTTACAAATACCTCATTTCAAAAAAAATTTAAGTAATCTTTAAGGGAAAACTGAAATGGATGATTCTATATATCCTTAACTGAAACCCAATCAAATCTTGGAAAATTGGGGTGCAACGCATGAATGGGAGGCTAAGAAATGATTGTCTAAGGCCACGTTTGGATGACGAGAATAGAATGATAAAAAAGTAGAAACATGAGTGTAATTCCCACATATTAAATGAGAATCGGCGTCTAATCCTCATGTTCCCATTGTTTAAACGAGTCCTCAGAGTTTTGGGTGAAATAACTTGATTACTCTTTCAAAAGATTTAATGAAAAATTCATGGGGACATACAAACTTTAATATAGCTTAAATGCACCAAAATGCACCTTGGCTGTAATCTCACGGGCCAATGAACTATCTTTTTTTAATCTTAATCTGTTGATAAAAATTGTGTAAAAATAATAAGAAAAAGGCACCCTTTCCAAAGCAATCAATCATAATTTCTAGAATCAAAGAGAGTAACAAAGGAGTGTCTGGATCCATCTCCTTCTTTTTTTTAGGATTTTTAGCAGTTCAAACTCCATTGTCCAACTTGACCTTAAAATAATTGCATGTGATGTCTTCAACATTTTCTTACAACTTCCCTAACAACAAAATTACAGAGTTGACCACTATGCTCTATCCTTTGTAATTAAACCCCCTCTTCCTCCCACAAAAAAAAAAAAAAAAAAAACATTTTATATGATCACACACTGCCACAATTCAGAGAGTATGTACAAATTGTGCATAAAATAGAAGGGTGGCCACATGACTATTGAAAGTGGCTAATAGGTGGAGGGCCTTAAATTGGATACTTTATGCCTAAAAGTCTTTTAGTTCAAAAACATGCCAAATTTGACCTTCGACTCATTAAGCCAAAAGGCCTGCAAAGTTATGGCGCCTTGTTTTTGACTTTGAATTTCCACACATGCATCATTGATTTTCATTTCCCACAAAGAATGGAAACATGCTACCTATGTTCATCAATATATATATATATATTTTCCCTCAGTGATTAATAGGGAGCTTTAATAATTAAACAGCTACTTTTAAACGTGCGATCAATCTTATAGTCCCACACTAGGTAGATGAAAGTTAAATTATGAATTGACAGTCTCGTAACTTAAATTCAAGTAAATTAAAATTGCTAAATGGTCCAAAAAAAGAGAATAGATAGAGGAAAAGATGAAAGGCTAAATAAAGCTTTCATCAACAGCATATGTTGTTTCAAGCTTAGACCATTATATATATATAAGATTAGAATATAGCACATGGGTACCTTGAGATTGACTCTTAGGGTTATATAGGCGTATCTGAAATTTTATCACATGTGCCCCATTTTAATTAGATTGCACCCTAAAGGATTTATCCATTTGCTTCCCAATAAACCATTCCCATTTTTAGACTCCTATAGAGAATTAAAATATTCAAAATGTTCTCAAAAAGAAGGTAAAGGTAAAAATTAAAGGGAAGAACTGTTCGGTTTCTAACTACATCCAAAAAAAAGTAAGAGACCTGCGACTATATCTAAGCATGTATAGAACTTTTGATTGATATAATATTAATCGATACGTTTATATTTCTAGTATAACACGTAGTACCTTTAAATTATTTAATTTTATTAGGGTCATTAGAGCCCGTTGATGTTATAAAGTAATGCCTTTGGATTAAGATATAAGCATTATATTTACTAATTGCATCATACTTGTGCGCTTGTTTAAAGACTTTTCTTCCATTGTAAAATAATGACGGCAACAGAAGAGTGAATATTTTCTGGGGTTTTTGTTTTTTATTTCTGTTTTCCACAACATTTCTTGTCAATTACGTTTTACCGGGAAAATAATATTCAGAGAGACGCCAAAGTCAAATATTAATGCTCAGAACACGGAATCCTCGAAACGCATTAAGGGGTAAAAAAAAAAAAAAAAAGATCAAAAATAAAAGGACCAATTTACCCCGCTAGAAATGGTATGGTGACAGCTGGACTATTGAATGGACGCCACGAGGACAGCGTCCTAGGAGCGCCTCCTAGCGCATGTTAGCGTCAGCTGCCACCAAACTTCTTTCCAAACCTTTTGACCCGTCCTCTGCTTTTGTGGTTTTTTTTTTTTTTTTTTTTTTTTTTTTTATTTTTTTTAAGGGTGATATTCATATAAATTATTGAGTAATTATTTCCGACATCCCAAAAATATTTCTTACACCGAAATACCGATATTACGAACTTTAATCGGTTATCCTACGAATATTTTAGTCCTCTAATAATAAAAATATCAATTAAAATTTATCAAATCAATATTTTTTGCGTGAAGGATATTTTTACAGTGTGCGATTCAAATTTTACTTTAAAATAGACAAATCACCCACAAATATATTTTCAGATACAATTTATTTCTTTAAAGAAAATATCTGGTTGACGTAGGTTAGACAACAGAGGTTAACTTCCCTTGTCCATGATCTCTTAAAGACAAATTTCAGTTGAATTCTTATTTAGATATGCTGGAAATCTTTATTATCTGATATTAGGTTTGGTTTGTAAAATGTGAGTCAATATATATTTCATGAAAATATAACATGCAAGAAGTAATGTTTTCATGGAATATAAGTGAAATGATTACTCCCATGAGTCATAAGGGGAAGACAAAAGGAATAGATAATGAATAGCAATTACGAGTTGTAAAGGGTATAATAAGTATTCCTTATTTATCCTACTTATCGTGCATGCGAGTAGCCATATTCACTTATGTTTCATAAAAATATTTCTCCTTATATGTTATATTTTCATGAAACAGGTATTTTATCGCATCCTGTAAACCAAAAGTAACGTAAGCCAACTAATTTTCAATGGAGAGAAATGAGCTCAGAGAATTTTATTTATAAAATACAATAATAGTCATTATAAAAACTTAGTTAAACTAATTCGAAGGATTAAATTAGTGGTTAAGTAGGTATTACCTGCCTCATCCACTGAGTTTGATATTGTCAACCTCAAATACAATTAGTACGCAAATGCAACGACTATTATACCCACACTTCTTTTTCCTCTTGGATAAAGTAGAAAAGCAAAGACCTATTATATTCCCAAATGCATTTATTTAAATTTTCAAAAAAAAAGACCAAAAAAAAAAGTTTCCACTGCATTCTTGTATTTTAAATACAAAAAACTAGATAAAAAGAAGCATGCATATGAGTACACTTAATTTACATTCGTTCACTTTGTAAACGACATTATTTTACTAATAAATTTTACTATATACCTATAATTTTTAATAAAATAATAATATTTTTAGAGGAGACACGCACGAATTACACCCTCTGCAAAACTTTGGTCATGTTGGCGGCCAAACAAGTCGTCAACTTACGCATCCTTGATCCCGAAACGGCTGAATACAGTTCAAGGTTTGTGACAAGGGACCCACGGAGGTCCCCGTGAGCGGGGAAAACGAGGTGCCAGCGTGGATAGCAGGTGACAGCTGGAAGGCAGTGTTTGGGAGAACCAAAATTATTTGGGGGCTTTTGTCATCCGTCGCCCAACAGCCTGTCTGGGAACTGCAGCAGCTCATTAGCTGCTTTTCTTTTCAAGGTTTTTCTTTTTTCTTCTTTTTATCCGAGGAGATTTGTTTTTTCCTTTCCAAAGTTTTTTCGACGACTCAAACGTGCCCCTGACCCTCCGACTTGTCCCGAATAAGGATGCGTATGCATGAAAATCAAAAAATTAAAAAATGAATTATGATTAAATCATGGCATTTAAGTGATTGTACGGTATAAATGATGTAAGTTGCACTTTAAATGACAATTATAATTTTCGATGTAGTGATAAATATTTAAAAAATAATTACTCAAATTATAAATCATCATGAATTTAAAGTAAGTGGTTTGAGTTTAAAAGTAATTGCTACATACCATGCTTGGCACTCTACCCAATAACAGGGTTGAGTTTTCGATCTCGGGATGGGAAAATAATATTTCAAAAGTAATTACTAACAATATAAATCATTACGATTTTCAAAGAAATAATTTAAATTTAAAAGTAATTTCCACACGCATATATATATATATATATATATACACACATTCATAATTACATATTCAGAAAGGCAAAATACGATAATTATCAAAAAAAAAAAGAAAAGGAAAAAATTTAAACCTTTATTTTTTATTACTTTTGAACTAATTGTTATTTACTGCCACTTTAATATTGTAAAGTCGTTGTTTTTACACCCTCGGAAAGGTAAAATATAATTAACGTGGTCCAATGCTAGAGCCTGCACCCCACATATTCTTGTACACTTGTCTGATACTCTTTAAAACTCAATTAAATTTTCTTGCTTAGATTCTCGAAGGCAATACATTTTAATTATTTTATTCCAAGCTTTCAACCTAGGGTTAATAATAACAGCTAAAAAGTAATTCCAAAAAATTTTATATCTAGGGACTGATGGTTTGTATAGGATTAGATCACTTCATAACCTTGTTTATTCTGAAAGCCCACCAACTTTGACTGATCTACACCGTCCTTGGTCCCTTGATTTTACTTCAAGGTGTTTGTTTAATAATTTAATTGTTCTTGATAAATTTAGATTAAATCTAACTAATATATTGCTTAATAGAATCTTTGCAACCTAAGTAGGAAAACAAGATTAGTGAGAATATAGATGTGAGAAAGCTTTTTTTTTGCTTTTATTATCAAATTAATAATATTAGCAAAAAAATATAATTCATACACAAAAGAAGAAGAAGTTATTGTATGGCAAAAGAAAAAATAGCAAGTACCTCAGTAATTTAAATACCTATAATTTCAAGCTGAGATATAATCAAAAAGAGTTCCTTTGACTAATTGGAGGTGCGCATCAGCATAAGTCACTCCCTTTTGATATATTATAAACTAAAAAGATCGCAAAAATTAAAGAAAATAAAAAAAAAGGAAAGAAAATTTGTTAGATTCTACCTCCTAAATCGCTCTAAGGCGACAGCAATTTTATGTAAAAATAGTGATATTTTAGCTCTAATTAATACTATGTAAATTTTTGAATAATTTGAGATGTACGCATAATATTTCTTCTGAGAAAAAAAAAAAGATGGGAGAAAGGGATTGTGTTTTTTTTAAACTTGATTTAATTTGTTTTTTATTTTTTGTTGAGAGAGGATGAATAATGAGTTTGGTGGGATAAAAGTAATAATTACCACTTAAGGAGTACTCCACATTCAATAATGCCCCTCTGCAGTATTCACATATAAATAGAGAGATAAGAGATAATCTCCAATCCATGTCTATCTTCATACATCACATAATCTCAACTCTCTCTCTCTCTCTCTCTCTCTCTCTCTCTGCTTCCACTAATTACGCGTATTGAACTATTACTTACAAATCCAACTTCGCGTTCCCGCCGCTCCCCCTTCCCCTCTTCTTCCTTCCTCTCACGCAACTCCCTGTTTATTGTCAACAAAATCAAATATTCACACATCTCCCTCTCTCTCTCTCTCTCTCTCTCTCTCTCTCTCTCTATAGATATAGATATATAGTTCAAGAAGCATAAACCCTCCTGAAGATTGAAGAAAGTAAGAGGGGGAAGCAAAAATGGTGAAATCAAAGAACTTGAAGAAGAAGCTCTCATACATTTCAGTCCCATCTCAGATAATCAACTCCTTATCCTCCTCTTCTCTCGAATCCATCCTCATGCCCCCCAAAAAATCCTCCAAGATTCAATCCAAGCTCTTCTTTTTCAGTGCCTTGAAGAGTCCGAGGACAAGGCTCCTCCTCCTCTGGTTCTTCCTCTTCTTCCTCTTCGCCCTTTTCGGGATGCTCAAGCTGGGCTTCAATGCCCCCTTCTCCCCAAACCCGTGCCGCGGAGCGGAAGTGGAGGCGGTTTCGCATCTGGGTATGGCTGGATCGAGCGTGGGGGAGACGGGAAATGGGGGAAATGAAGGGGGATTTGAGGAGAGCGGGTTCTGGAAGCAGCCGGATGGGTTAGGGTTTCGGCCGTGCTTGGGGTTCAGTAACGAGTATGAGAGGTGGAGCCCGGGGATCTTGAAGGACAGGAGCAAGTATTTGATGGTGGTGGTCTCTGGAGGGATGAACCAGCAGAGGAATCAGATCGTTGATGCTGTGGTGATTGCTAGAATTCTTGGTGCTTCCTTGGTTGTTCCCATCTTGCAAGTCAATGTCATCTGGGGAGATGAAAGGTTTGCACCAGAGAAACTCTATGATTTCTTCTGTTTTAGATACTTTCCCCTAATTTCCTCTACTTCATCCCAGAATGTTTTTGCAAAGAAAAACCCACTTTGGAACTTCTTAAAATTTCTATTCACGACCATGACCATTTCTGGTAACTTTGTGTGATTTGGATTTTAAGTTTACATTTTCTGTAATGAAATATTTAGCATGAGTGAGGTGAGTTGCTCCATTAAGTGATCGGTACTTCCTTCCTTGGTTATAGATTCAAAGTCCTGCACAGAGGAACTGAATACTTATTGGGTTATTGTGTGAATGCTGCAGTGAGTTTTCTGATATATTTGATTTGGAGCACTTCAAGAAAGTTCTTGCAAATGACGTGCGAATAGTTTCTTCCTTGCCGTCCACACATCTAATGTCAAGGCCTGTGGAGGAAAAACGTACTCCACTCCATGTCTCTCCTCAATGGATCCGTGCACGTTACCTGAGACGAGTAAGAGCCTGTTCTGAATTGTGACTTGAAAAATAGAAGTAATCAACATGGCCTTTTGCTTAGTGCCTTGTTTTCCTCGTGTTGTTTTCCTTTTTGGGGCGGACTGATATCAAACCTGCTAGAGAAGGTTCAATTTTTTCAATCAAAAGTAATAAATTTAATGAGTCGTGCATATGGGTGATTTCCTGAAGACTAGTGTACAAGCTTAACGACTGCAATTTAATTTCATTGACATTTTTACTCTTGCTCATATAATTTATGTTTCATGCTTAATGCAGCTTAGGAGAGAAGGTGTATTGCTATTGCGCGGTTTGGATTCAAGGCTCTCGAAGGATCTCCCTTCTGATCTTCAAAAGCTGCGCTGCAAGGTACTCACCATTCTCATTTCTTTGCTTATGAAAACGGCATGCTTGAGATGAGTATTCTTGATTCTGCCAACCTGAATAAGAATAGCCATTCAGAGACTCAAAGTGAACCAAACGAGGCAATTGTTATACCGAAGGGATAGGTCTAGAAAGGGGTATCTATGAACTAAACATGGCATAAGATTTTGAGATTAAACCATTTTTCATTGGCAACAATAAATATGTTCATGCTAGTTCTAATTTTGTGTTTGTTGACTTTAGGTGGCATTTCATGCACTGAGGTTCGCCCCGAAAATTCTAGAACTTGGTAATAAACTGGCGGAGAGGATGCAGCACAAGGGTCCTTACCTCGCTCTACATCTACGGATGGAGAAAGATGTGTGGGTGAGGACTGGTTGTCTTCCTGGTTTGAGCCATAAATACGATGAGATCATAAGCAATGAGAGAAAGCTGCGGCCCGAATTATTAACGGCTCGATCCAACATGACTTACCATGAGCGTAAACTTGCAGGCCTCTGCCCCTTAAATGCCATGGAAGTTACTCGGTAAGGATTAGTTATGCACTTTTCGTATTGTTCCCTATCAGTTTTTTAAAAACATTTTGAAACATAATAATCTGGTAGAGTAAACTCATTCTCATTTTGTCTTAGGCTGCTTAAAGCTCTTGGGGCTCCAAAAAATGCTAGAATATACTGGGCAGGAGGGAATCCATTGGGTGGGAAAGAAGCGTTGCTGCCATTAATCAGAGAGTTTCCTTATTTCTATAATAAGGAAGATTTGGCTTTGCCTGGCGAGCTTGAACCGTTTGCAAAAAGAGCCTCTTTCATGGCAGCAATTGATTATATAGTGTCTGAGAACAGCGATGTGTTTATGGCATCCCATGGAGGGAATATGGGCCACGCAATCCAGGTACAACCCGATTTGCATTTTTCGTTCACCCAATTTTTGTTTTTCTTCCTGAATCCGGTAATGCAAAAGTTGTTATTGAGAGCAGTGAATGATCATTCTTCAGGGCCCAGAAAAAAGCCATAATATTCATCAATTTTAGCGTGTTATTATTTGTATATTTACTACTGTTAATTAATCAAAATTATATATTTCCAAATTCGAGGCCCCGTGCAGATAGACACTGCTCAACCCTCTTGATTGTAATGAATGGGAGAACATGAATGAATATGCATCGTACTTGAAGCTCTTCTCTGTTAATGTTTTTGGCTAATTGCTAAAGTTTATGGATGCAGGGACACAGGGCATATGCAGGACACAAGAAGCATATAACTCCAAACAAGAGGCAAATGCTGCCTTATTTCCTCAATTCCTCTCTACCAGAGGACGAGTTCAACAGCATTATAACGGAGCTGCACCGCGACTCCTTAGGGCAGCCCGAACTCAGGGCTAGCAGAGTTGGAAGGGATGTTACAAAGTACCCCATCCCCGAGTGCATGTGCAATGATACGAATGTGCATTCCCCCTCATGAAACGATCCAGATGGCCTGCTCGCTACGTAAAGCAATACGCAATGGATGGCTTCATTAAAACATTTTGTCCAAGAAATCGCGCGGTGAATGCCTACAAGTCGGAGTGCTTGGAGAACGTTCCATTTAGAAGACAATGTGCCCTTGGATGAGTTGCAATACTTGGCACACCGTTCCTCCCCCCCCCGAAAGTGTCGATGCAAAGCAAATTTGACCCCCTTCTGCAAAAATCACACCAGCATATTTTTTGATTCTTTAGGAAAAGATTCTGCTCAAGAATATTTTTTATACCTTTGTTACATAATTCTTTTATATGCAACTATCTGCTGAATAGCTCCATTATTGTGTATATTTGTAAATGAAATTTTCTGCAAGCTTTAGAATGGTGGCAAGCAAGTGGGTGGCTATGGTTTCTTGGGAAGTAATAGTGCATATTTGTGTGGATTTTGTATCCCTTCCCTCCCCCCCCCCCCCCCCCCCCCCCCCCTGCTATAGATGATATATCTTACTGTTTGGGCATGGTTATATCCTGCCCAGAGAGTCGTATTCCCAGAACATATGTTTGAATAGAGAGTCATATTCCCAGAACATATGTTTGAATAGAGAGTCATATTCCCAGAACATAAGTTTGAATGGAAATGAGAATGAGAATTTTGATTTACCATGTGATTACTTATAAAAGGAATGAATCTTTTAATTCTATTCTTATTCTCGTTTCCGTTGACTTTTTATTCTTTCTTCAAATAGACATGAAATTCAACATACTTGATGAGGTTGATGAGGTGTGAGCACACATTTAAATCAGGATCAATTTTTGGGCCGCTTGGTTCACAAAATCTCACCCTTCCGCTCCCATCTCGTTCCCTAGAAGGAGAATCATGGAAATGCAAAGTTCAAAACATGACATTTTTTCGTTTGATAAACTGAGTCAGATTATTCGGGATGTGACGTTACTATGTTTAGTGTGAACAACTAGATTACAAAAATATAATATTATCATGATAATTTTTTCATTAATTTCTGTTTATTAAAAATAGATTATGTTCATAACTTAAAACATAAAAAATTATTTATATGATAAAAATATATATTTTGAACATTAACACTGAATATAAAGTTTTTCTTTATTTCTTTTTAAAGAATAAATATTTTAATTTAAACATTTACTAAATACTAAACACAGTAATATTCAGATCTTTTAGATATTTCCCCTTATTAAAACACAAAAAATGAAAAACCCAAAAAATATAATAAAAAATAAAGAGGACGATTCTTTACTAAATTAGAAACTCTCTAGAATTTATTTTATATAAACTTCCCGTCCTCTTCACCGATCCCGCTATAGGTCTCTCTTTCTGTCGCCTGTCCGCCGCTGCACAGATCAGCCGTCGTCGAGGTAGGGTTTATGTTACGCCTTTGGATTGCAAAAATTAGGGAATTCCCACTCTGTAGGGGCGATTATGAGAGAGTTAGAATTTATATTCTGGAATCAGGGTTTACATTACATGAGGTTGAGCTTCATCTTTATTGATGAAATCACATCGTTTAGGATATTATAGGTAATTTAGCTACTGGAGCACAGTAGATCCACAAAGCTCAAAAAAAAAAAAAAAAAAAAAGAGAGGAAAAAAGAGCATGCCTAGTGTGTAAAACCATACTCTCCTATAATGGAACGGCGCCATGGGGTCATTTCACTTATTTTGATATATATTTTATTCCCACGAAACTCTAATCCTCCGTCATCCCTTGGGTTTGTGAATTAATATGGGTTTGAGAAACTGTGGTTTTGTTGGACTTTGGAGGAACAGCGGGTCAGGGGGGAGATCCTCAATACAGTCAATAATGGAAAGGTAGTGGTGGAGGAGAAGAAGCATATTGAGCCCCACTAATGGGTTTGTGCTTAGAACAAGTATGGGGAAGACACTTGCATTCCTTATGTTTGTGCACATTGGTATTGCAAACAACATATTTTATATACAAAGGGAAAATGTGCAGGTGGGAGTGGGGTAAACTGAAGTGAATTTTCTTTTCTTGAATAATAGTTAAGACGTCATGGGGATTCTGAAGGAATTGGAGACTGTATATAAATTATTATTCATGCAAAGAAATGCACGCTGTGATGGGGAACTGTATATAATTATTGTTCACTGCCTAGTCCCTACTCCTTCCTCTGCACAACTCACATATGAAGCTCATTTTTTTTCGCTTCTTTTGTGAGGTTGTTTGTTTATATTACATCATATGAACTAATGGTGTATCTGTATAGATTCTGAGCACCACTGACTCAACACTGGTTTTCCTTTCCTTCTAGGGTTTCCTTTCGACAATGGAAGATCCTCATCCCAAATTACCAGTTAAAGGCAAGCGGAACATACTCATTACCAGCGCCCTCCCCTATGTCAACAATGTTCCTCACCTCGGCAACATCATCGGCTGTATGTTTTTGCTTCTTAGTCTGCACACACTCCCACGCAGATTTACTGTTGTCCTTTCTTTTAGGACAAAATTATTCTTTTATCCAAAGAAATTATATTATATTATTCCATCAGCGAACTAAAATAAAAAGTTAACATTTATATCTTGTTTCTTACAAGTCAGTGAGCATAACCAACCTGGATGACTCAGTTCGAATATATCTTTAAATTCAATAATTTCTGGCTATGGCCACATTATAAAAATTAAAAAACGCAGTAATAGTGAATAGTCAAGCAATTATATCGAGTTAATAAATAAAATAAAATTATTATCACTTTTCTTAGAATTGATTCTTTCCCCTTTTTTTGAGAAAAATGAGAAACCAATCTTCTCAAAAAGAAAGGGGTAAAGAAGCTCTATGTTTCTTGGTATTTTAATTGTATAATATATATATACATACATATATATATATATAGGGTAATGAAAAGAGAGATGGAGAGGTAAAGAGAAGATTTTGTTGTGGGTCCACATGAGACATGAATTGGGAATTCCAACCATGCAGATTGAAAGGACATGAAAAAAATTGAGATGCAGCAATTTTCATACAATTTGTGGTGGTGCACACACCTTTCATCTGAAAGATGAAAGTTTGGTGAATAAAAAAGTCAATAATGAATGCTGCAAGCTTTCACTGTTTGGATGGAGTCTCATCCAATCGGATGAGGCTGAAATTTTAGTAGCTGGTAGTACGATTAGAAGTTTTAATCCAATGGTCAGCATCACATTTAATAGTCTCATCTTTACCTCTCCTCTTTTATTATATATATATACATGAATGTGCTTGTCTTTCAACTTTTATTTTATTTACCATCAGGTGTGTTGAGTGCGGATGTGTTTGCAAGATATTGTCGATTGAGAGGATACAATCCCATTTACATATGTGGCACGGACGAGTATGGCGCAACAACCGAATTGAAGGCTTGGCAAGATAAACGCTCCCCCAGAGAAATTTGTGACAAGTACTTTAACACTTTCCATCTAATGATGTTGTAATATTGTAATATAAACTGTATACTTATATTTATTGTGTTTACAAAATGCTATATAACTTATTTTATGTTCCATATAGTTTAATTGTGTGTCCCGGGTAACAGATAGTGCATATCGGATACTTTTGATTTTTCACTTCTGCTACCTGTGTAATTTAAGTTAGATGAAGTTTGAATTATGTGCTGCAATGAAGGGTGTAATAGATAATAGATTTACACTTAGACTTCTCTGTGGCAGCTATGCCCTATAAAGAATTGCAATCTTAAAGATGCGTTAAAGTCAATTTGGCAAAACTGTAATGGTATGGTGTTTGGCTCTCATTTGAAACTGAATTTATCATGATAGAGTTGATATCTTTTAGCAATCTCTCTATTAGATTTCTGCATGGTACCTACTTTAGTAATTACCTATAGCTTAAGAAGCACCGATACCTTAGGAAGGCCATTGTATTCGTATCCTGTACGTTCCCGATACCGATACGCAAAGATACGCAAAAGATTCGTGTCGGGAATGTGTCGGAATAATTAAAATTAAATTAAATAAAAGATACGATCTGGGATACGGTCGGATACGAAAATATACGACGGGATACGAAAAGATACCACCGGGATTCGAAATTAGTGGGATACAATATATATTCTTTTATTTTCGTTTTATCTATATTTTAAATGGCTATTTCTCTTATAGAGAAAGAAAAAAAATGAGAGTTTGGCACGATTCTTCTCAAAGCCTATATACCAAGTTAAGGTTCTCCCTTCTCCTCCTCTTTCCTAGGATTTGTGATGATTTCTCCTTTGAGCAAAAAAGAGTAACGATGATTCTCCTCTCTCCCTCTCCTTGTCTTCTCTAGGGTTTGGGAAATTTTCTCCTTAGAGGGAACAAAGCAAGACAAGTACTGTATGTTGAAACAATCTTCTCCTATTTCTCTGCTCTCGTCCTAGATCAATTTCTTTCTCTCCTTTTGTGGTTGCTAAGTTAATTGGCTGTTTTGTTTGTCTTTTATTTATTTGTGAAGAAACATGGATGGATTTGTACATTTCACCAGTGCCAGCAGCAGCAACTCCTCTTCTACGTTAATTAGACGATGCCCTGCTTTGTTAATTACTTATTGGCCTACTTTTGTTAATTACTTATTGGCTTACTTTTGTTAGAGCCTGCTTTTTTTAATTAGATGATAACCTACTTTTGTTAATTAGATACTGGCCTACTTTAATTTAAATGTAACTTGATTTTTAGTTTGAGGTTGAAATCTAAAAATGTACTTAATATACATGCTAATGCCTTATTTAAGTTATTTCTATTAAACCTAGCACATATATATAATTTATTATTATTTTTAGCTTTTTTAATATATCGTATCCCATTGTACCCGTATCCTAGTTTTTGAAAAATTATCGAATCTTCATACCAGATTCGTATCGTATCTGATATTCGTATCCGTACCCATGCTTCATAGCCTACAACTGTAATTTATCATATTTTATCTATCGAAGCCTGTGCCCTGTTTTCAATCTGATTAGTTACATAATGATGAGCTCTGTTCAAAATTACTCAATGGCAACAACAGATTGTACTAGAAAGCTGAAATACAAGGGAAATTAGAGAGATATATGTTTAATTGAGCAAATTATTCTCCTCAAGAGAGTGTGCTTGGGCCCCTATTTCAAGTTTCTCTCTTTTGTTTTTTTTGTTTTTTTGTTTTTTTGTTTTTTTTTTTTTTTTTTGAGAAACCTAATCTGAGTGCTAGCTGTATGGATTGATGTCATTATAGCTCAAGGAAATGAGTTTGACCTTTTACATATTTCATCTTTATCATGTTTACCTAGATATCATGCAATGCACAAGGAAGTTTATGAGTGGTTCGACATAAACTTTGACAAGTTTGGGCGTACCTCAACTTCGCAGCACACTGAAGTTTGCCAAGCCATTTTTTCATTATTACCAGAAAATTTGCTCTCTGTGAAAACTACTGAGCAGGTATGAAATTATATCTTCCTTGTGGATGTGTGGTGGGATTGTCGTTGATACTGTGTGCTTTTGTGTGAGCCTCTGTGTGTATTATACTTTGATTTATAGTTGTGCTTTCTAGCATTCTTGTAAACTATCTGCTTTTATTCATTGTATTCATTCCTGACAAATTCTTTTGAACTTTTGCTTGAATTCAGTATTACTGCAATAACTGTGAACGCTTCTTGGCTGACTGTCTTGTGGAGGGTACATGCCCAGATTGTGGTTATAAATCTGCCAAGGGAGATCAATGTGAACACTGCTTAAGGAATTTTAATGAAACAGAACTGAAGGATTCCGTTTGCAAGGTATATCACCTTTTTCCATAGTAAGTTTCCGTATGTCCACTGCCATGTTTTTTAGGATCTATATTGATGATGTGGAGTTGGACCTGTAAACAGTTCTGTCAGAGCACGCCGTGCCAGCGCGAAACAAGCCACTTCTTCCTTCTGCTTCCTTTGCTGCAGGATAAGTTGGAAGACTATGTGAAGATCTCAGAATCTGGATGTTGGAGTCGTTGTGCTGCTGGAGAAACAAAGGGATGGCTTAGTAAAGGACTGGATATCCAAGGTATTACCAGGGACTTGAAGTGGGGGGTTCCAGTTCCAGTTGATGAATTTGGTGACAAGGTATTGCAGAATAGGATACTTGTGCAGGACTTCGATGCACTTATCTATTGCATGCTTTCTAATCAGCCATGCGATTCTTTGGCAATTTATTTGATGAATATACCACTAATGAGATTGTAGGTTTTCTATGTTTGGTTTGATGCGCCTATTGGATATATGTCAATAACAAAATGCTACACTTCTGAGTGGGAGAGATGGTGGAAAAATCCTGAGAATGTTGAGCTGTATCAGTTCATGGGAAAGGACAATATACGGTTTCACAGCGTAAGTACTAAATTCTTCATAAAGCCCATAATTTCATAACGTAGGTTTGCCTCACTAGCTCCAATTATGTAATAATTTCAGCTGCTGTTTCCAGCAATACTTCTTGGGACTGGTGAGAACTGGACGTTAGCTAAAACCATCGATGCGACTCAGTATTTAAATTATGAATCAGGTTTGCTTTAACGTGTTAATTCAGGAGAAAAGTTAAATTTATAATGTTACTCTGTAAAATCATGATGTTTGTGTGTTGTTATTATTGATTTGTTTTTTCCTTTGGTACAAATGCTTTCTGCAGAAAAATTCTCCAAGAGCAGGGGCACAGGTATTTTTGGCGACGATGCAAAGGATACAAATATACCTGTGGAAGTTTGGAGATACTACCTTTTAAGTAATAGGCCTGAGGTAAATTCATTGCTTTCTTGTGCACAGTTCTATTGTGTGATTTCTATGTGACAATCGCTGAGTTGAAACAATTTTTGCTTATTTTGTCATGGTTTGAATATTTAATCATAGAAGAAAAGAGTTTTAGAACTTCGTCATTTTGCCATCTAATTGTATTCTGCCTTATTTATTATATGGACAATCAAATAGGTATCTGATACGAACTTCGATTGGGATGACCTGCAAGCAAAGCTAAACACAGAGTTGGTGCACCAATTAGGGAACTTCATTAACCGAGTTTTGAAGTTTATTGCAAAACCCTCTGGTCGGTTAACTCTTTCTGGGCGCTGGCACATTTTATTTCATACACATGCATGATTTTTACGTAATGCTCATTCTGAAGTTCATAGAAGTGGGGAGGTATTAAGCTCGATTTGCTCTCTCTTCCCAAAGAGGGACTTATTTCTCTTTCCTCATTAGTGCAGCCACTTTGTAATTTGTGCCCATGCTTATTGGTGCACCTGGTGTGCTTATTTAGTAGAAATATTGTCTGGACAATCATTGGTCTGATGTTTAGTCATGCCTTCTGTCAGCCTGACGATGTAACTAACTGTAGAGTGGTGTTCATCGAGTTCCTGCCCTTTTTAACATTATTTTCGCTGACAGTTTTGTATTGCAGGAGTAGGGTATGGTTCCATCATTCCTGAGGCTCCTGATGCAGAATCTGATGATTTGACCAATGCATTTGGTGCAAAAATTGTGAAATATGTGGATGAATATGTACATGCTATGGAGAAGGTAATCAATTACCCTCCCTTATATCCTGCTGTTCCTGTCAAGCAATATCGTAACAATAATATGGACACTGCTTGGCTTATGTTTGGATGATTTCTGCCTTCTAACTTTTGCAGGTTAAACTGAAAAAAGGCCTAAAGATAGCAATGACCATTTCAGCTGAAGGAAATGCTTATCTTCAGGTAAGATTCTGACAAGTTCCATTCCATCTATTAGATTGGGAGCTTATGAAACATTTGATTTGCTGAATGGATCAGAATGGGAATGGAATACATAAGAATAAAATATGTAAGGAATAACTATCCTATGGACCTTGAGCGGAGATAGTTGAGGAATATTTATTCTCAAGGACCATGAGTAGATAAGGGATAGCCATTCCCAAGGTCCATGAGTGGAATAAGTATCCTTGTTTGGGCGCGAGTTCTAAAGTGAATTGAACTTGTTAATAGCTATTTCTTATGAATAGGGGTAGAATGGAGTAGCTATTACCATGAACTCAAATATGGCATTATTGCTTAGTATTATTTATTTATTTTTTACTTATTTTGCCTCATCGTTTTCATATATAATTGTCTTGTAGACTTCTGACTTTTGGAACCTGTACAAGAAAGATCTACCCCGTTGTTCCATTGTTATCAAATCTTCTGTAGGGCTAGTGCTTCTCCTTGCATGTCTGTTGGAACCTTTTATGCCATCCTTTTCCTCCAAGGTATATTGGCTGATCTTGTAACCCATATTATTTAAGTTTGGCGGTTGCAAATTTTCATTAAGCAGATCCCTCATTTTTGCATTTCCTTTGAATTCTATGCATCTTCTTGGTATGATAGGTTTTGAAACAGCTTAACTGGTCTAGTCAACTTTCATTTATTGATGAAAGAGGAGATATTGATAGTGCTTGCAGACCCTGGGACCTCCTACCTGCAGGTCATAAAATTGGGACACCGGAGCCGTTGTTCAAAGAATTGGTATTCCTTGCCCGGATCTTTTTTGCCTTTTTGTTTTTCTTTTTTCCATTTTGGGGGTTTCTTGATGATACGATGCGACTTAATATTTTGGCTTATTTTTTCCAGAGAGATGAAGTCAAAACAGCCCTCAAGGAGAGGTATAGTGAAAGTCAAACTGATAGACTTGCTAAAGGCAAAGCACAGAAGGTTAAGCAGCCCAGTACTAATAAAGGTTCAGGTAGCCACATCTGCAATAACTGTTAATTTATTGAATGATGAGCATATAATTTTCACCCATGGTACATTTACTACAATGGAATAAAATTTGAGGAAACAAACTAATGTTACATTTGTCTCGTGGGGTGGAATAGAATGGGAATGGAACAGCGATTACATAAAATTAAAACATGAATCATGAGGGGAGCGTGAGAAATAACTCTTTCAAGGACCATAAGTGGAATGGGTAAGGAACAACTATTTCACCCTTGGTCATTGGTAATAACTATTCCTTGTCTATTTTCCTCATGGTTCATGGGGATTTTATTGTTTACATGTTGTATATCTATTAATTCTGATCCTATGAACCAAATGTAACGTAAAACATGGGAATGGACGGTCTCATCTCTCGTAAAGGAATAGCAACCCATTCCGATGATAATTACTTCTGCCCTTTAAAACCCATTCAGTTCCATTATGTTTCATTCCATCGAGTAGCCTTGGAGGTTTATTTTCCAAGACTCATTCTTGGTTGGCGCTGCTGAGTTTGCTGATAGAATGCTATGATTTTTAACAGGTGGGCGAGGAAAGAATCAGCGGTCAAAAGAATCTGAAGCCAAGTGAAAAGGATAATATGACCTTCATACATTCTAGTCATATTTGACCATAGGAATACACGTTAATTCCTTTGATTTTGACTCCTACCCACCTTTCATCATATTTAGTCATGATTCAGACACAGAAATAGGAAGGAATAGAGTAAAATGGATCCATGAAATAAAATAATATCTGATTGAAAGTTCTCATTATACTTTTATACGCAATTATGATACCTAAATTTCGTTGCAAGTCATGTTGTGTTGTTCCATTCTATTGTACCAAACGTAACACCATAGTTTCGGAGCCAGGATTATTATCATTTATTTCTGAAAATCCCAATTCATTGAACCGTGTTGTTTTCTCCCAGTTCTGATTGTTTTGCAGGCATTTCCGGTCTAGTTTTTTTTTTTTTTTTCAAATTGTTTTTACTAATTGTTTTTTAAGTTGTGGGTGGAAACTGAAAATGGCAACAGCACATTTCCCTCCCCAATACAAAGCAAAAATTTCAGACCATGGCAACGAAAGATAGTAGAAAGGATTATGGAGTTCTGATCCATTGGCTTTGTCCAGTGTACTCTGTGCAACTACCTTTGATTTTACTGAAAATGAAGTTTCAACATGAGATCATGCCTGAAATTAAAGGACTTCAAAGCTAAACGAGGCCTCAAGTATGGAATTAATCTATACTTTACTAAAACGCATGCACCCATCAAGTATTGAACCTGCAACCTTACCCACAAGAAGGAACTAGGCACTCAACCGGAGTGACGGCACTCTATAAATACTCGGCCATTTTTGGCCGGCTACAGACATGTGTTGCATCCTACCAATGTAACTAAATGGTCTCCAGTCCACAAAATTTTGCTCTCGCCATCGGTGCTGTACGACAATCACTGAGATAGCAAATCAGAAAAATTGTAGGGTCAATATAGACGCAGGGTAAACTTTCAAGAAACTGCAGCTAGCATACAGAACATTCCGAGCAATTTCAACTCGTCAACGAAGGATGCCCGACGGTTCCATGATGAAAGAAAACGAAACAACGAATTTAAACATCACCTAAATGCAAGGAGTTTAGACGCCCGAAAGAATTCTCCCACTCAGAAGATGATACTGAATCAAATCGTCGTATCACACTTTCACTGCCTCGAGTTCCAAACACCTGTTAGGTATCGAACAAAGTGTTTTCAATCAATCCACCAACTAGTTTTAGTTTGGCAAAATATAAGAGCAAGATTGTTGCATTGCAATATTGTCGGATAAGGAAAAACTAGACGAAATCGTGTAGGTTATTCTGGGAACACCAGTAGTCACTAGAACTATGCTAAATGTATTTCTCAAAGAATTGACAGAGCACTGAACCCAAATCATAACAACAGCGATGAGGTAACCATGTGAACACCCCATATTCACTTATTCTCCAAATAGCAGGAGACATGACCCAATCATCCTCAATTCCTTAATACAATTGCCCCCCTTCCCCCACAACTCCCCCCCCCCCCCCCCCCCCCCCTCCTCGCGGTGCTTGATTCCATCAGATCATCTTACCGAAGAAAAATAATAAACAAAATCTATAATGACGGTAGTCGGGTAACTGCCCAAGAAAGCAGGTCATCAAGTAGCAGCTTGTAGATTGAAAAGGAAATTTTTTCTGGCAAAACTTGAACAAAGAAGTTTAGCAGTTGAACACTTACCAATATACACAGTCCCGCCAAAAACAAAAATGGCGAGCATCAAAATTGCTCATTTGATAGCATTGGAGTCAAAGTCAGCTTAATATCTCCAAAATCACTGAATTCCCCTTCTTGTTCTACGCCCACAAGTCCATAACTCTTCAAAACCTACAATTGACCATGAACCTATCCATTAATCGAGAGATATATATTGCTTCGCACCTCAAATTTTGAATTATAATTCTGGTCCTTTTCAAGGAAACGAAGTTGGAAAAAGATTTTTAAGGTGAAATGTCCTATTAGTGCACAAGGAACCTGCATCATCAAGATCTGGGAAAGGCCAACAGTATTGAACAGGAATCCATGCTACTCAAAGAATTGGAGATCAATGACCCAAATGGCACATTAGTTATGCTGCACCAATTCTTGAAACCATTTCAACAGAATGTAGTATGGGCCAAAAAGTTAATGAACTTCGCATATAACACGGCTTCAAAGACTTAATACAGCGAGAAGCAAACTAGTCTTGCAATATTCAACCGCTCTAAGCTGCCTGAATGCGAAGGAAACAAATTTATACCGTGGTGCATAATTCTCATAGATAAAAACATCTGTATTGGTGTATTGATTTAGAAGACCTCCAGAGATTTTAGCAAGTGTCCATGGCCATGCTGAAGTTTGTATACATGATAAAGGCCAAATGTTAATCCCTATATATTTTGCTTGTTTATGCATTTAGCAAGACTGAAAAGATCAACCAACTCCACAATTTTGAACATGTAGCGATCCAAAATGCCTGCCACAAACAACCATTTGGGAACCACTAACATGCGCATGACGTAAATCTGGTGGGTAAAAATGGGTCAAAACCCCAATGCTTGCTCCAAACTTCCAACTCTAGGCTTCTCTTGCTGCTCTCTAAATCTTTTGGCCTAGAATTGGTAGCGCTTGTGCTAAATCAGCAGTGAGTGAAAACAGAATTAATGTCATTCGACCAATATTAACGGACAATTTGGAGGGGAGGCTTATTTTAGGGCCTGTTTTTTTGAAAAGCTCTTCTTGACCAAAAAAAAAAAAAAAACATGGTGTTGGTAAATAATTTTGGAAAGCTGTTTCGAGCTTTACAAAAATCCCTTAATCTGTTGAAAAAAAAAAAATTGGAAAATTGGTCTGAAAAAGCTTCAGTTTGGAGCTTATTCAAAAATCTGTTTTAGGACTTCACTAGATGTACAGACAGGCTTTCTCATAAACGGACCCAAACTAGGGTTAAACGAGCTAGGTTATGGAACAGGAACAAGATAAAGTGTTTCAAGAACAATTTAAAGAAGGATGAAGAAAAGGAGAGGAGCAACATGAACCATCAGATAACCAAAGTATTATTGTCTAGGCAAGTGGATTCCTTTATCATCTTTGTTCAATGAGAAGCTTTAGAAAGTTACCAGTGTTTCATAGAACATCCTAGCACACAACTTTCTTGTTTTCCCTTCTAGAATCTCCTTCAAGCTGAGCTTAGAATGCTGTCCTGGGCTTTTGATTATTGGCGAACGTCCTTTCAGATATTGAGCCACCGCCCTTCATAAAAAGCAGATAATTCAATAACAAGCTATTAGAGGTTGCAAAACAACATCAAGAAAAACAGACAAGATTTCTTCAGTAATAAAAGAACAAGGAGAAAAATGTAACCTTGTTCTCGCAGATAGTGTATGGACTTCTGGAGTTCCTCCAGATCCTGCTGAATAGGCATTGATTTGACATTAATTTATATTGTATTATACTTGTGTGTGGTATTAGCTGAGAAACTAATGCTGACCAAGGTAAACCATAATTTAGACATGGAATCAACTACATCTGAACCAGAAATTATACAAACTCATACACAAACCTGTTGGTGTACTGTTGTCAGCCTCCAGAAAATCCAGATCCTACAGTAAAATACACTGGAAAATTATAAGCACGTTTTTCTGCTCACTTACTAATGCTTGAGGAATTTGATTTCAGATATCAAAGTTACCGTTTTGTTAAAAAGATTGTACCCAAAAATAGGATTTTGTAACAGGGAAAGATTTCACTAAAACTCATTGCAAATTGGACATCTAAAACTAATCCAAGATTGTCAAATATAAAAGATAAGGAGTGTAAAAGCCGTTTGAATACATAACAATATGCATAAGAAGAAAAGGGGGGAATTAAGATATACGTGAGTACCATAAAGCCTTCAATTACAAGAAAAAGCTCCGAGGGATGACTCAAGCACGTACAATATACGTTGAGTTACATGCTTAAAGAGATGCATAAGCCTCAATGCACCCGTGTACCAATGGATAAAACTAACATATACCTATGTCCAATAATTTTCAACGAAGCATTCTCGACGAGGTAAAAAGAGGCTAACCATTAGAAACAGGGATGTAGAACTTACTTCAGCTTCTGCATAATCCATCAAATTGAGATTAGCTGAAAAACCAGTATTATCTGGACCCATTCGCACCTCTAGAAATGAACTTGGTATTTCCAGATCATTGCCAGAAGGTCCAGCAGATGGCCCCTGATAAGGTGAGGGCATAGTTTCAGTCGTAAATATTCCCCCATGATCCACCGTCGTTGCTCCTAAACTGTTTGCAGTATTGGGACTGATGTCAACTTTATTAGGTGAAGGAAACAGAACCGCAGAGGCAATGTCATTTCTGAAACCAGTGTTTTCAACATCTCGCATAAGTTCAAATTCGGGCACAGGCGAATTAAGTTCTGGAACTCTGGGCTCATTCACAGTGGATGGTGCAACCTCAGGCACAGGTTCCGGTGAATCCACGCTCCTCCCCTCATTAAGGGTGGATGGTGCAATGTCAGGAACAGGTAGCAGTGAATGTTCAGTTTTTTCTGGAACTTCATCCTCCACTCTAGCCAGATGAGCTTTTGAAGATATGAAGTCTTTCTTGAAAATGTTTTGAAGATCAGCACAGGCCCCTACAGAGAGAGAAGTCAACATCTTCTAATGAAACAGAATGAAGCAGCGAAAAAGCAATACAGCATCACAATCCCATGTACCAGTTGTTAAAGGTTCCAAGAAGGTAATTTCTTTTCTAAAAATGTTTTCAAACTTCCAAACATCCAAAGCAGACGATGGGCGCATCCTTCTAGCCCGACGAAGATCGCTAGGATCATCAATCGCCTTTTTTATAAACCTGAAAAATGTAAATCTTGTTATAAAACTGGCAAGAGAAGAAACAAAAGACCATTTTAAATAATGTGCACATACATACCCATTGCTCAACACAGTTTTGGCATCAAATTTTCTCTTCCTTCCTCTTACATTTCGCTTCTCAGCTGGTTGGCTCGCAAGTACTCGCAGCTCTGGGGATTGGATTAGCTTGAAGCTCAGGGGTGGGACGAATTCGCAGCTCAGGTGTGGGATGAACTTGAAGCTCAGGGCTGGGACGAATTTGCAGCTCAGGTGACACAGGCTCTGCAAAAACTAGACAAGAAAATTTATTCATGGACAAAATGGAAGTGCTGGTGATGAAAAATATGCATATTATAGTCAACAGTAAGAACAAGTCACCCACCAAATGAGTTATGCGAATCAAAAATGTCAGCAGAAGGCAGATCTGGTAGCTGTTGAGATGGTAGAGTATGCTCCCTGTGCATTGGTGTGCCTCCTGTGCTTGGGGAAACAATATCCTTCCCAGTACTGGAATGCTCTACAGATGTAGCTGGCTCCATTATGACATCTCCACCATTCAGCAATGCACCAAGATTTTCCATTCCATTATCATGTACAGCATCACGTTGATGTTCAAATTCTGCGACATCTTGAAGAGAGTCATCCCCACTATGCTGCTGATTATTGGTTTCTGTTTGATCCTTCTCAAGTATATGTGTTGAGTTAGTTGGACCAGGGTCTTGAACAACTGCATTGCTATCCACTGGACATGGAGAGATGCTGTAAGTTCAAACAGAGGTCGACTTATCAGGGTTTTTTCTTGAAAGAAAAAATTATCAATGTGATATTATAACAAATTGAAGCCATACTCTTCATCCATTGGTTCAGGCCCTGGATCCAATACATCGTCTGAATGTGACAAATCCTTCGCAACAAAATTTTATCAAACTACATCAGTGTAACTTTGATAAGACCGTGCAAATTATGTATAAACCAATGCAATCACAATTATATTATAAGAAGGAAATAGAAGAAAATGTTTAACCTCGGACAGAGATATGGTGACATAAGGATTGGTTTCCACTGGAATTTGATCTGAGATGTGATGGAATTGCAAATGTTATTCAAGACCTCAGGATTATTGATTTTGAAAAGATTAAAAAAATAAGAAAAGGAAGACGATGCAGAATTTGATCTCTGAGGTGACTAAATTCCACGTCTTTAAAATATTCATACGAATCTAAATATTGAAAAGAACATGAGCAATATGAATCCGAGATAAAAATGCAACACCAACCTGGAAGTGTTATCTCCTCCTCATTCCTAAGATGAACATCTTGATACCTGAATATGTAGGGGGGAAAGCCAATCGTTAAAGGAACGGAAGAGAAGAGGAAAGGGGAAAAGAACATCAATACTACTTCTAGGGAACAAGTTTACCCCTCATAGCACGACTCATCCTCGAAGTTAAACGAATCAAGTTCAAATCTCTTAGGCAAAGTAATAGATTCCATAGGTGCGCAGGTGGCACCTTCTGGCAGATTAACTTCTGAAGAATGAAAATCCCTCCTTACACCAATCAGAACAACATCACAGTCTTGGCGTAAATAGTCGACTTTCTTTGAATATATCCGGACAACACCAAGAAGAAGGTGGCCTGACAATCTAAGTGCGATTGGAACTTCTGGATACATGATGCGTTCTATAGATGTTGACATAGAGAGAGAGAGAAAGACCGCGTGAATAAACAGTTAATGATGGACTCAATATTAACTTTAGCTTGTGACTCATGAAATAAACGAACTGATAATTGGAAAAGCAGCATCAAAAAAAGTGCAATAGAACAAAAATGGACATGCGCCCCAGGGCCAAAAAAGAAACACAGAAAGTTAGAGAGAGAGCCAGAAGTTCACAACATACTATCATTTAATGATCCCATTGAACAACATGATTTAAAAATAAGCCATTTCATTTCTTATCTACAGTTTTCATTAACAAAGCACGTCATGGAGAGTAAATCAGCTAACAACCTATCAAAATTAACTTTCTTATCCTTCGCAAACAAGGACAATAGATTTGAAAATTGATAGTAATTGAAGAATACACATATAAATCATTACAGTAATCTCACTTTTCATACCAGTTTGAAAAACCTATCTTCTTCTTACACAGGATTAGTCAATTAAGCATTTAAAAATAGGCAAAAAGAAAACATGTAAATTGTGCTCAATGATATATATATATATATGGAACGACCGTATTGAACTTATAGATTTCACAGTTTTCAGTAGAAAGACTCTGACTTTAAGACCTAAGAACCAAAACACTGATGCCTTTACCATTTAATGATACCTAAAAGAATATACCCAAAGCCCAAAAAAAAGGGCTTCGCACAAAAAATGAAATTTTGGAAATTTCAACAAAGAAAATCCACGGATGAACCCAAATTTTGAACATATAATCATCCAAGCTTCGAGTGTCAAGACTTTATGCAGCAAGATGGAAGCATCGAAAATGAAACATGGATGCATTGAATGGTAGCAAGAGAATATTAAGGGGATGGAAGCCTGCAAAGGGTGAGGGTCTTTGTGGTGGTGTGTGTGTGTGTTGGGGGGGGGGGGGGGGGGGGGAGGGAATAGCATACCCACTGTGGAGGAGATATCAGTGGCGATATAGTGAGTCTTCCGAAGCCTGTGCTGCAGATGCGCCGCGCACCAAACAGTGCCCAAAGGTCCTTTTCTTCCCAAAACCGTGTGCGAGTAGAACATCTTCCTCCTTCTTCTCCGATTCCCCCAATTACAGAGATTTATATAAATAGTAAATACAGAAAGAAAAACCCTACAGGCTCTGAAAGGAAGAAGCGATTTTGGGGGGGGGGGTAGATCAGTGACTACTGAATAGAGAAAGAAAGAGAGAGAGAGATCGATCAATGGCTACAGAAGAAAGAGAGAGAAAGAGAGAGGGAGAGAGGCTGGTTAGGGCTTATAAAAATGAAGCGAGCGAAAGAGACGATGCGCGGGAAAGGGAGAAGTGGCGCCATTACAAAATAACCCTTCTTATCCAGTGGATTTACGATTATGCCACTATTTGAACCGGTTATGAAAGGCGAAGCGCGGGAAACGAGGAACCGGCGCCAATCTCAGCTTAAAATGGGACCAGCGTACTATTGCACTTGAAAAATAATAGTATTTTCAAAATATTTAATGAAATTAAATGAAACACGAGCAGAGTAAAATTGTATTTGATCCGATTAGATGTAGAAAAAATAAAATATGCATTATGCGACGGGATAAGAAACCATTGTTTTATCTTAAAATATAATGAATCACAAAAAATACTTCTTTGAGTCCGAATTCAAGCAATTTGTCAAAGTTCAGCCCCAAAATAATATTGTATTGCTAAAAGTATTAATTGAATGTGTGCCATTTGCAGAAAAATGACATTATTTTAGAGCTGGACTCAGGAACTCCTTACTCAATGGATTATTAAAAAAATGAAAATGATCTTCGATATATGGACATCTCATAATATCTGATAATATAGGCAGTTGAAAATGAACATAAATGGCTATATTGGTGTGGCTTAAAGCAAAATTAACCCAAGCGAAAACCATATTGCGTTTTTGCCAAGATCAGAGGAAATAATATTACGAATACAAAGAATTTCACAATAAAATCACAAAAGACGTATGCAGAGCAAATCCTTAAGAGCACATTTTATCATTCACTAAAACACTCTCCATTAGATTTGTATCATATAAGCCTTTTGTGATTTGCTGTAATATTCCTTTGTGCATGTGCAATTATTCAACCACAGGACATATGCATCTATGGCAATAGGCAATGAGCGGGGATTATTATACTGGTTAAAATTATTGAAAAAATTCAATGAAATTGATTAAAGGAAAAAAAATGTAGTAATATTAAAAAATATATACACACGATGTTAAAATGATGTTATTTTAATTTATCATTTTTTCTGTGATTGCATTGTAAGTGCAATAAGGCTTGTTTACATTAATTAAGGGAAAAAATTGGAGGAGAAATTTAGAGAGATGAAATTACGATCGGGCTTGTTTACGTTTTATAACAGGAAATGTAGCTCGCCAGTTGGATGCTGCCCAAGTCTGAACTTAAAATACTAGCCATCTACAATCTTGTCATTTTGTAAACTGTAGGGTTTTAGAAAGTTTAAAAATCAATGGCTTTAATAAGTTTAAAACTCGAATGGATGGCTAACACTTTCAGTAATTCGATAAATGACCAATATTTTAAGTATATAAATGACCATGTCGAACTATGCATTTCTCACCCTAAATACGATCGAACTCCGTGACATTGACATGAAATTTGTTGTGCTCATTTTTTCCTTCCTATAAAGCTCTGCGTCTCCTCTAAAATATCCTAATATCTAAAATTATTCAAAATAGTCAAATGTTAAAATCATATAAATTTTTAAAAGCTCCTCTCTTCTTCTTCTTTTTTCTTTTTTTTTTTCTTTCTGAAATGACACAAATGGCTTCAAAATGCTTGACCTGCCGGAAAAGTATGCATGCTTCCAAAATGCCTAAAAATGTCCTTTGACGAAGTATTGGGCCCTAGTCGACAAAAAGCCCAGCGAAACAAAACCCGAAGCCCAAGATCCGGCCCATGAAAGGGAGTAACCTAGGGTTTCCTTAACGTCCGCCGTTTATAGTCCAGCGCGAGCATTCACTGGGGTTTCTGCGCTCAGAACAACCCCTCCCCACCATTTGCAGAGAGAGAGAGAGAGAGAGGTCTTTCGATGGCGCCGAATCAGAGAACGCCCAAGGTGAACCGGAACCCCGATCTGGTCAGGGGAATTGGAAAGTATTCGAGGTCCCAGATGTACCACAAGCGTGGACTCTGGGCCATCAAGGCCAAAAATGGTGGCAAGTTCCCTCACCATGATCCCAAACCAGTCGCTCCCGCTCCCGCCGAGAAGCCCCCTAAGTTCTATCCCGCCGACGATGTCAAGAAGCCCCTGCGCAACAAGCGAAACCCTAAACCCACCAAGCTCAGGTGACCTACTCTCGTTGCGCTTGTTGATATTATTGTGATCGACACTATGGGTTTAATCTCATTATGGATAACAGTGTTGCTTTTGTTTATTTTGGGTTTTATTTCAGTAGTTCATTTTATATGTATAAAGGAAAATAGCTAAGATATTTCATATTGCAACCTATTGTCTGTCTCGCCAGAGCTAGCATTACGGAGGGGACCGTTCTGATCGTACTGGCTGGAAGGTTCAAGGGGAAAAGGGTTGTATTCCTGAAGCAGCTCCCATCTGGATTGTTGCTGGTTACTGGTGAGTTATTCAGCTATTGTCTGTGACTGAATGAACTGTGTTTGGTAGTGTCAGCTATAAGAATACAATAACTTACGTTATTGTTTCTGTGGATTTGCTACTTCAAATATGTCTGATGGTCTTCTTGTTATACTTGATCTTTAGTTGATTATTTTTGAGAGGCTAATCTTTGTTCAGTTGTATTAATCGTGTTTAATACATAAAACCCATTATGCATGTTTTAGTTACGGCAAACTGTTGTTTAAGTACAGTTACATCAATCTAGCTTTTTTTAATTACATTTCACGTCTGTTCTTAGAGTGTTTTTATTTTTTTATCTGCATTGCTTGAGTTAGTTGGCTAAAAATGCTGTCTCTATTTAGTGATTAACTTTTTTCTTACCATGCTTTAGCAAAGATTGCACAAGGTTCTTTATACTTTTTGTTTTGTTCCTTTTAACAAAAAAAGAGTTTGTATTGATTTTAACCACACACGGACACATAAGCTTCTGTGGTGATGTTTTCATTTTTTTGGTTGATGAGGATTAGAAATGAGTGGAACAAGAAGATTCACGTCAACAATCCTATTTAGTTTCTTGCTCTGGTCCATGCGGCTCACCCCAAATTATTGGGACTAATGTCTCAATGTTTGCGATTGCCACATGTTTTTTCTAAATAGGTTGAGTGGCCGGAGGTGATTCTCTTGGTTCCATTGGCCGACCCAAATTCTTGGGGGTCAAGATTTAGTTATTTAACGAGATAAAAAAGCCCTCCCTCCATGACATTTTCAATTAGTTAATTTGATTGCATGTATGTAGTAAGCATAATTTTGTTTGGCTCCCTCTTTGTTACTGCTTTATATTGTTGACTCAGTTATTACTTGGAGTCCTTTTTACTCTTGAAGTGTCCCCTCTCATATGGAAGTGGAACAAAATTTCTTTGTTATGCAGGACCATTTAAGATCAATGGTGTTCCCCTGAGACGTGTGAATCAATCTTATGTTATTGCCACTTCCACAAAAATTGACCTCTCTGGCGTAAATGTGGAAAAGTTTGATGATAAATATTTTGCAAAGGCAAGCTGAGAAGAAAAAGAAGAAGGGGGAGGGAGAGTTTTTTGAGGCAGAGAAAGAGGTGCAGTCACTAACATGTTCAGGTGTTTAAATACCTTTTAGTTGGTATTCTGGTTTCCTGATCTAATGTTTTCCATCAACATGCAGGAAAAGAATGTGCTTCCTCAGGAGAAAAAGGATGACCAGAAAACTGTTGACACACCATTGATAAAATCCATCGAGGGAGTCCCGGATTTGAAAACATATTTGGCTGCAAGGTTTTCTCTCAAGGCCAGCATGAAACCTCATGAGCTTGTCTTCTAAAGGGAATAATCTTTCAAGTGTGTTAGACTTGTTTTTAACGCTGCATTCTTGTTTTGTTTCATCTGAATTTGGTATTGAGCTGTACTTGTTGATTTTGGCTGGTGATGAACACCTAAATTTTCTATATTGTAGGCAAGGCACTGGGCAAGAGTTTTCCCTCGTTACCCATCTGGGTTTTTTGGAGCATCCTGATATAAGATCTGAAATTTTAACATTTTTGCAACCTTTGAGCCTTTTCTTTTCGGGCACTGCATGCATAGTCTCTTCTTTGCGCAACTATACTTTCATCTGTGGTCAGGGAGAGGGTACAAGCTTCTTTCTCCATCATGTGTCGCTGCCGCGAACACAGATGTTGCTGTCTGAACCAGACATCCTATATGTTTAAAACTGCCACTTGGAGAAAGGAATTACAGTAAATATATCAAACTATTTTTATTGAGATCCACCAAGGGGAGGCCCTGACAATTTCATGCCTTTGTACATCATTCATATGGAGATATGTATGTATATTGCCATGATAGTTGGCCTAATTTATTACTCTTCACAGAAATTTTTTTTAAAAAAAAAAGAAAAAAGAAAACTGGTTATTAGTCAGAGAAGAAGAATAGCATGGGAAACAACTTCAATCATGTAGTATCATAGCAGGCTATCTGTTCTTGCCGGTAATCTCTTGAAAAAATTACTTGGAGCAGATGGCAACTTATTTCGGAACCTAGGATGCCGAAGCAGATACAGCCCAGAGAATAGACACACCACTCTGAATGGGACTGCATAGAGCACCGTTGCCGCACAGAGACAGAACACGGTAAAAAGGCTTGTGGCTCTTGGGTCTCTCCAACTCAACAGAGACTGGAATCTCTCTCCCTGCGTCGCAACATCTCCCACAATTGTCTGAATCCTTCCCGCCACACTTCGAAGCCTGTCGTATCGCATCCGAACGACATCCTGTGGCCTAGAAGTAGGGAACGTGTCGAACTCTTCATCTAGCTCATCTGGGTGCACCCCTTCGGCCCATGAGAGTTTGGTGTCCATATGAGCGGGGTGCCTTGGCCTGTACCTATAGTTCCACATCCCAATTAGGAACATGTATAAGAACATGGTTGGGAGTATCAACTCTGGATACCAAACCAGTATTAGAAACAGAACATGAACTAGGACTGATGTGATTGGGTTCTTCCAGTGACAAACATCTCCAAACCATCGGCTGACTGAAATCATGCCTGAAAACAGTGACATTATCCGAAAGAAGTTGGCCTTGCTTCTTCGCATACTCCACATGTGGGAGTCGACATCCAACATGTACTCCACAACTTCTTTTCTCAGCGGAGGCTCCGCTCGAGTAAGCCTAACTGCCAACGATATTCATGGCTTGGTATCTTAGAATGTCAACTTGGCTGACTGTTAAGGGATGCAAGTAATGCATTTTTGGGAGCAACGGACGCCCATAATTGTATATCATGTTGGTTGGGGAGAGAATAGTGAATCGAATCGCTAGCTCTAGCTCCCCCATCTTCTTCACGCCAGGTGGGTGAAGAACAAGGAGCGGGAATGAATTTGTGTAGGTTTTTTGAGCTTCTAGGGTTGATAGCCGAATTCTTACCTTTCCAATCCTTGAATCTCGTGCTGCGGCGGCTCCAGTTCTGTCACTTGCTCCCAAGTGGCAGTTATCGAAAACTCCCAGTGAGATTACCGTGCAGGGGTCGTAGACTTCCCAAGTGTATTGCTCATTCCATTTGGGGTCGAATGTGTCCACGATGGTTCTTGTGCGAACCCACTTCTGGCCATACTTGGCCACACAATAAGCATCCGTTCTCCCTCGCCCGTCCTTCGTCTTCATTGGGAGAAGCCCTTGTGCACCTAAAACGCCAACCTCCAATATCCCAACTGGGGGCTTCCAAAGCTGCCTTGCTGTTGGCCTTTGATCGCTTATATACATAGTTGACTCATCCAACACATGATATCCCCCTTCCAAGCAAACTCTAATGTGAATCCTACTCGAGAACTTGAGTTCCCTCCTCCTGTCACCTTCCAACACACCAAACCCAAACCTTTCGAGGCTAAACCAGTGGGAGTGAATGGGGCGATGATCAATCCGCTTCTCAAATGTGTCGAGAGGAATCGCTATTCTCCCCAACACGTCGTCTTTTGAGGAGTGCACATGGTCCTCAACACTAAGGACCATCTGTTCCTCGAAAGGCTCGGCCGCTACAAACATTAGATCTTCATTCCAGACAGGATTGGCTGTCCGAGCTGGGGATACATTGGTTTTGAGGACTTGGTTTCCCACCTGGGCTTTCACGAAAAGTTCTGGAGCGTGAGTTCTGTCATTGGGTACTACATCTTGGGCTTCAATCACGCTCACCCTCACATACCAAAGCTTTGGGGATACGTAAACCTTGGATCGGACGTTTAGGGCACCCTCTCCATAGATGGAGGCAGCATCCGAAACCCATGCCTCAGGGAAGGCTTCATCGGCTTGTGTTCCCATCCAAACTGCAAGCATAATCTCCCCTCTCGCCTTCCCTCCCCCGCGCCGGCCCTCCAGTCTGTACCACTGCGGAGCGAGTGGGCTGTCAGGTGGGACTCGCGTAGGAACCTCATTAAGGTCAAACGCCACCTTCCCAATGTAGTCGTCTCTTCCCGCCATTTCTTTGTCCTTCACGTAAACGTCTGCAACGGATGATTGGATCCGGTCTTTGGAGAAGGCAAACACCTGGACCCACTCCGGGTTCGTTTTATTCTCGAAATGCTTTGTTCTCCCCTTGTAGTTCCCAAGCTCCACTTCCACGTAAGGATCACAGCTCCCACTAATGGGGCTGGGGGGAGATCCCTGGCTTTCACTACTCGCACGAAGAGATAAAACATCTGCTCTACGAGGTCGTAAGTAAATCTCTCGCTGCCAAGGTTGGGGCTCGCGTCCTTCAAATCATAGTCCTGTCGGGGGCCACGGTCAGTTCCTGGATTCACCTTGAGCATAGTTACTGAAATACTCGGGGAGCTTGTATGTGTGATGGGTCGTCCCCACTTCTGCTCACATGTCCTTATCTGGTCTCCTGTTGGTCCTCAGCTGCAAACTCTTGCTTTCTCGGGGACTGATGTATGCATGGTCTTCTGGGAACACAAGCAGCTTCAGTCGTGAAAAATCTGGGAGTAGCTGATTTTATACCGACGGGAAGATTCGTATACTCGGAGAAAGTGGTAGATGGGTTGCGTTTGGGGGATGACCCCGGCTTCGATTATAAACTTTCAGACCAATCTCAACTTTAACTAGTGATCAGATTTTGTTTTCAGTAGTTTCTTTTGGAAGCAAAGAGGACCCCTGAAACTCAAAACAGAAGCAAAGAAGTTTCAAGGACTGGGAAAGGGTGAAGAAAGGAATGTTCTGTGGGTCCTCTGGAAGTTTGGAACAAAGGTAAAGGAAGAGGGAAATGGAGGGAAGGCATAAACTTTGTTTAAAAGCAGAAAGGTGAGTGATGTTTTCTTCCCCACTAATTTTATTTCAAAACACTAGTTTAGCTTGTTTTTGACTAATTACATGGATTAAACGTTCATCATTCTCATAATCTCTGTTATACATAGAGAGCTTGGACTGCACATCAGAGTTTGAAACTAAACCACCCCATTTATAAGCCATCTGTTATTGGGTTGGCATTGTTCTGAGATGCTCCATGTTTGTGAGACTTGGAACAGGTACTCAATGGACGATACTGCAATTTCAAAGAAAATGGCACTAACCCAGTGTCTTCTTTCAACAATCACATCTAAATAATAAAAAAAAGAAAAAAGAAAGAGAGAGACCCTAATCGTCGGTAGAAATCTATCTGTTGTCCAACAAAAAAAAATAAAAACTTTGTCAATAAATAAAAACAATTACTCTACAAATACGAATGCTTAATTGCCCCTATGAGTGGATAAACTTGACCTCCAGGCAAAAACTTGTGACCCGAGAAATCCGATTGGAGCTGAACCACTCAACGCAAATAGTAAAAATGGGAAAAAAGAAAAAATAAGGAAAAAAAATAACAGAGAAAAAAGAAAAGAACTTTTCATCGGCTGAAACGTAATGGGTCGCTACGGTCGCGCCGGAATCCTCCGCCGTTTCGATGTAAAACTGTCCCTCTTCCGATCATTCCTCCACGACTCCCCCATGGTTCTCTCTCTCTCTCTCTCTCTCTCTCTGTGTGTTATTTCTCTGATAACAATTTTAAAAAAGAAATCTTTTTTCCTGGCGTGAGTGAACAGTTTGGTGAATCGCTGCTTAGAGGGGAATTCAGGAGTTACAGTACTGTAATAACTAGGGTTTTTGGGATTCCCAATTCGAGAAATGGTATGCTGAGAGCTATTTTGTTGTGGGCATTTCATTTTGATGTGTAATAGCGTGTAGTTTATGTTTAATTTAACTATTTTTGTTGTGATCTTTGTGGTTTCGGAACACACAGTGAATCTTAGAAATGCAGTGGGGCTTGGAATTTTGAATGGGAACTGGAGCGCAGAGCGTTTCATTCATGGCGCAGGTAAAGCTCATTCATTTGCTCTGATTTTGATTTATTTATTGTTTTTTTTGTTAAGAAAGTGTAAGCGTAGAGAAGCAAATTCGTATTTCTGGCAATCAAAGAAATGAAAGTTGAGTTTTTTTTTTTTTTGCTCCATCTAGTTTCTTTCCATCTTCCAACTGTTATTTATCCTAGAAAATTTTGGGCAATCTCCAGACCCAATTTTTGTAGTGTATTTCACCTTTTAGAGACAAAGCAACAAGCCCCGGATACTTGAAAAAATGCAAAAGAAAGAACTGAAAGCTAGAAATTTTCAAAGTCAACAATCAAAATGCTGATCCATTTACTCTTCTTTCCTTTTGTTTGCTTAAGTTGCTTTGATGGGTAAAAGCAAAGGCGTGAAGAGAATATGGGTTGCGTGAGTCCTCTTCCAAAACGATGTAGTGTTGCTAAAAACACCGTAAATGAATAGGAACTATTCTTAAAAAAACTATTTGTTTTTGGGGCGGACTCACGTAAATTGGGCGAGTACGGACTCGTATTCTCCTTCCTCAAAACAAAGTCGGAACACTGCTAACCAATATTTATGTTTGCTCCTTATTGACCAGTATATGCTGCGCCTCCAAAGGCTTATTATGGTGTACTTGGCGTGAACAAGGATGCTCGTGCTTCTGAAATCAAGAAGGCTTATTACAGAGTAGGTTTTCTGCCGCAGCTTTAAACTTGATACAGAAAGATATGTTATTGAACATGTTGATTTATATTGCTGAGTTTTTATGTGGCATTTGAGTTATGAAATCTTGCAACATTTCCCCCCAATTCGGGAATGTGGAAAAATATTCAGTATTAGTTGCATTTAAAGTAAATTTGCGCTTAAATTCCTCATCCTTAGCACCAGCATGCTTTAAAAATTCTCCCTTTGTTATCCAATCCTTTACAATATATAATCTATCTATATATATATACTGTTTTGGTATTTTTCAGCTCGCTAAAAAGCTCCATCCAGATAAAAATGAAGCAGATACAGATGCTGAAAGGAAGTTCCAAGAAGTTCAGGAGGCATATGAGGTATTCGAGCTTTTCTTAAGCTTTCTAAACCAAGCAATTAGCAGTATTTACAATTCATGCTTTTGTATTTTTTGAAAAGAATTGTTGCTCTTGCTTGTAGGTATTGAAAGATGAGCAAAAGCGCTCACTTTATGACCAGGTATCAGAATTCAATCTGTTTTACCTATTGACATTTTTTTCCCCCTTTCCTGCGTTACGTGTTCTTAAGTTGATTAGGAGGGTTGACTTATAATCAAATCATGACATGCTTTCCATTTTTATTTTTTTTCAAAGTTGATTAACAAAGCAGCTGCAGATACTGCAAAGAAGTCCCAAGGAGTTCAAGAGCCATGTGAGGTATTCTGGCTTGCAATAAGTTTGCTCTATTACCTTTTCTAATACTCTGCTAAGGCAATTGTGCAACTGATTAGGATTTAAATGAATCCCTAAATCAGAAAGGGTCATCCAGAGTCCTATCAGTTTACACAGATGAAGAAAATGGTGCCTGTCCTGCTTCTGAGATTATTACTAGTAATGCAATGTGGCATCAGTAGCGATACAACTAGCTGTGCATAATAGAGTCGAAAAGTAGATTTTCCCTTCTATGTTGTTCTCCCCATCTTGTGCTGGAATGTACATTGTTTTCATACTTTGGTTTGGACGGTTAAATTGAGTCCGAAGCTTCTTCATGCGATCCTCTTATGCACTTGTCTCAGGTCAATAATGCTGTGTTTTTTCTTTTTTATCGGACAAAAACCATTGCTCGCATCGATTGGGGGCAAAAATGCTATACGTGCACCACGCCAGTGAATTCCTTCCTTAGTTAGCCAACCTCAGACATTTTTATTTTTATTTTTTCCCCCCTGAAGAAGCCTTACACACTTGATTAACTAATCTATGAATCTAGGTTGGTTTATATCATTCAATTCGCCCTTAATTTTTTTCTTTTTTATTTAATAATGACCGTGCTTATGTTGCTGGTATGCGTACGATGTTTCAGGCCAGCAAAGGGTCATATAAGCAAGCTTCTGGAGAGCGCAGCAAGAGAGAGCAAGCTCCTAGAGCAGGTTCGGGTGGTGATTCGAGTAGTTTGAAGGATGATGATGATGATGATGGAGTTGAACTACGGATGTGGAACGGGAAGAAGTATTTTAGTTTTAAAATAAAGTCTGCAAATTTAAAATACATATCCTAATTATATGTGCTAAGCATAAGCATGTCTGTTTTTAATGATCATGCAAAATGCAAAACTGTGATGGGGTTGTTCACAGAATAGCATGGATTTCTGTCAGATCCAATTTTGACCTCGTAGCCTGTCAGTCTCTGTAAACCCTTGCTGGAATTTTTTTTGTTTGGGGTGGACTCGGTTGCCGTGTTTTTGAATAAATTTTAACTGCACGAATAGAAAAAAAAAAAGTCGAGAAATATTTATTCACGGAAACTTTGAACACCTCCGATCCTAGCCATTGCATTGTCATCAGGCTGATGTGGCCAACTGTGTTCTATATTACATTGTGTTTTTGTGTTCCTTCTAAAAATGTGAATACTTAAAAGGGTGGGATAAAAACTTCATAAAACTTTTGTAATGTCAAATATATATCACTAACAGCAAAAAAGGATGAGCAAAAAATAGAATAATGGTAAAATAGTACTTTAGAGACTTATAAATTATGATGTCTTTTCCACTAACAAAACAAAATGAAAAAGACTAATGATTTATATGTTAAATTCACAAATAAGTGAAAGAAAACTTTGCATACTTTCACTTCCACTGTGTATGATTGTGAGTTTAAACCCTCTCACACAAAGTTAGGGTTTTTCTAGGGTTTTATTGCCCCAATATGGTAATACCCAACAGCAAAACTCCGACCCATCATCAATCAATAAAGCGTAAAACAGAAGCCAAGGGGTTTCAAAGTTTTAGGGTTTTTCTAGGGTTTTATTACCCTACCAATATCCCAACAGCAAAACCAGAACCATCACTCAATAAACAATCATAAAACACAAACCAAAGGGGTTCGGATTTTCCCGCCGAGCCCCACATGGGTCGCTTCAATGGCGTCAGACTCATTCGCTGCGTCGCTCGAGTACCTCTCATCCGCCCATTCCGCCAAGACTGTTCCAAAGCTGTATGATCATCTCTCCCGTTCTTCTATCTGTTTCTGACCCCTGAATTCCTATCATCATCCTAATTTGAATTTAGTATTTCTTGAGTTCTTTTGATAACAGCTAAGCGAATCGTTGATAAGGGGGTTTCGTAGGAGTTATACTACCACAATATGTAACCCACCTAGGGTTCCTGGAAGTTCCAATAAGGAAAATGGTATTCGAGAATTTGTGCCTTTTGCTAGCTCTTTTCGTTATTGTGGATCGGTGGGTTTGAAAGACGTGATTTTTCTTTTTTGTTGTAATTTATTGTTCTGGGAACGCAGCTAATCTTACAAATTGGCTGCGGCTTGGAGTTTTTAGTGGAAATTGGGCTGCAGCGCGTTCTATTCATGGCACTGGTATGATTTTTTTTATGTTATCAAACCTTCTCTCTGTTCTGCTTTGCCCGAGAAAGTATAATGAGATAATCATAGAAATAAATTTGATTTGTTCGGTTACTTTCTTGTCATCACCTGGGGTGTGACAAAAGAAACTTTCTTGGAGGCATAGAACAGTCTGAATTAGATCAGGTGGGTTTATTCACCTTTTCGAGACAAAGTAACATAATCCTAGGACCAAGAGAGAGAAGCAAAGGCATAATCATTTAAAAACGAAAGTCAGATTTTGCAGTTTACTTTAGTTCCAGCGTTCCATTCCAAATTATTTAGTTTTAAATTTTTAATTCTTTAGTTGTTATCAACTTCTTCGTATTTCTGTTCTCTCTGTTCCTCTTTTTGATACCCGAATGAGATTTTGATTGATACTTATGGACCTTGACCTGTTATGACCAGCATGTATGGCTTCGAGAGATTTTTATGATGTACTTGGTGTAAGTAAGAATGCAAGTGCACCTGATATTAAGAAAGCTTATTACGGAGTAGGTTTCTTCTTCCCAGTCTCTTGTTTTATTTTTTATTTTTTAAACAATATGCAAATAGATGTGCTGCTTACTGGGTGCATTTTAGTTATATCCTTTATCATTTCTTTCTGTATTATTTATTTTTGTTTTCTTTTTTTTATTTTATGTTAAATTTCAGCTTGCTAAAAAGCTCCATCCTGATACAAATAAAGCAGATGCAGATGCTGAAACAAAGTTTCAAGATGTTCAAGAGGCATATGAGGTATTTTAGATTTTAAATAAATTTTCTGAGCTGAGACTGGTATTATATCAGTTATGATATTGAAAAAATGATTCTTCTTTGGTCGGCCATAGGTTCTGAAAGATGAGGAGAAGCGTTCACTCTATGACCAGGTGCTACATCTATATCTATATTAACTATATGTCTAATACTGCTGCATGAGTGTAAATGTTTAACCTTTTTGTTAGCTTATCAAGTTGCTTCGGGAGCATTCAGCTTAAAGGAATTGCAGGATGTTTACAGGGACAAATTTTTCTTCAGTTTTGGTTTGGGATAGTGTGATTGTCCTTTCTTATCTTCTGGTCGTTCATTCACGAATGACCCTGGAGGTTAATCTTAGAGAAATTCAGAGAGAGAAGAAAGCCTATATAATGTAGTTTTGTTGTCTTCAGGGAGATTTCTCACACTCCCTTCTTGTGCCATTTTTTTTTTTATTCTCAATGAAATCTTTATCTTTTCTTATCAAAGATTAAAATAGAAAATAAAATATCAGAGGCTTGTTCCTTGGTTCCCTTTTAGTCCCCTTTTGGTAATTAGGCTGAATAGGATGACTTTCCTCCATATTATGTTCGTTTCAGTAAAGTTTAGTTGCTAAGGGGTGTTCAAAGATGATGGAAATGAGGTCATTGATGGATCGTCAATGTTGATTAGAGAAGAAAATTGCTCCTATTCTATAAAATTATTTATAAAAAAATGAATCTTTTTTAATGCTTTGTCACATGTTTCATGTCATCAGGGCTATGCATCTCCCATTAAATGAAAAATCCCTGTACCAGTTAACTGTTTGCTTGAGTCTTTTAACCATTAAGCTAGCATAATTAGATGCTTCATTCTTTTATCTACAAAGGAGTGGAATATAATAAATTTATGATAAAATAACTAATGCAACCTATTCTTGGATCCCTGTGAGGAAAAACCAACAAAGCCTTAATCCCAAGAGTTAGCGGTCTGCTAGAAAATAAAAGACATACTTTGCTCTCTCTCTTCCCACGAGCTGTATCTGGTGATTATGATGTAGTTGACGTTCTTATTAGATATTACTTTCCATGTATGAGTAATCACCAATCTAATTGTGTTAGTTTTTATTATTTAATAGGTCGGTCATGATGAATTTAAAAGAGCTCAAGAAGGAGGCCTAGGTGGACCATCTGACGGTTCTGGCTTTAAGAATCCTTTTGAGGACATTTTTAACAATGGAATGGACGATGTAATGTCTCTATGCTGGTTTCTGAGTTTTGGGACTTTATTTATATCTGATGTCTTCCTTTGGTTCTTGAATTCAAATAGTTTTTTTTAAAAAATTTTATTTTATATTATTAGTATGATGATGACACTATGATATGCTTATTGAAGATAGAGAGACCCTATATTTGCATGGAGTGTGTGTGTATAAGAAAAACAACAAACTAAACATTAAAGTGGATTGATGTTTTCAATGTTGCCTTCAATGTCTTAACATACCTTAGTGTCATCGGACATTGAAGGCAATTTTGAGGAGCCTTAAGATCAGTTAATTTGAGATTTCCCGATTTGGACATTGAAGGCAATTGTGAGAAGACTTATGATTGGTTGATTTGAGATTCCCCCAATAGGGCCATGCTTAAAAGGTTTCGTGTGTCGATGAAGATAGTATATCCAAAGTTTCTCTTTCAGGTATTCCCAATTTTGATCAAAAGTATGTTTGGCCGATGGTACAAGGGATCTTTCTGTTGTCCTTAGTTGTTGATGGCCTTTGACACCAACCTGATCACGAGAGTGGTGAATAGAGGATTGGTGCAATATATTCCTGATTTATTTATAAGGCACAAAATTCTTGGATATTGTGCATATCAATTATAAGACACTCGAAATTCGAGCTTTGTAATTTGGGTTGGCACCCCTTGTGCCCTTCAATATATTGCATTTACAGATTAAAAAAATCAATTATAAGACAATTCTTTTGTCACTGTATGAGGTGTTGAACATCTGCAGTTGCTAATCTTCTTGTGAAAATTGTTTGTACACGATATATTCATTATTTATTTTGTGATTTTTGACATCTTAGTCTATCGTTTAGATTTGTGTGAGGAACTTGCATTTTTAGCTAGTGATTGTATTGATTGGTGAAATACTGGTGTTCCTCCTGGGACCAGGCCTGAAACATGTAGGCATTGCAGTGGTTCAGGCATGGTTAGTTTTGTCATGAGTTTAATCTAATCTATTAGTTCTGCAAAATTATTATTTTGTAGATAACATATTTTGTTGTTGCTTCTCCAGCTATTCTTGCGGAGCGGCGCAGTCAGCTTACACTCCACATGCCCTCATTGTGGTGGAAGTGGGAAAACTGTTAAGGTATGAAAAACATGCTACTTTGAATGTCGTATCAAAGTTATTTTCTTTTGACATAGAAATGTGTGTTGTGTTTAGCTGTCCATGTTGCAGGTACATAGTTTTTATGTGTTTAGGGTACTTTGGTGAAAGTAAAGAATCCATTAATTAACATATTTTATTTTCTGTATCAGAACTTCTGCAAATCATGCAATGGTGAACATGTAATGAAAGGATCAAAGTCAGTGAAGCTGGATATTATGGCAGGTTCAATGTTGTTGGTTTTTGGCTGCAACGTGTTATATTGCCAAGTTCTCTTTATTTATTGGCGAGTTAATAGGAAGCTGTTTACGTTGCATACTGGTTGCAGCACCAGTTTTAGCCTGTTTAGCAGATCATCTTTGTATTGTTTTGAGGCATATGCCTCAAATTCTTAAAAATAAAAAGTCAACTCTCACATTCAAGAAAAAAAAATTGAAAGCCTCAGCAGTGCTCAGCTCTCCCTATTTTAAGCAACAGTACATCCCCTCAAAATTAAGCTTCAATCTATTGATTTGCCTCTAATCTTGGGTCTCCATTTGAAGAAAATTTATTTTTCCCCATACTATTAATAGTGTGTTTCTTCTATAATCACATACTAAGACTGGAAAAAATGTCCTCAGTATGGTAGTTTTATTATATCTTCATTCATGAATGTAATTGTAATTTTTTCACTTATTTTAGGCATTAGGAATCCATGGCTTTTGTGTCCCCTGTTAACTAGTTCAATTTCTTTGCTAGGTATCAGAATCAATCGACCTCATCACAGCTGTCTATATATTAATCTGTTGGCTTTACGCTTCTGTAATTAAGCCATTGGATATCATTTGTATTACCCTTCATATGATGTAATTACAGTATAGTGAAAAGAACTGAAAATATAATGTAGTTGCACTAATGTAATCTCATCTGTGTATTTCCATTCCTAAATAAGATGCTTTTTCAAATCATGTTCAGGGGTGGACAATGATGAAACTGTGAAGGTGTCCGGAAGCGGTGGAGCGGACCCTGAGAACAATCAACCTGGCGATCTGTATGTTACTATTAAGGTATTCTGGCATAATCTATTGTTATTTATTGTATTTCCTTTACCCTTCCGTTAGGGATGCATTTATGCGCCCTAATCCATTTGCCTATCGCTTTCTAGATTAGGGAGGACCCAGTTTTCCGGAGGGAGGGCGCGAACCTTCATGTTGATGCTGTTTTAAGTATCTCACAGGTAATGTTTATACAACTTGCTTTACAGATGCTTTAGGGAATAAATTTTGGGGGTCATAATTAGGTCTCGTAGAATATTATTCCTCTCATTGGGGTCAATGAGAGGAGGCATATTTCCAACATACTCTTTGACTCATTCTCCTCAACCAAAAAAGAAAAATTTTACATGGCAGTGAGAGAGGCTCTGCGTGGTTTTTGAAAATTATTAACGAGTTCAACTTTTTGGTGATCACTCGCTATTGCAAGAGTAAATTTATCCTATATTATATTTATGAGCTTTGGGGGCAACAAGTTATCCTACTCATTGTAATTGGCGGGCATATATGAGCTTATGGTCATATAGGGAAGTATTATGAGCTTATTTGGAATTGGCGGGCATGCCCGTGGTGCCCTTTAATGCAATTTTTTCTTTCATTGTTCAAAAAGTAGGAGAAAAAAATGTCGGTGTTCATTGGAATTCTGTGTTGCAGGCAATTTTGGGAGCAAGCATTCGAGTCCCAACTCTCACCGGAGATGTTGTTATCAAGGTGTGTGTGAAATGCTATAGCATGTTGCGTTTCGAAGTACTGATTTATGAGCTGTTTCTTTATAAAGTACCTGGCTTCACATGGTATACCACCGTTAAATCGGTTTCTGTTTCGTAGGTTCGGCCTGGCACCCAACATGGTCAAAAGGTGGTTTTAAAGAGAAAAGGTGAGATATATATATATATATATAATCTCTGTTCTTTCTTTGCATTTTCTTTTTCCTTTGATTCCTCTTTGGTAATGTTATAGTTTCCATGATTCCACTCAAGATTACCCATATGTCGCGAACAAGAATTGTTGAAGAACAAGGGAACGTACCAACAAAAAATAAAAAGTACAGAAAAATCATAATCTAACAACTGATGGAGAGTAAGAAAGTGCTGGGCTTTAAACCATTCAAAACAATAAACCAATCCATTTCTTATATTTCATGACCTTATTTATTTATTTGTTTATTTTGGGTTACAAAACAGGGATCAAAACAAGGAACTCTTTCTCGTTTGGCGATCAATATGTACACTTCAATATGCGCATTCCTTCGTAAGTTTCCTTCCGTTCACATGACCATCAATACATGTTCAGCAATAATTTCCGATAATATCTTACGAGATAGGAGGAAATCAGTGGTAAAAGGCACATGAAATGGCCCTAGCCATTCTCATGCGAATAGAATAGTTAAGGAATAATTATTTCCGTGGGCCATGATTGGGATAGGTGTTCTTTATTGATCTGGAATACAGGCATGGGTGGCCATGAGTTGGATAAGCATAATAGGAATAGCTATTCTTAGTTCTAATGTGGAGCGAACGAGGGAATAACTGCTACTCTTGGAATAAAATAATTATTACCGTGAACCAAACGTGATATAGATGCCCATTTGCTTTTGTGGTGAAATGAGTAGAGCCTCATCTTCTCCCACGGGGCAGTGGTAAAAACATGTACATGTAATTATTGTTGTCATTGTTTGATTTCTTCTACAGAAATTTGACACAACGGCAGCGCCAGTTGATCGAAGAGTTTGGCAAGGAAGAACAAGGTGACTACGAAAAGCGTGCCATTGCGTGTGGATAAATTGGAGTGGCGTATCATGTGAACATGAGCAATTAATTCATGGTGAAATCACAGAGAAGTTAATTAAGAAATAGCTCATCCGTAATTTTTTATTTTTTACTTTTTCCGTATCGTCCCTTTCTGAATTTTGTAAGGTTTCAACCTACAGCACAATTGTTATTGATGCCACAAATTCAACAGGTACAGTTAAATTATCTGGAATTCAGGCTCATCTTGTATGTATGCCTGTAAAATATGTTTAGATGGATAATTTGATTTTTAGCAATTTAAGCTTTAGCTTCTAAATTATAAGGTGGTGAAGTATTTGAACCTATTGTTGTGTTTTGCATAGGGTAAATTATTTGAGGTAGGCATATATAGGAAACTGAGATAATCTTTTTTAACCTTTTTATGAAGTGTAAGTACATTAAAGAGCGATCATTTGTTGCCTCAATGTATCATCTGGGTGACTGTAATTGAAAATATTTTGTTGGATTGTATAAAAATCTTGATCGGTAAGTGTAAATTGGAGAGTGCAAATTACTGCTTATGCTTGCATATGGCTGGAAAGAAATAAGAGTAATTATGTTTATTTGTTTACTGAGAACAATGAAGAGAGTAGAAAATAAATTTGAAGTATTAACGTAAATAGAAAATATTATCCATAGGAGTAAGAGCACTTTCCACAGTATGTGACCTCCAAAGGTTGCTAAGAACTTAGCTGAAATTTCTTTATTTCAGAAAGTTGTCAATTGATTGGGTAAATTTCTTTGGAGGTTGTCTCAAAGTGATCAATGTACTTTGCTTTGTCTCATTTTTTATATTGAACTATGATAGTGTTATAATTTCACCGTTGCTGTTAAATTTCTCTGACGAGGAGCTCACTCATCTCTTTTCACTCTCCTAGCCAATAACATATAAAAATACATAAATATGTCGATTTTCATGAGATTAGAAGTGTGAACTTATTCATCATAATTATTAAAAATTAAGAAAATCAAGTTAAATTATAATAAATTTTCTATGCTTATGATGAATATGTTTAATATTTATAAAACTCATAAAAATTAACAAGCCTATGTGTTTTAACATGTTACCTCAATCCATATGATTACGATTGTTTTAAAATGTCATAAAATTGACTATAAGAATGAAATACAGAGAGAAATCAATAGATGAAATAGAGAGGAGCCACCCTCATCAATGATGGAATTGTAATATTTTGAAAGTTTAATATGAAAAATAAAATAAAATAAAATACAATCACTATTTTGAAGCAGCCCTCAAAATTCAGTAACTTCAAATAAAATTTACCCTAATCCGTAAAACAAGTGATACCAAAAAGAGATTTCCCGATTATAACTTCCCCGGACCGACGACACTGGGCCTATTTAGGTTGCAACGTCAAAATCATTTGCTATTTTTAATTTCACCGAAATATTATAGTTCAAGCACAGTGACAGTGCTTTGTGTATGCAATAATATGGTTATTATCGACGCCTCGCATCAGCGATGCGCTATTTGAATCATTTCCTTTATTTTCCCTTCGAGATCTGCTCACTTTCTCCCACTAGTCTTCCATTTTTAGGTTTGCAAGAACATTCGAATCAAATAAAGTGCTACATTCTTCGTCAAAGGCCTCAGAACTCATCTCAGTCTATAATTTACCATGCGTAAAATAATCAAAGTGTCAAATTACATAGTGACACGAGTATAGTTCGACCCCGAGATCAACAAATTCCATTGGTAGGTGCTAAAACTCATCCCAGACAAGGTAGAGCAGAAGAGTACACTGCCCTATATAAATAGAACAATTACACGCACATAACACTGCCAAAAATACATGTCTCGTTCAGATTTTGTACCTGGATGAATTTATTTGTGGCTGCTAAATCCAACTGGCAACCGCAGCAAAATCTGAATCGACGGGCTTATTCAAAGAATGGGTATTCAAACTACTCTCGACTTTAGTTCATCCTTCAACCTGAAACTTTCGAAGCACTAATATGTTTACAAACCTAAGTTTGGGGGTTTTCGGTTTAGTTCATGTAGCAGTTTTCATTTTCCCTTTCTGCTTCTTGGCATCTAAGGAAGCTAGGCCTTTCCCTAATCCAACGGGCGTTTGATCTTCCCAACCTAACTTGGGTTCCTCTTCTTTGACCGTTCCCTGGTCATGTGAAGGATGGCCATTGGCTTCTTTCTTGGATCGATCAGCTCCCCCATTGTCAATGGCATCAGGGGCCAACCCTGAGTTGATGATGTTAAGGAGTTGGGTTATGGGTGGCAATGTTTGAACTTGAGCACCATGAGGGCGTACTAAGAGGCCTCTTGCTGCAGCTTTCTTCCTAACTTCAGCAGCCGCACGCGCAGCCCTCTCATCGATTCCCCGCCCTCTAGGAAGGCTCTCACCAATTAATGAAGTAGAACCGAGACTTCCAGATCCTCCAGCAGCAGCAGCAGATTGGAATGCTTGTATTAGGTCGGGATGGGCCTGCCATGCAAACATTGACTTTGAAATCAATATTCCTAGATATAGACAAGATAAAACCTAGCGGGAATGAAGTTCGAAAATCTTAATCATAGGGAAAGCCAGAAAATAAGGTCGAATATTTTATACATCAGTTATATATGGAAATTTTGAAATTTGGAGTTGGTGGGTTGGGGGGGGGGCTGGTATCTAAGAGAAATATAGAAAAATCAAGGGTAACCTTGGCACCTACCCTTGCCATGCTAACTCCATTCCTGAAACTTACCATCGACAGGGAAAGATTTTTTATTTTTTATTTTTTATTCTAAAAAAAACTAGAATCAGTGCCAGGGTTGAAGATAAGAAGTCATGGAGAAGAGAATCACAAAAAACCATTCTGCAGGCATAAAGCCAGAAGCAGTGAAAAGGGTTTTACGCTCCTGCCAGGCTATCAGGAATTTGGACAGTAAGGGAAAATTAAACAGAAGGCAAAATACTACAGCAAAAAATGTTAAGATAATCTAGCAAAAGTGCAAACCCTGGTGCAAATCCTTGAAAAGAAGTTGCATTATCATCTGAATTATTTGATTCTTAAATTTTAAGGGAGACTAATATCCACTGGGTGTGTTGCCTAGTGAGGCACCCCAATACGGCATTTCAATAAAAAGGATTCCCATCTTTTTTGGTAAACAATGTTGTTTTGTGTGCTCTAGGATGATGATAAATAGAAATCCACATTCACCTTCAAAATATCAATAGCCTTTTGAGTAGAAGCTGCATTCAGAGCTTGCCCTTTCTGCTTTTGTGCAGTTGTCTGTCAACATAAAATGTAAATATTGAAGGGGGGAAATAAAAAAGCAGCAAGAACCTAAACTAAACACAAAAGCATTATCTTAGGACACGTACTTGAACCTCACGCATCTTGAATGTCTTCATCCAGTTCTGGGAGTCACGAGTCCTTGAATCCTCCTCTCCAAGTTGCTTAACAAGTATATCATAGGTTTTCTTTTCATGCTGCAACATTAAAAAAAAATGATAAAAAAAAAATAATAAATGTTAGTATAAAACTGATAGAAGTCCAGTGTGACACGAAAAAGGAGTTTCCTTGGGGCATGCCTGGTGAGAGAGCTTATAGGCACCCATACAGTTGAATGCAATAGCAAGAGCATGATAGCAAACAGCGGTTTGGATATGTTCCTCGCCTAGAAGCCTCTCATTCTTTTTTAATGCTTCCTGCAGATAACGAAGAGCTATGTCCAACTTTCCAAGATCTTGGTACATCATTGCAACATTAACAAAAGTTGCAGCCACATCAGGGTGGTCCGGCCCAGACGAAAAACTCAGTAAAGTTAGGGCTCTAGACATGTGCCGCAGTGCAAGCTCTGTTTGGTTCAGTCCGTGGTAGAAAAGAGCCATATTGCCATAGCTGTAACACAAAGTAGTAGATCAAGTGAGACGATGATGGCGCTGGAGGGATGGAGACTAGAGATTGGAACAAGGGAAAAACATAATTAAATAACAGCAATCTTCCAATCAAGTCTTGATTTTAAGAATATAATTTGCTTAGTGACCCATTCAATATTGATTGCGAATTAAATAAGCCTCTCCTGAGCGTCTTATTGCTACCTAAACTTTAGAAGCCACAGGCCCAAGGGTGGTTCATCAGAAAAATAGAAGTTAACAATTTGGGGGGAATACAGTAATTCAAAGGAATAATCGGGCGCATGGGACGATTGGAGCCAAACAAGTCACTGAGTAGAACTGCACGACTAGTCAGCTAGTTTTACAATCTTTTGAGTAGTAGATACATGCTAAAATTGGTTTTTGTTGTAAGGAACTGTATTTATTTCTCGACCTGCATCAGTAATGATTGGAAAAATATAATAAAATAAAGGTTAGGGCCCTGCCTGTGAGCAGTATCAGGGTGGTCCAAGCCCAGACATCGTTCATTTATAATCAATTCCTTATGCTGTTGTATTATAGCTCCGGCCATGTCTCCTGCATGATAAAGTACCATGGCAAGGTACCTGAAATTATATTTGAAAACAAAAACACTATTGGTTAAACAAATGATTGAGAAAACTATGGGGAGATGACTGAAATTATATTTCAGGACAAGAAACACTATTAATATTAATGACAAGAGCACGTGCATTATCGGTAATTATTTGCAAGTAATTAACATATTCTCATCCACAAAAATTTCACAAACTATAAAAATCAGTCCCCCTCTCTCCCCCCCCCCCCCCCCCCCACCCAACCCAAAAAAAAAAAAAAGAGAAAAACATATGCTCGAAGAAAAAGTCAAGTCTCTCCTTTTACTTATAACTTCTTCCATAGTCAATGGAAAACTGAAATTTGGTCCAAATCGACTAAGAGTCTTTTCCATGGTGATCCTTTGTCCCCTCTTTCTTTCACCATCATGGCTGATGTTCTGAGTAGATTGATTAACGAGTTTTAGGTCCTGTCTGGTAGAGGGACTTTAGTAGCTAGCACACTCACACGTCAATGTCCTCTGATTGGCCCTGATTCTGCTTCATCTTCTTGTGTTTCTCTGGAGGATGCTTTTCCCCCCACCTCCACACCAATGTGTAATCCCTTTTTGCTTTCTAATAATAGTTCTTTTATCAAAATGAAGAATAAAAATTAAAAGAAGAAAATATAGAGAACACCATCTGTCGAGAAACCATGCCTTTAATAGCATATTCAACTACTGCATGACCCCGGAGCTTAAACTCATTAGGATTCCATATCAAACCGAGAGTATCCATAACAGAACAGGAAAAAAAAAATCAAACAAAAACGATTGACTTGACACTAACAGGCACAGTACAATTTTTCAAACTAGCTACCACCTCCCACGAGAAGAGGAAGGCTGCGGATAATTTACGACCCACTCCCAACCCTCACACCCCATTTGGCAACCATAACGAGAAATGATTTGATTTGATTTGGAATTGGGTTTGGTTACTAAGTTTTATGTTTGGAATCAAAAGATTTGGAAATAATTTGATTTAGATATGGACTTGTAAGGATTTAATAGGCTTCTACAGATCAGACCCAAATAGATCTGATTTGTGTGGAATTGATTAGATTTGGTATTCAAATTTATACTAACCAAAAATAACCCTATTTTCACTTCCCCCTTCTGATTTCTCTCTACCCATTCTTCCCCCTTTCCATTAAAATAATGAAAATTTTGTTTTATTATCAATAACTAATAATAAGGGGGGCTCTCAAAAATGACATTCTTCAAATCTTTGAGGTCGTTTTTCCAAATGTGGAGTTTGTTCCTAGCCTCAACGCTACCTTCATTGTCCAGGTTCCAAAGAAACCTGGAGCTACAAACATCTCTGATTTCAGACCTATAAGCTTTGTGGGTTGTATCTATAAAATAATCTCTAAGGTGCTTGCGAATAGACTCAAGAGAGTTCTTGCTAGAGTTATTGGGCCTTTCCAAAATGCTTTTGTGTGGAGAATCACTAAATTTGTTACGCTACCCTCATGGCTAAAAAGGTAGTGGATTTTCAGCTCAAAAATAAGAACAAAGGGGGGGCTGTGTGCAAGGCTGAAAGCATCTTGAATCTCAAGTGTGCTCTTTTGTGCTCTGAAGCGGTGTCCGCACTTAAAGTGAACTTAGCAAAGAGTGAGCCAATTCCCGTTGGGGAGGGAGTTGATGGCCCTTTTCTTGCATCTATTCTTGGATGTAAAACCACGCATCTCCCTATTACTTATCTTGGTCTTCCTCTGGGAGCTAAATACAAGGATATAATTATTTGGGAGCCTATCATCGATAGATTTGAGAAAAATTTAAGTGGTTGGAAGAGCTCTACTCTTTCCAAAAGAGAGAGGCTGACTCTTATCAAGAGCACTTTATCCAACCTCCCCATCTACTTTATGTCTCTCTTTCGTCTTCCTTGTTCTGTGGCCAAGCAGTTAGAGGCCATCCAAAGAAGGTTCCTTTCAGGAAATTTTGAGAAGGAATTCAAATATCATCTCGTTAAGTGGGACATTGTCAAGCAACCTTTGCTTAAAGGGGGTTTGGACATCAAGTCTCTACTTGAATTCAACTCAGCTTTGTTAAAAAAATGGCTTGGAGGTTTATGCACGAGAAAAATCACCTTTGGAGGAAGGTCATTGCCTCTATGTATGGGACAAACCACCTAGGGTGGACCTCAAAGCAAAGTCGACTTCCTTACGAAAGAACCTTGTAGAAAGATACCAACAAAGGATGGAATTCGATGTTGACCAACATTAATTGGATCCCTGGCAATGGTGACTCCTTATTCTTTTGGGAAGACTGTTGGTGCAGTGACTTATAGTTTAAAAAGTCAATTTTCGAGTCTTTTTCTGCTGGCCACAAACAAGAAAGCCACTATTGCTTCCCTTATCGAAAGGAGTTGGAACATTAATTTTAGTAGGAAGGTTCATGATCGGGACCTCGAAAAATTCTTTAACTTGATTTACATGAACTTGAATTTTCCTGTGGATGAAGACAAGATCAAGTGGAATCTCAATAAATCTGATCAATTTAATGTTCGAGATTGTTACTTGGATCTTACTAGCAACAACTCTAAAAACTTGGTGTATGATAAGCAACTGTGTACCTCGATTTGGAAATCTGGTGCTCCTGCAAAAATTTCCTCCTTTGCTTGGGAAGCTACTCAAGCTAAAATCCTTACCATGCACAATTTGCAATGACATGGGCAATGCCTCATTAATAGATGCCCCTTTTGCAAGAATACTCTTGAATCAACGAATCACCTCCTTATTCACTGCCTTTAGGCGAGGTGAATATGGGACTTTGCTCTTACCATTATTGGCGTCTATTAGGCAACAGCGAGAAGTATTGACAAGGAGCTTATGGCTTGGTCTGGTTTAAACCCAAGTAGGAAAAGAAAGAAGTTGTTTCTTTTGATCCCTCTTAGCATCATTTGGGTTATTTGGAAGGAGAGAAATAAAAGGGTTTTCGAAGGCGAAGAATGCTCAATTCAACATATAAAAGAAGTTTGGCTTTTCAATTTCAAAGATTGGGCACTCTCTTGTAATTTTGATCCTTTTGTTCACTGTATTGAACTTATTGATAATCTAACTTTGTAATCTCTCAAGTTAGCACCCCCTTGGTGCCCGATTAATATATTGCTATTTTACCGATAAAAAAAAAACTAATATAAGACGATTCCTTTTATTTATTATTTTTATTATTATCACTAGTTCTATTTAGGTGATTGTATGATTTTATTTTTTAGAAGAACTATATCAATGATGAAATATTTTATCTCATAAAGGAGATTATTATACATCTTTATATTATAAAGGGATAATATTGTCTATTTAAGAAATTCTTGTAATTTTTACAACTTTCCAAACAATAGAATTGAAAAGATTTAATTTGATCTGGATAAGTTTCCAAACATCGGATTTGAATTCTAAATCAATTCAATTCATTATGCATTGTATTCCGAATAAAGTGTCAGAAAGGAGGGACCCTTGTGCAATGGAGTCTCCCCCTTTTAGTTACCAACTCTTTAAGAAGACCAGAGAAAATGTCGCTCCCACCAACCATACCATTTAATTTAAATGTAACTGAAACTTGAAAAATAGTATCGGCATATGGTAGGAACCTCTTCATAATTCAATCAATAGTATTAGTGCTCCTCAGGTCCTTAAATTATTTAATAAGTTATAATTAATGTTTATTTATTAAATAATAAATTGAAACAGAACTTCGTAATCCAAAATTGTCTTCCACTAATGTAATAAAATGCTGTAAATTGATTAAGCTGAAAATAATTACCGGCAGCAGTTAGCAACCTCCCGATGCATTGGACCCGTCACCTATATTCAATGTTAGCAGAATCCAAAACATCATACTTCAGAAGGAAAAAAAAAAAAAGAAAAGGTACAAGGCTGCAAAGGGTAACTATAAAATAGAACATACCTGTTGAAGTATTGAGAATGCTTCAGAAAATAATGTATAGGCTTCACTCAGCATCCCCTGATTAGAGTATAAATACTTAGTAATCACAACATCCTAGAAAGATGATACTTTATCACTACTAACTGACAAATTTTCAAATCATTTAGACAGCTCTTAGGATGAAGTTTCTCTGATCCCTTCTTCTTGTGAATAAAATCTTGTTTGTTAATCAAAAAATAAGTCCCCTAACTAATTTTAACTTTCCACTAAATAGTTTTGGAATCTTGAATTTGAATACAGTGCATTTGAAGTTACACTGTAGGCAAAGAGGCACCAGACATACCTCAGCCAATTGAACTTTTCCTGTTTCCACGAGGTCCTTAGCTTCCGAACAAATTGGAATTGAATGCTTTACAACAGGCTGGAGATTCAAGATATCTAATATTTGGAAAGGTGCCACAGCATCAAGGTCATATTTGCGAGCAGCAATTGAAATCCCAACCTGTTAGGAATCAATAAACAAGCTCAATGAAAAACTAGAGAATATAATTTAGCAGTCATCTCAAGATACCAATGACCTAAACCGCACAATCATTGGCACATGAAGACAAATTAGAGATTACGAATATCTAAGCAACTTATAACTACATAAAGATTAAACTGAAGGCTATTGGAATGAGATGAGCTCAAAATTACCTTTTGGCAAAGGTTACGTACGACAGGAACTTTCTTTACCCGCATTCTTGCATCTTCAGGAACCTCAAACTATGTGAAAAAACACTTATTTTGATATTTAAGTACATACTAGAAATGAAATAAAGAAGAGTTGACAAGGCATAACAAAAAAGATCCTAACCAGAAATTAATATAACAAATAAGAAATGAAAGTGCATCAAAATTTGAAATCCTAAATTGTCAATATCCTACACATATTTTCTAAGAAACAAGCCCATCGAAATACCAGCGGAATCCAGAAGCTTAATGTCTAATGCTTAAATAATGCACTAATTTGCATGGGAAGTCCAAGCACCTCAGATAATATGATACCTGATATTTGAGCTTTGCTAATTCAACAATGTCTAACCACAGGCTCTCTGAGCTAAAACTCATATATGATGACTGACTGGTTCTTGCAGATGATCCACCTTTTAATCTTGCTTGCCCCCCATAGTACTTCCCTTGAGCTTGATGACTTGATTTGTCCTGTAAATTCTGTGCATAGGCCAAAAGTTTGGCTTGTTAAGGAGGCTATACGTGAATATTGCAGGACATTCATTAAAAGATGAAGCTAAGAATATTCTGGAAAATTTTTACATCGGATGACTTTCGTTTTCCTAGACTTAGGTTGTGTTTGATGGACTGAAAATTTATGCCCAAAATTTTATACCGAATTAAAGTGCTAAACACTGAGCATGTTCAACATTCAGCATTAAGTAACTCCCTCGTTGCTGAATGTTTTAGCTCATTTTCAGCTTCTTTTTGCTGAATGCTGAATCTAAAAATGTTATCAAACACGCTTAAAATTTTAAAAGCGCTCAGCATTTTAAGGGGGGAAAACAAACATGCCCTTAGTTCCCTTTTCCCTTGGAAAATTAACAAAACTGAACTTCTATTCTCACTCCATGCACATACAAGCCTTTTTTTCCCCTGTTATGATGCAGGAAATACATGCATGAAGAATCCATAGCGAGAGTATACAACCAAAATTAAAGTATTATTTTCTCTCTTTTTTAAAAAAATAAAATTCTCTCTTCTTTTGATAAGTAAATTATTTTCTCATATTTGTAAATACCTTCTTATGAGTCCTGTATTGTGCGCTATTAGGGGTCTTTTTTACAACCGCTTGGCAGTTTCCAAAGAAGCAATTAAAGAAATGTGAAATTGCTGGTCCAAGATCATGATCCTCTGCATCTCTCAAGACATCCTGCAAAACCATGGATAAAAAAGAAGGCGAAAATTCTATAAGCCAATTACCACCGGTACCAAAAGATCATGGCCAAGGTTTCTGGCTGTGTGCTTAGATATCAATCTGTTAGTACTGAAGTACAATAAGAAAAAATAGTCTTTGTTTTAATTGGACAAATGACCAAATTAATTGAGATATATATTCACCAATTTACCCTTATAATGTTTCAAAATTGCATCTTGAATAGGGGTTAAAACGCCATGAACCGTGAAAATAATGATACAAGGAGCATCCTCTTTTTTCCATTGATAAACGAAGATGATTTCATTGAGAAAGAAGGTATAAGATACAAGTAGTGATGATGAGAAAGAAATCATCCTAGTAAAGCTATAAACAGTTTAAAGAACAGCATAACCACAGAAAAGCTCTTCAATCTGACCAAATATCCCTATGCTTAGCCTCTTAAGACAAATTGCAAGCAACAACGCAAGGAGAAGAAAGAAAAGTCAGTCTATCCCAGACCAAATCTAGATCAATTTTCTTCCCTAAAGATCATATTCTTATTCTCAAGCCAAATACTCCACATAGTGGCACATAATGCTCCAGCCCACATGCCTTTAGTCTTCTTGCCTCTCCTGAAGCCCTAAATAAATACTTTTTCGAGAGAAGGCCAGCTATAGAATCCGAGTAAACCCAAGCCTCCTATAAGGCCCTGGAAAGCTTTCCAAGGGGTCGATAAAAGAGAAGGTGCAAAAACAGGGGCTCATTTGTCTCCAAATAATAAAATATGGTACACACTCATTCAGTGAAACAGACAACACAGCCTCCTCACTTGTACAAGGACATCAAATAAGAGGAATTTTGACCTTCTAGATTTTCTTGGAACAATCAAGGATAAGTATGCAAAGAGAAGAGGAGAGATGATGGATGAAGAATGAAGTCTTGTGTTTTTCATGCCACACATAGTTGTATGTTGTGATCTCTCTTTATTGCTTGTGATTACAAGATAATACAAAAAGAGAAAGTGTTAGATACTTTGGAAACCAGAAAACCCATGGCACCCATGGTAAGACAGTATAATACTGTAATACATTGAAAGAGACAATTGCAAACATTTTACATCTGTGACTATAAATAGCATAGAAAGTAAAATAAATAAATAAATGCACAGAATATAAAAAGGACAAAGCATATACAGGCATATGACGAGTACATGCTCCTGCAAATATCATTTAAGCTTTATAGGATAATGCTAGCTACCTATTAAAAGTGAGATTGTTGGCAACCTTATTCCTCCCATGGGAGAGGAAGGCCTGCTATCGAGTAGGAAACAATCGTTCCAATGAGGAGTAGGCTTAAGCGAAGCATGGGTTGCATGCTTGTTAGAAAGGGAGGATACAGCTTGATTGGGCTTGCATTCAGTGCAGAGTGAATGCACGAAGCATCTAAAGCATCTTTTAAACATCTTGAGTGAAGTGTTGTCAATTGAGAAGAAAGAGGTGGCACAAATGCCATGGATCTGTGATTTTCAGTGAAGCAATTGCCTATTTTGACGTCCTAATACCTCTCACTTTCAAGCATTAGAATCTGGTCTTGCTATACCTCCTGTCAGGGATCGCAATTGACAGTTGGAACAGTGGTTGTGATGGGAACCCTACCAAAGTTATTCCATGGAAATAAAATGCATAAGGATTAGCTATTCTCATGGACCATGAGTGGAATGGGCATTCTTAATTAGGCTGGAATAAGTTCTGACTCGAAATAGTTATTCTGAACCCTAACATGAACATACTAAGGTCAAATCTGTTCCGTGGGAAACGATCTGGAATGGAGCAGTTACTACCATGAACAAAAGATACCATTAAGAAACAAGAAAGCTCTCTAAGAGGAGAAGATGCTTAGAGTGAAAATGAAAATCACCTTGAGAATGTGTTTTGCAGACCGGACTATAATCTCATTAATACAAAGATCCCACAAATGTGGTAGATGCTTGGTTCCATTAGCCACCTGGAGAACAGATCCAATATCAGAAAAATTCACAACCTAACTCACTTCATACATTTTAGAACTTACAATACGTAGAGAAGAAAACACTTCTAGTAAGACTTTGTATTGTCAAATGGTACGGTACAAAGTGATCCCATTACACAAGAACAAAAAGGAAACCAGTCACTAGCTCAAGCTTACTTTTCCAATATAGCGAACATTAATCCCATGAGCATGGAGTGCTTCAGTTAGTGTCTGCCCATCCATGGGTGAAACTTCAAGTGTGCAAAGATCTTGTATAAACTTTGGAAGCACACTGTCTGTAAGATACAAACTAGCTTTTCTAACACCTTCTTCATCTGCAGCTATCTCCTGGTGAGCAATAAATAATGGAAATGAAATGAAAATACTAAGAATAAGTTCCGAAATCAGTAAGAGTTAACCTACAAAATTTACCTCTTGATTTCCAGACAATCTAAAATCAGTAAGGACATTAGGGTTGAAAAGTATATCCCCGCATAATTCAGTGCTTTCAGCAGCTGCAGGATGGCATTCTTGGACAGTGTTAGCCAACTCTTCTTTAGTTATGTCCTGTGGATCCAAAATTGCGCAGAACTATGTCAAGCAACCACACAAGTGTATGCATGAACCAATATGACTTTTTGTTGCTTCATAAACAGAATATACTGAAAATTGAATAGTGTTCCTCAGTATAATGTACATCTTAAGCTGTAAATAAAATAATATGGTAAAAGTTAGTTATATAAATTAATTGCATGTCATTTCAAGAATATCTCTGAAGTTTCACAGAAGTAGGACAAATTATGCAAGATCAAATTTTTTCTTTCAAAAAAAAAATCTAGAAAGAATTTGAACATTGACAAAGAGTAGCAGAGACATTCATAGCAGAGTGATTTTTGGGTGCGAAGAGCTTATTGGGCCTCAATTAAATGCACTGAATGAATATTGACAACATACATCTGGATAGCCCTCTTACTGTGCCATAATGACTGATAGGTTGCGCCACAAAAAATTAAAGGAGAACTGCACCAAACAGCATAATAGCAGCTATTTTATATGGAGTAAAATGTTTAGCAACTGGGAAACTAGATGTAGAAGTGTGGCCGAATTTAATTGTCAAAACTGGTGAAGTATGTAAATATGAGACATAAGGTAGCACCAGGTGGCAAAAATGCCCAAGAGACAACATGACATGCCAGTCAACATGTAGGGAGATGGAGATAGAGAGATAGTGTTGGTTATAGATTATTTATAACGCAAGCAAAGACACAAGAATGAACTCAGTTCTGAGGCTGTTGATTCAATTTTGACTTATTGTTCCCCACTTGGCTTCATCAATTGAATTATCATCAATGAGAAGCACAAACAATGAGGGCTCTTCGGGCATGGGTAATGGCCGCTTACTTTATGGATTTGAAAAAGGAATTGGAGATCTTGCTAAAAAAATGGTTGAGAAAGGAATTTGTCTTGTATTACTTGTCTACAAGCTCATCAGGTTACTGATTTTACTGATTACAACTGCAATTGTATGAAGATCTAGAAGAGCCGATTACACAATAGAATATTGTGAGATCAGTTTATAACTAATTGCTTGACTCCATAAGTTGAAAAAGCACATTTTTGATAGCATCAATGATCAGACTTGCTTTCAAAAGATAAAACCATGTTATGGAAGTCTATAAATGTTTCTGATAGATTATAATTTTTTTTTTTCCATTTTTAATTGAAAACATGACACAATGTGTACTTTGAAACATGCTTTCTTTGTTACCTCAATGGATATTGGTGAGATCTCTTTTAATTGTTGTAATATGGGTTTTTTTTTTTTTGGTGGATTTGAGAACAAAAACAATTTACTATAATTTCTGCCCCCTTCTATAAAACTTTTAGCGTCGTCATTGTTCTCTCTAATTTCATTAATCAAGATAATATTTTCCAAAAATAACATAGCGTGGAACCTCCTCTTGAATATGTTGCGAGTTCATCACATGGCGCTGAGGTCATAAAGAGGAGAGTTCTATCGAGTATTGTGAGAAAAGGAAATGCAGAAGGAAATAAAAAAGAACAGAGTCAATTAGCTACACAAGGAATGATGACATGGTCCAAGTTCAAGAAGCTGAAATATGAGGGGGAAAAAACAAGAGGGTGTGGCCACGGCTTGGAAGGGGAGAGATGGTGTATACATCTTAAACAGAAGAAAGTAGAAAGCTTTAGCATGCAAAAGTTACTCTGGCATGGGCCCTGCCTAGCAGTTATTCATTCTACATTGTGTTGCCAACTGCATATCAAATATATTCCTGTATATACAGGTAAATGCAATATTTATTTGATCTTTCTTGTGAAAAGCTCGTGACATTAAATTGAATTACTAAAAGAAAAACAGAAGGAAAGTGAATGATAAAGAGCCAAATTTCATGGTTGTTTCTGTACTTGAAGACTCTCTTATGAAGTAAAAAATTGCAACAAATACTGAGATTCCCAGGAAAGCGTATTATAAAATGGAAAAGCATGTCAGCAAAAATATAAAAACCACCTAACTCCTTCAGTGGGAAAAAAAAAAAAACTATATAAAGAGCATATCCAGAAATAAGTTGACAAGCAATGCCTTTTACCTGAGAGTCAGAAACCACTGGCAGAGTATCTCCCTTGGTACTTTCCGTTTCATTGACATTATGTGCATCTGGCACTCCAAAAGCTTCATGCATTTTTTCCTCAGATTTAGCCTTACAGTTTAATCTTTCTACAGCTTCAGCCTTCTCAGAATAATACCTAGTCTTAGAAAGTGTATGCATAGAAGTGGTCCCACTGATAATATCTATAGAAATATTATATACCTTACCTGGCAAAAGGCGGTGATAAGTTCAGGACGCAAAATACAGAAGCGGGACTGATGCCCAGTATAGTTTGCATCACGTGGAGTTACTCTCATCAAGTCTAAAAGATAATGCCTGCAATTTATAGTAGTAATTCAAGAACCATAAACCATTACTGTAAAATCAAGTTCAAACAAACTCAATGTGCGAAGTGTTTCTAAATCCCAAATTTGCTTTAGTAACCTAAATGCATGATCTTAAACAATAAAACCAAATAAGCTCAATGCACATTTCTAACTCCAATTTTATTTTTTTTCCTTTCTTGTTTGGCCAAAAAACATTAAGATAAAGAAGAGAATGTACAAATTGGAGGATAGAGAAAGCTCATGAGATGAAAAGAAAAAAGTATCTACAGTTACAAGGTAGAACTAGAACAGAAAAGCCCCCAGTCTCTCAGGATGTCTCTCAATGCAAACCCTTTGCAAAGACATCAAGACCTCCCTCCCATAGGTTTACAATTCTCAACTCATTAAATGATCATGCTTGGAGTCACCGCACTTTGGCCACAACAAGTTTCTCACCAGCCTCTCTCTAGGTTCCAAATCCTTATTTGGTGATTGAATAGGCAATCTTCCTTTCCACTGAACCTTTGAAATTTTTGGATTACAATTTCCAAGGTTGTTTTCCCCTGGGATCCAGATTGGAGTAAGATTTCATATTACCAGCTTCGAAGTAGTTCTCTAAATTTAAAATGTTGTGCTGACAACACCTATTCAGTGCGCTTTCGGTTAAGACTATAATGACAATTGAACAAGCAGATATATCCAAGAGGTATGCATTAAAGACACGGCTAATCTGTAGAGGGGGTAGACCGGGGGGCGGGGGGAGGGAATAACCTGTCATCACTGCCAACGATTCCCTTGCACTCTACAGGAGCAGCTAACTTAAAAACATTTCCAGTACCATCAAGAACAGCATGCTCCTTCCAGTGAAGAGGTTTGGCAGCTTCTAGTACCTAAGTATTGATATGATAGAACTTATGAGAAAGACATTTGAATGCTGAAAATCATTTTCCTTTCTAAACTCGAAAGGAAAATTTCCCAAAACCATAAATACTATTTCAGAAGTAACAAAAAATCAAAGATGCAATGAAACATGATAGCATAGTAAAGAAGTATTAATGAGAGCTACATATTCTTAACAACCTTGGCATGAAAATCTTTATTCCAGCAAATTTTCTTCCCGTTGTCAACAGATCCATACAGAAGGGAATCTGATTTATCCCCTTGAAGTATACCAGGTAAAACACTCTGAAGAGGAAAGGAAATGCAAAGCAATAATGAGCTGATGGATTAGGCAAATAACATCATTAAGTTTAGTAAATACAGCAGAGGAAATGCATATGCCCGTGAACTGAGAAAACAATCAAATGCTAGTTACCAAATATCAGTCACAATTTGTTAAGGCCAATTTGATTGCACAGAGAGTAATAGCTGTCAGGGAAGGTCTATGTGCATGTAACTATTCATTTATTTTTATTTTTATTTTTATTTTTATTTTTTGGGGGGAAGGGTGGGGGAGTTTGGGGAAGCATGTGTATTTACCAATCAGAAAAAAGAGAGGCCAAAAACAAAGCTGAAAGAAAAAGACATAAGGGAGAGTTGGTTCTAATCTTCATTACACCCAGTATGCTTCAAACTTCATAGGTCTAGAGAGTTCAAAGGACCTGTGCTACTACTCTATGTCCCCTGTAATCAATAATGGCCATAGCAAGATTGTAAAGTCCAAGAACATCAGCTTCCTGGAACGCCCTGGTGCCTTTCAAATCATTATTTGCAGAAGCATATGTGGCCTGCTCACTATCAGCCAATTGCATTTCAGCAGATACATCTGGAGCCATATCTAGCACACTGTTAAGTTCCTCTGCACTTGAGGCAACAGAACTTCCCCCATTAGGGAGTCCGCAAGTACCATGCACCAAGTTGTTGGTAGTCTTTCCAGATAAACCAACTGAGCTTGCATTCCCAGTCATTGAATTAGTAGCTGTAATGTGTTTCTTCAATAGCTGCTCAAGGTCAGCATCCACAGCAAAACTGAAGAATATATTGTTGTGGATATACCTAGAATTTAAAATATAGAAGAGAGAGAGAGAGAGAGATTAGAACCAAAAATTAATGCAAATAATGCAATGCATAACAAGAAATGGTGAATTGACAGAGATAGTATGGTACAGATTTAACAAGATTCGAAGGACTAAAAAGACCAATTTGAAGTTGGTAACAAGTGGCAAAAAAGTACTTTCCCCTCTCTAAGCTTGTCAGAGAAAAATCAATGGTACAAGTATAGGAAAGAACGCCTGTATCTTATGAGTATCAACCGCAGAAATGGTCATAAAAGAAAATGCAATTTAAGAGAGAGAGAGGGAAGGGAGGTTAAACTAAATAAAGAATGCAGCACACGGCAGGAAATGGAGATTTGACACTGATAATAGATAAAAGATAATATGTGCGCTGAAAGTACCTATATCAACTTGGTAGACAAGGAATAAATAAATTAAAAAAATCTATAATCTTGTTAAGAAAATTTAATAAAATGTAAAAAACATAAAGGGCTGTAGTATGAGTAACAAGTCATGGCACAAGTCATAAGAGAGGATGTACACGAATAATCCTTACATGACGGGACATGAAAAATATCAACCAAAAAAATATATTTCCAAATATATATAATCAAAATCCAAGAGGTAAGATGGTCCTTCAAATGTCTGCACTCAAAGTAAAGTATAATTAACTTCTTACGTATTTTAGTTCTGCACAATGATTTCATTCTGCTGACTATGAGAAATAAAAAGCTGACAGGATACTAGCTAACATTCAAGAATAATTTTATTAACTCCCCAGGCACCCTTTTAATATATTCTATTTTTACCGTTAAAAAAAAGTGATGATAGTGAAACAAGAATAATTATACTTATACATCTTTCATACAGCCTCCATGCCGAAAAGTTAAAACATACATAGCAATCTGCTGAGAAAAGTAGCAGATTAAAAATCAAAACCATGGACTGCAGAATTGAGAGGCAACTTCACTAAAATACTCATGCTAGTTAGCTTTATGAACACTAAACTAGACAAATAAAAAGTTATTGGCTTCTGTCCACAGGATTCGGGAGAGAATGACCAGGCTTGTTCTGCCAAGTCAGAAAAAGGAGCTTAAATTCATGTTATCAGACAAATTATTAAGCATGACATGTAGACAGTGTATAGGAACTTGTTGTAATGCTAAGTTCGTGTTTAACTAACATGTGAAAGCACTCTGGATCCGTTGGGTTAATTGGCGGTATACATCTGCTAATGACTCCAACAGCACCACTTATCGCTGCATCAACAAAGTCGGATGTAACTTTGTAAAGCGCCCTATCCCTCAAGATCCTGCAACAAAATTATGGTCGTTAGAATCATCCTATTTGATTTGATTTGGGTACTGACAATTAAATCACAGAACGAATCGCTTTTGTGCACTGGTAACCAAGATAAAAGTCATGATCCTTCATATTTTATATAATATTCATGGTTACTAGAATTTTACTATTCAATTTGATTCAGGCACTGACAATTCAAACTGCAGAATGAATCGCTTTTGTGCATGGATAGTGTAAATCAGAACAGTTCGATTCAATTCAAGTTTGACAGCTATGAAAATGATAATAATAATAATAATAATAAGTACTATTGACAGCCATGATAATAATAATAATTACTCCCTTCCATTCCAAAATAAATGAGTTTTTCCCTCAAAGAAACCTTAAGAGTTAAGGAGATCTTTCATTCTCTTGAGGTGTGAAGCACTCCAAATCATTAAAAGATTCCAACGAGGATATACATACATACATAAATCCATTTCCATCTTGGAACATCACTAGAGACTGCATTAAAATAAATTCAAAGAATGCATTCTAGCATTTGTCCAGTTTAACATTTTACTCCTAGATTCAACTTTTTCTGCTTTGTTATTATCCAAGATTTAACTTTTATTTTTGGAAAATCCTTGTGAAGCTTAACCCAAGTTTGACTCGACTAGAAACTGTCTCTAGTTACATGTTTAGAAATTAAAATTCATTTCACTCATTTATATTGGGACAGAGTGAGTGTAATATAAATCATAACGATAATAAATATAATCTAATCACAATAATATAATCATAACTACAGCAAAAAATATAACATCAACAACATGCATAACAACAGAAATAGAGTGAAGGAGAGATCAACAATCAACCTTTCTTGAGGAGTTGTATGGGGAAACTCTCGACAAGACTGCAATTCCTCATTCCAATCTCTTTGCATACCTATGATCTCGCTTCCATAAGAAAGGGTTACTGCATTTTCAGCTCTGGCGGCATCACGTTTGTGATCTGACATAAAGATGTTATCAAAAATTAACTAAATGAAATATCAATTTGATAATGAATATAAATTGTAATCCTTTTTAACAGTCTGGGTGTTCTATGGCGTAGGCACTGGACATGCATGACATGCACGACATACTAAGAAATTAAATATCAGCATGATTTCTCTAGATATCAATGTCAGTAGAAGTGTCCACAAAAGTGGAGAATTTCAGTGAATCTGAATATTAAACCTCACAATATTGAAAATTTGGCTCTTCAATGCTCATCAGAATTCATTCAGCATTTTGCAAATTTTAGTCAAGTGATTACCTCGAGGGGGAAAAAATTGAGCAAATACTATCCCATTTCAAAGAAAGATGTATGATTTCTACAAGTGAAACGAAAAATGCATCACCTAGTGAAAAGCAAAACATGAATTTTGATGTCTAGAAAGTTAAAATTACCAGGGACAGGATACAAGCCTAGCCAAGGATTGGGAGGCAATAAGGAGTGAACATTCTCAAAAGGATGAGCGGAGGCCTTCCGCTCCAAAATTTCACGAAAAGCTGAAAATGGAAAGTTAAGAAAACAACAAATAAGGTTAGTGCAATATAAAGATATACAATTATACCCAAGTGCAAATATTAAGAATGTTTTAGTCACAAATTTCTACCTTTCTTAAACTTAGGGCTAAGTTTTTGCAAGAGTCCGATGAGGGTAGCTGCTTCAGAAGTATTTTTACTAGGCCTCGAATCAAGTGTATTCCCTGTACTTGAATTCACGTAAAAAGTTCTCGTCGTTCCCGTTATACAAAACTTAGTATTCTCCAATGATACTACATCTAGATAAACTAAATCTCCAACAAGCCTGAAGGTTTCATGAAAAAAGGATAGAAGTCATTTATGTGGAGAAGTTTTATAATGCTTCGTTAAAAAAGTTGCAATGCGTAATCTGACAGATACTGCGACCAAGTAAGAGGATCACAAAAGAAAAAAAACAATCATATACATCCACTACACGCAGAGAAATCATACAGAAATTAAAAATATAAAAATGCCTTGGCACTTTACCTCCTATAGCTTGGAGGGGGATTAAAGGATGAAAACACGATGCTCTCCACACATTTTATTTCTTTGGAAGATGGTGCTACCAAATTGCATAGTGAACCAGTGACATTCTCCATAAAACCCAAACCATCAAGCTCTGGGAGTTCAGTTTTCGCTGGATCCAGATAACAGAAATTGTATAAATCAAATTATAGAATTTTCCACTAAGATTTTTGTGGGCAATGTGAAAGCAAAATACACGAAACTAAAAACATGAATGAGGATTGCAGCTTTAGAAGTCCCAAACCTACTGAACTTCTTGTATTAGCTTGTGCTGTCTCTTGTTGCAAAGCAAGTGATGTTGATAGTGAGGCATGAAGTGTCGATAGAGAAAGCAGCTCTCTTGTACGATGAACATGAGCTCTAATAGAACGGTCATCATATAATGCTGCCACAGTCATTTATGTCAGTACCAGTTTGCTACTGCACACATAAAACAAGAACTCTAACAAAGAAAAAATTACAGCAGATCTTATGCCACGTATACACACAAACATGTGCATATGTACTAATCAATGCAGAAGAAATCAAGCAAAAAGAGCCTTTGCGTACCAGGAACCATTACCAAGGAGCAACCACCAGAAGTAATGTCCGCAACTTCAGAAATTTCATTGTAATCTTCTAGGAGACGAACTGAACCGTCCTTCTCATGTAGCAATAAATCATAGCACGTAAAGAAACAGGTATCTGGTGCGTCAAGAAGAAACTGCCTCACATCCATAACAGAATCTCCAGGACTTAACTGCATAAGCAATCACATTATAGCACTAATACACTTTGACAGTGTAAATAAAATAGGGAATATAAAATGTCAAGAGAAAGTCAACTTCAGCTTTAAGACAATATATAACTAAGATGCCACAAAAACTGGACAAATTCTAAAAGCACCACTAAAGACCAGTGATGCTGACAACCAAAATCAAGCAGAAAAAACAACCAACAATATCATGATTCAGTCAACCACCTGTAGCTCAAGCTTTTCGCCTCCTTGTGCTTTGACAGAGACAGGGTAAAGGCGAAGCTCGCCTGCGTTTATAGTAAATTTCAGATAAGATGCGTGTGCAAATGCAGAAGGAAATAAGGTTTTAAACAAGCCCCAAATTAAACAAGACAAACGAAACAAAGCAGTTTGAGCGCAGTAACAATACAAACAAAACAAGGGGCTCATAAATATTGCTCTACCTTGCTTTGATTGGTCAGCAGATTCTGCAGTTTTGGACTCAATAGTGTCCACCTTGGAAGCACAGGCTTCTTCTGCCGCTGGAAGAACACCATTAGAATCAGCTACTGAGGACTCTTGAGGGGGCAGATTGTCATTTGCAACAACAGGCACTCTGCTGGAATCAGCATTGGAGGATTCTCCAGCACTTAAATTATCATTTGGGAGGTTAGCAGATGAGACAACAGGTTCTGAAGGATTTGTAGAACTATGCGAGCCTTTCCTATTTCTCCCTTTGTTGGATTTTCCAGCCATTTATACTGATAATCCTAAAAAACTGTGAATGGGGAGTAAATTGCAGCAAATAAATACATAAACAATCAAAAAGCCAAAAGCAACCGACTCAAGATTATCAAAGTACTGTTCCCCCCCTTAGGATCAAAGACACCATAAAACTCAGTTCCAAGTAAGTAATAGCATACAAAGCAAAACAGATTTTCCACTGTACATATATCACATTTAAATGGCGCATTACTTGTACATAATACGAGCATGAATATGCGTAAATATACCTATGCATGTGAACATCGACAAATATATACTTCATTCTGTCCAACAAATTAAAGAAAAGAAACAGCCGGAAATGCAAAACAACTTTACGCCAACGTAGTAACCTATTTTTGTACATGTAAAGATAGATATACATGCGCTCCTACGCAGATGCACAAGCCGATCAACATGAGGAGTGAAAATTGAAATACAGAATTAAATTAATGGTGCTGAAGAAATTAAACAACCTCACAAAAAACACAAAACAAATTGAAAAGAGCAGAGGTAAGCATATAGTGAGTGAAGTTAAGTTACCAGCAACAACAGGCTCAATCTCAGCTCAACAATCCGAAGCTGACACCATAGATGGATTGGTTGATGATAAATATACCTACTCAGAGAGAGAGAGAGGGGGCGGGGGTTTGGAGGCGGAGGAACGAACGAGGGAGAGAGAGAGAGAGAGCGAGGGAGAGAGACTGGGTGAGAGAGGGGAGACTCGCCCTTTTTTGTTTTTGATTTTATATTTTTAATTTAAATATATTTTTAACTTATATGATTGCCGTTTATGCCTCGAGAAAAAGGCTATGGATCTCGGACAGGGCTGGGGGGTGTGGGAGGCGGGTTGGGCTCGGGGCCTTTTTCTAGGTTTTGTTTTTCTCGTGACGCTTCGCTTCTTTCTTTCCCGTGTGCCCTAGCGGAGAGGTGCCTCTCTGCCTCTACCATTTGCGGTGGAATCGACCATTACACGCCCCATGCGGTGCTTCCACGTGGCAGTGCGCCGGGCATTTTTATTTTTATATTCTCCCCATTTTATTCATTTTTAAAACTTATGCTTCTTGTTACGAATAATATTATTCGTAAATCATTAAAAGATCCTTTGTATTGAAGTGTAAATACAACAGACTTCGAGCGAATGTGTGAGTCTCTAGCCCTGCTCGCTGCGATAGAGTTACGGTCTGCATCCGGCCTATGGTATTGTGCAGTGGTCGTGCACTGCTTTGTAGCCATTGTTTCTCCCTCTGACCTTGTAATGAAGGGAGGAGGAGGGGTTAACGCGACTTTGATCCTCTTAATTTGTGACGGGAAATTAATCATCAAGCTCACTGTCGTATAAATGCCAAGTATTTCAAAGGTAACTCTAATCATTTTGTTTTTGCACTTTTATTTAAATTGGTAAAAGTTATACTTTATCATCGTGCAACACGTGAAAGATCAGGATTGCGTTTGAAATACTTGACAATCATTTGATTATAAAGGTGACCATCAATTTCGCATTACAATTTAAGAGGATATAGGTCCAGAGTGGTAATGAGGGTTTTTGAGTCTCACTCGAGTGGCTAATACCGCTCCTACACAATAATTTTATAAAACGCAATGCTACACGTATCTTACAAGTCAACTTAGCAATGGAGAGTAAAGGTAGGAATTTCACCGAAATTACTTTCTTACTTTTCGTTGACATGGTGAAAAATGATGAGAACAATTATTTGAAATGATATAACTGTCCTCTTATAACAAAGAAAAATTAAGATTCAATCATTAAACATCTATGATTATATCATATATCACGTACTTAGAGCCGTGTATTTTTGAATTTTTTGTAGTCTAATCTTATGGCCATTAATATTTATTTAATTAAAATCATTGGCAATTTCTCTTAGTTGCGGGCTACCAAGGCCCCATATGGTTTTGTTCTCGTTTCTTATTTGTTGTTTCCGTTCCTAAATTTTTAAAAAATAAGAATAGAGATTACGTTTCCGTCTGTGTTTCTATTTCAAAAATCATGAGAGCATTCCCAAATTCATTGGGAATCCTTTAATAACTTTGGGAATGAGAAAATATCACATCCAAAAATTTCTAAAAATTCAAGAACAATGTTTTCCTCCCCCTTTTACTCGAGTCCACTTACAACCATCGACCATCTAACTTCAGCCACTACTGTCACTGAATTTTGGAAAAAATTTCTATCGGAATATGGCCAAATTCTACAGGATTCCAACCACTTTTGTTAGATGTAGATCGTCACCATCCAACCTTGATGGGTAAGAAATGAAAATAATTGGTACAAACCAAATATGTTTCTCATTGTCAGTGGGAAAAGAGTATATGAAAAATAATTACAACAAGAAATGAGAACAAAATTTAGAAACAGAAACATGAAAATGGAAACAAAACGAAGCGAGGCCTAATATTTCCCCTCTAACCAAAATTTGTATTTTCCATTTTATTAGTTGCAATCAATCGTTGATTTCCTTATGATTGCAACAATTATATCATTGATGTATTTTATAAACTTCTATTTTATACTTTATTTATTATCATATTCAAATATTACCTTTTAAGCCATCGTAATTTTTCTTTTTCTTTCGTACTCTTTAATCTTTGATTGAAATTTTCATACCAGGATCCATGTGAATCCATAGAATGACAATGTGTGTGACCATGATATATATAATTCATCTAGAGCTTCATGAGAATAGGATTGTTTTTGTTTTAAAACTAGTAAAACAATTATTTGTAACAACTTGCGTATTTTTGGGTAAAAGGAAAAAGAACCTATATTTGGACGGGCCGGCTTGGGCAGGCCTTTCTCTTGATCCCCAGTAGTTTCGAGCGAATATTTCGAAATAAAAACTTAGTTTAACAGTAAAACGCCAAATATCAACTCAGACAAATAATCAAACTTATAAAGCCTTACAGTTTAATATTAAAAATAAAATTTAAAGTTTTTTATTTCTTTCATACAGAGTAAAAATGAAACCATAAACACCAATCTTTCAAGCAAGTCACCAAATTGGACATTTTAACTGAAAATATCAATTATTTACCAAATTTGAACTGCTTTTCATAATTTGAAAATTAGCAAATTAAGAGCATTGAGAGGGGGGGGGGGGGGGGGGGGAAGAACAATCCATAACCCTCAATCCACTCGTAAAATAATTCGACAAATATTTCCATAAAATAATCCCGGCCCATGGTTGATCCATTTTATTGATATTGATCCTGCTATAACCAATCTTACTGATTCAATTGTTACTTATAGTTAAGATTTTTATAGTTTTGGAAGACTTTCCTATATATTGACTGAGTTATGAAAAAACAAATGTTATTCCGCCACTCGGTCAATAATATTGCTGTGCAGTTTGGTATATACTTGATAATAACTGTGATGTTGCTGATTAAAAATATGTGATTTTTTTTTTCACATGCTGCTATATATTGCTAACATTTCCGCACACTGTTTGGGTGCACCCCTTACTGAGTACCTTTTGTACTTCCTATTTGTTGCGGTTGTTGTTTAAATTGCAGGTGAGGATTTAGTCGGTCCATATAAGGATATGGGAAAGGGGATTACATACGACTATAAAGGTTAATGATAACTCTTTTGATTTATTTTATAAATCTAGATAGTTCAGTGGAATATTGACTTATATTTTATGACTATAACATAAATCCTATTTTTGAGGCTTAGCTAATATTATATGCTCTTGGTGATGCCATCTCGCTATCGTCCAGTTAAACACTTCTCATCTCATCCCCTATTTAAGTGGTGTGTAAACTTAAGTGAGAGATGAAGCAAAAGGCGCTTTCCGATAAAGCAACTAATTTGTGATGATGTTCTGTGTGTTGGAAATCCGGAGCATTACAAGCCTGGTAGGTAAAATAGTATTAGCCTACCTGTATTGACCCATGACTCACATTTGACTTGTCCATAACTAACTCATCCAATTGCCACCTCTATCGACTTCTTAAACTTTAGTTAAAGGATGGTCGAGCCTGCAATAATAGCATTGAAAAATACTTGAAAAACTCCTTTTCGCTAGGTGAAAGTTTTGAAGATTTTTTTTGATACAAATATATGATTTAGTCGTAAAATAGTTGAAACCTATTAAAAATATAAAACATGGATGAAAAATCAAGTATGAATAAGATTGATAATATAAATGCGGACGGTTATCACCATAATTTTTTGTAAAAGTAATTACATACATCTAGTCAAAGCTAGAGTGGATGCAAAAACTATGATCTCTAAAAGGTAAAACAGAAGTTGAAAATCATTTTACAACGCTTATTATTATTATTATTATTATTATTATTTTGGTTTTAATTTTAAAAAGGTGCTAAGGAAAGAGAAATGCTATTGGTGGCTCGAATAGCGCACGGATCGATTTCCGCGTCGAACTCGTCGAACCAATCTCAACCGTCCATAAATTTTCATGTCAACGGCCCATACTCACCCTCCCAGACCCAAAATTTCAAACCCTCCAAATTTTTCATAAACTCCCGCGCAACCTGCAACTTTAAATAAACCCTTCAAGAACTCCTCAAAATCACCACCGTTCACAGGAAAAGCCCTAATCCCCACCCCCCTGGCTCTCTCTATCTCCCTGGATTTCTCTGGATCGATCTTGCAGCTCTATCAATGGCGAGAACGAAGCAAACCGCTCGCAAATCCACCGGAGGAAAGGCTCCCAGGAAGCAGCTGGCCACAAAAGCCGCTCGGAAGTCCGCTCCTGCAACCGGCGGCGTGAAGAAGCCCCACAGGTTCCGGCCGGGGACGGTGGCGCTCCGGGAGATCCGCAAATACCAGAAGAGTACTGAGCTCCTCATCCGGAAGCTCCCCTTCCAACGTCTTGTGCGCGAGATCGCGCAGGACTTCAAGACCGATCTGCGGTTCCAGAGCAGCGCCGTCGCGGCTCTCCAGGAGGCGGCAGAGGCCTACCTCGTGGGCCTCTTCGAGGACACGAACCTGTGCGCGATTCACGCGAAGAGGGTCACCATCATGCCCAAGGACATTCAGCTCGCCAGGAGGATCCGCGGTGAGAGGGCTTAGGTTTCGGATTGCAGTCTCTTTGATCTCCAGTTCTTGACGGTTTCTAGGGTTAGGGTTTTCTTTTTTCTCTCCTAAAGTAGTTATGTAAAGATCTGTTGCTGTGGATCTTGTGATGCCTAATTGATGTTAAATGCAGTATTTCTATCCAAGAATGTTTGTGCTTTTCCCCCCCTATTTGTTCTTCTTACATAAAGCATGTAACCTGTCAATTTACTTGAATCAAACATCCACATAGGAGGGCGATTGCAGTCAGGATTGCTCAAAAACATACTCGAATCAAACATCTAATCGTAATATTGTTTATAGTAGGATCATTGAGCATAGCAGATTCAGGAAAAAACTTCTAAATTTTATTTCCAGCCCATAAAAACAGGTTGATGATTAGAATGGAACTAATTATATGTATATATATCCTTCTTCACCAGAACAATGTACTCACATGTTCCTAAAAAATGAAACTAAAGGTTCACCGGAACAATTAGATTGAATATTAAGGTCCAAATCCTATCGTTAGAAGATGTAGAACTGGGGTAATTCATTTCTCGGGACATTAGGGAACAACAATCTATGTGTCTGTCTCCGCAATCTACCTTAGCAAATGCTCATAGAAGAACAAAGAAAGGATCTTGTTCATACCCACACACACAACTAATGCATAACCTTACTACAATTCATCTTATTATCATCCACTCTAGAGATCGCATCCTTGTAGCTCTCCACATGCTTTATTCCTAAAGATCTTCCCAACTTTACCCAACCTGAACTTCATGCCGGGATTTCACCTGTACAAGCAAAAGAACACCTGAATTAACACACAAAAAGGTGGAAGTAAAAGGAAAAAAAGAGAAGAAACTAAGTAGAAGGGGCGTGGGGAGAGTTGACCACATGGTTCAAAGCCGATGGTGCACTTATCCGGGAGCTGCAAGGCCATGTTGCGGTCGACTCCCGAAATGGGAGGGCCGTTGACTAGCAAACACAGACAAGGCTGCCCTAAATTCTTAACTGCACCACAGCATGCGTCGCTTGGAGGAATGGGGCTAAATGGGGCAACCGCTGACCTACAAGGAATGAGCTGTACCAAGGCAGAGAAGAAGGTACTCCCACAAGTATGTGCAGTGCCTGTGTTCGCCTGACCCTGCTGTGACCAGCATGAACACAAACAACAGCACCTTCATTTTCTTGGGAAAATTTTGCTTTTCACTTTCTCTGATAAAAGGAGAGAAAATAGGACGTGTTACGAATAAGTAGGGATGGGATGGGGTTTTGATGGGACGATTGGGAGTTATATAGGAGGAAGACAGTAGTGGGGTTTCAGGAGGCTTCACACAATTATGCATTCTGTCCTAACTCTACCTCACACCATGGTTGTGCCATATCTGTGAGTTCGTTAATCATCTCATGGCTTCTAGACTCAGCTGTGATACCATTTAGTCCTTGTTTGTTCTACAATCAAATGAATTGGCTTCAGAGGATGTGTTAAAAGATGAAGCTTTGTTTTAATTTAAATAAAAAAACTAATACAGAGTCAAATGCTATTCATATTAGAAAAGCATCAGTTTGAGAATTCAAATCCTATTTGAGAATTGAGAATTTGGGAGAATTGGTGGGAGAAATCTGAATTGGGGACTGAACTTTTATATTCCACAGAACTATATATATATACACATATATAATTTTTATTTGAATTGGGGATGCGTTTAATATTTGAAAAGTTAAATGAGACTTTCGGTTCCCAGATGGTCATTCTTAGGTTCATACCATTTCAATGGTCCCAAAATTAGGAACTATCCCAATGGTTTCGGGCATTCATCAAATTCTGTCCGCGTACCAAATAATATAGCATTCTTCATTGTTGGATCCAATTGGATATGATTTTTCAAATTTGGTCTAAGTTTGTCATGAATCCTGATACTGACACGAAGTTCTAAACACTTCTTAGAACACGATTCATACTTCCAGCTAGGCTTCTTGTTGTGGGAGTTCCAGATGCATTATTACTATCGTTTGATTTATTTTCTCTGCAGGGATTGATCCAATTGTTTGGTCTGTCATCTCATGCTCGTGATCTCGACCAATAATGGTATGGATTCGTGTCCGATTGTCTCACACCCTCTCGAAGGAGGGTGGACCGAATCACTCCTTAATGAAATGAGAAATGTTGTGAAGAAGAAGCAAGAAGAAAAATTGAGGGCCTCTGCAAGTCCCACTATGAGGGTCTAGGAGTGCTGCTCTCCAAAAACCTCAGGCTCCCCTAAGAATCTTATTCGATCGAGAAGAGGGCAATCCAGCACGTAAAAATGCCTGAAGAACTGCATTCAAGTGTCGGAATCATGTTGAAAACGTAACAATCGTACTGGTGAAGAGAAGGACTTCTCACTTTTGTCTTCCAAGTCGTAGCTTTTAATTATTGACATTTAGTTGTGAGAATGGAATAGTTATTTAATAGAAACATAACAAAAAGGAATAATATCACTATGGACCATTACGAAAATAGACTGAAGGAGGGTAATGAGCAACGATTGTTTACTCCACTCATGGTCCCTGACAAGAGCTACTTCTTATATACCCTCTTTCTCGTTATATCTTCTAAGGAATGGTATTCCTTTCTGACTGTATTCTGCCCAATGAACCAAATGTAGTGCTAATATCACTACTGAAAAAAAAAAATTTTTGATTAAAAATAGGCATCTGTTAAATCTCTGAAAAGCTCCAAATTATTTTCCGAAAAGTCCAATTATGCTTGTGATAGTAGAAAAAATTAGATGGGACAATAACACTGTATAATCCAAACCACGAGCCAATTTAAACCTGTCATTTAATTAATTTTTACGAAAGGATGCGAGAAATGACCCTACACTGTTTTAAGAAACTCCCTAATTCCACCAATCTTTAAAAGAAAGGGTGCATGAATTTACCAACATTTGAGTGCGAAAACTACATCATTTTACTTAAAATAACACTCATTCAGCTTAACATTTTTAATGAAATTTTTTTTCCCCTTTGTCATTCACCATTCATTCACTTTGAGGGCCCATAATTGCCACGTGGTGATAACCCATAACCCATATCCCTCAGATCTGCAGAGATATTCTACCCAACAAGACGAGAAAGACTTGGCCATATTTTGTTACTTCGGGTACAGGAAAATCCCGCAGAGCCTGTAGAAGCATTTCCTTCAACCAATAAAAGATGCCAAACACACAACTGGCATGGACTGTATTTTCTAAAGAACACCACAGAAAGGGTGTGCTTGTGTCTTACTTGACCCTCTCTGCAATTTCCCACTCCCCCTTTTAATACTTCATTGGCGACACCAAATTCCTCACCCTCTCTCTCTCTCCCTCTCCCCCTCTCTACCTTCATTCATCTCTCATGGCTCTGTGCTCTGTTTTTCTCCTCATGGTTCTCTCTTTCTTGGGTACTGAAAACTACACACCATCATAGATTTCTCAAAAGCTCTATAACAGTTCTTCGTAGCCTATGTTTGGATAGTGGGAATGAAATGACAAAGAAATAAAAATAGAAACATAATGGCTATTTCTTCGCTCTGTGTTTGGATAAGCATTCCATTATCTTTTTTTACCAAACCATGGAACGAGAATTCGCATTTCTATTTTCCATTCCCATTCCCACCATGCAAACGAGTCTTTCAGAGTTTCTGGTGCAACTAATCACACTTCTAATGCACGTATTTCTCAGCTGTTTCAGGTGCTGATGCTGCAGTTTTCACGCTGCAAAACAACTGCAGAAGCACAGTCTGGCCAGGGATCCTATCAGGAGCAGGGCACCCGTTACTCCTCAACGGTGGACTCCACCTAACCCCCAACCAAACCCAAACCATAGACGTGCCCCAAGGCTGGTCCGGCCGCTTCTGGGGCCGCAGCGGCTGCTTCTTCGATCCCTCCGGCAAGGGGAGTTGCGCCACTGGTGACTGTGATGGCAAGCTGCAGTGTGCTGGGACAGGTGGTGCACCGCCAGCAACCCTAGTTGAGTTCACCCTCGGAAGCCCTGGCAGCCCCCTTGACTTCTATGATGTTAGCCTCGTCGATGGCTACAATATGCCGATCTCCATAGTCCCCTCCTCTGACTCGTGTAGCAGAGTGAGGTGTGTCGCAGACCTGAATCAACACTGTCCTACGGGCCTGCAAGTGAGAGAACGGGAACGGGTGGTGGCGTGCAAGAGTGCGTGCATGGCTTACGGCACGCCGGAGTTTTGCTGCACGGGAAACTATGGTAACCCAACAACGTGTGTGCCAACAAACTATTCAAGAGTGTTCAAAACCTACTGCCCCACAGCCTACAGCTACGCATATGATGATGCGTCGAGCATTTTTACATGCAATGGGGCGAACTATCTAATCACTTTCTGTTAGATCTATGAAACAAGAAAGGAAAGGGTGCAACAAATATTTGGATAGAAATTAGGGTTTGAATTATGTTTCAGTAAATTGAAAGAGTGGAAAATATATAAAATACATGCCTAACCACTCGTTTGATTTGCGGAATAAATTGTAATAGGTATTCCATAGAAAAAAACATGAACGATAAGAAATAGCTCTTTTCAAGTCTGATGAACGGAATAGATAAGTAATCGCTATTACACCCTTAGTCATTGGTAATAACTATTCATTGTTTATTCCCTTCATGGTCCATGAGAGTAACCATTTTCCCTGTGCTCAATGTATATATCACTCTTTATATGTTATATTTCTATGAAATACCTATTCCATTCCATTCCGCGAACCAAACGAATTGTAAGAGCTCTGATTTCTAAGCAAAAATGACTTATTGATTTTTAAGTAAAAATGACCTATTCCGAGAAAAGGCTATGCATGCATACATGAGATTCAAGTACTCACAAAACTACAGGGTTGTGACCAAAAACAATAACAAACACCTGGATATATGTTGGGTCATTGGCATATTAATGATTTTTTAAGCTATGATTTCATCATGTGAAGCTCTGGGGAACTCAAGAGAATTAAATCAAAACAATTAAAATAAATTATTTAATCAGTTATACTGTAAGATCCAATCCCAACTAAAGTGAAGATGCACAAATCTTTGAAAGTAGTTTCTATTGACAATCTGTTATGCTCAAAAAGCATGGAAGAGTCATTCAACATTCACAATTTTCAACCATAATTTCTTTTTCAGGGTCAAGTAAAGAGAAAGACTATATGGATTCAGTGAGGACAATATGAAACAATTTTAGGTTGACAACAACCTTAAACATTAATCTCTCATAAGTTTGAACCCCGAAAGAAATGTGTACTTGTTACAGGGAAATATATCATTCGTACTACCGAAAGGTGTCATTCCATGATTCTCCTGAAGGGTGGATGATTTTACTTGTGTCAAACAGATGATGGCAGGAAATTATGACAAGGGGGCAAAAAAAAAAAAAAAAAACACACCGAGGAAAAAACTATCAACAGATAGAGAAAAGGCATCACCTGGAACTGTAAACAGCAATAAATCCACACGACACTAGGTGAAAGGCGGAAAAATGTTATGAAGAGGTGCAACAATTGTACTTTCGGCCTTTAGACTCAGGCTCGTGTCCAGGAACAACAATCTTAGTCCCCTTGAGAAGTGCTGAATTGCCACCACCTGTTTCTTCATTGGCAACTAAAGCCTTCTTGCTAATGATTCGATAAATCTCCGTCAGGGCAGAAAGGAAAGCACTTTCAACATTGGTGGCCTCAAGAGCAGAGGTCTCCATAAAGAAGAGATTCTCCCTTTGGGCAAATTCTTTTGCATCCTCAGTGGGTACGGTTCTAAGGCTTCCCAAGTCAGACTTGTTTCCTACAAGCATGATAACAATGTTCTTATCAGCATGACTCCGCAATTCCTCTAACCACCTTGCCACATGATCAAATGACTGACGCTTAGTCATGTCATAAACCAGCATTGCCCCCACTGCACCTCTATAGTATGCAGTTGTCACAGCCCGATATCTGACAACACCAAAATGTGTGTAAACAGGACAAATACGTGAGCTTATCATAAGGGTAAATGTTTAAAGTCATTGAGCATATTGAGAGCAACCACGTTATGCAGAAATTCTAAATCCTTCGAATCATGTCAGAATTATACATCTCAAGGCCTTGAGTAGCTAGGGGCAGACCAACCCTCGGGAATGAAGGGTCAGTCACCCCCTCTGAAGCATCACTAAATGAATGCCTACTTAAAAAGTTGAAACTCTCTCTAACCACCCCCCACCCCCCCCTCTTCCGCATTCCTATGGAATTAAAGACCTGGGTTTCCATCTCAATGCTTGGTAACACTAAATATGCAATAGCTTCGTGAGCTTTAAAATGCTACAAATAGATCACAAACACATGAAAAGGAATTTCCACTTCTCTTCTTGTCTTTTTTTTTTTTTTTTTTGGGTGTGTTTTTGTTATTTCAATTATTTCTTCCCATTACAGGCTAAGGAGCTCTGAAAAAAAGAGTTTGAATCCAGAAGTGGACTAGTTTAGAAGCCATATTCTCAAGACTTCCCTTCCCACTTCGCTAAGGTCTTGCAGTGCCTTCTCCAAGTATTCCCTGAAAGCATGGTAGGGATTGTGTTTAGAAGGACTTTCCTGTGGTAGGGTTTTTAATGGTCTTCAAGGACGAGAATAGGTTAAGCTGGGAAAATGGATACTTTGTGTTGTCCGGTGTACTACAAATCAAAAGGAGGGGGAATGTCCAGTAGCCCAAAGTTTTCTTCTCCATTCTGTTACTTTATGTAATCAGCACATCAGTTGCTCAAAAGAACCAATTTTGGCTTGCCTTGTGTTACACTGACACCTATTTATGAATAGGTGGACTCCTCACACGTTTCTCCAGCCTTTGAGTAATGGATGCATTCAGAGATGAGAATATAAGATGGGGAAAAAAAATCGCAAGAAAATAAGATGTTAGCACGCTGATAATGGAAAGAAGTAAAACCTTAATGTATTCACTGCATTCTTGACCTAATTCAAGATACAGTAGCAATACCCCGTCTTAAAATGCCATAACATAAGGGCATTGTAAATAAAATACTGACAAGAGATGTATCAGAACACACTACAGAGAAAAGTGCACAAGGATAGGGGGGCATTTTGCTAATCGATTCCCGTAACCAAAGTCAAGGTTTATACCATCTTACCAGAAGTCCTGGAGTAAGAATCCTGTTATAAGCCAATTTATATAATTCAGCTATACGGTGCTACATGTTTGTGCCTGATTACTTACAAATCAAACTCAACAAAGAAGAAGATCATCGCATATTTGTGGGATACGACCATGAAAGAAAGGACCAATACGTTTAAATCCCTCAACAGAAGCGGTTACATCAGGAAATGTAGTATTTGATGAAGCAAATACCAGGTATTGGGTAAAACCCACCCCCCCACCAAATCTATCTACAAGTGACAACGAACCATCCACACCCAACAACATTGGACAAATCAGCAAGCCCATGGCCGACCAGTGTACATCAGAACATATAAGGGGAGCTTTTACCAAAACCTAGAAGAACATCTAGACGAGATACAGCAGCTTAGCAGGATAAGAAGGTAAAGATGACCATAGACATTCTACGTGGTTCAAAACAAAGGGTTTCAAAAACAGGTTGGAGGTCAGCAAGAAAAAGAGCTCACTGTGGAAGATTCAGAACTCTCTCTCTCTCTCTCTCTCTCTCTCTCTCTCTCTCTCTCTCACACGCACGCACGCACGCAGAGAGTTAATCTCTCCCTCTCAATTTCTCTGGGTAGCGTATGAACTTGCCGATTAAAACAATGAACCTATTGATGTTCTAGAAGTAGATGGAACCTTGAAGACAGTTGGGACCACCATGGATGCAATATATCATCCAGTCTGACAATTATGGTCATAAATCTGTCAGTTTTACTCTTTCCTTTTTTGTAGCTCAAATTCTTTTTCTCTGCCCTCCTCCATATACAAAGATCAGGGAGAAAAAAAAAAGAAAAAGAAAGCGTCTTTGTCTGGAATTCAAGAAACAAGCTTCAAGGGGGAAAAAAAACAAAAAAACAAAAAAAACAAAAAACAAGAAATGAGGAAATCCCTAACCTTTCTTGTCCGGCGGTATCCCATATCTGTGCCTTGACGGTCTTGTGATCAATAACGAGCGTCTTCGTCTGGAATTCAACCCCAATCGTCGCCTTCGAATCCAAACTAAACTCGTTCCTGGTGAATCGGGCCAGCAGCTGAGACTTTCCGACTGCCGAATCCCCAATCAACACGATCTTGAATACGTAATCGATCTTCTGGTTGAAATCGCCGTACAAATTCGACATTTCTGTGCCCCCGATGACTTCAGAAACCCTAAATTCAAACAAACAACATACGAAACGGAAAACACGAAAGAAGCTGAATCACTCGATCGATCAAGATCAAAACAAAACCGAATTCGACTATACAAATCCACAGGCTTCAGTCGATCAAAGGAGACGATGAGAAATTATAACTGCGAATTCTTCTGAAGACATTTCATGAGGTGACAGAGAGAGAGAGAGAGACGAAAATTAAAATGGAGAAAAAAAAATAACAAAAGGGCAGAAATGAGCTTTTATTGACTATTTTCAACGGTTGAGATGGAGGCCACGGCATGTGTCGACCATCTTTCAACGGTATCGATTGAGCTCTTCACTTTTTATTAACAAAAAAAAGATTGCACCTTTCACTAGGTTTATATACCCCAGTTTACAGTGTAATTATCAATGTAACACTTTTGACTATTCATTTAATTTCACAGTTCCAATGTGTCTCAAAGTATTAATTTGTTCCCCATTAAGAGCATCATTAGACTCGCAAGCATTACTAATGCGTGAAATTAAGCGGGAAGGGGGTAATTTGGAGGGGAGAGATATAAATTTTTTTAATCGGAGTTTTACCAACGGCACAAATATAGGAATAAATCACTCTTTAACTCTTTTTCTGCGCCCATCCCTCCATTGGGATGATTCATTGGGTTCATTGGGGGGAAAACATGTTCAATAAAACCATTATAACATCTCGATTGATGCTTTTATAGCTAATATTATTTTTATTTTTATTCTTTTCAATTAACAGTTTATAAAGGAAAAATGCCATTTCGTTTTCTCTCATAAGCTCTCGATCATGGAAGGGAAACGACATCCCTAATTTTCTTTTATTTTCTGTCCTGAACTCTCGATCCAAGTATTGGGGAGAATATGTTATCCTAAAAGAAGGGAAATGAAGATTAAGCCATCACAGAACCTAACCAGTTGTAAGTTGTAAGATTTAGATATGAGACTTCTCTTTAAGGGGAGTTTATCGTGGTCACCGAACTTCAACTCAGGTGGCATGTGCGGCCTCTTTCATCCAAGCAAATTTGGTAGAAAAGAAGAAAAACCATGCGACAAAGGGAACTTAACAAGGACCACATTGAAGCTACATTACCATGAAGACAGGCTGCATGTACAATTGATTTTATTTTTGAACTATCAACTATTAATTAGAAAAGCAGCATATATACAAATTTTGACCTCCTAGACCACGAGCTCAAATCCATAAATACATATTTGAGACGGTCTTTTTATGTAATGAAGTTTGCACCTCAAAACGATGCATTTTGTTAAATGAACAAAATGATTTTAAAATGACAACCCGTTTTTGATCAGAATGACATCGTTTTGGGATGCCATTGTATACAATTAGGTGGCACTGCATAAAAGATAAACCCTACGTGTCTATACTATAGATCATATGTTATTCATCTCTCCCATCTTTTCCCTCATTATTTTCGGTACAACCAAACATGAGTCAAGCCGTAGGATCTGAGTACTGTCTTTCTCGACTCGAGCACGTGCACTTCGCGCCTGTATCCGTTAGTGTCTGCGCGATAAAACAACAACTTCCAGTGAGCAAAGGTTCAGAGACTGATTTCAGATCAACATGGGATTTGATTGTTAGTGTAACATACTTCAGAAAATACCTTAACCTGTTTTTGAAGGTTTTTAATGTACTCAACTGCCACTTCTAGCATATCTGCAGTGTTGGTTTGCTGCGAAAATGGAAAAATGTTTACCAGTTTTCAAGGGGCAATTCTCATGAAGAATTTGGGGGCAATAAGTCTCAATGCCAATTTATCTATCTATACCTTGTCCATGTTCGGAAAAAGCTCTTGCAGTTTCCTCATTCTTTCACTAATTCGCGTTCTTCGCATCTAAATATCAAAACTCGAGGTGGTTCAGCATATCTCAGGGTAAAGTGTCCATGATTAGGTGAAAAACAGAATCCAAGTCCGAACTCAGGTAATCATCCGAGTCTGACACTCCAAAACTACGTCATTTTTTTGATAAATGCTTTTAAATGTCTTTACAGTATGATCCACTTTTACTGATTTTCCAGGAACGCGACGTAGTTTTGGGACCCAGACTCAGGTAATTGCACGAATCAAAACTCGATTGCAACTCTGATGATAAATTACTCGTTAAAAAGGTAAAAACTAACAAGACAATTAATCATAGAAGAGATGAAGATATGGTTGGGCAAGAGACAGGAAAAGGAAATACCCTTTCTGCGATGCTTCGGGGATGCGTGGCGCAACCTCTTTTTGCTCGAACCCTACAAGGAACAGAGTCCTGAAAAGGCCATACTCTTTCTGATGTCCCCATATCAGCACTATAGGTCTTGGGCAAGCTCAAATGGTGAGCCAAAGGAGGAGTAATGTTTCCAACACCTCCATTCTGTTTTCGAGTGAAATATCAAAGCGCAAATAGGTAAAGCATAGTCAGAATCACTAAAGGTCAGTTTAGGAGAACTTATTTTTGAATTTATTGGTTGAAAAAGATCTTTAAACAAAAGTGATACGGTGGCATGAAATGAAAAGGCATCTTCGAAAAGCTATTTTTGTTCGAAACATAAGGTTTTTTTTTTTTATAGAATAGACACGGTAAGGCGGGCTGGGCTGCACTGCAGTAGTGAATGGGACCCACATTCCCGGAATCAATTTTTTTAAAACTTCCCTGTGCATATTTTGTACGCAACTAATGCTACTCAAGACTGAATGAATAATGAATGATGTTCCTTCTACATTACCTGAGCTTCAAATCTCTCATGAAAGGAAGAAAAGGCACTGCCATCAATGTTTTCTCCAAACTTCTTTGGAGGACTGAATGTAGGAGATTCATCCCAAGAGCCAATCGGGAAGCTCGGATCTGTGCCCAAGTTCCCAATTTCTGCAATCTGAGGCATAGTAATCCGTGAGAAGCCCTTCGTACCGTCACCACGATCGCCTTTTCGATCTCCCATGGAGAAACTGGACTCCATGCCATTAGTAAAACCTGTTTGTATAAACTTCAGATCAATCCCCAGATGAAGGAAGAATGTAACTTTGGTCCACTTTGGTCTAGCATATGGAATTCAATTCTCGGTTTCATGAAACGGGCCAGTTGCTTTATAAATCAAGCATGCTTCAAATTCCAATATATATAAGTATTAAAGAATAAAGAAAGGGGAAAAGCTCATTTTTAAGTTCTCCGTTTGGTTGCCAAGAAAAAGTTCATCAAACTTATAGCAGTCCCATAGTTGTGAAGCATAGTTCAACCAAAAATCTCTTACGGAAGTGATGTAATTGAACTTGCAACTTTTTCGGACGGAAATCTGAGAGTAATTTAACATAAATTTGATTCTGCAGCAGTTTCCAATCAACCAAACAGGAAAAAGAAACCAAATTCATGCAAAAAAGAAAAAAAGAAAACCAGGAGAATTGATGGAGAGAGAAAACAAGTTACCAATCTCCATAGCCATGTTGTCGAGAACCCCTGGGGGAGAGCTACTCTGTCTCAGGAGATTCGAGTTATGATTCTGCAGGGGTGGCAGAGACGCGGCCACCGCCTGCTGCTGCCGGAAGGCCACCGGCGCCACCACCGCGGCCGCCGCCGAGTACCCATTCTGCCAAGAATCCCCAAAAACAGTCTCTGAAGATTCCTCCGGGCTCCGAGGATGAGTCCCGGTGAATTCCTCATACCCTCCGCCGCCGGAGTCGGCGTTAATATTTTTGAAGAACGAGCTCGGCGCGGACCGGTACCGAATCAGGCCGGTGTTCGGCGCCGGCTGGTAGTTCTGATGAAGATCTACGTCCATGAAATCTGTGCTTCTCATGGATTCCGGATAGAAGAAATCCATGTCTCCTGAAATCGCCACTTTCTGTATCTGTACAAGATAACACCCATTTCTGATTACAAACAGATGGAAGAAGGAGATTTTTTTTTTTACTCTAAAAAAGAGAAATTTTAGCGGGAAACTGTAGATTATTCAATTATACCTGTGCTTTTGGAAGATTCATAAGATTGAGCTTCCGGGTTTGAAGATGAACAGATGAAAATCTCTCCCCCCTCTTCTGTGTCGCGAGGAGGAGAGGAAGGAGGAGAGAGTTGTCTTTTTCTTCGAGAGGAAGGGAGAGCCAGCAAGGTTATCACATTCCCAATGCGTATTTATTGACCGAACGCTTTGATGTTGCCCTCGTGGGTCTGGGATTATTGCGGAAGTGCCACTGTGGGTGGGAGCTGGATTAATTTAGTCAATGGAGCTTCATTGTTCCGTTGACTAAGCTGCTTAAAGAAATGGTTTTAAAAAGTGGTGAGATTTATGGGTTTTGTCCGAAACCACAACTTTATTTATTTAGTGCACAAAAGGTCGGTTTCTTTGCTGTCTGTTCATCAAATTTGTCATTTCGCCCAACGAAAGTAAAGTAAAATGCAGCGATTAGAGAGGGCAATCAGCGGCCAACAATCGTAAAATTATTAGATTACATTTTTAATTTTTTTTAAATATATTTAACAATTCATATAATTGTTGGACCATCCAGCGATTAGAGAGGGCAATTGTCCAATTTAACTCTTTGTGTGTGAATTCCTTGTAAATACTATTCACCTTTTATTAAAATCTGAGTTTTCTAATTGAACTTAAAATTTATTATTTAAAATTAAATTAATGAATGAAAATATTTTCTCTGATGTGTTTTTCATTTTTTTTTTTTTCACGTTTAGGGTTGTTCCTATGAAAGAATAAAATAAAATAGAAATTCAAGAAGAAAAGAGATCATCATTGGAACAATTTATTTCGTTTTGAGTTTATCGTAGCTCAAATAAAGCACAAAGTAATAATAGGCACATAAACTAAATCATCAAAGACTCACGAATAGTTCAATGATATTGAAACGCTACGAAATTATAGTTCTCACCACTCTCACACATTTTGTGAGTTTTTGATAATTTATAACACAGAGCGTAAGAGTTTCATAGAACATAAGCACGTGTACAAACATTTAGCATAGATATACCTATTTACATTCTCTAGTTTTTCATTAACTAGCAGTCCCAAAACATATATAAGAATCGTTTTATTCTATATTAAATTCTCTTCGAATCAAATATTAAGATCTTATGCTCCCCCCCCCCCCCCCCCGGGGGACCAACTAATACACCTTCTCTTATCGTAATTTAAGCTTATTTCGATTAAAGTTTTTTTTGATAAAAAATTATGATTTGATAAATTTTTTAGAAGCTTAAAATTATTTTTTAAAAAGTTTAAATGTGTTTATAAAAGTTGGAAGAAAAAATCGAAAAAAATTATGATTTTAAGCTTATTCAAGAAACTATTTTACTTTTGGCCAAATTAGTCCTAAATTAGTTACGGTCACTGTTTTTATTTAAACTTAGTTTTTTAATTTTATTTTCGTAATATAAACAATGGCTTGTTTTGTGAAAGGTCAAACCATCTCCGCCGCCTACGGGTGTTTGAATGCGTAGGCACCGACGTACAAGATCATCATTTTTCCGAATAAAAATATTGCTACATGTCGATAACATTTAGGATAATACTATGCATATATTTTTTGTACACTTTTGCATCGAATGTAATTATATTATAAAATTTATGTAATCTTATATTATTATTTAATTAAAATATCCTTCAAGAAAAATTGCACAAATTTTGTAACATTATTCTCTCGATGTGAAGGGTGTATGAGGAATATATTTAAAATTTAAGTTCTATCTAATTCTAAATAATATTTATTTTGCTAATTGAAAATAATATTAAGCTTAAAAATAATTTTCTTAGCCTGTGTCCAAGGGGCACATATTAACTTAATCTTTTTTTTTTCTGAAATGTTCACATTTCCAATTCATTAATTCAATAGTTTTGTTAATTTCAATGCATTGGCATTTTCAATATTTCTATAATTAGGTTCTTATCATGTGCCCTTTGAGTCATTAGGAAATCCGAGTTTTTAGGTTACCATATTTAGTTTAGGCGAATCAAGTGATTTGTGAGATGACTCGAATTCATAGATAATTATTTAATTATGAACATACCCTTTGAAAAACCTGACTTTCAAACTCAAAAAAATCTCCAAGAATTTTTATTTTTATTTTTATATTCATTCACACAACTTTTACACAAAAAATACATAAAATTTGAGTGACTTTTACTCTTTCTTTTCTTTTTTTTTTTTGGTAAATGAATCGTTGACCTATTCTTCATGCACGTTCTGAAGTACAAACTCAAAGCGCGTTTTCTTTGGGGTTAGGAATTTTGAATTCAAATCCTATCTAATAATAATAATAAGTCTTCAAAAATTTGGTCAGCATTCATTGGATTTTGGATTTGTGTATGGGTCCCACCCCACCCTATCATGCAAAGACTCGCAGTTGACATGCATGAAATGTGAACGTCGGTCTGCCATGCACGTGAGAGACTTCGTTCTTTCTTTCTTTTATTTATTTTTTGGTTGCAAGCACGTGGGAAACTTCTATTTTATGAGAATAGCAACCATAATCCCCAACCCATTTCTTAAATTTGTGCTGTGTCAAGGTCTCCAAGATCACATACCAAATTCGTTCTAAGTCTATAATCTTTGGTTCTAAGTTCCATGTTAATTGCATGTAAAGGAGGGGGCGCACCTAACATGGCATCCCCAATAGATCCACCATAAGATGTTTTTCAGAATACGGACCACACCATGCACCTTAGGGTTCCACACCTTCATAAAACCTATTTTGTGCTCATCGGATTACAATTTGAAAAGGAGTGATTTTCCTTTACTCGTGTTCGATTCTTGTACCGCCTATCTTATGTACGCTCAATTAAGTGGATACTAAGGATTATTCGGACTCGAAGACAGCTAGTCAATTGGCCATATTATCCCTCGAAAGAGTGGCCACGTAATTGCACAAGTGCGCTTTATTTTCAAGGAAAGTTTCACTAAGGTTATTGGAAGGTTTGCAAGATGTCTATCAAAGATGGAAGTTTAACTACTTCACTCAATTTTTTTAATTAATATCCATGCCTACGACCTTGATTGATTACTTAATGCAACAACGTATTAGGTCAAGCAAGGTACTTAAAGTATTACACCTTAGGGATAGAACTTGGGATACCTAACTACCTTTAGCTAGTATATATAAAACATATGAAGGGTTTCTAGGTTAATGTGCTCTAAATTAATATCCATGCCTACATACATTGATTGATTACTTAATGCAACAACGTATTAGGTCAAGCAAGGTACTTAAAGTATTACACCTTAGGGATCGAACTTGGGATACCTAAACTGCTACCTTTATCCAGTATATATAAAACATATTAAGGGTTTCTAGGTTAATGGGTTTTAAATTAATATCCATTCCTACGTACGTTGATTGATTACTTGATGCAACAACGTATTAGCTAAAGCAAGGTACTTAAAATATTACACCTTAGGGACCGAACTTGGGATACCTAAACTATTACCTCTAGCAAGTATATATAAAACATATTAAGGGTTTCTAGGTTAATGGGTTCTAAATCGTAAAGACCCACGCAACCTAGTCCGCATGTGTATAGCTTAAATTAAAACATATATTAGAATATAAAATGTCCTCAACACAAAGCTGTAGAGGATTAATTAACATAATTATGATTATATTCACGCAAAAGTCAATGGGCTTGGTGGGGAATTTTAATAAATCCACCACCTTGACCTCCTCCATTGTCAATTGCCTCGCAGAGTAAGTTACCATTTGTGATCTGGCAGCTATTGGTCAAAATTATCTGCAATATATTAGTCAACAAGTGGAGGATTAGGTCTCTTTCTTGGACTGAGGAAACCAAAGCACCTCAAAAAATCAGCTTCAAATGCACCTTTATGTTTTCTTGATTACATTTATGAATGTGAGGATTTTTTTTTGACTTGTGTACCCTATTATTAGGTAACAAAAGAATGTTGATATCGTTGCTTAACAACTTAAGCTTTTAGATTAAATTTTCAAGTTTTGACATAGCAAAAGGATAACAGAAGTTGAAGATTTCAAGAAAAAAAAGGGAACCTCAACTTTCCTTTGACGCATTGTATAAGCTTAAATAGAGTATTTTCATAAGTTTAACGCGAACATAGCACTATGCGGTGTCATTTTGATGAACATAATAGCGTTTTAACACTTATTAATGGCGTTTTAGCAATAAGAAGTGAAGGGTCAACGAAATAAAAAAGCTTTCTAATTAATTAAGTAAATGTGTTTCCTGAATTAAGGCTAAAGGGTTTATATCTAAACCTTCCTGCGAACACAATATTTGTTGACTAAAGATGTTGGTGGTCCCCCAAAAAAGTCAGACAGAAGTAGATGATAAATTAATTAATAAAAGTCCACTCCGTCACAGGTTACATGTGAATATTAATTGTTAAGACCTTTTTCTATGAAAGCAACCATTCTTACTACAAATTCAATGCAGAAAATACAGATTAATGGCTTCAATGTTTATATGTGAGATTATACCTAATGAACTGACTCCAAACAGAGGTCAACCCTTAACATTTCTTGTTCAAATGGGTTGTGATGATTTGTTTGAGTTTTTAAGCAGTTGACCATTTTATTCCAATGTAGAGCCTTACAACTACACATGGTCCAGGCTACTGAAGTTGCAATGGACCTAAACTTGGTCACTTTATTACTGCCAGAACAAGTCTTCTCCAGCTCATGCCAAGAATTTAGGTACTTCATGCATAGTTTTTATTTCTTTTTATTTATTTTTTAAAATTTCTTTTGTCATGCAATGATGTACATTGGTAGGGTTAGGTTAAGAGTCAGTGCTATAGAGGAGGTGAGGGATATGGAGATTAAACCATCTATATTTGGTTATGGATTTGAATCATCTCGATTCGTGGCAAGAACTAGATTGTACTTTGGATGAATGGGGTATATACAAAATGCAATCTCAACCTTTTATTTCCCTTATTTTTTTTTCCATATTAAAGATAGTCTTATGCTCTTTTTTTTCTTTATTTTTTTATTTTTATTTTTTATATACAGCACATGAAAGACGTAAACTGTATTTTAAATATATGGCATTTCATGTAACAAAAAAAGCAAAAATTATTCCACAAAAAGGGAAAGAGCCGAAAAGAAAAAGCATAGTTTATCGAGAATTTCTCATGGCATTCTGTTGTTATATATTCTTCAAACACTGCTGATGTGAAATTTAAATGCTGATATTGAGATGCCATTGTCACTTTTCTTGCTATGTCCTCTTCAAAAAGTTGTAAGCTAAAACACCGCACAAAAGATCTCCTTTGCCCATGTAGTTCTCATTGTCCAACGCATTTGTTTGATTCTCGAACAAACATGTTAAAGAATATTGTTCCACATCGTGAAACTGCAACCTAGCAATTCACTAGAAAGTGAGGAAGAAAAAATGGAAGTAAGGGGTGGGACTTGGACGAGTGATGGTAGAGCAATGAGATTCACACGCTTTTTTGCTTAAATGTTGTAACATTTACTCCATGTCTCTCGACATAAATTATTCGCGTGTTTGGCTCACGTCACACCACACGTGAGGATGCGTGTTTAGTGTATCGTCCCATATCGAGAAAACAAAAGTTGAACCATTCAAATAATGAGATCTTTGAGTCGAAAAAAAGGTTAAATCTAAATTAAAATACTCGAACGAATGTTACATGCGTATAGTCGAGCAATTAGGGGTGGCCCAATGAGATTAAATATAAGGTAAAAGAGACTTAGACTTAAAGACCTTATTGAGGCACAACAAGCCATCTATCTACCACGCCACTCACCCATTAGATTCCCTACGCTTTGAAGTTGGCCCTTCACTGACAAACCCTAATGATCTTATGACTCTTCTCTCTCTCTCTCTCTCTTCCCCCCACCCCAACAAAGAAAAAGGGAGGAGTTAGAAAGACGCAGCAGTGTCTTTACACCAGAAAAGGTGAAAGGGGAAAAAGAGAAAAGTCAAAAAGGAATCCTTAAGCCGTGAGAAGATGAAGAAGAAGCAAGTGTTTCATTAATATGCGATAGGAAACAGCAGTTTCACTTTCTAGACCAACAAAAAAAAAAGAAAAAGAAAAAAGAAAAAAAGAGTGGGGGGTGTTTGTTTGTGCGGAGAAAATCAATGACACCCGTCAACTGGGGTTGGCTCATTGTATTATTTGGTACAACCTAAAAGCCCAAATCAAGAAAATATTTTCCAGAGGGACAAAAAAAATATTGACTGTCCTTTAAGAACAGAGAAAACGCTATGTACAGGAACACCCAACGCTACGTCCTTTTTGAGAAATAATTTTTTTAAAAATAAGATATATATATATATATACACATACACTTTTTTTTGGTAAAAAAATAATATAATTTGAGAACGTAGATGTATACAATTAAGTAGATGTATACGATTGAGTGACACTGCATATAGCGTAAGTCCTTAAAATCTCTTTTGTTCAGGAACATGTTCCTTTTGTAAAATTGTCTTACTTATCATTATGGTTTCCGACAGTGGGGAAAAGATATGGTGGCATCTTATATCACATTCCTTCATCTTGTATAATACATGGATATGTTGATAAGGATTCCCGTAATTTGATTCTTGCACTCTGGAGTGATCAGGATTGTTCAAGCTCCTGTTGCACGAAGGTGCTCATTGTCCCGCTGGAGATTCAAAATATACCTTTATCTAAAGTAGCGAGTCCTCGTTTTTCACTATATCTAATGATTATGTTAGTTTGAGACTAAGTTGACCATTTTCACAAAACTTAAAAAATCAAATCGACCATTTTCAATCGTGAAAGAACTAAATCAGTCACCAACATCAAACTTAAGGTGCCAAAAACATAGTTCTCTCGAAGAATAGAGCAAAAGGGACAATCTAAGAGAAAAAAACCCTTTTATTCGGTGGTGCCTCTCCCAATCGCGTACATTAGCATTAGCGCCCCAAATCAACGTCGTTTTGATATATAATTGTGAAAATCCAACCCCTTATTGTTCGGGATGACAATGTGCACAAATAAGAAGAGTGGCATGGCCCGAAAAGAAGAGCCCACCCGAGAGAGGAAAGTAAGGGTACTCGGCGAGAGGTACCCAATAGTTCATAAAAATGAATAATATAAGTACGTAACAAACAGAGAATGTCACAACAGGCAAACTCAAGTAACATTTTGTACTTGGCTACAGACCCCCTTCTCCCACTTCAAAAACATTAGCTAGCGTTTCGATTGCCACATAAGAAAGCATCTCAGAACCAGTCTTGTCAACAAACACTCGCACCGGAAAACTTCTCTAGTAATATGATTTCCGAGGATTGTTCTGCAGAGTGAGAAAAGGGCAAGGAGGAATCAATAGTGTGAAACAAATATGTGGATTTCAACTGTGCAAATTATAACGGTGAGGGAAAACTAGGTGACCTGTCGATTTTCATTCAATTTGATAATATTTAGGTTCCTCATCTAATGGGTGAGATATTACGACTGCTTCACAATTTTCTAGTTGTTCACCCAAGAACCCTAAGCGTCATTAAAAAGGCATGAAAATTAATCTGTATGCCTCATGTCCCTGCCTGGACAAGCACCCAAAAGCGACTTGCATTTTGAAGAAAAGGTGGGGAAGGAACTCTTGGCAACATCCGCATGCAACTAAATAACTTCCACTTAGTTGCTGGGAAAATAGAGAAGCAACTTTCCAGAATCTAAGTATTCCTTTACCAACAATCGAAGAACTCAACTACCATTATCCTAAAATGCAGTTGAGGGGCTGTAGGCCGCACTCACTTTCATGCACTTCTCAACAACAAAAATGACCTAAAAGAGGCAAAACGATTTTGAGAGAGAGATTACCAGAGGATTGGGTCTGTGGCGATAACCAAGCATCATCCGCTTCTTATACTGCTCATATATATCATCCTCCGGCGTCACTTCACCAGGGTTGTGAGCACCGACTCCCAAGTTGTCTTTCTTTACACCACCTGCTGTTATTGGGTCTGCAATACCCTTTCTGGAGCTCCCCAACCCCTCACCTGCATTTCCTCAACCCAGAACAAACCAAAACTTTCTGAACATAGTACCAATTTCTTATTTTTTGACAAAGAGATCATATCTAATAGATCACACCACCAAATCGGACAGGTGGAAACAATAGAGAACAACACAAGATATTACGCAAGCATAAAAATAATTTTCTAATGTCTAGCTGTTGAAAAGTTACTATCTCGTTTGGTTCACTTTAGAGTTTGGAATAATTATCCTATTCAGGTACCATCCAACTCAGTCAAGAATACTCACTCCATTTGAATAGCTATTCATTACCTATTCCATCCCTCTCGAATTATAATTTCATTCCTCTTTTATTCCATTCCACCAACCAAACATGCTTTTGTTCACCAAAAAATGTGTCTTTTGGTTTATAATTCATGAAGGGTGCGTTCTCAAATTTCTGAATCAGTACCCAGAAACTTGCTTATGATAGTGTCAACACCAACATAAGATTTACAGGCATAGCTATCCTTCAGAAAGCAAGTATCATCAAATTCAAAGCTATGTAATGCTACTATCAAATAATTCTTAGGTACCAACTCCAGTAACAAGAATGAATTACTTAATAGGACCTAAAAAAATTCATGTTGTTATTGAATTGGATGGATTACAGGCCAAAACCGAATAAGATTTAACCAGCTCCATCCTGCCTGTATACGAAAGAAACCACACCTTTCAATTCCCAATTTGGGTTTCGCTGAGAATCCTGTCCTCATGAGATCACATGTTATATTGGTTTTAGTAAACCAATCGAGATTCTTTAAGTAGGTAAAATCACATTGTCCTGGTTAAGCTAACAAGTGGGTATTTTACCCAAAAAAAGTCACAATAGTACCTTTATAAAAGTAAAACCTATAAAAGTGAGGGGTAATTTTTTAAGATAACAGTTTCATTCCATTGTGAAATGAACTAAAACAAAGAAATCATCATTACAACTTTTTAAACCTTGATTCCATTCTCCCTCCAATTCCATCCTACAAGCGAGAAGCCCAATGACCATATTCAAGGCAAGAGATAAAACGGCTAAGATAATAAAAACTGATAAAATGGAAGGAAATAGGCTATCATTCTGCACCATTTTAGCACATATTTGCTACCAATGGAGCAATATATTCAAAGCGATATTTAAAATATATAAATAAATAAATAAATAAGTGAAAAGAGAGAGTCGAAAAAGATAAAATACCTTCTCTCCAACCCATTTTAGACAAGAGTTTATGCCCCACATTGTCAGCTTGAATTTTTGCCCGATCTGCAGCCTCTTTAGCAGCTTTTTGTGCAGCAACATCATTACAGGTAGCCAAAAATTTCTCAAGCTCTTCTTGTGGGATGTAATCACCCATGTGATGACCTTTCTTCATTTGAGCTGCCATAATAACCGGGGGGAAAAACAAAACAGAATAAGGAAAATGATTCCACCATCTGGCAAAACAGACTTTACTGAAACTGACCTACAAGCCCTTAGAAACGTGTTACTTTTGAACACAAAGAAAACCCTGGTTCTATCCCAAGGCTAGATACAAACCTTGAAGAGATGCAGGCGGAGGCATTTCATCTTTTGATTGTTTAGGTTGCCTTCTCTTCTCTTCCTGCGCAGCCTTCTTCATATAAAACTCCATCATTGCAATTGGATCTCCACCTGATGGGCCACTAGATTCACCTGTGAGCAAAAAATTATGTGATCCAACCACAAGAGTAAAGAAATTATATATTGAATAGCTGCGTGCAAAACCAAGGGAACCTTGTCCACTGGAATGTGCGAATTGGTTTCCTTGCAAGAATTAGTTTCTTGTAAAGGAAATTTGGGCAGCTAAATTTTTTACTAGCTCTATAAACCAATCATAAAGTTATGTTATTTTTTGATCGGTCATAAAGTTTCTTTAAAAGAAGAAGAAGGACATTGATTGGGGAACCCATTTCATAATAATGTAGTGCCCTATGCACCAAATGTCATTAATGCATTCAGAGCCTTCTATTTCCTCCCCAGCCAGCCAACAAACCTAAACCATAAGCTCAAACACACCACTGTGCCACCTGACCAGTGAACAGGCATTCTTTCGGCTCAAATTTTAGCCAAAAAAACGCAGCTAAATACTGTGATATTTATTAGTCGATGCAATTTGGGCTACACAAACTAATTTTAATGAAAGTATACACTGTTAAGGTCCCCTTTCGAGAACTTTCTCCCACCAATGGTTCTAGTGAGCCCCTATGCTAAATTCTACAATTTCCAATTTCTTTTATGTCCCTATCTAGTACTAAACCTTTCACAAATGTGTATAGATTATTAAGTAGCTCTGAAGTAATAAAATTAGCACTAAAAATAAACTCGAGCAGTTTCATTCAAATCATATGTAAAATAGCATATTTTCCCATGAGTTTCGTAGTCCAACTAGACTTGTAAAGCAAATTGAGTAACTTGATCTAGCGGATCAGTGATATATGGAATATGTACAAAAAAAAAAAAAAGAAGTATAAGCAGGTAACAACTTATAAAACAAAGTAAGCAACTCAAGCTCATCAATGGTTGATTTACTAAACCCTATTTCAAGATCAATAATCAACCCACCTAAGAAACCCGAGCTCAATTGCACTTTCAAGCTTAGTAATTTTGCAACGCAAGTTCACATTTAATAAATTCAGTGGACTACCAGCTTTCAAATGAACAAACCACTCAATCTCAACTCAAGGTTGAATAGGCTAGATGCTTGAGAAAAAGAAGTTGACATAATATCTCTATATTCAACCTTATTTTTCATCTCTTTATCATTATTATTTTTTATTTTTTACCAAAGCAAACTCACACATAACAAGGACAGATGCTTGAGAAAAATGAGTTAAAAATGAAATATCCATAATCAATCTTATTTCCAAGCTGGTTGTGTGTGGAAACTCGATCAATCTTCTATTTTTGTTGCCAGCACTTCCTGTCAATGCGTATCATCTTGCCCCCCTATTCTTCACCCTAATTTCCCGAGAAAATCTGGCAGGCTAGAACCCTTATCAAAATTAAAGACTTTGCATGGACAGCTGCTCACAAGGGGATAGATACTAGCGATTTTACAGAGGTAAGAAGGCCTCATAAACCCCTATCTCCTAATGTATGTGTTTGACACTTGTTCTTGCATTTGTTCATTTTCTTCGGGTCTATGGATGTAGCTGTTTGGTGTGTTCCAGGGGGATGGGTTGTCCCCGACTCAGTTGCTGATTTCTTCTCCATGAGCTTTTGGGGAATTCGAAAATAGAAGCCAAAAAGCATTCTGCGCAAGGTAGCTCTTCCCTATCATTTGGTGCATATAGTTGAAAAGGAACAATAGAATTTTTCAGCCCTGCATATTTTCTTCCATAGAATAAGGACCTGTTTGATAACCCAATTAAGTGCTTAAAATTGAATTTATTAAGTCTTATTCTATTAAGTATGTTCAATAAGATTTTTGTGAATACTTAATGGGTAAGATAATGGTTGAGAACAGGCGGACTCATTACATTAAGTTCAACCTCCTCTACTTATTGCTTAATGCTTATTCGGCTAGCAACTTGGGCCTAAGAAGATGGAAAAATTTTATTTGTTTCTTATTCATTCAATTAATCTTTTAGAGCTCATCTTACGTCAGTTCCATATAATTTATAAATAATTGGATTCATTTATCTTTTCTCTTGGATTTAAGACCCACATTAAATATTTTAAGATATATCTTGGGTTCTCCATTTGTTTCCCAAATTTCGTGTATTGTTTAAGGTATAACAATGGAGCTACTATTTTGTAGGAAGGGTAAAATGAAAATTATCTGAAGAAATAAAAAATTTATTAAACTACATGATATGGTAAATCATAAACTCTCTATTTTTGGATGGAAACACTTTAAATTTATCAAACAGTTTAATCAACTTCAACACTGAAATATTAGACATCTATCAAACAATTTACAGTACTTTAAATTCATCAAGTTTAAGTTTTCAGTAGCTTTAAGCTTTCAGTGTTCAGCATCCAGTTTTAACAAACAAGCTCTAAGTAATGAATGCAGACTGGAATAAAATCCTAAAAACTCTACCAAACAGGAAATAGTAAGCTCAGCTTATTTTCTTGCAATTATTTTTAAAACATATCCTAAAGTATTTCCTAAGTGCACCTTGATGCCAAAGTTTTTAAACTGTAGTGCTAAATGTAGAATGCTGTTGCAGCAAGGCAGTAAACAAATATTCAGAAGAAAAACTAAAGGATCAACCTGACCCAACAGAGATTATACATTATGTACCATTAACAGTTACTCCTGATGAGGCAGCCCCAGTATCAAGACTATCATATAAAGCTGAGGCAGGAGTTTGATAATTTGAATGGTGCTGATGAGACTTTTGAGAGCTTCCTGTCGACTTAGCTGTTGATGTACTCGTACCACCTACAAATATACTTCCATTTTCATTATAAAAGTAAAATTTAAAATTTTGGTGAAGTGTGATCTATATTTACATTTTAACATTGATATATGTTTTTCTTAAGACATAATATAATTCCAGAAATTAGTTGTTGTAAAATTATGAAAAGCATAAATCACTGTTCACAACTAAACTTGTTGCAGCAAAAACAGTTCAAGCCAATCTCGAGTAAAATAGGAATTCTGCATAGCAATGTTTTGAAATAACTCCACCGAACTTGCTACAAAAATCAACAATTAATTGAAGCACTTAAAAAGCGTTCGCTCAAAACTTACCACTGTGAGATGGTTGCAATCCCCCAGACTGTGAAAGAGCCTTTTCCTCTTCATTAAGGCAATATTCATAGTATTTGTAATCTGCGCACCCCTCATCAAATAGAAATCTGCAAAGAAATAAAAACCGTAAAAAGCAGAATAACTCATCAACCACAAGGTAAAAAAAAAATTGCAAAGGAACCATAACTGCATAAGGTAGAACAACCTGTCAACAACTTTGTTTTTGAAAAATAAAAGAGAAGAAAACTCAAACGATATACGTGGAAGTGCAAAGGGATGCAGAATTAGCAACATTCCCAGAACCAGCTTTAGCAAAAAGCAAATTTCCCTATAGAACCTAGAAGTAAACGCAATTCAACAGGATCTGTTCAAGAAATGTCAAGAATTTTCACCGACAAAGGTTTCATAATAACCATAAGCATATATTTTCTTGATACTGAATCAAACTGTGGCAACCCCAAACCTATCAGAATGGTGATAACATTCCAAGGATCAAACTTGAACCAAAATTGTGGATGCATGCGCAAGATGAAAGAGAGGGAAGAAGAGGAAAAGCTTGTGGCCTACACATCAATTGTCATGTGGAAAGATTGACGTGTAACATGAACCATTTTGTTTTTTTGTGAATCAATAATCAAACTTGAGGATCTTGCACCTCACTTATATACCCATCCAAACAGTCACCAACACAAAAGTTATGGATCACTGATTATGGCATTCTCTTTTCCATTTTTCCCTTTTACAATGTGTAAGTTTGATACTACATGGAAAATAAGACTTATTTTATAAAAAATATTTGGTTATCTTTAATAATTAGTCATGAAGGACCACAGTCATTCATGCGCATAAAACACTCTTTAACACACAAACTCCTACCCTCTCCCTATCCTCCTCTATGTCACATACAACCACACACGTGCCTCTACTTAGTGTACAGTGCCACTCATCAAAATCAGTCCCTCAGATTGGTGAAACCTGGGCGTTCAGGTGTGAAGAAAATGGCAAGGGAAGCGCTCACCCTGGTTTTTGAAGCAAGGCACTCCCCTTGAGGCGCCTTAGCCAAAAAGAAAAAAAAAATCTTAAAGAATAACAGCACAAGTAAGTCATTTTGCTTGTGTTTTCTTAAAGACAAAATGGCGCTGTTTTGCTCTAAGCTGTGAAAATACATAATCCAAAATTTAAAAATATATAATCCTTCTCGAAACCATCAAACAACAACAAGGAGATTACATCCCTTGAAGGTTGAACATCTCCAAGAGACATAAGAACTTGCAAAATAATCTCATTTTGTGAAAATAGCCTTGACATTTTGTGTCTTTTGTTTTCCAACATGTATCATTTCGAATGACAACTTAACTTATGTTTCTTTATAACGTCAAGAAAACATTAATTCTACTTAAAATATTTATCTGAAACATATATATACAGATATATATATATATATATATATATATATGTATATATATGTGTGTGTGTGTGTATATGTATATGTATGTATATGTACATATGAATCTTTGTATCTATATGTATATGCAAATATGAATGTATGCTATTATGTCTCTTATAAGCACCTTTAGCGCTTTGCGGATGCCTAAGCATCCACTTGTCGTCTAGGCATTCAGGCTCTCGATCAACACCTTACTTCGCCTTGATGCCTTGACAACTATGGATTTTTCACTGAACAAAAACATACATACATGGCACCAGCTTTCCCAACATTTAGAAAGGTAGACAAATATCACATCTACATGCATGCACAGCTTCTAGAACCAAAGCTCATCAAGATAAAACACAGAGAACATACTTAAAAGGGGTATCTCCAGGATTTTTTTGCCGTGTTACGTCCTCAAATTGCCTTCCATTTTTTGCCACAAAACTTGCAAGTTTATCTGCAACTATCTTCACTGCAGGGTCGCTCGGTGCAGGAGGTGCTGCATTTCACTTAAAGAACTGATTAATACCAAGAGCATGAACAAGGGAATGCAAATTACTCTTGTAGCAGGTCGTGCCACATTTCCATATCTTTCATTCAACATCTCTTTCCACCAATGTTGATAGGGACTTAACTGTATAAGCTGCATTCATGAGACAACACATATTCAAAAGATTTTGTCCTCTTCATCCACTGGTTCAAGAGTAGAGAAGACGCCACAAACCTAGAGGCTCTGCTAATAATGATGAACTCAATCAAGGTGACAAACTTCATTATCACAATGCCATATATTTACATATCAAATACACCTAGGCTGGAACAACACAAAACTGTTTCCTAAAACTAGAACTACAAGTCACTGCTAAAATGATTAACAATTATAACTGTGACACTGACCAAATCCAAGACAAACTAATTAATGAATCATTTACAAAAACTAGTAGATAGAAATGCAATAATTTCTTTTCCCTGAGTGCTGCAAGTCTTGTTTTGTTAATAGGAAACTACCAAGACCTATGTTGTGTTGAAGGGGTTTCCATATAATCCGATCGGTTTCCATATATGAATGTATGCACTACAAGAGCCATCCTCTTCGAAGCTAGCTCCGCTAGCTGCTTGATCTACTGTTACCAGCATATATATTAATGCCTTGATGCTAGGCAAGGTCAAGGGTACCTTTGTAGCTACTAAGTTGGGTGAACGTGTACATACTGATTATAAAAAGAAAAAGAAAAAAGAGCCATCTTGTTCATCAATTTACTTAACCATATAAGTCACATTAAAGAAGGAAATAGAAAATCTGAAAAAAGGGAAACAGAAAATAACAACATTGAAAGAAAGAGTAGGTAAAACTGAATCTAAAATAATTTAAGAAAAACGTCATTTTTTCCGATTTATTGATTAAAAACACATTAAAAAAAGGAAACCATAAAAATATAAAGAAAGACGTATGGGAATGTAAGCATATGCGGATCATATGACGCGAATCCATATCCAATTACTAAAAGACTTGGAAGCGAAACAACAATTAAAGATCAGCAAAACTGTCTCCAAATGTAGTTAACGACAAAATCAATTAAAAAAAAGATATGATTTTTGAAAGTTTTGAAGAATTTAAAATGTATATTTTGAGCATGCTGCTTCTTGCAGTTGTACTCCCTTAAAACCTAATCAGATGAAAGTTAAATTATATAAACAGTAATTACCAACATCAACTTGTTGTGATGATTTCTCGGTAGAATCTGGTTGACCACCCAACTTCTGTCTTTTTGTTGGTCCGTCACCTGACATATTTCCAGCATTTGCTTCATCTTCTTCCTCATCTTCCCCCAACTTAACAGCAGGTGCCACAGGCTTTGACTTTTGTCTCAAGCTGAATGCGAGCTTACCACTGGAAGCAGCCAATGCAGCTTTCCTTTTATCATTTATGTTTGGTTTACTAATGACAATTTTAGGTGCTGGAGATCCGGATAGAGCCGTGCCCGTTTTAGACTCCTTTAAAGCACCATTGTTCTCCTTCTCTTGTTGAATTTGTTTGAATCTTTCCATGAAAGAACCATCATTAACGAATAAGCTAGAATCAAGTCTTTTCTCCATTGGCAAAGGAGTTTAGAAGAATCCACTGTCTGACAAGGAAGCTTACAAGCCATTCAGAAATTGAAACAGACCTTGAGGTCTGAGATCTACAATGGTTAATAGGTAACGATCTTTGATATGCAAAACCAGAAAAGTACAAGAACTGGCAACGCCTGAATCAAGGATAGTCAAATTTGAAGGATATGAAAACAAAAAATGAGTATCAATGAATCTAAAAGATTTTTGTCTCCTTCAATTGTTTTTTGAATGATCCAGATTAAAATAAACAACAACGTGGTTCTTCGAGAAAAATCGAGAATACACTCAGTAAATTGCATTCAAATCGATCTCATGATATAAGAATAATAAAAAAAAAAACAACAAAATTCAAAACTCTCATGCTTGCCTCGCAAACACCAAAAAAAAAAAAGAAAAAAAAAGGAACCACAGATCAATCCAAATACAAATTAAAGAGAACTCAGCCCTAATTGCAATCAAAAAACGAATCGCATCAAACGGATTAAAACACAAAAAAATAAATCGCGAACCCTAGATTGAAAATTGCATACAAAATTTAAAAGGAGGGCACGATTATAATGATTTACACGAATCAGTGAACTCACCTGATCGCCTGTTTGATCTGAAACTCGGATAGTGAAATTATTTCCGTGGATCCTGAAGGAGAAAAGAAAGGATCTGGTCGAACATCAACCCCTCTTCGGCTGTTAGAGATAAAATGTTGAAGGCCTCAGCTCATCTACGTTAGGTTTCGTTAACGTGGATTTACGATTTTAGCCTTCCTCCAGGTTTACCAAAAATATTGGTTAGTACAGAAGGTGACTAAATTTTACCGTGACCGCTGAATTATAGAGGTTTCTTAATAGTTACTGAATTTTAATTTAACATAAATATACTATTAATCTTTGAGATTTATTACAATTTAATTATTTCATCTCATGCCATTATATTTCTATTAGTGACTGACGCAAATTTAGCACGTGGCTGGTGTGAGCCAAATTCTTAAATATTGTTTGCTCATATAAGATTTTTTATTTTCCCATTCCCTCTTTTCCTATTTTAACAACAATCATGCCTTCCTCTATACCCCCCACTTCAATCATGTGGAAAAGAAGATCGGTGGCTTTTATACTTTTTTCTTTACTTAGTTTCTTCTATAATTTTCTACGTAGAACATGACAATATCAAGCTCTATGGACTTAAATTACTGTACACTTTTGGTTGAGAAAAGAGAAGTTAGATTTCATTAATGTAGTATCGGCCAAAAAAAAAAATGAAGATCCAAACGATACTGGCCATGTTGTGCAAATTTTCATTTATTAATAATGTTCGATTAGGTGACCAGGTTAAAAAATTTGTCAGAGGGCTCGAATTCAAGGCATTTTTAAATTTCTAAAGTTAGAGTATTTATGTAAATTAAAGTTCAGTGACCATTTTAAAAATGACTCGAAAGTTAAGTAACCAAACATAAACTTGCTACGTTAGTTCATTTAAAGCCACACTGAGCGTGCCAAATCAACACCATTAATGGAAATACTAACAATGTGAGGCAGAGTGATGGAATTGAAATAAATCTCAAAAGTTACTAAGGTATTGCATCAAATTAAAGTTTAGTGATCATTATGAGACTAACTTTATAGTTTAGTGACTGCCGGTAAAATTTACCCCCAAAAAGAAATGAAGTAGCGGCACTCTCCCTCTCTTCCTTCATCTTAATTGCTCAATTCAAATATAGCATCGGAGGAATAAGATAAAACAACCTTAAAATTAAAAAGAAAATAATGGAGGCTTGTTATGGTTTTTCATTTTCATGTTAATGGCCTTGCATGATTTTTTGTTGTTGGTTTCGTATATCCGGTTCCAAATATTGAGATAATTTTTTGTTATATTTGGTTGGGAAGATATTTGCATTTTCTAATTGTTGCCTAGCAAACAAAATATATATAAAAATAGACACTAATTATATAAAACGTAAAGAAAATACATGAATTCCCCCCGAAGAATTTCAGCAAAATAAATAAAAATAGACACTAATGATATAAAATGTAATGAAAATACACAAATGCACTCTAAAATTTTAGCAAAATATCAATGTTCCCCTCTGAATTTCAATTATTGAATTTTACCTCTTGAACCTTAAAATTATACTCATTGCACCATTTAGCAACCATTTTCTATTAATTTTTAGGGCCAATTACACTAAATGCAGAAAACCTCCGCATGGTTTGAAAGTCTAAACATCATTTCTATGTATTTTTATTAGAATTGCAATAGTTAACATTTTAATTGAAGTTAAAAGTTTGTGGATTCCAAGTATAATAGAAATGGTAAAATTAAGCTTTAATATCTTCAATTTTTTTTACCTAAACTCTTTAATTTTTATTAAGGATAAGATATTTTTAAATATTTAAATCATTTTTGGCCACCTCAAAATTCTTGATATGTATAAACTATTAACTCTAATATTTAAATGTTGCAATTCAAATAAAAGTTGAGAGGTAGATTAAGTGCTGTTTTCTAAAGGGCGGGAGGTTCATCGGATCTCATTAAACCAGTCAATTTTTCTTAATTTTTACTACTTTTATTTACTTTTTGGCCTAATTGACCTGTTGGTAGAGGTGGGGAGGCGGGAGAGAGAGAGAGAATTGCTAATGGAGTCAAGTGGTATGAGCCTAAGAACCCTAACGGCCTTCCGTTTCGATTTCCATCTCCATTCCCATTTTCGTTCCAGAATTTCCCTCTTCCGCCCTCTCTTCGTCAATCATCTCAAGAGCACCAAGTCCTTCTCTCCATCTCTGTGTTCTCTCTGTAATCCCCCTCTCTCTTTCTCATTCTGATTCCTTAATATTGAGTTTAACACTGCAAATACATCATTTACTGTGCATGCTTTGATTTGAACTTCGTTTTTGCGTTCTTTACTCAATCTTCTTCTGGGTGCAGCTGAGAGAGGCAATGGGAGCTCTTTGCCTCGTGGGGCGGGGGAGGCGATTAGCAGTGTTGCGCCGATTAAGCTTCTTCAGGTGGTATTAGTTTCTCCACAGGTACCGTAAACATCTATCAGCTTAAGTTTTCTTCTACGAGTATAAGATTCATTGAGATTCACAATTAGAAGATTCGTGTCCATTCAATTCGCTAGCACATGCTCATGACATCTTAACTAGACTGTTGACTGTGTTGGACAAACAGTAATTGTTGACGTGGTGGTCACATGGGGAAAGGGAAACTGATTTCTATATGTGAATGAGTAGGTTCTGTGAGTCATTTGTCATCATGGTCAATTTTTTCACCTGGTAAGAGCAGTTCTTTTTTTCTTCTTTCTTTTTGGAAAATCACACTATATTTGTAATACGTTGTCGGTGATAAACTTACTGTGAAAAAATGAAGATGTTGATTTTGGATGATAGACTCATGCGGAGAAGTGAAATTAGAAACCAACTTGTTTGGATTATATGGGTTTTGTTTAGTGGTTCAGGAATATGGTTAGAAATCAATTCAAATCAAATGGCCACAAGACCGGAAAAGTGGGTATAGATCCAGCTCGGGTTATTGGAGTTTGGGGGAATGTGTTAGGGGCAAATTGATACTCGCAAATGAATTCTAATAACTAATACTTCGAAGGGCCAACTCTATATACTATGAATATATGATTTTATGCCCAATGGTAATTGTCAAAATGTTCCATAATTTTTGGGTGCCAAGGCTCCCCTTGGATGCATGAATTTTTTGGTTAGGAGGTATCTACAATGGTGGGGCTTGTCAAAGTCGATTCATTCCTCATTGCCCATTAACCATTTTAAACAAATAATATATGAGTTAACATTTTTTTTTGGGTAAATATGAGTTAACATTTTTGCGCTCATTCGTTTAGGAAAACCTTAAAGATCGATATGTGCATGAAGTTTCTACGTACCACCTTGTTTTTGTGTTAATTTTGTCTCCTCGTGATAAATAACAGCATTTTTGGCATATCCTAGAACTAATTTCAATCTGAGTCCTATATACGTAAATGTTCTCTTTTGGGTTGCAGACCACCTCAAATTTCTTAAGGATGCTCTGAGGCTTCTCTTTTCCTTGGCAGATTCCAGGGAACACAGGATGTATTGCCAGAACTTGTGCAGCATCAGCCGTTGGACTACACCTGGTTGAGGTGAGCACAGGAAATTAGCCTTTTTCCAACTTACCATCCATGTTACTTCCTTTCCCTCTATCCCTCTTTCTGTCTCTCTCTCCCTCATATTCTTCCCTGCTAAGTGAAAATATGAATATGATTGTTTTCCATTTACTTGTATTAGTTAGCCTAAGAAGTGTTGGTAACATTGGCCATCATTATAAGTCTGTTTTTCTTCTTCAGCCATTAGGATTTCAGGTGGATGATGCAAAATTGAAGCGTGCTGGATTGGATTATTGGCCGTATCCAAATAACTTTTATATCTGTAATTTTCTTGCATATTTTCTCTTGATTGGGTTTCTCTTTTTCTTTTTTTGAGCAGTGAAAAAGAATTTGTATTAAATAGCACCAAGGAGGGCGCGAATCCATAAATGTAGTTATAACTTTATACAAACAGCCTTGATTGGGTTTCTTCTTTCTGGCATATATGAATATATAAGGTCATGACGCCTAGTCAATACACAATGACACTTTATTTACTTAGTGTAATTCCTAATTCTCTAGTTATAAGACATTGAACCATGTCTTTAACGCCTGCGTCATCCTGAATATCTAGCTTTTAATTTTGTTCTACCCATGAGAGTTGGGGTAGGATTTGCTGCCTTCCGTGCTTTACTGACTCGATTTGTAAGTATCTGTGAACCAATATGATTTCAGTTTTCAGCAATTACCCTTCTTAACCTTCTTAATCAGATACGTAGTTGTCAAAGTTCATGGTTCATGGGCCGAGTTCCGAGACTATTTTAGGAAGCAGGTTTTTCCATAATTCCCTCTCTCTCCCTCTCCCTCTCTATTCTCTCTGAGCTGCTTTGGTATAACTTTTCCAAACAGGACGGAGAAAAACGCCTTTTGGCATTTACCAAGAGAGGAACAAAAAGTCATTCGGTAAGTCACTCAATGTCTTTATCTGCCATCGGTTTTTAAAAAAATGTATATGTCTGTTCCTATGACACAAACAATAATAACAATTTCACTTATTCTTCTTTTATTGGTATAACACACACACACACACACACCCTACCAACCACTAGGATTAGAGAACCCATGACCTTGGCCAGTGTTCTTAAAAAGCACTAGGCGAACCTAGGCACTTGACCTTCCACCTAGCCCGCTTTTTAGAAAACCATCCTTGGTACGGCACCTCAACTTTCTGCCCATGCTGGGTATCGCTAGGCTTGGCAGCTGGTGGCCCTGATTCTTCTGTTGTTGTGTTTCAGTTTTCTCCCGGTACACTTGAAACGTTTCATTGATTTGATTCATTCTCTTCTTTATTTTGTATAAAGCCTTTCCTTTCTCAACACTTCTTCAGCTGTTCAGTCCTAACTAGCTATATTGTTTTCCAGAAACAATAATCTTTCTTGGGTTGTGTATATCTCTTTAGGTCTTGTTATTGGGAACAAAGTTTGGGTTATCATCTTATATGAACTAGAATTATTCTATTTTTTTTGGGATAAACAGAGGATTGTTGAAAGGCCTGTCAACTGGAAAGGGATTTTCCAGGTTATAAATGGAAGGCACAAATGTAGGGGGGGAAGGCCTGTCAAGTTGTCTGCTTTATTTTATCTGGGTAAATCACTGATAAGCTCTGTAGAATTAACATCTTTCCAGACACAGAAGAACAAATGTAATTTGTTTGCAATGACAGCATTTGGCTTGCTGCCATGGGGAGTTGAATATTACCATGCACTCTTTCCTGCTTTGGGCCAAGGGAATATGAAACTATATAAACAAAGTGTTGCCCAAATATATATATATATATATATATATATATATAGAGAGAGAGAGAGAGAGAGAGAGAGAGAGAGAGCGGTAAGATCTTTCACTTTTATCCTCTTCCCGTTCTCCTCACTTTTCTATAATGAAGCAACGTCTAATTGATTCACTGTGAATTCCACGATAGATGTATGAATCTCTAATGAATGAATGTTTTTCTCTAGTAGCTGGACATCATTTCATTCCAATTTTTAAGGAAGAGATTGATGGTTCCGATGTGGCATTTATGTGTGCATATAATTAGTTTTCCATGCCGCTTTTACAGGATTTCTCCTACAAAAAAGGCGATTGGCTTATTTTCGGCTCAGAAACATGTGGACTACCACCTGAAGCTTTGCTCGACTGCAACAGCGAGATGATTGGAGGCGGCACCCTTTGCATTCCAATGGTCGAAACTTATGTCAGATGTCTGAATCTTTCCGTTAGCGTTGGCATTGCAGTGTATGAAGCCTCTAGACAGTTAAACTATGAGCAACTTCAGTTGCCATCTGAGACATGTACAGACACCGGTAATTCATTTGTTGCTGAAGATATATTTGCTTAATTGCTATTACTCTAGATTTTTTCTGGCAATCCAGGCTTCACTGGTCACGCATTAAAGATCTCGATCCGAGCTTTGTGAAGGTATGGGTTTTACATTTTGGTACCAGTTTTGCTTGAGGATGTGTGCTTGTGAACAAGCACTGCATTAGCTTTATTTATGCAGACAAAACAAACATTGCATCCTTAAGAATGGGTGCATCTGGGAGACGCCTAGGGTTTGGGCAAATTCATGCATTTGGACATTTTGGAGCTCCCCAATGAACATGTGGAAAATTTCCCCTTCTAAAGTGAGTAGAGTGACTCATTTCTTTCATGTTTCAGACTCATTGCACACGTCACACGCCTTTGGGTTGGGAATTTGAATTAGGTGAAGAAGTTATAAGAACAAAAGCAAGAGATTTTTTTTCTTTTTAATGCATTTCGTGAGCAATGACGTGAGATTTATTCCAGCATTACGCAACGAATAAGTTTTTTTTAATGCATACGTAACGAATAAGTTTTATATGATCTCAAAACAGTGATTTTAATTTTTGTTTTCTTCCCTATACCGTGATCCGTGCATTTACACCTGAAAATATATAAAACTCGTTTACAAATAATCGTCTTTTCTTATTTTATGCACTGTGTAGAAAAATCATTGTGGGTAAAAATAGATCTCAAAATAAACAGAATTTGATGTGTTTATTTGTGGACATTTTCGTTTGCTTCACGAAACTCTTCTCGTTTTGGCTGGAAAAATTCGTTTAAATATTCGGTGATTCGTTGATTTATTTTTTTGAATGTATCGGATATTAAAAAATATGAAAAGCATTTTCTTTCAAATAAAATTTAACAAGTTACGTGTAAGAGTGTCCAGATTAGCGTACGCTCTATGTAGGGATGTAAATCAATCATATTTTTTGCGGTTTTTACAAAAAACTGAAAATTCGACTGATCACTTTGAAATGGGGGAAAAAGCTAAAAATCAATCGATCGATTCAATTGATCGAAAGTCAAAAAAATATGGAAAATTAAAAAAATTGAACGGTCGATCGGTTTATAAGATTCTTTAAATAAATATAAATTATGTACATATATAATAATAATTATTATTATTATTATTATGCTTTATCGGTCGATTTATGTGATTTTATTTCATGCATAGTAAATTAATCGATTGCATTGATATTTTGCCAAAAAAATTGAAACCGAATTGACTAAAAGAATCTAACAAGTCGGTAATTTACTTTAATTTTAGTCGTTTTTTGATTTTTTTTTTTGGGTTCAATTGAACAACTAGCTCTATGGATTGGACCTTTTCTCCTCCCCAACTTGGTTACTGACGTCCCTAACTACCATGCTGATTAATATAAGTTTTCCGGGAAGGGAAAGGGGAAAAAAGAAAAAGAAAATAGCTTTAGGTGTTCTAGGTTGAAGAAAACGTCACGTGGGAGCTCTGACCCTGGTTCCAACGCATCGCCATGTTAGTGTGTCGGTCGGGGGCCCCACAAGCATCTCCATTGTGTCAATAGCTCAGCATCATCCACGTCATACGCCACTCACCCACAAAAATTTAAATGGTCTTATTTATGGCCGATTCCAATCCATCTACTCTCGCACTGCAATCATGTCAAAGGTAAAAGGGCCTTTTCTTTTTTTTTTTCCTTTCAAACTAGTGTTGATGATGAGTCATGATTCTCTTTTTAGTGCATATAAAAATAGGTCTCCTCCATTTAAATTTTTGATAGTTTTTATAATAATGAGAAGACTCGAACTCCAAATAAAAAAAGGTTAATGTAATTTCACGAAAGGTTAATTGTAAAATATTTTAGAAGGTTTGTATAATTTGTTCTAAAAAAATTATTGATGAAATCATAAAACTTTTATTTGGGGAATCAAGCAAAAGTATAAAGTGAGCGAGATAGAGAAAATCATTCGAGCTTCAACTCAAAATGACCTTTATATAAAAGAAATTAAACACTTCTGTAATGAGTTCCTTCTGAAATCTATTATTTTGAATCTAAACTTGACTAATTATATGCTTTCAAATTTAGTTTTTCACTATATATTTACATAATGCTGACGGGGTGTAACATTTAATACATTGGCTTACGTTTATCCCAAAAAATTTTGAAAGTGGGTCCAAATGATATATTATAATAATTTTTTTAAAAAGAAACTAATGATTAATCTTCGAAACAAAACAGGGATGACCATTCATTATAATTTATGAATAAATCACTGGATACTATAAGTTCTTAGCATCAGTTATCAAAGCTTCCATGGGGCAGATCCTCACGAATCACAGTTATTGTGCGAACTATAGTTGCAGCCATCGCTAGAAAAGCTCAAGCAACCCCCGACAAGAATAGTGAGACTCAAACCTGCACGTGACTCAACCTAAATTTAAGCTTTTATGGCTCAACCAACCCATGGAGGGTGGCGATATATAATAACACTTTTAAGGGTGTTTGGAACACTTTGCATGCAAATCCTATTTATTTAAACAGATCCCAATCTTTTCCCGTATCTTTGATCCTCCTCGCCGGCACTGTTCTCTCATCCCACGTTAAAGCCGACAATCCCACACCCCCTCCCCCCCCCCCCCCCCCCCCCCCCCCGGAAACTCTTCTCCCACCCACTCATAACCTCCCAGAGTGAGCGAAAAGAAACACGAACAGAGTAAAAAAAATTTAAATCATAGAGCGAGGAATGATCCGATTACTGCTTCTCTCTACAATGATCGCCGCCCTAAGCTCGGCGGCGGCGGTGTACGGCTGCGCACCCTCGGACCGGGCTGCTCTGCTAGCCCTGAAGGCGTCCCTGACCGAATCCAATCTGGGGATCTTCAACTCGTGGACGGGCAGCGACTGTTGCCGGAGATGGTACGGGGTGAGCTGTAACCCCGCCACCGGCCGCGTCACCGACCTCAAGCTCCACGGCGAGGACCCTTCCCTCTCCCTCTCCTCCTCCCGGGGATCCTCCTCCTCTTTCATGTCCGGCTCCATCTCCCCTCAGATCTGTTTACTCGATTCTCTCACCACCCTCGTCCTCGCCGACTGGAAGGGAATCTCCGGCCAGATCCCCCCATGCATCTCCAACCTCGCCTCCCTCCGCATTCTCGACCTCGTCGGGAACAGGATCTCCGGCGAGATCCCCGCCGGAATCGGGAGCCTCCGCAGCCTCACTGTCCTCAACCTCGCCGACAACGGCATCTCCGGGCCGATCCCCCGGGAGATCGTCTCCCTCGCCGCGCTCAAGCACCTCGACCTCCGCAATAACCTCATCACCGGCGAGATCCCGAGGGACTTCGGGAGCCTCGCGATGCTCAGCCGGGTCCTCCTCGGCCGGAACCAGATCTCCGGCTCCATCCCCGCCTCCATCTCCCGCATGAACCGCCTTTCGGACCTCGACCTCTCCATGAACCGGCTCTCCGGCCCGATCCCGACCCGGCTGGGGGAAATGCCGGTCATCTCCACCCTCAACCTCGACGGGAACCGGATCTCGGGTCCCATTCCGGATTCCCTCATCTCGTCCGACCTCAGTATTCTGAACCTGAGCCGGAACTGTATTGAGGGGTCCGTGCCGGACGCGTTCGGGGAGAGATCGTACTTCACAGCCATCGATCTCTCGTACAACAACCTGAGGGGTCCGGTCCCGAAGTCGATATCCTCGGCTCGGTACATCGGACACCTCGACATGAGTTACAACCACCTCTGCGGCCCCATCCCGAAGGGGGAGCCGTTCGAGCATCTCGAAGCATCATCGTTCGCCAACAACGATTGCCTCTGCGGTTGGCCGCTGAAAACCTGCTGATTCTTCATTGCTCCGGCCAGGCAGTGACGCATTTGGATTCACCGGAGATAATAAAATAGTGCTGGGTTTAATACGATATGAGAGAATCACCTGAATTTCCTGTTAATGTGATGTTACTTAAGGTAATGTTGTTTTTGTTGTCAAGTGCAAGTTGTCTCAACGAATATGCGTAATTTTCTCTCAAGGATAAGTGGGTTGCACCTTGCGATGCATGTGCATGTGAAAAGCGTTGTCTCAATAAATATGCGTAACGTTTTTCCTTTTCGTTGCGTTTAGTGGCACCAATATTAGTGATCGGACAAATAAAAGCAGCGAGAACGAATAACATTTAGTATCGAGTAAACTAATTTAGCCAATTTATCTGCCAAGTAAGCATTCCCTTGAAATGCCACGTCATTTGTTGCATTATCATCAACTTGAATTGATGTAACAAACAAAATAACTCCTGTTATATGATGAATTAAAAAAATTCATATCTACCATATCAGCCTAAATACTACCTTCACCAGCCTTAATAGTGAAATTACCTAAATAATACCTTCATTAACCTTAATAGGGAAATTACAACTCTAATTAAAATTTATTATCAAAAACGAGACTACTCTAAGATTTAGTGACATTTTTGAACGGACGCGTAATTTGGTACCGTGCATGTAATTTACCCCCAATTCAAAGCCTTTAACTTTTCAGTAGGGCACGGAGGAAATTGTTGCGAAGGTCGGGAGGAGTTCGAGTCGCCGCCGTCATGGCGCCTGCGGGAGCCAGCGTCGCCGGCGCTATCGGCGCTGCTGTGTTCTCCATGGCCGCACTCTCTTACTATTATCTTCTCTGCAACCGCCGACCGAACCTTTCTTCTCCTACAAACGCGAATTCTTCGAAGAAGATGCAGAGAAGAGGACTCGTTGGCGCCATTGGCAACACGCCTTTGATCAGAATCAATAGCCTCTCCGACGCCACTGGCTGCGAAGTAAATCTCTTTCGCATTCTCTCTCCCAGTTTTCATTCTTCTCAGATTTCATGTTTTGGATTCTTTTTCTTTTTCTCTATAATGTTGTGGGGGGTTTTGGGGGTTGTTCAGATCCTTGCGAAGGCGGAGTTTATGAATCCAGGAGGGAGCGTGAAGGATCGGGTAGCCGTGAAAATAATTGAAGAGGTGAATTACTTCAAGCTTTCAGTTGAAATCTCATTCGAGTTTTGTGTCATTTGAACCTCCCCACTGTTCTTATTGTTCACAATTTATGTGTGGCCAAGGTGTGGGCTTGTGTTTGGTGCTCTGGAAAATAGAAATGATTTTGTTGAACTCAATTGGATATTGCCAGCTTACTCGCAATTATCAAATGACATAAAATTTCTGAAAGTGGCCTTTGTCTAGGGTTTTGATTTACAAATCAGATGCCTGTGTTTAAATAGAATTTGGAGCAAAGTTAAGACATGTCCTCACAAATACAAATCCGTAGCTCCAATATTATGTCCAGAAGTTAGTCTGAAAGCTAACCTAATAAACCTAACCATGTTGTGCTGCAATTTTTGGTGATTCAGAACTATAATTTGTACACTCCCACCTTTTTCTTTCACTCTTGATCGTAGTGCATTTACAGCTTGTATTTCTTCTTATTGACCATTTTGGTTTTTCGGTCTCTTCACACAGGCTCTGGAGTCAGACCAATTAGCTCGAGGTGGGGTAGTTACTGAGGGGAGCGCTGGTAGCACTGCCATTAGCCTCGCTACAGTGGCTCCTGCTTATGGATGCAAGTGCCATGTGGTTATCCCAGACGATGCTGCTATTGAGAAAGTACGTTCACTGCTTAATCTGCTATCTCCTCTTTTATGATTTCCTTTTTCCATTTTTATTTTTTGAAGGTCATCTTAGGTGTTTGGCACGTAAGTTAAATAAGCACTTCAAGAGAATAGCAACTTGACACCTATATGAATTTTTTTTTTAGTGCCAATTGATGCCATCACAATGGAACAGGGTCATTTGCTACGACCGGAACCTCTCTTGCAGCGTGTTCAGTTCACAGAATTGAATAGCGGAAGAGTGGAATAGTCATTCCTTTGGAAAAGAATGGGAAAGGAATAGCTACTACTCTCAGGGCGGTCCATAGGCTGGAATAAGGCCTGAATATGAATAGTCATTCCAAACTCTAAAATGAACCAAACGGGTAAAAGCTATTCATATATTAACATGAACGAACCACTCGTTTGGCTGTTGGGAATGGAATAACTATTCCATAGAAATATAACATGTAAGGAATAATATCCCTGTGGATCATGAGTGAAATGGCTATTTTCATGGGCTATGAGGAGAATAGACAATGAATGACTATCACCAATGACCAAGGGTAGAATAAGTATTCCTTACCTACTCCACTAATGGTACTTGAGAAGAGTTATTCCTCGCATACTTCTCAGACAGTTTATCTAATATTTCTGTGGAACAGCTATTACATTTCCACTGTATTCCATTGTTTGAGCCAAACAAGTGGCAAATCTGGCATTTGTTGTTGATTTGATATACCTTACTGTTAGTGAGACTGGTTGCTGTTTTAACCTAGAATTTGCTTGAAGGCTCTCATTCTGGCCGAGTTGGTTGAACGATATATTATCCTAGCATGCAAGTAGACATTCCTAATTTATAAAGCAGATCCAGATAGAATACTTCTGAAAGTCAATGATTGCTGTTCGTCTGCTGTTTTGATCCTAGTTAACATGTGGTTTGGTTGTATAAAACCACAATGCATGCTGCTATTCTTCAATCTGACTGGAAAAAAAGATGCTGACTTTGTTTTGTCATGCAAGAAGAGTATCATCTGTCATTTCTTTCATGTTAAGCTCTTTCCCTGCTTAGCCTCGATCTTTACGAAAACATCGATGCAGCAGCAAATTACTTCTGGTAATTAGATTTCACCTGAAGGTGTTATTATTACTAAAAATTGATTTTTCTCTCAACTTGAGAGCATTGTTCAATAATTGCAGTTGTAATTACCATTTTGGAATTTGTTTTAAAATAAAAATAACAGTACGATAGTCATTCCCTAGATTAGATGTCTAATATCAAATACTGCGTCGGTTTTCCTGCTTCTGATTATTTTATAGTTATATTAGCATTTATGTTGTGCATCTCCTCCAATTTTTCTCAGTCTCAAATACTTGAAGCCCTTGGAGCTACCATTGAAAGAGTAAGGCCAGTGTCGATTGCTCATAGAGACCATTTTGTCAATATTGCTAGAAGAAGGGCGCTGGAAGCAAATGAATTGGCATCAAAGTATAAAGAAACTGATTCTATGGGTGCCAAAAACTTAGAGCATGCTAATGGCTACACACCTGAGGAAGAGACACAAAGCTCACCCTTCCCAAAAGATTGCAAAGGTGGTTTCTTCGCAGACCAGTTTGAAAACCTAGCTAATTTCAAGGCCCACTATGAGGGCACTGGACCTGAAATTTGGGAACAGACCGGTGGCAACCTGCACGCCTTTGTGGCGGCTGCTGGCACTGGGGGCACTGTGGCGGGTATTTCTCGGTTTCTCAAGGTCAATATCTCTTCCACCTCTTTTCAAAATCTCTTCCATTAGTTGTGGAACGAAATGGCACTGATTCTTATGTGTTTGATAGGAGAAGAATCTAGATATCAAGTGCTTTCTTGTTGATCCTCCTGGTTCCGGTTTGTTCAATAAGGTTACGAGGGGAGTAATGTACACTAGAGAAGAGGCTGAAGGGCGACGGCTGAAAAATCCATTTGATACTATAACTGAAGGGATTGGAATCAACAGGTTAACTGAGAATTTTAAGATGGCCCAACTTGATGGGGCTTTCCGGGGGACAGATTTAGAGGCAGTTGAAATGTCCAGGTTAGTCCATTCCATGAACCTTGCTGTCTGTTTGTTGTCAAAGAAAATAGAAAATTTTAGTGCTTTGGGTGGGATGGGAGAGGGGAGGGGGGTAAGATGGATTTTTATCTAGGGCACGTTTATTTTGCAAAATAGAATGGAGTGGGAATGAAAGAACTATTCCATAGGAAGAGAATATGTAATGAATAGCTATTCACGTGGACCATGAGTAGAACAGGTAAGGTATAACTTCTTCCAAAGGCCATCAATGAAATAAGAATTTTTGGATCAGGCTGGAAGCTCTAAAAAGAACCAAATGAGGTAGTAGCTATTCCATAATATTAGGAGGCGGAATGCAATAGCTATCACCCTAAATCAAACATGACTTAACTACATCTCATGGAATGCATGGTAAAATTGCTGAATTCTTTTCACTCGTGGGACTTGAGAACCGTAGGTAGAGCGCATTTAAGCTTTGGCGATAGTCTAGAGGGGCATTTTGTTTATGTACTATTTCATTGTAAATTCTTGTAGGTTTCTTTTAATGAATGATGGCCTTTTTGTCGGGAGTTCCTCAGCCATGAACTGTGTTGGAGCTGTTAGGGTGGCTCAGTCGGTGGGTCCTGGGCATACGATTGTAACGATTCTGTGTGACAGTGGAATGAGGCATCTGAGTAAGTTTTATGATCCTCAGTACCTCTCTCAGCATGGTTTAACACCCAAGTCGAGCGGATTGGAATTCCTCAAATGATACTGTCTCGCCCAGAATTTCAGATGTTGGCCGTCTTTCTTCCATCACAAGTCGAGCGGCATAATATGGCTGTGCCGATTAGCACAATTTTGTTTTGGGGCGCTGCTGACAATGAGTTCTATATCATGCTCAATCCATTTCTCACAGTGAGTCCTGCTTTTTTCCCCGAGTTCTGGGACAAGGGAGGGGCTACGGCCTAGGAGAGGCGGCAGTGAAGTTTGAAGTCCAGACGTAGCTGATTCTCTTGATTATATTCACATGTGAATTGTTCCATTGGAATGATTTGTTTGTCCTGAGCACTTGTAGGTTGCTAAAGGTGGCGACTATGAGACTGGGTAGTTGAAGCGCGGTCCATGGAGAAATCCCTAGTGGCCATTCGAAACCGAGAGTCATTGCTCATGTTCAGACACATCAAAACACTTATTCTGTTTAGTTTTAAGTTTTAACTTAGATAAAATTTCATGCACTTTGGTCCGGAGATATGAATGGGCGTTGAACATCAGCTTTCAGTTATCGATCAGCACTCGGAAAAAAATGTTCTTGTTCCAATGATTCTACTTGGGGATGTCTCCTATTCCTTTGTTTTGTATTAGAATCTATTAATTTTAAGCAGATGCATAATAGTTCGTTTGATCAATTTAAATGTATTGATTGATTTATCGTAAAGATTTTGTTTTAATTTGGATCTCAACAATACTTTAATGTTGTCCCCATCACAAATTGAGATAAAGAAAGTATTTATTGGAATTTAACCTTTTGCAGTGATGAACAAGAAAAACAAGGTGTTTTGCTCTAAACTTTTTGGTCCTTAAAAAAGCAATGAGGCTTCGAAAAATTTTCTACCCAAGCCAAAACCGAAAGAATAGAGCCACCACTATGTGAAATTGTAAAAGTGGTCCCAAACATTTTTTTTTTATACCAAATTTCACATTTTACCCATCATTTGAAACAAAAACGAGAACATATATGAGTTTGAATGCATGTAATACATGTGAATTCGTTCTTAAAATAATATAATTTTATTAAAATTAGTTCCTATTTATCTATAATTTTAGTAAAATTTTGGGTGGCGAACTCACGTAATATATTCATGTACAAATCATGAAAGAGTAAAATATTTTTGAAAAATCATCAAAATGTGCATCCCAAAATAGGCATATAAATGAATCGGGTTTAGGTCAGAATATGCAAACCAAACCCAAACACAGTTAGGTTTGATAAACCAGCCCTAGACACGCTGGATTTATAGGACGTTGGACTATACTCAGACCTGTTAAACTCGATAGGCAAACAAGTCTATACGGAGTTTACCGGATCTACTCATTCTAAGTTTTAAGATAGTCTTTGTAATGTAAAATTTTTATAAAATACAATAAAAGGAAACATAACTAATAATTTCTTTTGCATACTACATGAACCAAACTATATACATTTAAATAAAATTATAGTTCAAAGAGTTCCAAATACTTATAACATTCAAATAAAACCATAACACTGTTTAAAATCTGAAAATAATCATAACATGAAACATAAAATTCAATTCATAACTCAACCGAAAGTCATAGGTTTTATCTGACTACTTTATTTTAGTATTATATGTAAGTTTAAAATAATTAAGTTCGGGGCCATAATTGAATAAGGATAGACAGGGGCAGAGCCAGCAGGGAGTGGGCTGCGGCAGCCACCCCACGTGGATTTTTTTATTTTTTTATTATTTTAATATATTATTTATGAGTTCATTCTCACCTTTTGAACAAAAAATAATAATAATAAAGATTGTAAAAAGGATTGGAGAATCTACGCTGAGGAAATTATCTTGGTCCAGACGTTAAAACCATGCCTTTGTTAAATTTTTTTTTTAAAAGATGAAACTTATTTTAGTTTTCTTTTAATCAAAGTGACGTAACTTTGATTTTTAGGCTAATGGTTCGTTTGGCTCGTAGCATGAAATAGAGTGGGAATAAAATGTGTATTTCATATAAATATAACACGAATGATTTCTAAGTCTCATTGTTAGAATAAGTAAGCAATAGTTATTAGACCTTGTTCATTCTAAGCATTAAAAACTCAAAACATGGTATTAGAAAGCCTTTGATTTTCTTAGTTTTCATTAATTAGGATGAGTACAACCAACATTTTAAAATCTCATTAAAATCCAAATATAGATGTATTTTTAAATGACATTTCAATTAAATTGAGTAGAGATAATTATATTTTATAGACCATTATATGCTAGCCGACTTTAAATTACATATTATCCTTTCAAAATATAAGGTTTTATTCCAAAATAAAGTTATTTTTTCAAGGCCGATTTCTTTTTTTCCAATTACATTTCCTTTGTGGTAGAAATTAAACTTTTATTGGAGCATTTACTTATTAAGATCTAATTTTTAATTATGTAGCTCCCAATTTTTAATATTGGGATTTGGAAATACTTATGTTTCTATCATTAATTGGAGTAAGCTTCAATCGAAACTTTTGCCACCCCACCTAAAGTTGGATTCTAATTCCGCTACTGAGAATAGACTCAATTCTGATTTTAGATTCATAATTAAATTAAAGTTGGATTCTAATTTCGCTACTGAAAATAGACTCAAATCTAATTTTAGATTCATAATTAAATTAAAGTTGGATTCTAATTCGGCTACTGAGAATAGACTCAAATCTAATTTTAGATTTATAATTAAATTAAAATTAAAGTTTGAATTTCGATATAATTTAATAAATCAAATCTAACTAAATACATCATATTTTAATTTACATCCGAACCATTGACATGCCTACCCCAAAAGGTCCAACGCTACTACTTTTCTCATGCGAAAAAAAAAAAAAGAAAAATCACACACACCCACGCAACTGCTTTATTCGCATTGGGTGGTTTATTTCTTACAGTTCCATCTTTCCTCATAGGGTCGGTTTAGTAGGGGATGTCGACGACGGGCCCCACTCATCTTCACCAAAAAGATGCGGTGACGGCACGCGCACATGCCACTGGGTGAACGCTCAGTCATCGCCGTCCAACCGCGGCGTCCGTCACATCAACTCATTGGACAGTCCAACACGAAACTGTCACCCTATCATTCCCCCCCATTATACACCACGCTTTACAGCTCCAACCCCCCGCGCCACCCCCCCAACCCCAAACCGTGTACGTTCGCACGTGTCAACGCTACGTAGCTTCCTGCTTGATTTTAGTTATTTAATGTTTTCTCTTCCTTCCCACCAACTGGTGCTGTACGGCTGTAAACTATTCATAGATACCGCTTATCACGAGTTTTTAGTTTTTTTTTATATATTTTATTTTATCGCGAGAAGGACCCGGGAAAAAAATAAGTGGATGGTGGGGACCACTGTGATTAAAATCTATAAACATATAATTCAGCTTCGGCAGCGAGCTGAAATGACCGCAGAACCAACCATTTCCTACATATTTACAGATGTGCCATCGCCCAATAACGAAAGGAACTCGAAACGAAAATCTGCAAACCATATTCATCAATCCCAAAAGGGGCAAAAAAAAAAAAAAAAAAAAAAGAAAAGAGGGAGGTGGAGATTAAACACGGCATGAAAAGAGAAAGATAATAATATAGATCAATCGAAGAACTAAGTAACAAACAAAAGAAGATCTTATCTTCAATCATCATCTTCGAATCGTTTCATCGTTCTCCCTATACTTCTCTCTGAGAGATCAGGAAATGGAAATGGAGAGGCGATGCTGTCTCGATTTCCGGAATTTTCATTTTGTTTCGAATATTTCCTTGCTTCCGTATTTCATCGCCTGCGGATCTAAACTCTAACGATCTTCGCAGCTTTAACGACCGGGTTCTCGCGCGCGATGGCCTCGCGCCCGGCGGATTTGTAATCGTAACTGCAATCGTGGCGGTCGGTGTACCGGTGCTCGGCGCAGAAGAGCTCGCCACAACGGCACCGGAATCCGGTCAGCCCGACCCTCCTCCGGCACCCGGAGCACCGGTTCACCCCCCTGCTCGCCGTCGCGGAGCCCCGATCCGGGGCGCCCGCCGCCAGATCTCGTCCGATCTCGGCCGCGGGAAGAGCGCCGTCGCCGGATCGATCCGCGGGCCGCGCGGAGCTGGATCTAGGAGACTCCAGCTTTTGCTGCGGCGTGGACGGCGGCTTGAGAATCCCTCCAGCGGCGGCGACGGCGGCGAAGCACTTCTGGCACATGTTGTTGGTGGCGGGATTCCCGGTGAAGCCGCAGTTGTTGACGCAAAGGGAAAGCGTCTCGGGGACCTTGAACTCCGTCTCCTCCTTCTCCGTCTTCTGAGCCATTTCCGGCCACAGATCGTACAGATCGAAGATTTCTAGAAATAGAGAAACACGCAGGATGAAGAAGAAGAAGAGGAAGAGGAGGAGGATTGATTGAGGTGGGAGAGAAGCGAGAGAGGAGGGGGAATTTGAAGGGATCCAAAGGTCGGTAATGGCGAGGAGATGGAATATGGGCCTCATTCATTCGTGGAGAGAGAGAGAGAGGGGGGGGGGAAGACGCGTATCCCTACCGTGTTATTACATTACTACCCCCTGACTTTCCCCTATTTACCTCTACCTCCACGCCTTTCTCGTTTTCCTCGTCAGCACTAACGTGTCGCTCTCTCGCCACTCGTCCTTATTCTTGATATTTTGCTCCCCGGTTTATATTCTCAGGAACCAAAAAAAATTTAATAGTTTTTTTTTAAATCCACCCGTGTATGGAGAGCGATGGATGATTTCTTTTTGGTCTTAATGAATGTGCAATTTTGGTCCTTTTCTTTTAATATAATCATAAAGTATAATCTTTTTATATTATATTTTTTTTTTTTACGAGTCCACTTTTTAAAGTTAGAGAGCAATTGAACGACCAATCGGCAAAAGATTCTTTTCATCAAATTTATCTGAAATAAAAAAAATTAAACTACTATAATTTTCAAAATGATGAACCTGAACACCTTGTGATTGATTTAATCTTCTATCACTTTAATAGTGAAACGAGCTAATTAGGTAATCGATAAAAATACTTCTTATAATCAGACATATTTTAAATCTAATGGATTCAAATATTTACTATGAGTAAAATTATTTATTTTCTTTCAAGTAAATAGAGTTGAATCACTTCCCCTATTTGCGTGGAAGATTATTCTGATAGAGGTACTTCTCCTTAAAATGAAATAAACTCAAACAACTTCATTAAGGAACCGTAATTTACGATTTCCATTTTTGCATTCAACTCATACGAATAATAGCTAATCTTTAATAGTAATCCCGCTCGTGTATTCTAAAACAAGCATCATTCACATCGAAAACAATGTTGCGATAAACTTTGATCGAGTCTTCTAAAAGGCATTTCAATCTAACAATAATAAAAAATTAATTAAAATTTATCACATGAGTATTTTTAAACTTCAGTCCAAATGGCATTACCTATGCTTTACGATAGTTACTCAATTAAAAATAAACGTGGCCATTTGTTCGGGGGATAAAAAAAAAATTATAATAATAATTGTGAGCAGCGTGACGGCAACGGCAAGGCAAACCCCGGGCTCACTGTTGACCCTCTTATCACGAGGTGGTCGGGACCGTGTTAACGGGTATTTTGGTGGATTCACGTGCGAGGGGCCTCATATTTATTTATTTATTTATCTTTAACACCAATCAGTCCCTCCTCAATTTTAATCAATCCCTCCTCAAATTTAATCAAAATTTCAATATCTTCTCAGTGGTTTAATTATTGCATTTTGTCCTTGAAGTTACAAATTACAATCAGCGTACCTCTTTTGTTAACTAATAACTTTTTATTTTCCTTTCACTTTTTTTACAGCTTTTATCTAATTTTCTCTCTCTCTCTCTCATCATTATTTTGATCTATTTTTCTTATTGGTAGATTAATTTGAAAATAAAATAAAATAAATAATATTACATAAATCAATTTAGAATTACTAATAAAGAACACATTAATTACGTGCTTAAACTTTACGAAATAAAATATAATAAGGGAAACTCTAGAGGAGACCTCATCGGCCGAAAGGGGCAGGCGTTAAAACTTTTAAGGTGGGATTAATGTAATTTTCTCCATTCTTTTTGCTTACCTTTCTCCAATTTTTCAACAAAAAAAAAAAATGTTGAAAGGAGCCCCCACGAGAAATCGAGAGGGGCATTTCGGGAAATCACTTGGGAGTAACTAGTTTTTTATTTTTATTTTTAATTTGTATATTTGACGGCGTCCTTTCCCCCAACTCCACAAACTCCGAGCCGCCCACTCTGACTAATTAATCTCGAGAGACCCCTTCTCCTTTTCTTCACTTCCTTCCCACCGTCGCCACTCGCTCCCGTGTCCGCGTGGGGCGCGTCGGACACGGGTTGATGCCTTGTTGCGCCGCGTGTCCCTACTTTATAACCACTCGTGCGGGGCGTCCGCGTGCCAGCTGCCCCCGCCCCTCGCCCCCCGGAAACTTTCCCGCCGACGCTTTTGGAAACTTTCCCACCGCCCCTTTCACGACTTTTCTCCGCCATTCCCCATTTTAGCTAACCTCCTCGTTTCTAGGTTACTTCATGAGCTCAACCTCTCCTATATGTTTAAACGGTGAGAATGAAAAAGAAATAACATGAAAGCCTCCCTCCATTCGATTCATGCATTTAATTTGCTCAATGATGCAATAAATAAAATGCATATATAAGTAAATGCCAAACAAGTTTATAAATATAAAATAAAAATTTTATAAAGGCGCTGTGTATAAATGACAGCATTATGTGACATCATAAAAATCACATTATAGGAAATTAAAATTGATGATTCTCCAGTACTAGGAGAGGGAAAGTTCAATCCTGTGAAATGATTATTCCAAGCTTGAATTCATACATACGAGCCTCTCGTAACTCCATTCGAATAATTCTACTCATTTCTTCGGGAAATAATCCGAGTTATTTCACCATAATCCAAAGAACTATTCAGTAAAGCATTACGGTGGGGTGGTATTGCCCCAATCCAGCATGAACGACAAAAAGGCAAAATAAAGACCAGCTTTTCCTTCCCTTCATAAAATAATCCCCCTTGTCTTCTGTTGTCCCTGCCATAGAATTTTAAAACATCCACTATGCAACAACATGGGTAAGGTAGGTATTGTTCACACTATGTTTTTATGCCTATTTTTGTGTAAGCCAAACCTCAGAAGCCCCACCAAATATATATATATATATATATATATATATACATATTCTCACAAGAGGATTATACCAAACAAATATGCATTCTAAGGCAGAAAGAACATCACACAAATCAAACATGAAACCATCCATCAAGCTAGCACAAACACACACCACAAGCCAACAAACTTGTACGACCTTATCAGTCAATAAGTAGGACAACATTCTCTTCAGATAGAACGAAAGATGTCCTAACTCTCATGCCCCCAACTAGAGCCTATGACTAGATCTTACCGAGCTTTTCAGCTTTGACGACAGGGTTGGCCTTGGCAATCGCATCCTGGCCAGCAGCCTTATAATCAAAGGGACACTCATGCTTGTCCGAATAGCGATGAGCCGCACAGAAAACGTTTCCGCATCGGCAATTGAACCCAGTCAAACCCACACGCTTCCTGCAAGTTCCACACCGATTGGGACCCGCTTTCACCTTTTCATTGCCCGACTCTGAATTTGAATCAGAAGATGCCACGGGTTTTAGAATGGCCATTGAAGAGGGTGGGCTAGCTTGTGCATCTAGGGCCGTAGCCAGAATAGACTCGTGACTACTGCTGGAACTGCCATTCATGATGCTCCTGATTGAGGATGCAGCAAGATTAGCCTGTTCTCGCTTCAGCACCAAGTCCTTGTGACACTTGGAACACAAGTTCATGGTAGCTGAACTCCCGAAGAATCCGCAGTTGTTGGCACAAAGTATGGGGGCTTCAGGAGGTGACTGGCATCCCGTCTCTTTGTGCTCCATTTCCTTTTCTAGCTTTTGTTTCTCTATTTGATTTCCTGCACCACAAGTTACAATTTGACTTTATTTAATAAAAGGAAGATCTTAAGGGAGCAAGAAAATTTGTTAAACAAAACATAAACAAAAATATCAAAAGGAAGAACATGTGCTGATAAAAGAAATAACTGCCTATAATTTAAAAGATAAGAAGAAAAGTCGTAAGTAGTTACCGGAAGTGTATCTGGTGACGGAGAGCAAAAACCACGATATTTAGGCCTATCTTTATTAATTTAACAAATATAACATCAGACTCTCTAGCTTGCGTCCTCTAAGTAGTCAACATATCAACCCCAGTAAATCTCTGCACATGCTCAATTTCAAGGATGCAAGCAGCAAAATTAGTAGGCATCTTCTTCAATAAGCGATCACCAGAATCCAGCTTCTAACTCCTCTTTAATATCACGTACACAGGAGTCTATTACATAGCACTCAATGGAAGGCACGACAACAAGAACATTTATTCCTCGTGATCATTAATAATCAGTCTAAGAATATTTTCCAACTTCGGCAGCTCACGGAGCTGCTTTAGCTTCCACGTGTTTGCAGATCAGTTTCAATACTCTGTCCATGCAAAGCATGATCCTTATTGTGGGGGCCAGTTTCTGTAGCCCTTCTTTGAAGGCAAAGCCTGGAATAATGACTTGATGAAACTCTACAATTGCTTATAGTATTCCAGGAGACAGTTTTTCCCGGTAAATGTATTCTAGGAGATAGTTGATATACTTTGAACCAAAGATTAGTTCAGTCGTCCATGATACCAACTTGCTTTGAGTTCTTAATTTGAGGAAAAAAATAATTCTTGAGATGGGTTATCACCTAATGGGCCTTTAAAATTTGTGAGTGACTTTATTCCTCAAATTATTTAAGAAACTTTTGAACTAGTGAAACACAGGTAGTCCTTCAAATTCACCCAAATTTCCTCCGTGGTCAAGGCTCTTGTATATGCCTAAGTGGGTTATGCTCATTTTCCCAATACATTTACCACCTTTATCCCATATCTCTCATCATTCTATGTGTCCTGCACTCAATCTAACAACATTTTTTATTGTGATATTTAATTGGATTAGGGCAGGAACATGGACCTCTGTGGTTTTATGATTTCAGGCCTTTTAGCTCTATATTTAGATGCTACACTCTAGCCTTTCCGATTAATGCATATAAAACAAAGTTTGGTTCAGGTGGAGCCCTCTTAAATGATTTTCCATTAATAAGAATGTTTCAGTTTTTTTATTTTTTTAAATAGTTACTGTCACTCCCAGTAACAACAATGGTAGAAACCTTGACTTCGTCCCAACACCAAGGCTTTTCACATAAGCTAGGCACCACCAAGTCTAATAATTGTGGAAACCAGATGTTTTCTTCGCGGGTGTGCAGAAGGGGAACTTAAGCATCCTTAGATTAGAAAGTTGAAATCAGTTTCAAGTTTGTTCAGACTCCTCTATACCTTTCTGCGTGCTTTTTGGTTTCCATTCTTCACTGCCTCAAAACTTGGGGTCTCACATTCTACAATCCTTTTCAGAGTAGCATATTCTTCAACCATGTCATTTTTTGCCTAGACTCAAGTTTCTGGTTTTACTATTGGTGCTGCTTATACATCAGCTCATGATTTATCTTTTGAAAACACTAAGCAGCCTAATAATGTAAAATAAGTTCCCAGCCTCCCCCAAAAAAAAAAAAAAAAAAAAAACTGTGGGAGCCTAGGAGTCTTCACTACGGGGAACTCAATTTTGCTGTGTGGAACAAAATCATGCCTGCTTAAACCCCAAATAAGACACATTATACAGGTCAAGTGACGAATTATCTGGTGTGAATTTCTTGCATTCACAGACAGAATCAACTCAACTCCATCTAATTTCTCTTGCCTTGTAATGAGAAATTAATGACTAGGTCGATTCAACTACACAACACCAAACACATACACAGAAGTGTGGTTCTCCATGCAGCTCCAAAATAACATTGCATAATCAAAACTTGATTCACATGAGCTCAACCACATATCTTGCCATATCCTCATATTAGCTATCTTCACAACAATTAAAATGGAAGGGTCCCGCAATCAATTAGAAGCTGTCCTACAATAACCTCCCTTTGAAATTATCCTTCAGCCTTCTTTATCTACAAATGCTTTATAAACACCTTAGGTGGTAAATGGAAGTTCCCTAACGTTTATTGGGCATTCCTAAAATCCAAAATTCTCAACCATTGAATTATGAAGGGTACCAAATCCAACTGCATCCAACCATCTAAGAAAAACCACAAGACATCCTCTCAATAGGAATAAAAGATCTTCAGACCCATCTACTAACCAATCACGAGATATCATTTCAATAGGAACTGCAAATTTTTTAAAATCTTTCTCGCCGGTACTGGGAAACAGAAATAAAGGGTCTTCATACCCTCTACTAATCAATCACGAGACATCATTACAATAGGAACTGCAAATTACACAATCTTTCTCCCCAGTACTGGGCAACAGAAATAAAGGGTTTTCACACCTTCTACCAACCAACAGCCCAGTTCCCACATCTCGGATAATATCGAAATAAAAGGTCAAAGACGAAAAAATAAAAATAGAAAACAAACGCCCAAGAAATCAATCAATCAGCCAATAAAAATCTCCAAAATAAAACTAATTCTTCAAACAAATAAGCGCAAAATCCATACAAACATACACACAGAAGACTGACCTGTTCGCTTTCCGTGAACGCTCCGAGCTCGGAAAGGTCACCCGCGGTGGTCCTCCCCTCCTGCAAATGAACCCAAAAATTAGATCGAAAGAAATCCCAAAGCGTATCTCACCATGAAAATTAATCAGCGCAACCGATCGATCGGCCCATCGAGATAGAGAGAGAGAAATAGAGATACAAACCCTAAGCGAACACGAAAGCTTCTTCTAGGAGCCAAAGAGTCGACTCCAGGCCATGGAAAATGGCTATATATGTAGCACAAGGAGGAGCTGAGAAATAATGAGGAACAGTGTAGGTGGACTGAGTACACCACGTTTCGAAATACTATTGGCCAACGGAGAGAACAGGCATCAAGTGGGAGAGCGTGGAGAGCTCTCGACCAATCCTTTTATGTGTGTCGGATTGGTGCGTAGGAGAGGATAACGTGCCAACAAATCTTTGTTTACCATCAAAATATTCAAATCGTTTCCCCATCACTTCTGTCAGAGCGTACGTGGCGAGTGACAGTATAGTTCTTAGTGACACGTGTCCTTTTCGTTTGAATGACATCTATTATTTGGTATCCCTCTTTGGATGTTTTCTGCAAATAACATTATATAAATTATTGAGGAAATTATAGCCAAGATACACATCGGAGGGGATAGCGCTCGTATCGTATCAAGCATTTGGGGCATAGCAACATAAGCATTAGGATTGGTTTGCTTTACCCCATGAAGTGCTCGACATCAATTCGAATGTGGTATCCATTTGTTAAGCGGAGCCACGCACGGATAAAAGTTTCCGTTTCCCTCCCACCCCAAACACCAAATAAGATTAGGAAGGAATTATGTAATCCAATTCAACTTTTTTACCTTATCGTTAAATAAAAAATTACGAGATATTAAAACTATCTTATTTTTTAGAATAAAAAACATCGATGCCTTCTTACTTTTATAAAAAAAGACCCTCATATTCCCTAAATAATTTAGATCGACTATTTGCCCTGCTAAAATGTGATTAACTATCAAAAATACATTTATTATGTATTTTATAATCTTAAAAAATAATCCCTTATCTAGTCATATTTTGTTATTAAATAAAAAAATGAATTTATTTGATAATTTTTTCTTCCATAAAAAAAAGAAGGTACAAAAGATGATAATAAATTTTATTATAGTTTCTATCCCATAAATGCACTAGAAGGTGACAATTATCAAAATATTTATTTATCATGTATTTTATAATCACAAAAAGCCATTTCCTTATCCAATCATGTATTTTATTAACTAAATGAGGACCTTATTTAACGAAGGTATATAAAATGAAGACAATTTTATTTCATAAATTTTTTCTATTATTTACTTACTTGCAATAGGTAAAATAGTAAACTCATAAAATTCTAGAGTGTGAGGATCTTCTTAAAAGATAGAACAAACTGTGAGTGTGTGTTTTCTTTTTATAAAGGTGAGCGACGTCATTGTCTTTTTATCTTAATTTTTATTGGGGAAAAATTCTAAGAAAACTCTTATTATACAGGTTATTTTTTAAGAGACCCTCAGTAATTTAGATTTTATTTATCATACTTCTTGTGTTTTTCAATTTATTTTTCTATATAGACCACTTGAATCTATTTTCCACCAAATTATGTTAAGCAAGGGGACATACGGCAAGTTATTAAGATCATTATTTCACATATAAATTTTTAAAATAATAATAATAATACCCGAAAAACATGAAAGGTTAAGAAAACATAAATAACAAATCAAAAAGCCCTAACTTATTATCTCAATATTTATGGATCTTAATATCTATGTCTTAATTGAAAATTTGGAAGGACATCAAGATTTTAGTACACCTTTTCTAAAATAAAAATTTAATTATATATATATATATATATATATATATATATATATATATATATATGTGCACCTTCAGAAAAGAAAGTCCCGCCTTTTTTATTTTATTATTTTGATTTTGTTAAATTTTTTCTATTTTTTAGGCATATTTCAAAATATTGATATTATTTTTAATAATTTATATTTAAAATAATAATATAAAAAATTTCAATAGCTTTTCAACGAAATTAGTCGTGAATCGGTAAGAAGGTTTATTGAAAATAAAATCAAAATTACAAACAAAATTTTAAAAAGTGGTAAGTCTCTAAAATCTTTTTTTAGAATTTTTTCCTGATTTTTATTATTCCAAAAAACTGTACTTGTTTCGTTTCCGCCCTTCATGAAACGGGAATATTTCATATCGTGACGAGGAAAGAGTTCCCGAAGCCTTCCCTAGAAAACTTCTGAAACCACAGAATCCGGTCTCCGTTCTTTGAACCCTTCAATTCAGCTTTCAATCGAAGAATATATACCCTTCCATCGAATCGCAAAGTTCCAAACTGTGGATTAAGGTGAAAGGGTATTTTCTTGGTGTTTTGCGGGTGATTCCGTGGGTTTTTCTAGGGTTTCCGTGCCAACAATGGGCGGTGTTGACGGAGTCGATGATCGGACATTTAGGGTTAACTTCAGCGGCGATGGAGCAGCGAAGTTGAGAGAAAAAGTGAGCGGCAAGCTGAAGGAGCTCATGGGGGATTACACGGATGACACTCTCGTGGTGCGTACCTAGAATTCGAGTCATTTGATTTGGCGATTTCTAGTTTTCACACCTGTGCCACTGAGTGCATATTAGTTGTTTAATCACGAATAGGATGTTGGTTCTGATGGGTTTCCCGGTTATAATCTTGGGGGATTAAATATGTTGAGGACGCCCTAGTTAGTATTAGTTTCAGGTTCATATTGCAGCAAAAATTGACTGTTGAAAGTATCTAGCAAGTGTTTCTCGTGTAATGAGTCGTATATAAAGGATCAAATGCTTGGTATAGGGGTGAAGCATGTGTTGAACTGGGAGTCTCTTTAAGTTTAGACTTTCATCTGGATAGTTGTAGTTTTATAGTTTCTTTCTACATTAGATGTATTTGCATAGTTGATTTGTTCATGTAATAGAAGAGTAAATGTTGTGGTGGATATGCATGAGTCTCTGGACTACTGGGTGATAGCGTAGCACCCTTTTCATACAGGGGTCTCTTGCAAGTGAAGACAAGCAATTATCCTAGGAATTATGTAGACCACTTACTGTATTTTATAAATGGTACGACTTATAGGTGTTCAATGTGGCAAGAAGAAGTTAAACTCTTGCACCATAGGCAAGTTTGGTTCAAAGGAAGTCTCAAAGAGCAGACTTTCTTAGGCTACTTTGGAAGCTTGAGATCGCCAAAATAGAGGAGTTAGCAGAAATGATAATTAAATACAGAGGAAAAAACATAAGTATAGTTTTGAAGGCACAAGGTGCAGAAAAGCACAAATGATCCTTTAATATACGAACCACCCAATTTGTAAAAGGGGGAAAAATTGCCCTACAATTTTACTAATTGTCCAATTCTTTTGCAGGAATATGTGATTGTCTTGCTCAGAAATGGTAGGCGCAAAGAAGAAGCAAAGGCTGAGTTGAATGTTTTCTTGGGGAATGATGACAGTGATTCTTTTGTATCTTGGTAATTTGATTCAAAGTGTAATTCTATGGGAGTTTCGTGGTAAAAGAAGTCCTTCCTAAAGGCATTGTCCTTATGCATGCTGCTAATAGTTTTATCTTCTCGTATAGGCTCTGGGATCATTTGGCTTCAAGCTTGGACTGTTACGTACAGCCTATGGAATCTTATCCCAATGATGAGTCCAAAACAAAACCTATGTTGGGGGAACTTGCTGGGGAAAAATGATTCCCATCATGTGGATCCTGAATCTGAAAGGGAAAAACCTAGCAGAATCTCTAGAAGTCGGCACAATCGTGAATGGAAAGGACTGGCCAGGGATGCAGCTGAACCCCCTCCACTTCGAAGTTCTGAGATTGATAGCATTCATATGGAGGATAAAACTCATCGTAGATGGGAAAAACTGTCTCCACCCCAGGCTCCTGTTCAGAAGAAACGAAGCCGGCCTGATGACCGTCATCAGAACAAGGTTTGTCTTTTCCAGTTTCCCTTTCATAACGAATTAGAATCTTTGTTATCGTGACAATGTAGTTCTTTGTTGTCTAGTTGGAATAAGTACAAGAGGTAAGCAAAAGCAATAGAGCAAAACAGTAAATTTAAAAGAAGTGAAAAACAGTATACTTACCCAAGGGTGTAACTGAATGGCAAAGGGCCACTTCCATGCACATTGGAGGACGGGTTCGAATTCGCTTTCAGGCACCTGCGACGTGCCCTTAGTCGGCAGCATGGATGTTGTCAGTCTTGATCTCTTCTTATATTGGTTCTCAGCTGTCATGGGAGGCAGCTCTTATGGTCATGTTGACGGAAGCTCTCTATAAATAGATTACCACCTTCTGCTCTTATCTTCTAGCAAAAACATATACATATTAAGTGAAAACATGTTTATATGAAGAGCATATGTAGTAGAATCGAGTGTTTTTGCTAGAGACTCTGCATCATGATTTGAACATTTGAGCACCATGTCAAAGTAGATTGCAGAAAATAAGTGTTTTTTGGGTGCTAACTTTTATTCTTTGTTCTTTGTTGCTTCTAATAATTGGTTGGTTCCTGCATAGCATCCAGTAATATCATTAATCTGTCCAATAAAAGATTTCCTATGAAAGGTAGTTTTAAATTACTTCAAATAAGTTATAGATGCCCCTGACTAGGGGGGAAAAAAGGGGTTAGAGACGCCCCTTGAAATCATTAAAATATTTTTTTTCTTTGTTCGTTAAATATACATGCACCCAACCTTGCAACTGCAACTCCCCTTGACTTATGCTAGCAACTGGAAGGATTTTTTGTTTGAACTTATTTAGAAGGTCTAAGAAAACCAAGACAGATCCTACTTACCGTTTTCCGAACTTCCATGCTTTGGGTGATCGAATTGATTTAGTGAAGCTGCAAATATTATTTCTTCATAAACCTGGGAATTATCCCATGAAGGACTGCAGACCCTTCTGGTGAAGTGTCCAAACTCTGGAATCTTCAAAGTCGATGACAACTAAAAATCTTCAACAGTTATTAGATTAAGAATCTCATCGTGGATGCTGAGATTATAACTACTGATTAACCTGAATAGCTGAGCCCATTTATTGTATTTTTCTCTACCTAAGATACTCAAGTACCAAAATTTCACTTCGCTGCCCAAGCTAGCTTTGGAGCTACATAACAAGGTAGAGGTAAATTTTATGCCCCTGCCTCTTTATCTGCTCTCTACCATATGGGTAGAACCCAACTGCACTTTCTTTTGATCAGAACCCTAGAAATAAATACTGAGCGTTACGTGACGAAGTCAAATTTATATAGCTTTGAGGATAAATTATTAATTTAAGAAAAGGAAAATTGTATTGATGTGCATAATCAACTTTTGGCATCTGGAATTAACTGGATGCTCGACTATCCCTTAGAAAGGAAAGAACAATAGAATGGAGTATTTTGCTCTCTTTTTATGTTTTTTGTTTTTGTTTTTCCAGTTTAAAAATATTTGATTTTTCTTTATTTTCAAATTTCCCAAAATTTCAATTTAGACCCGTTCTAATTCTGCCTGTCTCTAATTTTTGGTCTTTATGTAGTCAATCTAATGATAGTGCCAAATATATATCTATTTTTTAAGACATGCAGATGCATTATGTTCTTTTTTTCTCAATATTCTGATATGCTGAATTACGTTTGGTAGAGGGTCACTGTTCCTCAAACAACAATGCATGCACCCCAACGGCTTCTTCAATTTGCAGTTCGAGATGCAGTTGCAACTTCTAGGCCATCAATAGTGGCTGCTGAGCCCTCACTAAAGCGTCTTCGTTCTGTGGTTTCTACGCCTACTGGAGACACATCTCTTAATAATGATCGTCAAAGGCTTAAATCACTTGCAGGAATGCCAAATGTAATAACAACTGCATTGAAAGCTGTAGCAGAAGCTGCTGAAGACGTGAAGAAAAGATCCTTGGTAAACATGTTTGATCGTATTGGTCATGGTATGGATAAAGTGGAGATTACAAATGACCTACAAACAGAATTAGAAGAAACTGTTGTTGAAGTTGGAGAGTTTGATAACTTTAAAAAGGTTCAAGATAACATCCACTCAAATTATGCGCAACAAAGTGGCTATAGGGGAGACTGTGTTGGGGATATGACCACATTGGAAAGTCTAACTGGGTTGGCTTCTGATTCTGTATCTGATAATGAAGGATATGATGATGACAATGTAATGGGTCATGGAGTTATGGATGTTTCACAGGCTGGCACGTCTCATGGGAACAAAGGTGGGGATTCACTGATGTTGCAATACAGTGTAGCTAAGAGTGCTGATGATGTGCGGAAAACATGGAATAGAGAGCAGGATCGATCTGCTGCAGTACCTAATGCATCTCATAAGATCTTTAATATATCTGTGAATGTAAATACATGGAAACCCCCTCACTTATCAGGATTCAAGGGAGGTCATTGAAATGGATGGTCAAAAGGCCACACATGAGAGTGTGGTCAAGTCTAATTCACAAGTAATGAGGGAGAACAGCAACCTTGTCACGGCTGGTAATGGACATGTAAGATTTTTATACTGGAATGCATGTAAATCTACTTACATCTGTGATGATCTTTTGCTCTGTTCCAACATCATTTATTCCCATGTCGCCTCTCCTTCCTTGGCATAGAAGCTTATTTATGTTGGATTTCTGATGGTTGAATTTGTGGTAAAAATATTAACAGGCAAGGTCTACTGCAGACTCTCAAGCAGGATCTCAGAAGACGCTGCGTTTAACTCCAGGTGAGTTGTAGATATAATTAATTGTTGGCCATCACTTCTTTATTTTCTTCTCTCCCCCACAAGTTAAGAGTATTTAATTTCTTCCACCCTTGGGTGGGACACCAAAATAGATTATCAATTCCTTGTTGAAATGAAAAGCAAATGTGTTTGGTTTTCGATAATTTTTGTTGCTAACAAGTATATTATCCATTCTATGTCGCAAAGTTAAAATAAAAAATTATTGGTTGCTTTCCCGATCTTATCACACGTTTCAATAAAACAGTGCTTGTTAAAGTTTTTAACAATGTTTTCAGTAATGTTAGTAGATGCTACTTGAGCCATTCCACTTTTATTCACGTTGGCTTTTTCTTTTTCTTTTTCATCTTTAACTCTTTTTGTGGTTTGCGCCATGCAGTTCCCTATTCTTCTGGTCGTCCTTTGGAGGATCCTGATTCTCGCACCATCTTTGTCAGCAACGTAATGACTTATGCCTACAGTTTTCAAACTCATTTATCTAAGTTAAGAAGGCTAATTTTTGCTTGCTTCGATATATGGTGAGTGTTTTTCCCCATTTTCCTTTCGTAGGTTCATTTTGCAGCAACCAAGGACAGTCTTTCTCGTCATTTTAATAAGTTCGGCGAAGTGTTAAAAGTAGTCATAATAACTGATGCGGCAACTGGACAACCTAAAGGGTGAGCTGTCTTAAATGCTACTTCTAGTTTACTTCTCAGTAACATCTTATCTAAAAATTCTTCTTGCTTTAGAAGGTATACTAATTTATGTTGCTAAACAGGGCAGCCTATGTAGAGTTCACGCGGAAAGATGCAGCAGGAGCATGCTTTATCTCTGGATGGCATGTCTTTTATGTCACGCATTCTCAAGGTAAACCTTACAAGTATTTGGTATTCCAATGGTAGATAAGGGTACTTTGGGTTAGGAATCTTCACACTGAGCTGAATATAATTGTTCACATACTAATGTAAGATTAATTACCTCACATTATGATGCCAAAATAGTTTCTTTAACTATGGGATTTTTAGAGAAGGTGCTTTGTATGAGCACCCTATGTGATGTGGGGCAGCAAAGAAAAAATGGGAGAAGAGATAGAAGATCAGGGGAAATTAGGGGAAAAGAGGGAAGAACCTAGGAGGTAAGGGGTGATGTGGGAGGGAGAAAAGAGAGAGAATCTCGATATCGATTTCAATTCATGACATAAATCTTCCAAAACCCTAGTACATAAGCCCTATAAATCGAGAGCAGATAACGTAGGCCCTAAGCGACCAATTTATTCTTAATACTAAATGTGAAAATCCTAATGAAAACTTTTAAATAAAGTAAAATCATAAGGTCTTAAAATCCCAGATAATGAATAAATTCCTAAGTTGCTAAATTAGGCATCTGACTTGAATAGGCACTCCCCATCATTATGCGTTCTACTGTTTCACGATTTGTGTATCTGCTAAACCATGTATCCGTCCCAATGTTGTTGTAGGTTGTGATCAGAGGCACTACCAATCCGGAAGCTACTCATATGATGTCATGGCCCCACACTTTTCAGGGCCCTCCTTTTACTGCTGCTGCTTCTTCTAGGTTTGCCAGAGTTCCATACCCTAGAGGCATCCCTGGTGCATTTCGAGCTCGCCTCCCACTCAAAACAGGTGCAAGGAGCATGCAGTGGAAGCGGGGTGCACCGTCCGCCCCCAGTGACGATGTCCCCTCTCCTACTGCCCGTGGCCTCACTTACATCCGAACTGAGACTAAATCAGATGGGAATTTGGGTACATCATAGGCATTCTCGTTATCTTTCTACTCAACACCTGGAGCATGATTGTGCTGAATTTCAATGACGAGGACATAGTTCAAGGCTCAAAATAGGCAGAAGATACGAGGTTCATCTTTTTCTCCTCTTTTTTTTTTTTTTTTTTTTTGAATCTACCTAGGGGAATTGGATAAGAATACCTGTTATGAAAATTTTACCAATTCAATCCATTGAATTTGGAAATCTTTCGACACTAGACATCTAATGGGACACCCTCGGAAGAGAAACCCCTTGTTTTTGGGTCTGAGAGGAGCGTCTTGTGATTTTTATAGATATCTTCCATGACACCTAGTATCCAATATTATGTATGGTAACGCACTGAATTTTGTTAATAGGGAATTGATTGGTACCCATTTTGGATAGTTCTTCCTTACATTTTTTGTTTTGTGAAATTAATTCAGTGGAAAGCAGAGGAAATTATCATGGCTCTCCATCATGATATGATATGATATGTGGAACAATGAATCGGTGGAAGGACTTGAGTTGGTCTTCGCCAACGAACACTACGATGGACACAAAGGATTTCATAGAAGGTTTATTTATTAACAAGTTATCATTTATTAAAACACATCTCACTAAATTTATGCGACATAAGATTTTTTATGATTTTTTTATGAGATCTTTTATGTGCATAGATTTATTGTTTTGCCAAGTGCTCGATATCATGTTCATTTTTATTTTTATTTTTTTGTCCTTTAATATGTGGATTCCTGCATCAAGTGTGTATATGCCCATTAATTTTTATGGGAAGTAACCCAGAGAAACAAAGTGGGAGCTTTTATTAGCATTTACTGACTCTTGCAAAAGTTGGGAGAAAAAGGGTAGGCTATACTGATTTTTTATGCCAAGGGAGGGTGGGAAAGGTCTGGGTGTGGGACTGTGATTGCGTGTGATTTGATGGTGTGATGCATCGGGTCCTCTTCGGTTCCATATCGACGACTCTGGTAGATTCCTTTGGAGGCTTAATTGAACAATCCGAGCTGGGAAGCAATATGGATACCCTGAATTTATGAGGTGATGAATTAGTGTAATTAGATAATTTTGATCACTCACCATAGGAAAATACATGGAGAGAAAATAGAGATGGAGAAAATAGATGGCTAAGATTATTTAGATTCATAAATTTATACCTTTTTTAAATGCATGTTGTTTTTATCGGAGCTGAGAATTAAGCATTTGGAGACGATGGATTTGGTTTTGGTTGTATGTGAATGGTTGGGTATTGAATGAGAATGATTGTTTCATGCTTAACTGAAAATCAAGGAGGCCACTATTTGGTGTTTCGACCCTCAAAATTTGGGTAGCTTTCTTGAGTCAGGACGCAGGGTCTCATGCCTCTTCTTTTTATTAATATGGTTGAATTTTTTTATAAGCATCTAAAATTATGTAATTTTAAGGCTTATCTCACATTCTTCAAATCCCCCCCCCCCCCCCCCCCTCTCTTTCTCTTCATATATATATATATGAAAATTATTACTTCCATTAATCTCTGAGTGGGTGCACCTAACATGAGCATGCATCTCATTGAACCTTTTCTAGAAATTTTACTCGTATAGAAAACTGAGTAGTACTAGTTTTCATACACTTTTAAGATTGCATATCAGCTAGGATGACTTCATATGTCAACATTTCAAATGAATGATGTCTTATGCATCATTATTTCACAATATAGTTTCTTATTATTAATACAAAACTGAAACCACGTCTTAAAAGTGCTTTATTCGTGTCGATGTACTTCGTAAAGTGCTTACTTGAAAATGGTTCAACCATATAAGGGTGAGTACGGAAAAATCACTCTGTAAGGCATAATCAATGAAATATACGATAAAGAGATGCAATTTCAACAAGTTCAGGTAGAATTCAACACGCATTGAGAGAGCTAAAAGGTAACTGAACTGTGTGCAAGTTCAAATTTAGAAACGGGGTCAATTATGCTTTCACTCGAGCACGAGGTCATTTTAACATATTGGGACCCGTCAACTAGCCATTATGGCTTATGTGTGCGTTAACTCAAACATTGGATCTCCCATTTCCCCTTTTGGGGCTGTTCATCTTAGTAAATGGGTTCAAATTGTTACATTCTACATCACACGTGGCAAGTGGGTCCAAAAAAATATTTTTAACAACACTCAAATCAACGTTTAAGGTTTCAAACAATTATAATGGCATTAACTAGAATATTGGGCTCAAACGGTTATTATCAATTATAGCCAAATCAAAATTCAGGCTCAAATAATATGTGCAACTACAATTCGGATGAACAAACTAATATAGATATACCAAGTAGTGTCCGAAACAGCAAATATGAACTAAATATTAATAAGTTTAGATACATTCAAGGAAAATAGAGATATTTCAAAAAAAAAATTAAAATTTCTAAAAAAAAACCAAATTTCATGTAAAAAGGTAGATTAAAAGAGTAGGCTCCCCTTACCTCATCTTGATCTGGTTCCGCGTCGGCACGACTGAAATTTCCTTCCTTTCACTTTCTTCTTTTTTTCTTTTCCCCGCTCGCGCTCTCTCGACCCTCCCCTCTCACTTTCTATTCCGCTGCTGTAAGGCATTCTTTAAGAATCAAAATAATATATATATATATAATATTAGTAAGTTTCCTTCTCGTTATTATTATTTTTTCCCCACTTCCCCTCTACCTCTTCTCTTTCTTTTTCTTCGTCTCATCTTTCCACGTATACTTGCATCCTTACTCACTAAGTTATCAAACCTTAGCATATAATAATATAATATAATATAATATAATATATTGCATACTTACCTTTGCATATATTAGTTACGGGTGCTTTTGTAAGTAGTTTATATGTTGTACATCAACTTTTCTTGCTTTTCATCATATTTTTTCATTCTTAAATTATTATTAGATTTTTAACTACGTCAGCTTATTACGCCAATCGTTCATTCAATCGAAATGCTGGACTAAACTATGCATTTTAGTTCTAACTTTCCTACAGCTTCTCATTTAAAATTTAATGAGAATTTAGGGGCATTGCAATTAAACTCTATGAAAATTGGTAGGTCATTCTACTTTTTTCATTCCCTTTACATAAGCAAGGGTGGAATTTTCTGAATAGATTTGAGGTGATCCGTGCTTATTTTATGTGCACCTTTAGCATGTTCACCATAACATGTCCCAACGTATATTTATGGAAGATGATATTTTCTTAAAAATAAGTTCACAAATAGCTTCACGAGCCTTATACATCATTTATAGTCCCGTGACCAAGTAAGAGAGGACGGATGATAGTGAATTTTAACCAAGTCGTGCCTCGAGGAAGAAATATGTTGCTCAAAAATATCATTTTTAAATTCTAAAATTCAAGAACTTGACCCAATAGTCTTATGTTTGGTATAAATTTATTCTATATTAAATTCTTTGACATCTTGCAGTTAATAGTTGCCCACTTGGATTTCAGATATATTTCATATTGCTATCAAATGTATAACACTAATATAATTTTATAAAAAAGAGATATCAGTACTCAGGATTTTAATTTTTAATTTTTTACTTTTTTGTATATTGAAGATAGTAAAATAATTTATTTTCGAAACATCATTTTCATATATTTACTATAAAAAATATTTCTCCTTCTGAAAATGAGATATTACTATATAGGGTTTTTTTTTGATATATTGAAGATATATAAAATAGCTTATCTTACAATTTTTGTTCAATAATTCTCTTTTTATTAACACGATGTTAATTAAAAATAGCTGATTTCGCAGCATAACTTCTTCACACGCTCACCAGCGTTTTTACCCATTTGAAATTTTAGAAATTGCATATGGTGGCCAAGGATATGGATCACTAGAATATCATAAAGTCATGAATTTGTGAATTTAAATAATTTTAATCATTTACCTTTTTCACTTCTAGTTTCTCTTCCTATTCGTTTCATAAGAATGGTTAAGATTGTTTAAGTTTATAATTTAGTGGGCCAATTTAGGGGAATCTTGATTCGGTGCTCAATCATTAACAATTAATAACGGTCGAGAAACTTTTAAATATTTTATTGTTGTTAAATCAACATAAAACCTTAAAAACTAATTTCTGGAAAAGAAGACCACAAATAAAACACATTAGTTTTATTTTTTTTTCTCGATTGTAGAGGATTCGGATCCAATTAATATGTGTCAACGAGCTAAACACAAAACAAATGATCCAGCATAAGGATACCTATCAATAATTGTTTCATCACTTAGCATAGTAAACGTATATTATTACTTGCAGAAGTAGTAATTATTCTACCATTACTGAAGTGTAATTAATTATTATAATTACCACTTTGATATTGTTATCAGAGTAATAATAATCAAATTCCATTAAATTAATTCTAACTTTGGAACAGCCAAATATGTCATCATCAATTCGGTTCATAGACACCTAAAGTTAATAACCCGATAATTGCTCATAGCGTCCAAAAAATTCAAATGTCCAAAATTTTCAAATATTTTAAGGGGAAAATTAATGTGCAATAGTTTTATATAAGTTTGGTGTAGATGTGTCTTACGATATTTTAAAAAAACCCAAAACGACATCATTTTGAGCTAAAACCAAACACCCACTAAATGATTAATTAAGGAAAAATTATACTCCCACATCCTTCACTCATCCTTTGCATTAAAAGAGCGATATGTAAAATTTATGTGATTATTTTTAGGAGTGTGTTGGTCAAATAATAATATAGTACTATACATATTTTGTCATTTTACTACTTTTAGTGTGAAAAATGTACATATAATATTATTTTTAATTAAGAAAATCTAATTTTTAGAGAGGTTGAAGTTCCTAAATCCGGTCTCACGCACTTATCTGAATTCGCTCCTCAGAAGTACATTGAATTGTTAGAAATATTACTTATTTACTTAATATTTTTAATAAAATGACGTAATTTTGGGTCCGAGTAAGTAAGTGGAGGACTTGGGAACCCTTTCCCCTTTCTAAAAAACAAAATATAATTAGAGGAAATAAAATCACCTTTAAACATTAATTAATTCCGTCCTCCCTATTCTCCCGATTCCCCGGTTTCCGTTTAGTGCCGTATCACATTCCCCACTCTGTTCATACTTTCTCCTTGCGCGCGACGCAAAATCTCTCTCTCCCTCTCTCTCTCGTTTGATTTCTAGGGTTTTCAATCTCGAGGGTTTTCCATTTCGTTCTCCCGATGAGACCGGCTCCCTTTCCTTCCGGCGACGGCCGTGGTTGGCGCCAGACAAACCTCGGCCGGAAAAGCTTCGTTCCGGCGAACTTGCGATCCGTGAGGCCTCCGCTTCAGAATCGCGGATGTGAATCTCCGGCGAACTCAAGTCCTGATGCTCACATGGGGTGTCCGAAATTCATCGTAGAGCTCCAGCGCGGCGGCGGTGGCGGCGGAACCCCGGGGCCGGGGGCCAATTTGGAGGCTTTGATCGCTAAATGCAAGTCCGCGCCGGAGAAAATTTTCTCCTTTCGGTCTGGTTTGGTTGCGGGGAGGCTGTTTTTCCGGCAGTGGGTCGAGGCGCGGGAAGCCATGGTGTCGTTGTGGGAGTTGCGCCTGGACGGGGCTCACCGGTTCGATCCGGTACTGAAGTCCGATGTGCTACTCCCGTCCGATATAGACGAGCTTCGCGCCGAACTCAAAACCCTATTCGCCGACCAGGTTCGAGAGCTTTTTGCTGGCGAGGCGGTGAAGGAGTACCAAAAGAAGCTCAAGCATGTAAAAGATGAGATATCCCGAATTAGCAAGGTTCTAGGGAGGCCGAACCCAGTTGGCAAGTTCCGAGAGCTGTCGGACAAGAAGAAGGGGCTTGCTTTTGAGAAGGAATTGATTTCCAGGAGGATACACGAGTTTAAGTCTGCTATGGCTTGTATTCTTGCACATCTTGAAGGAAATAATGCAGAAGACTGTAGTGATGATGGGGTGGAGGTGTTTAAATTAGAAGGCGATTTTTGCTGGAGTAGAATCCATTGCCTCATGATGCGAGAGTTGCGGCGTCTGGAGGATGGTTTGCCCATTTATGCCTACCGGCGAGAAATTCTACAACAAATTCGTTCCCATCAGGTATAAATGTTTTTGTGATGATAAGCTACAAGTAATTTTTCCGTTTATGAGTTCTTGCTCAGTTTTTGGAGAACTTGGATAGTTATATGTGTGCATATCTAGTTTGGGTGCATCAAATTATCCCATCGTTTTGCTTTGCGATTGTTTACAACTTTTAAAGATCCTTTTTTTTTCCTTCATCGTTTTTTCTTAGTTTATGTGACATAGTTCTGTGGACTAACTGTTTCATTTGGGTAAGTGAGATCCAGAGCTCAGAACTTTCTAAATGAAAAAATAAAAAATAGAAATGAATGTTTATGTTTTTGTCATAGAAAGACTTTACATCTGCTTCCTCTTCAAGTAGAGTTAGCCATGCACGAACATTGTTAGGTGATGGCACTGCTTTAATTCCAATGGAGTATAACAGCTACATAATCTGAACAGTGGTTTTTATGTTAACTCTACAATAAGCTCCTGCATTTTGAGTTTAGGCCGCCTTCAGAAAATTTTCTCTTCTATATGTATTTTTGAATGGGTAAATACACACGCAACCAACAGGTTTAGAACTTGCAACCTTTCTAGCCCCTTGCAAGGGGAGGAGATGGCGCTATACCAAAGGCAATTGGCCATCTCTATTATATGCTGCATTCCCTTGCTAGTTAATAACGGTTTTTCCATCTTTATGTCACATTCTCCACAATACCATGCACAAGATTAAGTTGTGATGTATGTACGTGTTATGGAACCAGGTTTACATTTGTCTATTTTATCCAGAAGAGCGAGCCATGTCCTCTTGCATTCATTTGTATTGTTTTTTGTAGACATTTAATGGCATGTTGCATTGTTAATTCATATTTCATTACTCGAAATAGATACCTGAGGCTGATGTATTTTTGGACTCTTTTATAGTATGGATTTATGACATGGTTGACCCTTTTTGTATTTCTCCTTGTCCGATACTTTATAAATTTACACCATCATTAGTTCCCTTTGTTTCTCTATTTAGTTATGAACTGATTTTTCTTTGTTTTCCTATCTTCCATCTCTACAGATAACAGTATTGATTGGGGAGACGGGGTCTGGAAAGAGCACACAGTTGGTTCAGTATCTTGCTGATTCAGGTGTATCTGCTGATGAGTCCACTGTATGTACTCAGCCCCGTAAGATTGCTGCAATCACATTGGCACGCAGGGTTGTAGAAGAAAGCAGTGGATGTTATGGCAATAATTCGATAATCTGCTGTCCAACATGTTCATCAACTCGGCAATTTGACTCTCAGGTAATATATATGACAGACCACTGTTTATTGCAGCACTACATGAATGATAAGAATTTGTCTGGGATATCATGCATCATTGTTGATGAGGCTCATGAAAGAAGTTTAAACACTGATCTCCTTTTGGCATTGGTTAAGAACTTACTACTTCAAAACCGTGATTTGAGGCTTATAATAATGTCTGCAACAGCTGACGCAAACCAGCTTTCAAACTACTTCTTTCGATGCGAGACCTTTCATGTGGTGGGGCGAAGCTTTCCAGTTGATGTTAAATATGTTCCTTGTGCATCTCTGGAAACTTCCGGAACTGTTGCTTCATATGTTTCTGATGCTGTGAGGATGGTGGCCGAGATCCATAAAACTGAGAAAGAAGGGACTGTTCTTGCCTTTTTGACTTCTCAGATGGAAGTAGAATGGGCTTGTGAAAATTTCCAAGCTACCGCTGTGGTATCTTTACCTTTACATGGAAAACTTTCGAATGAAGAACAACTCCGTGTTTTCCAGAACTACCCTGGGAAAAGAAAAGTCATATTTGCCACGAATGTCGCCGAGACGTCATTGACTATTCCAGGTGTTAAGTACGTGGTGGATTCAGGCATGGTTAAGGAGAGTAGGTTTGAACCTGGCTCAGGCATGAACATCCTCAAAGTCGGTAGGACCAATAAAAGCTCTGCTAATCAAAGAACTGGTCGTGCTGGGAGAACAGAACCTGGAAGGTGTTATAGACTTTATTCAGAATATGATTATGAGATGATGCTGCAGCATCAGGAGCCTGAGATTTGTCGGGTTCATCTTGGTGTTGCAGTTTTAAGGATTCTTGCTCTAGGCATCAAGAAAGTAGAAGATTTTGATTTTATTGATGCACCGAGTTCAGAATCTATTGACATGGCCATTCGAAACCTTATTCAGCTGGGGGCTATTACGTTGAAAAATGAGGCTTTGGAATTAACAGAGGAAGGCCGTGACTTGGTTAAACTGGGTATTGAGCCGCGGCTTGGTAAGCTTATCCTTGGCTCCTTTTATCATCGGTTGGGCAGAGAGGGCCTTGTTCTTGCTTCTCTCATGGCAAATGCTAGCAGTATATTTTGCAGGGTCGGAAATACCGAAAATAAACTGAAATCTGACTGCCTTAAGCTGCAGTTTTGTCACTGCAGTGGAGACCTTTTTACCCTTCTCTCTGTTTACAAGGAATGGGAGGGTTTGCCTCGAGAAAAGCGAAATACATGGTGTTGGGAGAACAGCATTAATGCTAAGTCCATGCGGAGATGTCAAGACACGGTGATAGAATTGGAACAGTGCCTCCAAAAGGAAGTTGGGCTTATCATTCCAAGCTACTGGCGCTGGAATCCTCATCTGCTTACTGAACATGATACAAATTTGAAAAAGGTTATTCTATCTTCCCTTGCTGAAAATGTAGCCATGTACTCTGGATATGATCGACTTGGATATGAGGTGGCATTGACTGGACAGACTATTCAGCTGCATCCTTCATGTTCATTGCTTATGTTCAGTCAGAAGCCGCAATGGGTAGTGTTTGGTGATGTTCTTTCTAGTTCCAGACAATATTTGGTTTGCGTGACTGCATTTGACCTTGAATCTTTACCTGCCCTTTGCCCTCCTCCTCTTTATGATGCCTCTAAGATTGAGAATCGGAAGCTGCAAGTGAGGATGGTGAGTGGCTTTGGAAGTACCCTTCTGAAGAAGTTTTGCGGGAAGTTTAACAATAACTTGTTTTGCTTGATATCTCGTATCCAAACAGCTTGTACGGACGAACGAATTGGCATTGATGTTAATGTGGATCAGAATGAGATTTTGGTATTTTCCCCTTCACAAAATATGGAAAAGGCTATCAGCCTTGTAAATGATGCCCTGGCGTATGAGCGGAAGTGGCTGCAGAATGAATGCGTGGAGAAGTGCTTGTATCACGGAGGACCCGATGTCTCTCCTTCTGTTGCACTATTTGGAGCTGGTGCTCAAATCAAACATCTTGAGCTTGAAAAAAGATATCTGAGTGTTGATATATTTTACTCGAATGTCAGTTCTGTTGACGACAAGGAGCTCTTAATTTTCTTTGAGAAATATACTTCTGGTGATATATGCAGCATGCAGAAGTTCACGGGCACTGGACAAAATAATGAGGAAATGGAGAATTCGATCAGAATAACATTTCTTAGTCCTGATGCTGCTGAAAAAGCCTCTGAATTAAATGGAGTTGAATTCAGTGGCTCTGTGATGAGAGTATGTCCACGCACGTACGCAGTTGATCACAAGATGGTCTCTTTTCCAACTGTTAAGGCAAAAGTCTCTTGGCCCCGTAGGCGCAGCAATGGGTGTGCAATTGTTATATGTGATCCAAGTGATGTTAGGTTCATACTCAATGAGTTCTCTTCCCTTTATAATGTTCGTTGTGAGGCTGGTAGGAAGTCTCTGGATTGTGTTGTGGTTGCTGGATTTGATAAAGATCTCTCAGATACTGAAATTTTAAATATTTTGAGAGCTGCAACGACAAGAAGGATTCGTGATCTTCGGCTGTTGAGGGGAGCTGCTGTAGAAAACCCGCCTTGTGAGGCTTGTGAAGAGACAATTCTTAGAGAGATCTCCCCCTTCATGCCTAAAGGGAAGTCAGCTAGTAAGTTTTGCCGAGTTCAAGTCTTCCCACCTGACCCAAAAGAGAGCTTCATGAAAGGTGTCATCACATTTGATGGAAGATTGCATTTGGAGGCTGCAAAAGCTTTAGAACAAATTGAAGGAAAAGTATTGCCAGGGTGTCTTCCATGGCAAAGGATAAAGTGCCAGCAGTTATTTCGTAGCTCCATATCATGCCCTGGTTCCGTGTATTTGGTGATCAGGAATGAACTGGAGTCTTTAGTTGCACGATTCAGGCATCGAAACGGTAATGTTTCGTATCACATATTGCAATTCTTTTTCCCTTTTTGGGTGATTTGGCGTCTTCCTTTGAAGTCTTACTGATTTATGCTATATATATTCTGCTTCTATTCCATGGCTTATACTGTTTATAGTTCAAGGGGGCCTTTTCAAAATCCTTTGTTACCAGGCATCTTATGTAACTATGTTGCTTATTGTCACGATGCTGGACACACACACACACACACGCATATATATATATATATATACACAGATATACCTATACATATATACACATATACATATATACATATACGTATACATATGCATATATACACATGTATCTAACTGGTATTTGATAGAATTTCATCATCTAAGAAAATTGTTGTCCACTTGTGTTATTTTCATTTCTTGGTCAGCTTCCGGGCATGTTTCTGTTATGGTTTTAGAGTTTACGTTTCTTTTTCATTTTTTAAATGGGTAATTTTATGCTGTAGCTGTTGCCATTTTCTTTCCTTGTGATGAATTTGTACGTTTAAAATTTTTCCTGTCCATTTGTACTTGAAATATGTGGCCTGGGTGCGTAAACACCCTATAGTAAATTCTGATGACACTGGTCTCTGAAACAGCGTTTAATTGGAGTTTATGAGATGGACTTGGATTTAGAGAACATATTAAACATGTTTTCAAATTCCGTGATTAATGTGCTATTAGATAAGTTGTCGAGATATCCACTATTGGTTCACGAGTTGGGAAGTGCTGCTGATGCGATAACTGTTCCGATTCTAAATCACTTATTGTGCTCTTTTTAGCAAAAGATTTATATCTGGAGGCTTGGGTCGTATCTACCAAGCTCACATTCAGATTCATCTTGTTCACAGGCGTGGAATGCGCTCTGGACATAAACCCGAGGAGTGGCTCATGTCAAGTAAAGATTTCCGCTACTGCCACAAAAACCGTTGCAGAGTTGAGGAGGCCTCTTGAGGATCTCATGAAGGGGAGGCCTATAGACAATGCCACCATCACTCCTACAGTGCTTCAGCTCCTCTACTCCAGGGATGGGGCCATGATCAAGAAGTCGATTCAGCAAGAGACCAGAACCTACATTCTCGATCGGCACGGCTCAGACATCAGGGTATTTGGCCCTCCCGAAAAGGTGGAAGATGCTCTGAACAGATTGACTCAATCCCTTCTGAATCTCCACGAAAGCAAGCAACTTGAAATCCGTCTTAGAGGGGGAGACCTGCCGCCAGACCTGATGAAGCGAGTGGTAAACACCTTTGGGCCGGAACTCCATGGGCTCAAAGAGAAGGTGGGCGGCGGGGCCCAGTTCACCCTCAATACCCGTCGGCACACCATCTCGATCCATGGGCCCAAAGATGTGAAGCCGAGAGTAGAAGAGTTGGTTCACGAAATTGCATGTATGAGCAGTGAATTGTCCGAGAGTCCCCGTCCTGAGACTACATCATGCCCCATTTGCTTGTGCGAGGTGGAGGAAAAATACACGCTCGAAGATTGCGGCCATTCCTTCTGCCAAACATGTCTAGTGGAGCAGTGCGAGTCCTCGATCAGAAGCAACGACAGTTTCCCAATCCGCTGCACCCATTGCGGGGCCCCCATTCTGCTCACCGACTTGAAATCCCTGCTATCCATCGACAGATTGGAGGATCTTTTCAGGGCGTCCCTGGCCGCGTTCGTCGCGTCGAGCGGCGGCCTCTACCGGTTTTGCCCGTCACCTGATTGCCCTGCCGTGTACCGGGTGACAGGCCCGGGGATGGCGGCGGAGCCTTTCCAGTGCGGGGCGTGTGACGTGGAGACGTGTACCGGGTGCCACTTGGAGTACCATCCGCCGCTTTCTTGCGAGAAGTACAGGGAGCTGAAGGATGATCCCGATTCGTCCCTCCTCGAGTGGCGTAGAGGGAAGGAGCATGTGAAGCACTGCCCGAGTTGTGGGTACACGATAGAGAAGGTGGAAGGGTGCAACCACATAGAGTGCAAGTGCGGGAAGCACATCTGCTGGAACTGTTTGGAGTACTTCAAGAGCAGTGAGGACTGCTATAACCATCTCAGTGTAGTCCATCAAGGCATCATATGAATGTAAGTTCGACTCCTCTATATCACATGTATAAATATATGTATCATAGATGGCTTTGAATCAGTATCAAACCTATCTCCTATGTGATCTTCTGTGTGTATATGTAATTAGGTGTAGAGACTTCTTATGTATCATATGGTAGGAACAACTGCTGATGATCGTCTAGGGTATCTCTGGTCTTCCATCACCTGTTCTTTATTAAGTTCCACTACATATGTAAACGAAGCACAACTATGCCTTTACTAAATTTAATCCTATGTTTTTTTAACCCACAAAAAAAGAAAATTTTAATCCTAGGTACTTTTTTTTTTTTTTTTTTTTTTCTATTGTTCTTCACTTGCAAAAACTGAAATCCATACCCAACCGAAGGGCTGCAATTGAGTTGGTCGAGCTTTTATGTTGATTATCGAATTTTAAATTTAGGCTTGAGCTTCGCTCATTTATTAGCACTTAGCGATGTTTAAGCTTGGTTAGTTTCTCATAAAGGAGCTTGTGCGAGTCGAATGCAGTTCTCCTTATACATGACTTGTATGTATGCTATATATGCAATATTACTGTTCCTAGTTATGAAAATGTTGATGTTGTGTAAAGGATAAGTCCTTAGAATTATTTGCTAGATAAATGGGCTCAAATTTGTCATTACCAAACTAAGTTTAAGGACTAAAAACTGCAATATATATATATAATAAAATAAAAATTTGAGGGAAAAAAATACTAATCATGACTCTATGTTATCTACGAAAATCCTATTTCAATATAAGTCAATGTACAAGATTATTAACGAAACCTAAATAAATTTATAAGTGAGCTATCTCATCAGCAAATATACTGACCTTAAAAAAATAAAAATGAAAAATGAATTACTGGTGCTTACTATAATGGTGTTATTGTTTTAAAAATTCGATGACGAGCTGTAATAAAAATTTAATTGAAAATTCATGTATTTCTTTCTTTTTCTTCTTCCCACGCATATGCAGCAAAAGCCTCAAAATCTTTATTAATTTATCCGAATAAAACTATAAATCATCATCATTATCATCTTCATCATCGAGACAACACAGTGAACAAGAAAGCAGCGGAGATTCCAGCGACGCACAAGTACGAAACCCCACGAACCCTCACGAAGAACGCATTCAAATTCTTCACAATCTGGAGCGTCAATGTCAGAATCTGCAACCTCCCATGCTCCTCCATCTTCTTGAAGAACAACATTGGCTTCAGCGACCGCCGCAGCGCGAACGCCACCGCGAATGGGAACCCGAACGCCGCGCAGCTCATGATCGAGACCTCCGCGATCGGCGCGGATCGGGTCGTGTAGGAGACCCAAGCTCCCAATGCGAGCTGAGCCAGGCCGAGAACCGCCATGGATTTGCTCAGACTGTAGATGGTCTTCATCATCCCTCCCAGCACCTCCCGGGTCTCGTTCGCGAGGGACGATAGATCGCGCTCCACCGTGGGCCCTTCGATCTCCTGGTGCTTGGAATTAGGGCTTTCGAGGTTTTGGGGTTTTTCAGGATCAGGCGGCGATTCGTAAGGGTTTTGAGTTGAAAATTGCTTGGGATTCCCTTCTGAAGGGAAATCGCTACTAGGGTTTTTAGTGTTCGTAGATTTGTCGTGAGTAGAATCAGAATAGGGTCTGAAGAGGGTGAGATTGAATGATAGGGCTTTTGGGTCTGTTTTGAACGCTTCAAAGTTGTGAATGGCCGTGTGATTCGTGGGGAACCATATGAGATTGGGGAGAAGTGGGGAGGAAGTGGAGAGTTGTCTGCGGGAGAAATGGGGGAAGATCGTCGAAGTAGGATTAGGGTTAGGGTTTTGAAGCTTTCGGGAAATGAAGAAGAAGGAAGAGGAGGAAGAAGGAGTCGAGGGTTTTAGGTATTTAGAGGCGAGGAGTCTGCGAGACGCCATTGTTGCCATTCTGGTCTGTCTACAGAGAGAGAGAGAGAGAGAGAAAGAAGAAAGGTTGAATTCTAACCTATCTATAACAGCCGACCCTGTCCGGTTCAGCCTTTGAAAGAACGGTAAAATAAAATAAAATAAAAAGACCGGCATGCCCGGCTCAACTCGTATGAGTCATGGGCTCAGCACGACTCGTTCAATTTAGAGTAATATTACTTAGGGACTAGCATAATTGATCCAATGAGAAACCACTAACACCCTCCTCGTTGAGGCTCTGTGCATCGGAAAAACGCTCTATCGAGGGGAAACTAGTTCCAAAGCTCTAATAAAGTATCGACAGGACTATCAGACTCAAGTGCAAAATAATTACCCCTATTTGTAAAGTACCCCTCTTTCTATTGAGGGGGTTGAGGCTAAAAATTTATGTATAGCCGCTGTTTCATCCCCCAAAGGATAAAGTTGGCTTGACTAGTTGTATATCTTGAAAATGCCCTTATGGAACATCAAATTCACATTTTTCAGTACGAAAGGTGTATTATTTATGTATGTAGAATCGGTTCAAAGTTGAGATAGCTTTAGAAATTTACATGGTTTCCTAAAAGAAAAGTAGGGTGCTTTGGATTATTCTAGGTAAACAAGACTTTGAGTAGGTTGATGATGTCCAAAGATTTAACAGGGGAAGGTTATGAGAACATGTATGTTTATGTACTGTTCATGTAAAGTCTAAGCTTTCTATCAGCTAATAGGGGCTCTAACCATTCGATTAAGAAATTCCGTTAATGAAGAATGCGAAAACGAAATTTCATCGATCTTGAAATGTAAGACGAAGGGGAGTATGTACAAAAGGGGTGCTGACGACGTCCAAATCCAACTTCATGGCTGTGTGGAAGAGTGCATTCTTTAGATGAATACTTCATAATATGTTTTCAGTTACCTCCTTTCATTTTAGGTCTGAAAATTCATAACCATGAAGCCAGCAACATACAATGTATTCTTCTGATACACAGTATACTCCAAGTTGAAAGGTATTTGGTGCATAAACTGGTTGTTAGAACCTACTTAATTAGGGCAAATCATTCATAATGACTTCTTCCTTTGGCAGCTATTTGTGCGAGCGTTACACTGTATTCTTCTGATATACAGTATACTTCAAGTTGCAAGATATATAGTGCTCAGACTAATTCTTGCGACTACTTAATTAGGGCAAATCATTCACAATGACTTGGTTCTTTGGCAGCCATTGTGCAAGTGTCTCTAGGCCATGAGCCAAGGTCTATGTAAAACGATTGGTGACTCAAGGAAAGCTGCTCCTGGGGGCCAATGCAGTGATCGTAATGCCTCTCAGTAAGAATGGGAACACTGCATTGCCTGTCGCCACGAGGGAAAAGTACGCAGAGGTACTACTAAGTAAAGTTGCACATCCATGTAGTTTTGAGGTGCTCAGTGGCTTGGTTTTTAGCGCATTATATATCATTGACACTTCATCTTCCTATGGGGTTTGTGTCGATATGTTTTTCTTACCAGAAACCCCAAGTTTCGTCAATAAATCCAAACCCCTGTTCGGAGGACATATGTTTGTCAACGGTTGTTTGACATATATAAACTTGGAGTAGTAGATTACCTAAAACCTGTGCATTATCCTTCCCTGCCAAATATAGGATTTTTGGAGAGATTGAAAAAGGAGGATATGTCCATCACTAACACAGTAGGATCTAAATGTACCATTTTTTTTATTTTTTTTTATCAATGAAAGATGATTGCATCAAGGGGACCTTTTATTGTTGGGTTTGCCGAACCACCCATTACAATATATGAGGTGGTCATGGAGGTTCTTGCTGCAATGGTGGAAAGGGGCACTGGTGTTCGAGAGGGTGCTTTGGCTCAATTGGCTTGTTCACTGTCTCAGCTTTCTCTTTGTTGTGGCCTTCAGTTCTTGTGTGTGTGTGTGTAGGGGGGGGGGGGGGGGGGAAGGAGGGTTGCGCCGCTCAGGTTTTTAGGGTACAATGCCCAAACCAAAACAATTCAATTCATCAACTGAGAAACCCTAATACGTATGTGCCTTTTTATAGGCCTAAGCTACTTGGAGAACAAGCAAAATAATCCTAGGACTCTAGATAAACTCAAAGACTAGTTCCCTAACATAAAAGATGTCATCATAATTGAGATGATGACCTAAAAAAAAATCCTAAAATAATAATAAAATGAAATGAAATGTAAAATACTATAGTTATTCCCCACTAAAATCCTAAATAACAAATAAACCACACAAATCCTGGACCTAACATATTCCTCCTACAAGGGTCTTGTGATCTGCACTGGTTGAAGGTCTGTTGTTGTCTCTGCCAGACAGACACCAGGGTTTATGCGCTGAACAAAGACCACAAAACAGCTCTTGATATTGCTGAAGAACTCTTACCCTTTCTGAAGAATTAATCCTCTGAAAAAACTATGGCTCTCTCAGAGCTAATGAACTCAACCAACCCAAGAGACGAGTCGAGGAAAACGGTGTCTCAAATTAAGAAAGATGTCCACACACATCTGACTTGAACAAACCATGAGAACCAACAAAAATGATCATGGGATTGCTAAAGAGCTTAGCAAGCTCGATAGGGAAGGGGGCACCTGTCATGGTAAACATTGGGCTTACAAAGAGATGATAAAACTGAAATGTTTTTTATGACTTTATTCGACCAAAAATGAAATAGGATTCAAACATTAAGGAAAAAAATAATACAAGGATTAAGCTAAACTATCTTCTTCCTCCCAGTAATAAGACACAGCCGTTGAGGGAAATCCAGGCGGATGTTATAACACCTGAAAGAGAACAACAATTCACCTTGTCATCAGCTAGCTGGACCGAGCACAACGTTAGCATGGTTTTCAAGGGAATTCGCCTGTCCAGTAACTTTTGACAGCGACAAGAATTTTTTCCGGGTTAAATGGTCCACTTTCATGATCCATAATCTGGCTTTTCCATCTCATTCCATCAGTTATGCTTTTGATCTTTACGAGTACCTCCACTGTATCTCTGAATACAACTGTTCCTTCGGGCCTCAGAATTCTATCCATCTCCAGCAGAATGTAGGATATTTCACACCTTTTAAGACACAATTTAAATACAGCATTCAACCAATAAATAAAATGAGAAACAGTTACTACTGGCCAAGGCATCTAGGAAAATTTGAGCCAAAAGAAATAGTTAATATATGTTATCTCACCTGTCTTGGTATATGCTAAACACACCAGCTGCGTGGATGAGATCATAAGTTCGCGGATACGTGGAGAATGCCTCACACCAATCCTGGTATGTCCCAATGAAACCTCTCTCATAAATTACACCCAGAGTGTCTTGGTTCGAATTCACAGGGACCACATTCATAACCCACAGTGGATACTTCACTAGCGCTGCAGCAAATCCCCCTAGATAAGCATTCATGTCCATTACATTCCGGTATCTTCCATGGGTTAATGGGCTAATGATTTGTTTGTAATGGGTAATCCTGTTCTTCCAAAGCTCATTGTCCTTTTGGAATTTCTGAGCGTCTATATCATGCAATGAACCACCACTTATTCTAGGAGGAACGGCAAATGCACGCTGAGGCCACTTCTCCAGTGCTCCTCCTGCAACTTCAGTAACGTCATTTACCTCTGGCATTGCGGTTATGCAAGCTTCCATGTTTCTGTACCTTAATTAGTACCATAATTTTCATCACAGTTAGTCAAGACACTGCAACAGATTCATGAAGACTGTAAATTATTGGACCTTATGACACAATTAAGGGACACCACTAGAGTAGTAGTAGTAGCCTAGTCTAGGGATACAAGCTGGTGTTGTAAATCAGTGTGTCTACTTAAGGTCAAGTTGTCCTGCTAGGCTGAGCGCATGTGTATTTATTAATCAAGAAAAACTCACACAGTATGAAGTCACAGCATCAAGATCCATTAAACGCAAGACATGCATACACATATATATAAGATTCAGGGAAGAGTGAGTGAGGGAATACCAAGCAGCATCTGCATCATCAGATTTGCATATGTGTGGTGTTTTATAAATCTTTTTGCTGTTTACACACTCCTTGTGGTTGATGGGCTTTTGCCATATAGCGAGGTCGCCCTTTTCAACAATTTTCTTCCAGCACAGACGCTTGGCAACATCCTCGATAGAATCTTGCTCATGTTTCAAATCTTCCTGGGTTCGTTCCCAACCCTTCCAGTACTTCTTCCAACGGATTGGGGGGCCAGAGAGAATCCAATAAGCACCAGGCCGCAAAACTCTGTCCACTTCAGTTAGGTATAATCCATCTGTAGAAGTTGGAAGAAATTAGCTAATTGATTTACCAGATTTGATTGGCTTAAGCGATTTGAGATCGAAGATAATTGTTCAAATTATGAACATGTCCCTCCATTAACAAAAATAAAACGAAAAATAATCCATAGACCCTCCCTGGCAGTCTCGAACTAGTAAGACCCGTTTGAAATGCCAAGAAACTAAAATGATACCAGCCTTTGATTGGTCTTGGTATTAGGGATAGCCTTCCTTACTGTGAGGGAATCTTTGTTTCACTAGCTTAGATGAACTTTCTTGTGCATTGATCATAACTATTTTTTCTAGGCAACTCTGAAGCTGATTTGACATGATTACCATGCTGTAGTTCAATGATAATAATCAAATCCCATGTTTTCTGAAATGAAGCATATATCATCAATGAAATATGAAATTCAGTTCTAGAAAACATTGATTTTCCAACTTCAGAACATAATTTTTATTTTTTATTTTTCAGGTTTTATCCAATTCTTCATTGTTATCGCCAATTTCAGATTTATTCCAGGGTTTTAGTCATGTGCACCAAACATTAGAATGGAACAACCAACGGAACGGCAATTCCACTCTGCTCATGCCATTCAAATGCAACCATAGAGTATTGAGTAAGAGCAACAAAACGATAACAACAAATTTTCTCTGGGCGACACTAACCATGTATATGCCACGGAATCAAGCAACGGGAACAATGAGCCATGTCAAATGCCCTGGCAGGATAAGGAATCCTTTGAGAAGCCATGACGCCAATCATAGCAGGAACTCCTCGTTCTAATGCAAATTGGACTTGTGCTTCATGTGTATCCCTTGGTGCAAAAGACATTGCTATGATGTCCCTTTTTAACAGGAATGCACCCCAACTTGCAACCTAATTAACAATGACAACGCCATTAAGACATAGGTTTCTTAAAGGAATTATAAATGCAACATAGATATATATTATACCTAGTGTATTAATTACTGTGTTTACTCACTGCTAAGAAATTCGCAAACCATATTCCCATAACCAGAGGGAGCTCATGGGGTTCATATGCGTGTTTTGTGTACATATAAACCCCATTTTGATGTACGAGTGTACATCAGTAAGGCCTTGAGCAATAAGCCAGAGAAACAAACAAGATTTGGATTGAAAAACATTGCCAGTATATACATATATAATGTGTGCACATGTATATGCTTACACCGCAGCCCGTATCAAGTGCAGTCCGAATGGTTCCATCAGTAAGAGGGATAAGATTGTTGATGTCATCAATATAGACGTCAGCCCCAAGCGGAAACATAGTGCCTCCGCCAGGGAATCGGAACCGATCACCCTCAACTTGAATCCAATTCTGAATGGCCTTCTCAATGCTCAGCTCCTTGTGGGGGATGTTGTCGTACCAGGCGTAGTCTCTGCTTTGAGGCCACTTAAAAGGGGTCTTATACTTGGGCGGAGCCGGCACAAGGCAGAAGAGCATCTCGTCCTTGCGGGGGCAATGCCGCTCCCTGTACTTCAGCATGTCGCGCTCGAATTTCCTGCCCCTCACTTTGTCTTGGCAGGGAGTGTACTCACTGTAGGACATGTTGCAAGGCTGGAATTTCTGAGGCGCCTGGGAGGAGTCATTGACCTCCAGCTGATGATGGCTCTCGAAGTCCAGGGAATCATGATCTTCCCCCGCGGCTGCTGCAGCAGGTGGAGATTTAGATCCATTGTCATCGTTATTATTATTGTTACTACTATCGTTGTTGTTGGTGGTGGTGGTGGTGGTGGTGGTGGTGTTATCACAACCCACTCTGTCATGGACCTCAGATTTGTTGGATGGGACAGTAGTAGTGTTCTGCCAAGCCCCCAGAATGTAAAATATAATGCAGAGGCCGCTAACCCCTAGTATCCACGTTATACGCTGCCTCTTTGCTTCCACTAGCTGATGAAGCTTTGGGGATACGCTGTACTCTTTGGCCATTGTTTTAATAAATCTCCTACTGCAATAATTTCAGGAAAGACACACAAAACTGAATGAACCAGATCTCAACACATCTATGTGTGTGTGTGTTTGTGCGAGGATCAATGAATGTATCTGACATATAGTTTAAGAGAGAAAAAGATAAATCTTTTTTTCTTTTCTTGAAGGTTCTTCGATCAACTGACGAGAGACTAACCTGTATCTCCAGCCCAGGTAAAAAGATCAGCCCCAGAAGGTCACCCTCCCATCCTTGACGTTCACTATGGCCTGTGAGCGATCTAACAAATGTGGGGCCAAAAAAAAAAAAGAACCTTTCCCAGATTGATTTCATGAAGTCATCCATTGTTAAGAAAGAACATAATGAACTGGAAGCATACCTGATTGAAGATTCTCAACTCCTCAGATGATAGCTCTGCGTCTTAGCAAAAATAGTAACTTTACAAAGCCAATGGCCCTAGAAGAGGAAAGGAAAAGCAAGAGAGATGTAGAACATGCTCTCCATAAAATTTTTTAAAAAAGAATGTTGACTTGACTCAAACCATGAGATGGGTAAAAAATGAATTTGGAAGAGCAAAGTTGTGTGGTCAGTGGGATCGTCCTTTCCCTTATCTTTTTTTCAAAAAAAAAATTCATTTTTTATAAATCTTTGTTTTTGTTTGTTTCCACTCTTGGAGGAGGGAAGATTGCGGTGGATTCGGTCAAGCAAGGGTGATGAGCATTTGCAGGAGACCGACTAGCCGCGGGAGACTCCCGCGGTGAATATGAATCATCTGAGCATTTGAGTGGGTCACGTATTTATAAATTTAGATCATTTTATCTCTCTCTTGCAATGAACGATTATAATGATAATCTAATTTCATAAATTTATTTTTTAAAAAATTCAGATACGATGGGACCCACCCTCTAAATTAATAATAGATTAATTAACGAACAATATCCAGATGTACGTATATTTTATGCAACTTTTACATTAAGAGTAGTTGCTTGATAAAAATATGTATGGTTCTATATTATTATTTGACTAGAAGACAATTCAAAAGGGACCACAAAAATTTTACCACATCATTCCTCTAACATGAAGAATGTAAAAATAGAATTTTTTATTGATATTTAGGCTTCCTCGAAAGGGTGGGCCATTTTGAGAGTTTACCCAATCCCACCCCCTATTATAATGTAATATAATTGTTTGGGTTATATATATATATATATAGAAAAGAGAGTTTGTACCATAATGCAAGTAATTTGAGTGCTTTCGCCTGCACAAAACGGCATCATTTTTGTTAAAAAAATTTAATATACATTTAAAGGTTTTAGCAACACGATATCATTTTAGGGACGACTGCACAAAACTTGCATCCTTCCGAGTGCATACTCCCTTTATATATATATATATATATATATATACACACACGTGTGTGTATATGTGTTAGGTTATTTAGTCCAAATTCAAACCCCTAGAAGATTTGAATCATTAATCTGGATGAATCCTACCATTAGCAATGGGTCTTTAAATTTGTGGAACGGGTGCCTATTAAGTCAAAACTATTTTTTTACAGCAAATGCATCAAAATGTCTCAAAACTTTGAAGCAGCTATCAATTAAGTCCTTGAACTTCCAATTTAATAACTTTAATCCTTAAAATTTCATTCTCTTCTCGATAGTTGACGATGGTAAGATTTTTGAGGAAAAATCTTACGTAGAATTCACGGGAATGCTGTCTAAGCCTTTATGCTCTATCTATGACGACCAAGCCATTTAAAATCCCTCTTTACTTATCTACATCTTCCACAAAGAAAGCGAAAGGGGTGGAAAGGAACCATTCTACCATTAAAGATGAGATTCACCTCTAAAGATAAGAAATTGTCAACAAAGGGCAAGTGCTCGGAACCTCCTCAAGTGAAAGTTTCTCATTTTTATAGTTGTTTCCCCCTAAAAATATTTGCAAATTATTCATCCTGTGCCAAAGAGAGCATTACTATAGTTTTTACTCAAACCGGGCCTACTATCATGATGAGGGTATTGGTGGATGATGGGCGATGATTAAAGTAGCAGAGAAAAGGATGTAAAAAAGTTAACAATCTTAAATTATGAGAATCATTTATTTATTTATTATTTTTGTGAGTGAGGCTATCAGATTTGCACTAATCCCTCGAAAAAATTACTTTTGTCCATAACAATAGCTTTCAAGTAAATTAGGCTTTCTATGTGCATAAAATATCGAGTTATCTTACAGAGCGTCGCCCAGAACCCCTGAAAAGAAAATCGAACTTAAAACCCTTTGGAAAGAAAAATCCATGAATGCCAACAAAGCAAGGCGCACGGATGAGAAATTCTAACCATAGTTGTCACGACGCCAAAGTGGTCGGCAGTGGACACCTAGGCATCCTCAGGGTAGTCCAAGATGGGTCCTAATGAAATTTCTAATTTTACCCTTCTATATAATACCTGTACATGTTCTAAATATGAAAAATATTGATAAATACTTGAAAATAAAACACAAATGCATGATATATTATCGATGATCCGAAGGTAGTCATTGGGATTCGCTATCTTCGAGTGAAGAGTGGCTGACTGTCGAATCTTCCAGTCCAGACAAAGTTGCCGCCATCATTGGAGTTCCTATCGTCAATCAGTGGAGTCACTCCCGTTGATTCTCCAAGGTGCAGTCGTCATCAATGGCAGTCAGGAAAGGGTTTTTGTGCAAAAAAGAAGATGATGTTCTTCTGCTCGATTTCTTCTTCGCCTTATATATATGTTTTAGTAAGCAAAACGATATCATTTCGCTAAGCTTTTAAACAGAAAAAAACCTAGACAACGCCAAAGGGCCATGGCGCCACAAGGCCTAGGCGACGTCTTCCCGATCAAGGTGCACGTCTTGGCCATAGGGGTGCAAGGCACTGCATGCCACGCTTCCCTCACTCTACCTGGACTTTATCTAGGCAGCCTTGACAACTATGATTTTAACAATCATTTTAAACCATGCAAGCTGTTAATAATTTAAGGAATAGTTCGTTTAATATGGGATTAGTTTGGCTAAATTGTGAGTGAATAATTAGAGTGCACATGGGTTGGAGAGTGTCCAACTGTTGAATTTGATTCCCTTAGCGGGACCGCCTTGGGCTGTGCTGTCTTCTTACCCCTTAAGCCAAGGCTCTGGTCCGCCGCAGCAGTTCACCAAACCATACACCCCTTTACGGTTTACGCGCCCACTTCACCTACTACTGCTGTTCACGTTTCTTGACTTTGTAGGCCTATTGCGATGTCTTCACTTCTAATCAAAAGGCATGGCGTGCGACAACTACATAATTCATATACTGTTACAAAAATTATATAAAAATAATGCAATAATAATGAACTGTGACAAGACGGGAAGTGGACCAACACCCCAAATCCAGAACTAATGATAAATTTAACCAAAGTTCCCAATAACTTCAAGGCCTTGCATTCTAAATATAACGGATACTTTTTCGACAAAATACCTCAAATGCCTTCAAGTTCACCTCATCTTTTCATATTTTACGATGGATCCTTGCCATCGTCCTCGACGTTGAGAATAATCAAGAGAAATTTGAACGCGTCAAATTTAAATGTCGAAAGCACCCTCAACGCACTTTTAACAGAGATTGCCATGTAAACACACTACATGTGGGGTTCGAGTCTTATTGTTCCCCCTCCCGAATTGGAGGCGTGGCCCAATGAGAAAGGAGGAGCACGGAGGTGCCGAAACCGAGATCGCAGACGATCCCCGCCTGACGTAACGTGCGCCTACAACGTTCACCGCGCCCAACGGTCACCTGGACTTTCAAATTTTTATTTCGCCACAACTGAAAAACAAAGAACAGAACGCAATGACCTGTGGCCAGCTGTCCACGCTCTCAGCGGGCCCACGCGTCTTCCCCAACACAGCTTCCCTATAAATAAACCCCTCCTGAATCCCCCAAAACCCCACAACACCCAACAACCTCGCTCTCAAATCCCCAATCGAAGCGCTCCTCCCTCGGCCGCAGCTAAGCTAAGCAATTCGCCGATAAGCAATCTCCGATCTCGATGGCCCAGAGTAGCGCAATCAAGGCCACGGCCGCTCTCTTCGTGGTTGCAGCTTTCTTCTCCGCCGCAGCATCGGCGCAAGTATTTGCTCCAGCGGAGGCGCCGAAGCCAGGGATGGACGCCGGTGTGGCAGCGTACTCCACGGCGATCTCCGGAGCCGCCATCTTCTCATCGCTGGCAGTCTCGATGATGGCTCTGTTGAGGCACTAGATCTGCGACCGGCGATTTGAGGGGTGGGCTCTGGGTTTTTTTTTAAATTTTTCCCCCCCAAGGTGGGATTGAGCTTTGGGGGGGATGGATATTACCATACTGTGTATCTATTGATTGTATTTTTATTCAGATTGATTTATTTGTCTATATAGTTTCTCTACTTATTTGTATCATTCAGTTGCAGAGTGATGAATAAAGGAGATTTGCACTTTTCAAAAACCCACCCTTGTTCTTCAATTTTTCCCTTCGCTTGGCCCCCAGACTTTCATGAAATTCACAAAAGAAGGACAAAAGAATCACCTGATGGGTAGCCAACTTCATTTCCTCAATATTCCATTAATTATTGATTCCCCTTTGCCATTACAGTTCATTGGCAAAACTGGGTGCCAACCACTACTCAACACCCAAAAATGAAAAAAAAGAAAAAGAAAAAAGGAAGGCATTATTAAGTGAGTAGAAAATATCGTTTAATGAACAAAGGACAGCCAGTACAGAGAAACAAATCTAAATATCAACTTACCACTCAAATCTACCCAAAGGGGACAAAAACAAACGCATCAGAGAGCACCTTTCATGTGAAAACTGTGCTCTAAGGACCCCACTTTCATGTGCCTACCACTACTCTGCACACAAAAAAAAAAAAAAAAAAATTTGAGGCAGAACTAAGTGAGTAGAAAATATTGTTAAATGAGAGGGAAAGCCAAAAGTAGAGAGAAACAAATCTAAATATACCCAAAGGGAACAAAAACAAATGCATCAGAGAGCCACTTTCATGTGAAAGCTGTGCTCTAAGGACCCTGCAAGTGGAACTCTCAAGCTGCAAATATTCAGCTAAAACACAATCATGCGAAAAGGACCAGCTGAGAAATTCGAAACATGGGCACTGCGTGCCATTAAAGCCTCCCTGAAAAGAAAATTAAACTAAAATATCTCTTCTGACCTTTGTATTATATATATATATATATATATAGGTGAACTCTAACTCTGCTCGATAAACCATTCTTTCTGTTCCTCTCACTATTTCGATTCCTCACACTAGGCACGTAAATGGGTTAGATCTGAGTCGGAATGATGTGAACCAGACCCAGACTCATTCAGACCCAGAACCATCGAGCCTTTGGGATGCTGTACCTGCCCCAGACCCATTAGACCCAATGAGTAAACGGGTCTGCATCGGATTTACCGAGTCTACTCATTTTATGCCTTGAGATAGCCTTTACGGTGTAAATTTTTTACAAAACAGAATAACAGCAAACAGAAATAACAGCTTCTTCCACCTAATATATGAATCAAACTACATATATTTGAATAAAACCACAGTTCAAAGGCTCACTAATTTTAGTGCCGACGTGCAATTCTAAACATCTTAGATTTCTGACATGTCGGGATATGCTCATCGTACTTTTCTTTTACCAGCAAGAAAGAAAAAAGATATATATTGATGAGCAGCTTAAAAAATGTCTACGGTTAGGCATGATGCTTCTGGAACAGGGACTGGAGATACAAATACCTAAAAAAAAAAGAGCAAAAAATCCTAGATAGAAAAACTATGGAGAATAAAAAACAGCAAAAAAAAATTTTTTAAAACAAAAACATATGTGTCGAAACCTAAAAAAACTGTTTTTGAGACATCAAGGCAGCATGCCACGTGTCGGACACGCTGGCCTAAACTGAGTGTTGGTGCTTCCTAGCTTCTTCTTAAAAAGCAAATTGTCCGGTGGAAATACAATAAATCAAAAGAATTGGACAATGGCACGTAAGCTCGCCTAATGAAGCACTTGAACAACAGAATGGCAAGAAATGAGCAATTTTCTGCACAGAAGTTCTCCACAGTGCAACTGGAACAACAAAAGAAACGAAGCCTAAAGATTATATCTGAAATATACAGTAAATCAAAGGAAGAGGACAGCAGCCTAAAAGGCCAACCCAGAAGCATATGCTAGTGGCTTGTACTTGAAGTGAAATCACAAGTGTGGCCATCAAGCACTGCGAATCTATACACGCGCAGTGAAAACAAGCAATTCATTTGCTCAGATATATCTCCCTAGCCTACAATAAAGTTTATCAAGACTAGGAGGACATCCAAATCGTGATGATTATAGGAGATTTCACCATATTGCAAATTTATAAGCTACAAAAGATCTAGAGAGTTGAAAGAACAGAGAGAGCTTCAGTGCAATTCAAACAAAATTGCATGTGCATTGCTGGGAATCTATTAGCAACAGGATTCTCTCTCTCAGTAAAACCATTAATGCAATGAACAAAAGAGGAATGTATTAGCACAGCTGATTGAGAGGGGGGGATTGAATGGCAGAGGTCTAACATTTTTATAAGGCTTAACTAGTTGTCATTGGAAAATTTAGCATAAACTGGATTCACATGTTTGCAATCTTGGTATATGGTAAGTAAATACAGAAATAGAAGGATCAATATACGCCAGAACTTGCATACTTCAGTGGTGGAAAGCCATGAGTAGAAAAGATGTAGAGATATTTCTGAAACTTACACTGGAACATTTAAGTGGATCACTTCACTACATATGTAAGCTTCTAAAGAAAATCCGACAGCCAGAAAATACCCAAGCTTAGTGAGAAAACGAGAAACCAAACATACGAGGGGAAACTGCCAGAAGAGCACTTTTAGAAAAGAAATATCAGAGAGAAGGAATGGATCAAAACCTGGTATTTTTAATAATAATCACCTGTCCATCTTCACCAGCAAGATGTGCAAAACTATTTCCCCTAGATGGCCATCACAGTCAGTATGCATGCTGCAGTGACAAATTCTCAGTTATTTACTTTTGAAAGAAAAAAATTATTCCAGAAAAAAGCACAGTAAATCTAACCCACCCTTTGAGTAAAAACAATCACTTTAGAAGACTGATGAAACCCTTCTATAACAGGACAGGTTCAAAATTTGTAGGAAATGCAACCACAAATGGAGAGCCGCTTCAACTAGTCATTTACGTAGCACGGGCCTTGGTTGGAGAAGGGAAACAAATGCATCAAAAGAGAAACAATTCCAAGCCTGTTCATATATCATTTCTGCCAATTGAAAACAACTTCACCAACAGTTGCCCCTACTATTATTATTTTTTTCCCACCAGAGGAATGATCACAACAAAAAGAAAGTAGTCACAGCACGAAATGTGATATCATATTGCAGAGCTGCAAACCATGTGTGCATCAGAAACATTGCAACCCATTTCTTTTGAGCATATCGTCCACAATTGCTCGACTTCACACAACCCATCCAGTTGCACGCAATATAGCAAAAAATTTGCCCTCCATTTTTCTTGTTCTCTTCCACAATGGGAGGAAATATTAAACTGAAGGAAAATTTCGGTGCAAGGACCCATAAGTTTAAACTTTAATCCAATGCATTGATTAACGAGGCAAGAATTTAATCTAAGACACATGTTACCCACACGAGTAGAACGCAAATGAAAATGAATTCCCATAATAGGTACATAAAAGGGGAAGAAACATGTCCCATGTTAAGTAGGTAATTACACAAACGCATGTGTTGCAAGATATATGAACTTATCAGCTGCCAACATAACTTGATATCCACATAATTTTGAGGTTTGTGGCACCTAAAATGGTCTAAATATCATGAAATCAATAGAGAACAAACAAACTGATCACCTGAACTTCAATAATTATTCATCTTCTTGAAAGAAAACAAACAAGAGTCATACAGTAAAACCCACAGAATTGATGACCCCAAAAGCCTGATAAACTTGTACATTAGCATCTAAAGTGTATCATTTGATTTAAAGAACCACTGGAATAAATTATCAGGTAGGTTACATTTGAATTTTGAATACCAAGTTGCTTGAGGTATGTCTGACTACTCGCCACCTGATGAGTAGTCAGTATCAGAAAAACCCAGTTGCACGTGTAAAAAGGCCATCTCAGAATGTGATAATACTTCATCAGTATCCAAACCCAATGGCATTAGTAAAAGAGCAATCTCCTCAGGTGTTAACACTTCATTCTCTAGATCTTCAGTATCAAACTCATCCAGTACTTCATCCATCTCTGTATACTCCTCGAATTCGTCAAGCAAAGCTAGCATGTCAGCCATATCCATTGTATTAGATCTGCATCTAGGTGGTGGCCTGAGATTGTTCCATGTATACGAGCCTAGCTTGACATTGTGCTGGATCACAACAAACATGCAATCCATCAAAATAACTTATAAGCAGTCGTTAGGGGAGGAAAGTAAATAATGAGATCTTGAACGCAGAATCTGAGAACCAGATCAAAAGAGGATCACGAACAAGATCCACAACATGAGGCACGGCAAAATTGTGCTCCAACGGAACAATAACAAAAGGATACCAAGTGCACTGGCACAGATGAGCAGTGCTATGACTTGTATACCGAAATGCTGCCTTTTCAACACTTTTATTTTTTTAATTAACTAATATAAATAATATTTTGATCTCCTTAAAAAAAAGGGAGAAGATGAAGAATTGAAAAACTAAAGATTCTCTATCTTTACCCCTATCGGCGCCGTTCAAAGCATATCGAAGTGCTGCCTCAAACTTTTTTATGCAGGTGTCTTTCGTTGACATTTTTTAAACACAGAACACAAACATTTAAAATCATAACCAAATCAAAATCCAAATTCTAAGACACCTGCAATGTGAGAGAGGGAGCAGGCATGAAGAATGAAATTATTGACTCATGCATCTAGTTTCATGTACAAATTGAAAGGAAAATCTTGGAATAAGGACATAATTATGAAATCTGATAATTCTCTGAGATCTTGTAACTCAAGCTTTCTAACATGGAGAATTCCATAAAAGGGAGGCACACATATCATACACTCTTTACGAGATCAAGTAGAAGATACCAAAGTACCATGGTAGTATAAAGGAAAAAAGCAGCTAGATGCAATATAACCCCCTTTCATCAATGGTTTATTAGCTATTTTTTAAATCAGTTTTAATTATTTTAGAATTTACCAAGAAAAATAAACTATATACCAGTGTTCTAAAAAGCCCTAGGCAGACTGAGGTGGTTGACCCACCGCCTAGTGCCTAAGCAGCCCAGGCAATTAGGCGGCATAAGCAGGATCTTCTGTTTTTTTTTTTTTTTTTTTTTCAAATAGTAGTTCTATACAACTATTTTAGATAAATTCATAAGATGTAATTGAACTAACATAATAAATTACAATAAAATTACATAAATAATATTCTTTCATAGTTTACATAAATAATATTATTTCAAGTATGTCTTGTTGCAACAATAGATTTATTATTATAATTCTGAATTTTTTTATATAAATAATGGCTAGGTGTTATTGCTATAAAAACAATAAAATAGAAAATAAAGTATGCTTAGGTACCATATCCACCTAGGAATCCTTCTAAGCGGCTACACCTTTAACTGATAACAACGTTGACTGCTTAAGAGAGGAGTTTCCTTCCAAGCGAGGTGTTTCGCAAACACCTAGGCGCTAGGCGGCCACCTAGGCATTTTGTGACCGTCTGGATCGCTTTTTATAACACTACTTAATACATCTGCTCAATTCAAATAATGTCTGTCACATTTTTTCCAATGTAAAATACACATCTTTATTAACCTTTGATGAGTCAAGTTTTATGAGTTTTGCCCCATAATGATAAGTTTTTCTTCAATTCTTTCCAGAAATAATAGCTAAAATGGCAAGATGAAGTGGTATCACTATCTTTCTGCTTTTAACATGCGAATCTTAGAACTCAGCCAATCCAACCACACAAGATGTGGCCACTTTGCTACAGCTTCAGATACCTGCCATTTTTAGTCCAAAGATTTTTTTAATGATATTTTTGGTAAATACACGCGCACCCAACTAAATCCTTGTCTTATCCTAGCATCAAGGCTTTATTAAACATGCTGGTACAACTAGATCAAGTAACTAGTAAAAGACTTTTTTTGTAATGATATATTTAAACGAAACCTCTAGTCTTAACTTCCAGCACTAAAATAACATCTCTGCATCTCGAAACATTTTACGTGTGCCAACTAATGGGAACATTTTTCCCTAATCCCTATGACAGGACATGGGCTATATGAATCTCTGCTCATCAGATATCATAAATCTGAGCTGCTGTCACAACCTCAAGCCTCTTTGGTGTTTTCAGCTGTAACCAACTAAACTCATTTCTACAGGTTTACCCACTGACCTTTTATTGTGTGCAAGTCTTTAAAGCTATATGTTTAATACACCAATTGTACTCTAGATAGATTTAGTGCTTCAAAGGCAAAATATAAGTCAAAACTCATAACAACGAGCTCTTAAAGTAACAAAAAGCAATCAAACTTAAAATAATGTATCCAGAAAAATAATGATGACTACAAATACCTTGTAAAAGCAACTAGTCCCAAACGGACAAATTCCATTTCCAGAATCAAAGTATTTGCAATCAATAGACCTGCAAGAGAAAACATGTTAATTACAAGGAAAGAATGCCCTGACCAAATTTAGATCCATTAACTCTTTGTTTAAGAACCTATAAAATAATCCAAAAAAATGATATAACATTTATAGATCATAAATTGAATCACAAACTAATATGTCAATTTTAAAACATTCTTACTAATTTTTTTTAAAATATAAATTATTTGGGTTGCTCATGTGCTGTGGTATGGTAGACATGTTAAACAGGCAAGGCAACTACCAACACGACTATGCAATTTGGTTAGACTAAAATCCTACCACATTCTAATAAAACAAAACTAATAAAACCACTCTGTTGCATAATAAGAATTCTTAAAGCAGACATTTTAATGAACTATTTAGAACTACTTGTCATAAAAAAAATTGAACAATTTTAGAACATATAGGTTCGGAACTACAGACATCATATCCTGGTCAATAAAAACATAGATGCAAACTAGATACCTGAGTTTTGCTTTGTAGCTCTCGACAATTTCCTGTTTTTCTTCTTTCGTCGTATACCAAATAACACTAGGTATGACAAAGTAAGAAAGCTTGCGACATATGGGGCAGGCCCTCAATGTAGTATTGACATCCATTCCAATTGCTGGGGAACTACTTCGCCAATTCCTGATACAAGATATGCAAAAGGGATGGTCGCATTCTGATAGCAATCCAAACTTCCATTCAGCTGGTGTAGGCTTTGAAAGAATGCGCTCGAGGCACACACAGCACTCTACTTCTTGACCACGCTTCAATGCTTCAAGGCGTTTTTGATTTTTTTTGCATGTTCTTAAATGCTCCTCTTTTTCATCAGGTCTAAAAGGACGCGACCACTGTTTTCCACATGTTGGACATAGCTCCCTGTGAATATGAGGGCATTTACCTCCACGTGAGCAATTATCAGCAGCAGCAAGTGAACAGAGAGGTTTTTTAGAAAGAGTCACACAAGTAGACTCCCCAACGTCATTGCATAAATCATCGTGCCAAGACTCTTGGGTACATGCTGAATTGATGAATGTATATAAAGGCCTATTTGAAGCAGCAGTGGGTACTGAGGTTACCAGAGTTGATCCAGTACTCGAAGGTTGAGATAGGGAAAGAGAATCTGAAACTAACAGACAATGAGAGTTTTTTGATGAAGATGCAGTTGAAGAATGAGACTGAAAAGCCTTAACATGCTCATTTCTGCATCGACTACCATAAAGGCAGGCTCCTTTCTGAAAATAGGTGCACACCTACGTGTGAAAATAAACTAACAATAAGCACTGAGGTATAATATTACCATTAAAAATGAATACAGTGAATAAGGAATTAGTAAAAATCAAAATAAAGACCTTTACATTATTTGATGGATCCCTCTCATCATGCGAAAACAGACAATGCTCCCCTTTTAGACATGCACCATGCGCAAAGAACTTGCAGCGAACTCTGAATAATTTTTTAAAAAATAAAGATTATAAGAACGCATAAGTTTTCTCCTATGCAGAGATTAATCAAGCTCTGGGAACTGTAAGCCTAGAGCAAACAACCCTGCATTGCAAATCTAAAATTCAGGCCAGTGAAATCTAGAACCGTACAGTTCGAGATGGCTGCCAATATACATAACAAAAAACATAAAAATGCAGTATGTAATGCCTTGAAAAGTAATGACGAAGAACCAGGATAACTATTAAAAACATCAGCCACGAGGAGTATTTAAATGAAAATCTCATATGAACGTGTCCGAGGTATCCACATCAATATTTATAAGGCAAGGTGTGTAGTTGGCTCGTTTAAGCATGGAAATGTACCCAGAAAGCGCAGTGACAGATCTCTCTGTTGTGAATTTTATCAGCAAATCCAGTCAGCAATATGGGTATCCACACATTGCATCTTTCGGAAAGGATTGTGATCATCCCATTCAGAATTCAATGGTTAAACACAAAGGAATATTGGAACAAACCCAGGGGGGGGGGGGGGGGGGGGGGGGGGGGAGGGGGGGCACTGTATCGGAGAGAAAGTTAGCAGGAGGTCAAATCCCGACCAATCCTCCAAATAATCATGATATCATAACTAAAGGAAAGGATATAAATTAACCGTAACTGAAAACACAATAATCAAACCAAAACCCTAAAAATTTCGCAACAAACGGAAAAGCTACGGGAAAAAAATAATCCTCAAGTTTTATACGCTTCTGGAGACAAGAAAACAACACGTTGAAGCCTACGTTCTCTAAACTACAAAAGAGCTATCTAAGCAACAATCAACAGCAACAAAAATAATCTATTCAACAATTGACATCACTCGATCAATAAGACGCGTGAAGAGAGATCTGAATCACCTCTTGGACATGGCGAATGCCTCTGGAAGATTGAATCGAAACCCTATATTTCAATCGGAGGAGAGAGACCTTGAGGAGTGATTCTGTCCGAGTAGGGATTTTATGAAATGAAGCCTCCCCGCGCTTACCTCCAGGGTTCGAGTGAGATCTACTTTCAAGATCACCACTACATTTTCTATTTATTACTGTACTGCCACTAAGGAATAGAAATTGCGATCTTCGGAGGATGGCAATGATGCAATTTCGAATAAAAGTGTGGGTTTTACGTCGGATGGGGGTTCCGGTATCATTACTTCCTAATTTGAATTTGATTCGAGACCCGTTAGGACAGCTTTATGAAGTAAAGTAACTTTTGCTTTTCCTATTTTTGGGAAATTTACACTACTCTAACAAAATCTCAAATCCCCCCCCCCCCCCCCCTCCCTCTCTTGGAGTTTCGATTTTAAAATCTGAAATTCAATTTTAATATCGGAAAGAAAAAAAAAGAGTCCCAATCTTAACATTTTGTCACTTGAACTTTAAAGATAAGCTGAATGGGCTTATTAACAATTCTCATTGATTCATCCAACTTATAATTGTTGTGTGGGAGAAAAAAAAAAAACGAGAAGATCAAAATGGAAGAGTGGGCAAAAGTTAGTAAAACTTAATAAAAAATCATCAATGATTGGCAATAAAGGGTACATTAGACCCAATTTTTAATTTTAAGGGGCAAAATACAACCATTCTAACTTTAGCAAGGGATATTGGGGTCTTGTTGAAACTTCAAAGAAGATTGATGTAATGTTTCCTCATTCTTTAACTAAGAAACCCGCTTGATGAAAATATGAATTCCGGTACAGAAATAGTTTTATATAGTTTATTCAAGTGTAATAATGTAGGATTAATCGTGATTTTTCATATAATATATGCGCTCATTAGTAATTACTTTTCCTATCTATTATATATTATCTGAGAATTGAGATCAATTGCCATAAATTTCATATCATTATACTTGGAGCATGTCACACTAAAGTGGGCATAGCATTAAATAACACACTATTTCTTTCGGTTCGAGGGGACTAGCCCTCCCTTTTTCATGACTGCCCAACCCTCTTGAGTCCCAAAGCCTCTAAAGCTGTTAAAAGGAGGATTCAAAAGACAATGTTTTCAAAAATCTGAAACAATATACGCACAGATCCACCCCCTCATTTATATAAACTACGAACTTGTACACAGACATAAACAACATCGTTTTTCGAGTCCTGTACTGCAGGAAAATTCATAATATAGTCGACATTCCCTACGTAAACGTACCCCAAATATTGCTAATAGAGAGTAAAGCCATCGTCATATGAGACATGCCATCCTCGTCGACAAGGTGGGGCATTCTCATCATACTCGGCACAGCAGCTCCATCTCTTCTTCCAATTGGCACTTCCAGTGTTCGGTCTGTTGTTCATTTCATTCCATTTGTAAACAATAATCCCAGAACGGTCGCTCCACTCTCCATCAATCCCTTGGTGAGGTGGGGCAAATGCAAATAGTCCCTTCTCTCCTACGAACACAGCAAGACTATAGTTCCATAAGGATACACAGGTTAGGATGGACTCCCCTTTGTTCAGCCAACAATGAATAAGCATTCCATGTGCAGTCAACACTATCCAGCGGAGGAAAATAAAACACACCTTCGATCCTTATTAACATCTTACATAACGGTGTTCATTGGTGGAGGGGCACGCTCCAAAAAACTCAGCCTCAGAACTAATCTATAACGAGTTGAATTTTCTCGTTTACGTTTAATGCCTAAGAAACACACAATTTTTATCTCGTTGATGCAGATGCTGATCTCTAATGAATAGATAACCTACCCATTTTTAAAACTAGGAGCAAAAAAGAAAAATGTTCAATAAACTAGCAGGAAGATTTGCAGTGAATGATTTCAAAATTCTTATGTGCAGAAAGAAACAATTAAAACAATTGTGATGCTCGAGAAGACATGATCACATTCCCATCACAAAGTTGACAAAATTAAAAGAAGAAATATGCCAAACGTAATAGATTTTGATTTAATGGGATTGATTTTAGTTACGTTTTAAAGCTTATAAGGGTGAGGAAAACTTCAGCTGGAGCGACTGCTCCAGCTTGTGACAATGTGGCTATGCCAGTGACAGTATTCTATTAGCTAAAATTAGAACAACTTAAGGAGGAACAAAATATGAACTACTGAATCACAGAAAGGTCATTTCTGCAAATTCAGACGCCTATCTTCAAGGACGCTTGTAAAATCAAAAGAACTTCTAAATCAAAGTCAACAGCAATTTTCGGAAAATTGAAGGCCAATCTTCGAGGCAAAATGCAACTTCACTGTCATAGCACCTTGCAGCCCTGAAAGTATGTTTTTGATTTCTGACAAACTGTAATCCTCCGATAATTTTACCGAAATTTAACTCCTACACTATAGCAACTTCTCAAGACTAGGCTCGTCCACAAATCACAAGCTTTACCCATGACTCATTATACATTCCAAACTAAATTTTCCATCAAAAACAACTGTAACCTTTTGTGTGTTCGAAGCCCTTTATAATTTTTTATTTTTTGCCTTCATTTCTCAGCTTCATTCCCTTTTATCACATTACACTGAAAATATACCTATTTCACTAGGGCCTTTACAGGGAAGACAAGTGCCACTTGCTGTACAAATTCAGCTACATTTTAAACTTATAATTCATTTGGCTTCAAATGAAAATAGCTCTTACTTCACAACGCATTTCAATAAGCTATGTCAATAAACTCCCCACATGGACCATAAAGCATGTGCTTATTTCATCGTCGTAAAAGGAAAGCTTATAAAAGACAACATATAGAGATTATTAGTAAAAGGACTTGTCCATCATGCAGTAGCATCCCCAAAACAAAATCATTTTATTAAAAAACTGACTCGTGTTTTCTTTGTTTTTTCTCCTTCAAATTATTAAACAAAATGACTTTTTTTTTCCTTTTGGGTGTCGGTGTACACAACCAACGCATACTACCAAAAGTGAGAATATAAAGGGGAATTTCTTCAAACAGGTGGGGGGCATGAAAGGCGAGAACCCATACCAGTGGCGTGGCCGTGAAACAAGCACGCGTTTGGGGAATTGTTCTCGACCTGGTAGACGGTGTTGCATCTCAGGCATCGCTTCTCCATCACAATTGTAAAGGGTGTGTTCGGGTTTCTCGATTTACCATTCGAGAACAACTTACTCGGTTTTAGACAAATTGGTGAACTGCACAAAAGGTTTGGATGAGAAATAATGTGAACCAGAGCCATGATCACAGAGATGATTTGGTGGGGTTGGAATTGGGCAGAGGGATTCTGAAGGATTCTTTCCTTCCCGCTCAGTGAAGCTATACGTCGTGTTTGTCATGCAATACGCATACATTTTAGGATATAAACCTATCAGATTCATTGTTTAATGAAAGGATAGGATCTCAACCTTGACCCATAAACTCACTCATGAGACAACCGATTACAAAATATAATATTGTCATTTTTATCTGTCCAATCATGATCTGACTCAAATCCCCCTAAAATAGCTTTGATTTGATATTTAACCCGTTTGTAACTTATTGAACCTACCAATTACCACCTCTACTTATTATTGTTCGAATTTACTTATCCGGCTGCTTATTATTGTTGGGATTTACTTGTTCGGTGATGATATTTTTTAAGGGTTAACTATGTTTTTAGTTGTTCAACTATTATTCATTTCTCGATTTGCTTCCTAGAGTTTCAATTTGAACTTTTACACACTCAAATTATCAAATTGATAATAATTAATCCCCTGTCCTCTAAATTTGTGAGTAAGTTAATGGTGGAATTCTGAGTTGACGATTAGTTGCCTCGTTGTCACTTGTTTTGTAAATTTCATTAGAACATGTTATTGAATAAGGATTAATAATTTTAATGTCAATTTACTCATAAATTTTACTTAGGCGGTGTTGATGATTAGCCATTTGATAATTCGAGGGAGGGTGTTAATGTTAAATTGGAAACTCTTAGAAGCAAATCGATGTCCGCCTAGTAATTCTCGGGGTAAGAATGCAATTAACCCTATTTTGTATTTCTGATAATATCTCCCACTGTCACGTTAGCCGGAGGCGCGCCTGCTTTGAAATTATCACAAATTTAATACATGGGTGAATAAGCTTTGTAATTTATAATAAATGAGAAAACAAAATTATGCCGTTGTCATTCTAGGACATTTTCTGGCGTGACGCATTCAAATAAGGTGGTTTTGTTTTTTTTAAAAATCTCATATTCAACAAAATGCCGATATTTTGAAGCGCTGCACTAAAAAAATGTCACAGTATATTCACCAAGAAATATATTCACAGTATATTAAATTCACTAATTTTTTATAGGTGATTTCATAAATATCGTTGCTACTTGTACATCTCAAATATACCTTTCGCACGGTAATGTTAGCGTGACTAATTTTTAGTTCTTATATAAGATATTTTGGTCAAATAATAATAGTAATGAAAAAAAAAAATCTAAAACATCCTCTATAGTTTGAGTAATTATTAAAGAGATTCCTATAATTTATGAAAATAGCCCACTAGCTCCTCGCCATCCAATTCCGTCCAATTTGATAATGGAAAATTATTAATTTATTGTACATAAATATATATATATATATATATATATATATATATATATATATATTATAATTAAAATACAAGGACTCATTCCTCAAACCTCTCTCATTAGATCTAGTGGTGATCACACCTTTCGTTTTTGACCTTGAAATTTGCAATTTAATTAGAAAATAAATTTTTTAATTACAATAATTTAAAATTTCACTTTTTTCTCTTAATTTTCACATTTTATTTTATTACGTTTAATGATAATTCATTATTAATTTAGTCGAAAGTTCATGAGGTGTGAAGGGCCTCCTCAATAATCGTCCAAACTATAAAAGGTATTTTAGATATTTACCATAATAAGAGCACTTAAATTTAGTCATAGCACCACTTTGAATACTAATTATGAGTTTGGGATGCGATGCATAAATAGAATTAGCCTCAACTTAAAAGCAACAGAAATAATTTGATTGAGTGATATTACATATACATTTTTTATATATATCCTTCATATCAAATGTGATCAGGTGGCAAAGTTTATATAGTATTATATTATTATTTGACTAAAATGCCCTTCAAACAGAAAGGCGAAGGATCCATGAAAAGTGTATGAATAAAAATTTTCAATTTGATTTGATAATTCAACTCAAAGGACTTTGATCATCTTAATTTCATATACACTTCTACTATTAAATTTTCTTGAGTTTTTAAATGATTTTAATCACGTGGATCAAAAAAATATATCCATACACATAATTATGTCAATTTTGTAATGAAATTTAATAATTTTTAAGTGTTGAAATTTAACACAACTAAAGATTTTTAAAAATAATATTATAAAATATTCAGAATGAACTGTCCGAGGAGTTATTGCAACGATGCGGTTGGGCCGTGTATTCACACTACGTGGCACTGTTACATTGGGTGAAAACTAAAGGCTCAGCTCACAGCCCACTTTCAAAACGGACCATTTGGCTTCATTCTTAAGCTGCGACTCTCATTTCTCCTCTTTCCTCGCCTCTCTCTCTCTTCACTGTTTTCGGCGCATCGTCTCTCCATTTCCGCGCTCCAGAGAGAGAGAGGGAGAGAAGAGAGAGAGGAGTACGGAAGGTGTACGCAGATCAATCTAGAGGTAAATCTCCATCTGATTTGTGCACCTCAAGTTCAGATCTGAACTTGGTCAAACAAGTCTAGAATCGTTTCCTTATAATTTTTACTGTGTTGTTGATTTCTGACATCTGCTAGATCTGCGCATCTTAGTTTTAGAAAGATGGTGTGTGTGTGTGTGTGTTTGTAATTCTGATCAGATGTAGTGGTTTTTGTTGTGTTTAAAATGTTCTACCTGCTTGTTGCGATTTAGATCTAGCATTTGATAACCTTTCAAGTGTTTCATCTAACTTACAGATCTTATCGAATCTCTACACCGAATGCTTGAATCAGATATATTTCCATGCTTGAACCACTAACGTGTACCGATCTGATGGGCCTTTTTATGATATCTTTTGTTCATTTTCTTTGTTTATAATTGCTTAGGTAATTATTTTGGCTAATACACCTCAAGGAGAGCTAGTGATTGCTCATAGTTAACTAACCAGAATCCAAAGTTGTCTAAGATGTGATCATGAGCCATAATATGATGCAACCGATGCACCTGGGCCCTTGTGCTTTTTTTTTTTTTGATTTCATTTTTTGCTTAATTTTGTTTTGCACAAAAATATGTTGTGTCGGTAATGTTAGATATGTTTTCCAATTTAGGTAAGAGTTGATGTTTATGGTTTAATTAGTTAGATTTGTATTTTCTTCTTATTTTCATGTTACCTGCGTCTCCTTTTCTCTCCACAAGAATTAAACAGTAATGCTATGTTTGTGAGTTTAAAATTTGAGAGAAAAGGACGGCGTTGGAAGGAAAATTGTTTTTAACCATTTTACTAGGGAAGAAAAAAAATGATTTGCAAAGAAAGTTGCCGTCACTTTCTCTCCAATTCCTTCCCATATTGGAAAGATTTGGAGAGAAAATAAAGCAACTTTAAGTGGAAAAATAAAATCCTATATGCCAATAATATCCTGAAAATATAAAAGTAACAAAAAAGAAAAAAAGGAAAAAAGGTAAAGAAATTACACGCATGTCAAAGAGTAGTCTTGGGGGTGAAATAGTATTCCTACCCTTAAAAGATTTACTTTCCTTTATTTTATTTGTAGGTTGGAAAGAAAATAAAGGATATTTTGGCTCCGTAACTGCAAACAAAAGAGAAGAAAGTTGCTTAATTTTTTTCTCCCTTTTTTCTCTCCTAGGATTTAAAACCATCATTTTTTTTCTCTCCAAACTCACTGACAGTGTTGAATATAGAACAATGCATCTGTCTTTACTGCCATGTTTGCATTATCTACTGCTTCTTGTGATTGCACAAGTGCTTGTGCATGTGTTCAGATAAAGTGCTAAAGAACCCTAATATTTTTTTCCCGTTTTTCCTTTTTTTTTTTTTTTGTAACTGGTTGTGTTTCTTTCTGTAACATGCTTTGAAATTTCCTGAATCTGAATATAAGTTCTGGTAACTTCTACTGCTTCATAGGCTGCAGTCCCTGAAACTCGCAAGATTGCACGTTAGGTTTCCGGGTGTTGTTTTTATTTTAGAAAGTTGCATATTCATCATTCTATGATTTGAACTATGACTAAGAATCTCAGATACCTTAGTTATGGTCTTGTTGTTTTCAATGCTGTTAAGTAGTTATGGGCTATCGAGTTCCAAGTTCTGTCTTACTCCAAAGAAGATTGAACAATTCTAATGGATCTTGAGCTAATGAGTCAACTGTTCTTGGAAGGGATGCATGAAGGCCTTGACCATGAATTAACTCACTTAGTTTTCTTGAAGTTATATTTCCTTTGATTAGTATTTCATTTCAGTACTCTTGACTATGCGAGGGTGTAGAAATTGGATTCCATTTATGTAAAGTTATCATCTTCAATTTGCATGTTGAACTGAAATGTACTAGATTTATTGATCTGTAATTATATACTTCAGACTCAGTTTTATGAAGCCTCATGACTCACTTTTGATCTTATTTTATCATTTGACATGCAGATTTCCAGTTCCAAGTTTCCCTTTTCTATTTCCAGTTTGTTAAAATAAATAATAATGCACTTTTGGGGTGTTTGGTTCACAGAGTTTTGTCAACTTTCCTGCAATATTCCAGGAGTGTGATAAATGCATGCTTATTTTATTTTCTGGAGTATTGAATTCCTTGAACCAAAGACCACCTTTAGTTCATGCTTCTATTTGGGGTCGTACAAATGAAACTTCTCTTTTATGTGGCTACCATTGGCACATTTGCTTTTGAGATGAATCACAATAGCCCCTGGGCTTAGCTGGGACACAAACAAACCCCATGGTTATTTTTTGAGAGTTGCCTCCTGTCCATTAGGTAAAGTTAGGCTATTACATGTGACTTAATACTCCGTCCTCAGTATATCAGGTCTTAGGGCTGCCTTTCTGTTCCTTCTTTGGCCCAGGCCTCCTTATCGGTCTCGAAAGAGTGCAAATGCTTTCTTTTGGATGATCTAGTTGCGTGAGTATTATCAAGATGCTTGGGTTACGATTGCACAAATTTATTGTTCCATACCTAGAAAGGACTGGGATGTGTTGTAAAATTTTTGCAGTAAGTACTTCATCAGGTCTCTTTCTGTACTTGCTCTGGGTTTCTAATTTTGCTTTGCCAGTGCATCTCTGTCTGCATTGTACAGAAATTCATAAGTGGGTTTTATTGTGTACTGGTAAAAATTCAACCTTAGACTTTCTTGACTTTATCAGTTGCTCCCTTGCAGATGAGTATGGTCGATCGGCCTCAGCACCCAACTGTCGTACAAAAGGCAGCTGGCCAGCTCCTTCATCGTGCTAGCCCTTACCGAGGTGTTGAGGGTTTTGATGGTGGTCTTCAGAGGCCTACTCTGTACAAGAGCCGTGCCACATATGGGAATTACTCCAATGCTGCATTCCAGTATTCCACTGCACTGGCATGTCAAGCTTCACATGATCTGCCTGTTGTTCCTTCCACTGCATCCCCAGTTTTTGTTTACGCTCCTGCAGAGAAGAAAGGCTTCACAAATTTCGCCATCGACTTCCTTATGGGTGGGGTCTCTGCTGCTGTATCCAAAACAGCTGCTGCTCCCATTGAACGAGTGAAGCTCCTGATCCAGAACCAAGATGAGATGATAAAGTCTGGTAGACTTTCCGAACCCTACAAGGGCATCGGCGACTGCTTTACCCGAACAATGAAGGATGAAGGTGTACTTTCATTATGGAGAGGAAACACCGCTAATGTCATCCGTTACTTCCCTACTCAGGTTACTTATTTATCTCCCTGTACAGCACTCTTGCCCACACCCCCCCCCCCCCCCCCAAAAAAAAAAAAAAAACCACATACCCACGCGCACACACACACACACACACACACAAAAGGGAAAAATAAAGAAGAAAAAAAGGAAAAAAAAACAATTATATCCCACCTTTATGAAATATTCACCCCTATTTTGCTGATTTTGCTGCTTTCTCAAATTTGCACCAGGCTTTGAACTTTGCATTCAAGGATTATTTCAAGAGGCTATTCAATTTCAAGAAAGACAAGGATGGCTACTGGAAGTGGTTCGCTGGCAACTTGGCTTCAGGAGGTGCTGCTGGTGCTTCTTCTCTCCTCTTTGTTTATTCTCTGGACTATGCCCGTACCCGTTTGGCAAATGACTCAAAGGCCGCAAAGAAAGGAGGAGAGAGGCAGTTTAATGGTTTGGTTGATGTTTATCGCAAAACCCTAAAATCTGATGGTATTGCTGGGCTCTACCGTGGATTCAACATTTCATGTGTCGGTATCATTGTGTATCGTGGTCTCTACTTTGGAATGTATGATTCGCTGAAGCCAGTTGTGTTGATTGGAAAGTTGCAGGTTAGTTAAATCAGTTCTCTACATATTTATTTCACAACCTAGCCAACTCAGGCTAGTTTGCATATGCAAAAGGTATTATGACATGCAAAAACTTGGTACATCAGCTGTTATAATAATTTTTGTGGGAATGGAATTGTACTAACTAATCTTTTTCCTTTTTTTTTCCCCCATTTTAACGAATACTTTCAGGATAGTTTCTTCGCTAGTTTTGCCCTAGGTTGGCTCATCACCAATGGTGCGGGCCTGGCATCATACCCCATTGACACTGTCCGTAGAAGGATGATGATGACCTCTGGTGAAGCGGTCAAGTACAAGAGCTCCTTTGATGCATTCTCTCAGATCCTGAAGAATGAGGGCGCCAAATCTCTCTTCAAGGGAGCCGGGGCTAACATTCTCCGTGCCGTTGCTGGTGCTGGTGTGCTTGCGGGTTATGACAAGTTGCAGTTAATCGTGTTCGGGAAGAAGTATGGATCTGGCGGGGCTTAAGCCATGTGGTGTGCTTTCCTTTCTCCTGAGTGGTCGGCTTTAGACGGTGATGAAAAAATTTTTAATGTTGAATTTAGAACTTGTTTTGGCACTGAATAATTCTAGTTTTGCTTGCTGGATTTGTTTCCAGAAGCTGATTTAATTTCGGATGGAATTTTCTTGAATCCCAAAAACCAGATTGTTGGTTCAGAGTTAATTGAACTTTATTGCTATTTTCTTAATCTTTTTTGAAGCCAGTTATCTTAACTTGGGGTGGTAATTAGTCTATGAACCTAAGTATATAAATCAATGATGTATGATCTTGGGATTAGGCATAATCTGTTCTCCTTTCAAAGAAGGGAACACCAGAGATTTACGGCCGGGCGGTTGGTACAAATTCATGGCAGGAATAAGGGATTTATGATACATGAGGATGCTACTAGGGGATTTATGATATGTAACAGGGTGTTACTTGTATGACTATGTTATATATCTCTACTAAATTTTAACAGATTCTGAAAAATCATATGCGACGTGTGAATGGAGGGGAAAGTGACAATACGTTAAATAATCGATAAGCTCGTGAGTTGTGAATTGAGGTTTATAGGATTTGATGAGGATTTAATTTTGCTTTCTTAAGGATGTACAGAATTTATTCTCCTAATTCATTTCTTTGGATGAAAAGAGGGACTCGTGTTGCATTGCATGACCCTTCAGAATTGGATGAACGTTATGAACCCTCTACTCAGACAACGTAAAGGAGTGCAACGAAGAAAAGAGATTAGGCCAATAAGTAAACCTACTCTCATTTGCCCATCCTTTATCAACCCCGAATGTGTGAATTGGGCCTCTATTTGCGATAGTAAGAATTTCTCCTCGGTTTTATGGGTTCAATTCATGGAGCTACTCATTGACCTTCTACTTGTTTTCTCGGTTTTATGATTGCACTGCGCTAGCGGTTAGGTTACCTATTTTCAGTTATGGACACACAAGGCTAGAACATGTGTGTTGGGCGCGCTCAATTGATGGAGCAACTCATTTTAGATTCCTACCTCACCATTATTTTTTAAAAAAAGAATAAGATTCATTATAATTTCACTTTAATATATGAAGCAAAGTTGGTTCAACAAGAAGCCCCCTTCCTGTGGAAAGAATTATTTTTTTTTCCCAAAAGCACAAATGACTTGTGTGGGATGCCTTATTCATTCCCTTTTTTTTTTGTCCTCCTATTTTTTGACCTGCTTTCATGACTTCCACATGCTATATTCTCTCTCACTTGCTCTTTCTGATGGGGAATGTAATTGGGGTGTTGAATCACAGGGAGTATAGTTCTAAGAAAGAGAGACAATTCTTTGCTTGCAGGCAAGGACTTAATAGCTTTAGGGCTTTTGTTCCTTCAAGGCCAATTTGTTCAAGACCTTTCTAATGAATGCAACAAGGTTGTTTCAACCCAATTCTGGGTTTTCTTCTAAATGTTTCTCTATTTGATGCCCTTAAGACACTCAACAAGAATATCGGCAATAGAAATGCCTTCCACTAATGTTTGTTGTGCCAGTTTAGAGAACCAGATGGAATGATAAAAAATATATGAGATTTATATTCCACCGTTGTATAAAAAATCCTACTCCAGTGTTCGGTGCAATACTAGATTAAGACCGAATTACTCATTAACAATCCTATCTTATGCTTGGAGGGATAGAAGGCTACATGGGATAAAAGTTTGTCATTGTTTGCTTATTCAAAAATGCCCTTTTGTTCTTCGAAGAAGAACTTGAAATTATAATTATAATTTTATATTTTAAAATTATTTAGTGGGAGACATTTTAAGGACCAAGCATGGGCAGTAAGGAATATTTACTTCTAATCATGTGTGGTGAGATTTAGAGAGGGGATTAATTAGCCCTGCAGAATAATTCTTATCCCATGCTGTCTACATCTCTAAATATAATGAATTTTATCCTATCTTGTGTTTTAATCCGGTGCAACAAACGTGACTACTTAGAAAAAACTTTAGCAACGAAAGGATATACTCATGAAACGTACAGCTAACTTTGTGCCGTAAAATCCCATTACCCTATCGTGAGTTATAATTATCATAACTTCTAAACAAACTCGTTGTGTTGGGAGCTTTTCAATTATTTCTGTTTTCTTCCTTTTCGTTTCTTTGTTTTCATCTGCATTTTTTTTTATGTTAATCATTAATAATTAGGGCACTCTTCCCACACCCTTTTTTCTTTTTTTAATAAATTCTCATAATTATCGAATGTAAATCATATACATTACTTATGAAGTATATGGATTTCTTTTGTCATTAAAACCCATCAAATAATGCCTATGGAAAATTGATAATTATATCTCTTACATTTGAAAATCAATCCATCTACTCATAGTCATCACAGTTATCGTAATAACTTCAAAATATAAGTCAACTGATTTTACCGCTCGATAATTTTTTATTTTATATATACGATTTAAATTTACGAGGCTCATGTCTTGCGGCATTTTACAATATTGGAGAGGAGACATATGCTCCTCATCTCAATGCAACAGTAGACTTTTATGGTTGAGCACTAATTTATTTATTTATTTTTCCTAAACTTTTTCTCTACTTCTTCACGTTATTCAGTCCTCAGCTTCAATATTATTTGTGGGTGTATAGATTGGTCCCCCAACAATGAAGGAAGGAAGTCATCCTAAAACTTATGATAAAATAAAATAACTAAAAAAAGAAAAATTTTAAGTTCATCTTAGTTGTCCATAACATAGGATTTGGCTCCTTATGTGTCCTGCACCTAACCATTGAAAATGAGACTCAAAACTATACACCTTGAACCTTTCTTGCTAAAAGGAATAAAATTTATCAAATATTATTCACTACTTGTCAAAGAATTATTAATTTAGACAATTTGAAACATCGGCTATCAATAGTGATACTTTATACAGTTTCATTCTCTAAGTTAAATGTCAGGGAGTTGTTAATTTTACATAAGATTGGTAATAGTCCACATAACTTTCTAACGGCTCGTTTTTGATAAAATTTAGCATTAGAAATTGAACTCTGGATATCAAGTTGAATTGTTTAGATAAAAGTGGGGGACGTTCATCTAAAGTTTTAAACTCGTTTAATTAAAATTTTATAGAACATCTAAGTAAAAGGACCTTATTACCCTAAAAATTTTAAGCTGTGGAAGGAGGATTTAATTTTGGATTTAGTCAAGAGCAATTCGGTTAAAGGCATTTAGAGGAACATCAGACCGAATTGGGCAAACTTTTGCCTCTAGTTTGGCGGAAGCCATTTAGAGTGCCACTAAAACGCTTTGAATTTCCTTACCTTTGACCGAACTTGCAATTGAATTCATTCAGAGCTTGACTAGGGCAAACAAATGGGCCCTAACTTTCTAAAAGTCAGGTGTTTAGTATTACAAATAATTTTGTTGATATGAGACGCGCTAACCTTAAAATGGTTAAATCATTTTTCATCAATTTTATTTGATATGAATACATTATTTATATATTGTAATTTGAATCATGATGTGTAAAATTATTTTGAGAGTGTATTTATATCTAAGTTGGTATGTTTACATATAAATAAAAATAAATAAATAAATAAATAAATAAATAAATATATATATATATATATATATATATATATATATATATATATATATAAAGATGATATTCCTCATTAAAATCTAAAATGAAATAAAGAGCGTCGACAAAAACAAATATTCTTCGAAGAACTCAACGAGTGGGAAGGGATCCAAGGATCTCTACGGGCCCCACACTAGCGATAAAGACCAACAAATCTGGTAAACCCCCATCCCCTCTTTGTATTATTATATATTATTATTATTATTATTAATTATGTACTTTGTCCGGTACGTTTGTGTTGCGTACGAACAAAGCATCATACGTGGCAAAGGATCACGCATGTGGGGAAACTTGAGGTGGGAATAAATGTGACAATAATTGTATAAAAAACAAAATATTTACAAAATTAATAAGGTGGCGAAATTTTATAATATTTTTAAAATTTTTTAAAATGATTTTTATTGTGCCACTGCCACCTCAAGGAACCGAGGATCACACACTGGGGAATATTGAAAGACTAAGGAAATTACAAAATTAATAGGGTGTGAAGCGGGTAGAGCAAATTAAGAATATTTCAAATAAATTAGCAAATAATTACACAAAGACAAATATTCGTCTTTCTATTTGAAGTACCTATATTTTACTCTGCACATTTTACTTTGGTTTAAAGGATTATATTAAAAATTACAGTTTGACGAACGAAGCTAGGAAGCTTTCGAATAAATTGCACCCTTTCTTTGAAAATACGAGAATAAAGTATATGATGACCTAATCAAAGTTTCAAGATACTCCAGATTTTCTTTGAGGAAGTTATGAGCACAAAATTAAATTCTACGATATGAATTACGAAAGAGAGAAATAAAAAAAATTTAAAATTTAAAGAGACCAAATTGATAAAATTGAACACTTTCAAATATAACATTATAAAAAATCAAGGTGATTAACCGTATAATACGCAAGAATACATTTAAAAGTCCACAAAATTCATGTAATTCATCTTTTGTGTCATATAAAAACATACCACGAATATCTGTGATTGTATTTTAAATATCTGACACACAGAAAGAGAAATAAAAAGGGTCATATTCATATCTACTAAATTCTTGACCCATCGGTGCACACGGATAATAATAATAATAATAAAAGTAAAATATTATATAATAACTAGAAAATTCATATATTGACAAATAAAATTGATGAGGCTTGATTGGGGCTTAACAGAAACTTGGACGAGTATATATTCCAAATTTACAATCTAATAATCATTTATCGCGATCCTCCACAAGTAACGGTGTTTAGCTGATTATGGAAGGTGATATTATATGTGTATTTTTTTTAGATTTTTAATATTAAAAATAATTATATGTTAAAAATTATATTATCTTTTATTATCATTTGAATCAAAATACTATTTAAAAAGAGTCACATAAATTTTACGAAAAATATACATATAATATTTTTACATTTAAAGTAATTATGCATTAAAATTTCTGTTGTCTTTTCTATTATTCCATCAAATATTTTTAAATTTTGAGATGTCACCGATGAGAACGACGTATAAGTAATAAAGTGCATGAGAGAATCTAAAGCGACAGCAGGTAGTACAGTAAATTCTAGATTTTGGGGAATCGCAAGTCTCAGCGGTTGTGCCGGTTTGTTATTAGTTAAGCTGATCATTTTGACCTCCGAGCCTCCGGTTTGGCCACCGAACCAAACCCATTTTCGTTTCCGCTCGACTCAGTGGGGACCACACAGGCAACCACAGATAATACAGATGTCAGTTTATGATTAGCCCTTCTCGAAATGCGGCTGCTACAGCTGTTCACGGCTGTAAAAATGAGCTTATTTATTTACTTTATTTTAATAGGATTAAAATATTTTCATTTATTTACTTTGAGGGAAAAAGAAATATATACCCTAAAGTATAAATTCAAAATAATATTATTTTATGAAAAATATTTACTGTGAACTGAGTCTGAATCTACACGTAAATTATGTAAGCTCGAGTATGAGGAATATATTGATTATGAGAAATATGTCTTCAATACTCCTTCAAAATAAGGTTAAAGTTACCCGTGAACTGTTTAAAAATTGTTTAATTAATTATTAGTGCGTATATATATATATATATATATATAAAATTTCTTTTTAGGGTGGGCGTGGGAATAGTTGCTGTGCCACAATACCCAAAATTTCAACAGTTACTTGATGAAAGTCATACTTTAGTCACGTGACATTTCAAACGCGAAGACCTGCGTGCGCTCTCATCCGAGGGGATAACACAGAGCGTGTCTAAAATGACGCCGTTTCTTCGGGGACCATCTGGGGTTCGATATATCGCGATAAATTGGCTTCCATTTTATCGCCTGATCTCACTCTCTCTGCTGCTCCTCTTCCTCTAACATAAGAGAGAGAGAAAGTGAGCGAGAAAAAGAGACGCATTTCCTCTCTCTCTCTCTCGTCGTTGTTGTTGTTCTTCTTCTTCGTAATTCTCTGTTTTGCAGAGTTTCCTATTTCAATCTGTTTATTGTTTTTTAGGAAATTTTGTGAATGCTCGCTCTGATCTGAACACTTTCCTTGTTCGGATTTTCATATTTTCTTTGTTCTTCCCTTTTCTTTTCGTTCGGGGAGATTCGGTTTGAAATGTGATGAATAATAAGGTATTGATGTGCATTCATTTCTGGGAGATTGTGGCAGCATTTCTTTCTTTCTTTCTTTCTTTTTTTTTATTTTTTTGGTTTCTGTTTGGCTGCTGAGAAAATTGAGGGAAGGAAAATAAGAAGGAATTTTTGTTTTCGTATTTCGATGTTTCGCCTGAGGTTTGGAGCTATTGACGATTCGAAGCTATGATTTTCCTTTCTTTCTTTTTTCCCCTTTCTTCCAACATTTTCTGAGCAGCCAGATGAAGTTTTAAGTATTTAGGATATATTATATTATTTCCTGGGAGTAATTTCTCTGGAAATTGAAGAATATTGTGAATGCCTCTTTGATCTCGTGCGGAGTTCTTCCACCTTTGTGTATATCTGAGATTTATGCCAATTTGTAATTCATAAATTCATCTTTCATGATCAGATCGACTAGAATTTTCAGGATTGGGTCCCCCTTCTTTGCCTATGCTGTGATTGGAAGTGTTGAGTGCTTTAGCATTGGATTCTTATTGCTCCCATTGTTTTGTAGGATTTAGTGTTTTACTGAGGCTGCATTCTGATCCAATCTACTGAACGGCTTAATCATGTGGGAAAAACTATATTTAGGAAGCTCTTTCAATTTCGTTGATATTATCTTATCATCTTCTTTATTTATTTATTTTTGTTGGTCTGGCCTTTGATACCTCTTTACATCTTTCGCAATTTTGCTTGTCCTTATGCAGATTGTGGATAAAAATTGGACCCGAATAGTGGATTAAGATGAATGGTAATGGGCAAATGGAGGTTCATTACATAAATACAGGCTTTCCTTACACCATTACCGAAAGCTTTATGGACTTCTTCGAAGGTATTAATCACATGCCGCCAAATTATGCTCAGTCAGGGTCTATGCATGATCAGGTACCTATTTTCGTTTATTTAACTTTATTTAGCAGTTAATTCCACAAGAGAGTATTAATTAGATCCAAGGTTGGTGTGTTCATGAACATGTGGATGGGGGATTGTTGGATTTTTGTCGCCTTTAAGTTAAAAGTACTTGATGTATAGTATAATTAGCTTTTGATTATTTAATCGTTAAGACTTCTAAGATTTTGGAGCATGCTGGTATTTCAATTCTACTTCATGCCTAATGCTCTCGGAGCAGTTAGGGTTGGCATTTTTCCGTGCATTTCGTACACAAATTGCTAATGCTGTTTCTCTTATTTTTCTACATTCAGGAAAATGTCTACTGGGCAATGAATGCCAATTCCTACAAATTTGGATTATCTGGTCCAGGGAGTACTTATTATGGTGCATATGAGGTAAATGATCATTTTCACAGAATGGATGTTAGCAGGAGAGCTTGGGAATACCCTTCAACAATGCATATTGAAGAGCCCAATCCCGCAGACATGCAGTCTGCAGGAAATGCAGTCATGGATGTGCATACTATTCCAGAAGAATGTTAGTGGGAATTCTTTTGGTTGTTGTATATCTTTTTAGGCCCTTGTTTCATCTAGATCCCATATCAAGAAATCGTATTAGTTATATAGTTTTTTATTATCTTCCCCAATTTGTACAGGTACTCCAGATCGTGACAGTGCTGCTAGTTCAGAGGTATGAAGCATACTCATTGACACAGTTGTCTGTTTCATTTGATGGCACTGGTGCATTCTTGAGTTGTTTCATTCGAGGCTCTAATGTGACACGAAAGTGGACACATAAAGTGCTACATGCTGCTTGGGCTTGATTAATCTAAAAGAGAACTTGAAACACACATTTGGGCAATGATTATCTTAAGGATAAACTACATAGAATTATGTCTTTAGGGGCTAATTTGTTCAATTGGCATATGCATCTCTTTCTGAGTTATTATTGTTATAAAGTGAACGGAATCACACACTTAGTTTCTTATGCTCCCACTCTTCCCTCAGTGGTTGATAAATGTGGCAACAGTTCTGTTACTTTTTACGATTGTCGCTTTATGTTGGAGTTTGATATGCTTATTATACTGAACTATTGCTGCACGTTATAGTGTGATCTGTGCTTTAATTATAAGGAAATCATTCTTTTCCCTTTCTATTGTTTTGCAGGTCATTTGGCAAGACAACGTTGATCCTGATAACATGACTTATGAGGTTACCCACATGGCTGGTTGCCAATGGTTATTTTACTATATAGTACATGCATTAGCTGAACCATGTGCAAGCGTCCTGCATTTAACATACATATATGGACTAACATGGAAGAAGCTTGTGCTTAGTGAAAGTGTTATCATGATATTTGATACTAGAGGGAAAAAATTTGGTGAACATTAAGAAAAGACTTTGTTCCTTTAAGTTAGGCATTCACTGCATGCAGAATGAAGACATGCACACATGAAAAATCCAATCTTTGTTTGGGAGAGCTTCCTTATTAGTGATGAATTATAAGATATGATGAGTATTAGACTATGAAGATGCCCTTCAGTATTGTTGCAAACATACTGTTCAACCTGTTAAAGTTACTTGAATATCATATATTACATCTACCAAATTACTCGTTGCTAACATTTTGGAGCTGAGTCGAACTCTATAGATAGGACTTTCCATGCCTGCAAACTTATTATGGATTTGTGAAATTTTTTGAACTTTCAAAACATTGCACTGCATCAAAGACGTTATACATTTGCACAAAAGGTAAATGTTGGTGGTTAAAATTTAAATTTGGCCACATTATCTTTGTCTTTAGTAGCTTCAGATGGAGTCCCTTGTGTGTCATTTTCTAGCCTGAGCATGCACTACTGCTGCAGGCAGGTGCTGCTCACAAAAAGTTATTTGTTGTCACCTATGTACTTCTAAGCTGATGTATAATGTAATATGGGAATCACCAACTGTTTTATTACTCGTATTAAGGGCTTTACACTTGCTTATTTATCTGAGTGCCTGTTTTTATTTGTTTACTTATTTCAATTTGTCCTCTTCCTTCTTCTGTTTTAAGGGAAAATGGCTGCTGTTTCATTTTACATCCAGATCAAAGAAAATTTTCCTCTTAAGTGAATCATTACGCTTCCAGTGGGTTACAAGTTACTCCATTTTTGATCTAGTTATATGTAGTGGCATACAGTTAACAATGTACACATATTTTAGTTGCTGAAACAAAGAGTTCGGGGGATGGTATGGTCTCTATAAGTTCTTCCGAGTTTGTCTGTAATTATTAAACTTGTGCTTGCATAAAACTTGCAAGTTTTGATGTTTCAACATTGAGTGATTATAAATGTCAGTGTTTAATAATAACTTTTTCCTTTTCGTTTTTGGTTACTCAGGAATTGCTTGATTTAGGTGAGGCAGTGGGCACACAAAGTCGAGGTCTTTCCGAAGAACTCATCAATTCACTTCCGACTTCCAAGTACAAGTGCAGTAACTTCTTCTCAAGAAAACGGTCTAGGGAGAGGTAGCATTCTGACTTTTATGGTGCTTCCTGTTTTTATCAACTTTCTTCTCAACTAGTCTTTGCCTAGCAAACAGTTTTATCCTTGGTAGCATTCTGATAAATTGAGTTTTAAACTGCATGGCAGTAAAAAGAGAGGGAGTGGGGCACAGGCACCAAAACAAACTACTTGTTTTGGTCATCTCTTTTATGTTTCTTTTTTGTTACATTATGCAGTTCATGTTTGGTAAGAAGCAAGGATTGTATGTAGAAGCTCTTTTCCTTTCAACAAACAAAATATATTCCCGAAGAAGAATGTACAAGCAGGATAATTAGGAGTACTCAACAAAGGAAAAAGAATTCCTTTGAAATAATAATAAAATAAAAGCAAAGGAACTAAAGCAAAGCTAGTCTAGTAGAGAGAACCAGTCCTGTGAGTACCCTCAAGGGAACCCCTTTATCCCAAAACAGACCAAAGGGAGGCCATGAAGAATTGCGGTTCCAAACTTAATGGCTTGGTTTTATTTCTATTGTGGAAGAGTTTCCATTTCTCTCCAACTAAACATTCAAAAACTGTAGCAAAGATAGCGCATGTCCATAAAGATCTCACTTGACCACTTCTAAATCCCACTAATTTAGAATTTAAGAAGCAATCCACATAGCCTATGCTACAACCTAATGCTCTTTAATGAGACAATGAGCCTACCCATCAACTTCCAAGAAAAGGCTCAATGAAGGAACAGATGATCACAAGTCTTAATACCCTGGAGATCCAGAAAACCCTCTTTTTTGATAAGGTTTTGTGCTGTCTCCTTTCCTGCGATAGGTAGGTAGTGAAAATCTTTATTGTACCTGTATAAAATTAATTTTAACTTCATTTTGATCCCTTTTACGATGCTTCTTTTACTAGTATCCCGCTTTAAATTTACCTATACAGTATTTGCTTTAGAACTTCATTAGGTATGTATAAGAATAAACTATGGTTTTATGTGGTTTGTGGGACTTAAATTTTTATGAAACGTGCACTATCTATAATTAATAAACTTGGAAAGGAATGACTTTAATAGATTAATTGACATGTATGTCTTTGATGACTACTATTCTCAATTTAGTTTTTATTTTTGTTGAAGAATTAAGACATATCTTTACACAAAGTGATACCTTTACTGTTATTGTGGTACCATAATTTTGTTGCTTGTCATGTTATTTTCGTATTTACACGTTCCTCTCACTATACGCATCTTTCTTAGCTGTATTTCAATCATGCCTTTCACCCTGTAGGCCGTATTGTAATTCATGCCCATGTGATTCCTGTACCAATTTATACTCATTAGGGTCATTTGCGTTGATTTTTATTAAGCACCACTGTCAGCAAATACTTCATTTCAGCCGGGGCCTTAACTTTCCTTACAAGGTTGGAAAGGTTGAAGTACTGGCTGCTACTCGCCAACTTTCTGCATGATTGGCTTGATTGCTAGTTTTCAGTGTGATGGCACCCCAAAATCGTGATGTGCATATTTCTTTGAAAGCTTATTTTGGTAAACTGGTGTCATGCGTGAGCTTAGCAAAGTGAAATTATTCCAAGTAGAAGTGCTAGCTAATTCCCTGTTGATCAATATAAATAGTGGCTCTTATCTCATTGTTTCAATTTGTCGGCAGCAACTTTGCTGAATAATTGTGTGGCCAAACTACCAGCCTTCTATTTTGTAGTGTTTACTGGAGGATTTACCTATTCCTAGACATTGGGTATTGAACGTACATACTCCGCCTTCTCTTTGCTTCACTTCTTTTGAGCATCTCCTTTTAAGCATGTTTCATTTTTGTTTTTGTTTAGTTATGATCGTTGAAAATATCATATGTATATATACAAACAAATGTCCACATACACATGCGCACACAAATTATATATATCCGGAGGGTGTGCTTTGTTGTGGAAATGAGATGGGGGCATTTCATTGGTTCTTTTTAGCTTTTTCTGTGACGATCCACAATTATAAATGTTGTTTGTGAAACAGGTGTGTGATTTGCCAGATGAGATATAAAAGAGGAGATCGACAGATGAAGCTACCCTGCAAACACATTTATCATGCTGATTGCATTTCAAAATGGCTGAGTATCAACAAGGTCTGCCTGGACTTCCTTCTTAAACACTTAAAGGCCAGTTTGGCTAAGCCAATTTTTAGCTTTTTTACTTGAAAAGCTCTTTTCTCCAAAAAGTAGCCGTCTCAAAACGGCTTTGTCAAAGACCCAAATATGCCCAAATATGCCTGCGAAAGCTAGAAAACAGTTTCTCGAAATAACTATAGTTTTAAGCTTGTTTGAAAGACCCTTTTTTCCCAGCTTTCCATTAGCAAAAAAAAGAAAATAAAAAAAGAATGATTCCGGTAACCTTACCCAAACTGGTCCTTACTATCATCATTTATGTTCTTTATCTCACATTTTAGTTTTACCCGATTTAATCAGATTTGTCCAGTTTGCAACATTGAGGTGTTCGGCGAGGAATCGAAGCATCAAAGCATCAGCCAGTGAAAATTAGGAAATGAATTCAGTAATTTCTTGGTTCCAAATGTCTTCTCCTCGCTTCTTCTTTTCATGCTTTGGGCTTTCTTCCATTTTCTCTTTTAATTTTGCTCTTTCGTTTTAGCTTCTCCACTTCCCCCACATACAGATAGGTGTGGAATATGTTTCACTCAATACAAAAAACAGCCTTAATTTTAGAGATTATAGCAAGCATGAACTACATAATGCATATCTGTTGGGTGAGGCCTATATAATCTTCTCTCTCTCTCTCGCTTTTTTTATTTATTTATGCATATCCGAAACAAGGAACTTCTGTGGCTTGATGATATGATCTTCTGTTTGGGCACTTACAATAAAATTTTCTCATTCATTGCATTGGAAAAATAAATTTATGTGAATTTCAATGCATTGAACGGATCATTTCTTAGAGTGGTGTTCTTATTAAAGCGTTCTTAGGGCTCTTGTTAGAAAATTCCAAAAGGAAAATGCCAAAAGCTACAAGTCCTTGAAGTTTGATAGAATGCAATTTCAATGGAGATTTGATAAAATTCAAATTTTATCAATCTTGTGGCATTGAGCACTAAAGGGATAGAGTCAGGCTGACATAGCTTCAATATTCACAGCATGAAAGTGTTTTCTAATGTCTTATATCTGCAAAAATTTATTTATAAAACAGTGGATGCAGGGATGAGAAATGTGCGGGGTGAGAATTTCTCATTCGCACAGTGATTTTAGAGGGTTTTAACTTGTGTTAACAAATTGGTTATGTTTTTTTTCCCAAACCAACGAATCGGAACAAAATCGACCAGTCACTAGGAATATCGAAGCGATTGAATTTCAACGTTTTACACTTGGAAGAACAAAATTCTAGTGCAGAAGTGATCAGTCTCCAAAATTATGCTAAATTAATGGTTGAAGACATTGAGAAAGGTGGTCGTTTCATTTTCTCTCATACTTATTTGCAAAGAGATTGATAAACAAATAAAAGAAAAGCAAGTTTATTTTTCTGTAAATAAGCTCTTACCATCCATACACGATGAGTAACTCTAGTAATTTTCAATAGAGTAACACTACTTCTACATTCTTCATACAACTTTTACACCGAAAGTGGTCACGTGACCGAAAATGTATGATTCTGTCTTGTCATTTGATCAAAATACCACTCAAAATGGATCACACATATTCTGTCATGTTACTCTTTCGGTGTAAAGGTTGTATAAAGGATATACATGTAATATTACTCTTTTCAATATATTACAAATACAACCTCCTCATGATTATTTAAAAAAAAAAAGAAAAGAACCCACTCCATCCATTTATAAGATACTTTCAGGCCCAAATTACGCTGGCCCAATTCAATCTAAAACTTGACTGGGCCAATACAAAGCCCAACTCACCCGTCACCTGTGGGCCCAAAGCCCATAACAAGGAGAGATTTACCGGGGCCCACTCTAGGTTAAAGCCTTTGAGAGAACACCTGAGCGTAGCAACTTCGATTGCGCGCGACCGCGGGCAATCATTTCCTAATTTAGATCCCATGGTGCTGCTGTGCCGCCAGATACAACACAAGTAATAAAATTAATTAAAAAAGAAAGTCAGTAAATGCTCCCAACGGTCGAAAATCTCCCCTCGCCCCTCACTCCCACCCCCCGGCAACGGTCACTGGTCTTTTTAAGTCTCCCTCTTACCACTATTTGCTCTACAATCCTCTCGGTTCTCAATCCTCCATTTCTAGGGTTTTGAGCTCTCTCTCTCTCTCTCTCTCCGCTCTCTGTGTGAGAAATGGAACCGGCGAAGATCGATTGGAAGAGCATAGAATCGGTGTTCGTCGAAGACGAGCTTTACGAGAACATGACCGCGCCAAAATGGATCGATTTCTCCGCTCCGGATGACTCCGTAGATGATGAAGCTTGGTTCTGCAGACCCGGTGCGGCTCCCCTTCTCTTGATCAGATCTATTCAACCGGACATCTACGCGACGAATTTAGCTGAAACTTTCGTTTTTTGATGTTTAAATTTGGTGTTTTTGTTGCTTCAGATTGTAGGCATCCGAAGACAGTCGAGGATTTCCTTGTTTCAACTCCTAATTCCAAGGTTCGGTTCTCATTTCCCATTTCTCCGTGCTAATAATTCAGGCTCTTCATACTGGGTGGAACGAAAGAATACTCGTTCGAATTGTTTTGAAGTCTGTGTTCACTTGGATCTGGAAAAATTAAAACTCATTATACAATCGGATTTTCTCAGCCACCAAACAGACTTGATTCATATATTATTTGTCGTCCGAGTTTTGTTAAATTTTCTTTCTTTTCTGCGTCAGGTGAGGCTTCAGAGCTCAACGGATGTGTCTGATAGAGTACCGCTAGGCGAAAGGACTCCAATGTAGTGTCAGAATTCTTGATTTATCCATTGTAATTAGCTCAGGTTTATCCAAGCTTTTGCAGATTAGATAAAACCTAGCTCAATTTATTTTCACAGGGATCCAAATCTGAAGAAGAGAGGGTTTGCGAAACCGTCTATTCCTCGAAAAAACATTTCAAAACCGGAGAAATCTATGGAAGATGGGGAGAATCAGAACCCTAATCTCATTACTCCCCATCAGCAAGTTAAATTCATGAAAGAGGCACTTAGATCAAGCTCTGAAAAGAAGAAACTCACGGATGATATGCCTCGAAATGAGGATACCCCATGGCTGAAGCGCACGCTCTCAGCGCGGAATCTCTTCGCTGGACGGGATATACTAAATCAGATTACGGAGTTTTGTCATGAATTGAAGAAAATGGCGACAAGAGCAAAGGAGAAAGAAAGTGAGGATGAGCCGTTGGAGGCAAAGAAGACGGAACAAAGGGAAATTTTGGGCGAGAAGAAGCCATTGCTTGAAGTGAGTAAACAAAAAGCTGAGGCAGTGCAGAAGAGCAGCGGAAAGCTTAGGAGGAAGAAGTAAGCTATTCTTTACTCTTAATAATTGACCTCTAATGGACCATGAGTGGCACAGAATAGCTATGCTTAAGGTCCATTAGGAATGGGAACATAATAGAATAACTATCATTTAGAACAGGCAATCCAAATCATGGATCATTTTTCTCCCTGAGTCCATGGTAATATATCTCAAATAACCAGAAAATCAAAACAAAGGAATCCAAGAGAACTTCTAGCATGTTTAGCTTCTAAATAAGACCCAAAAATTTCATTCTTGGAAATGATCTATGATCCAGGTAACAATGGTATATTTGGTATGTGGGGTGAATGTTGGTTGTACATAAATGACTGTACATATTTAAAAATGTTGTGCAGGAGAGTTGATGAAACGGAGAACACTCCTCCACCCGCTGTGGATCTGAAGAACATAAAGCGTAGGGAGGAGAGTTTGTTACAGATTAGAACAAATCCTCCATCTCCTCAGTGCTTTTCTGCCACTCGTGGGACATCCAGAGTCACCCCTCTGAAGCCTTCTAGGTGTAGGCCTCCGGTATGTATCCTACCACACTCCCTCTCCCATCTTTCCTTATTACTTCTCTTTCTTTGTGCAAGAAAGAAACGGCAGAAGCATCCCAAAGAATGCACCCCCCCGCCCTCGCATTGATAAGTAAGATTACAGAGAAGGAAGATGCTTTTCTTCACAAAAGAGATCTAGGCCTAGCTTTGAAGAGGCTTACTATTTTAACTTTTATGTTGAAAAATCTCTCACAAAACTGAGCTTTTGAAAGTTCAAATGTACCCAGAGAAGCTAAAAAAAGAAGCTTTCTAAACTATTTCTGAAGTGGCTTATCATATTCATAGCCCATACGCAATTCATCTTTCCCCGCCTAGGTTTAGTGGAATGTTGAATTGTAATTTCGTTGGATCGCCCACCTACCCTGGGGAAATCCCTTCATTCACAAGGGACCTATGATTTCCCTTTTTGTAATTTCCCCTTTTCCATGAAATTTTTTACCAGTGAACTAGTCCCATATGCATGCAAGTCAATTTTGCTTAAAACCTTAGAATTTATGTTCACATGCTCACCTTAGAATCATCATTTTAGTCAAATTTTTTCATTCACTTGCCAGGAAAAGGCAACTCCCCAAGATTTGGAGCAGAAGAATGAAGAGGCGAAAAAGAATCAAAAAGAGGATGAAGGCAACAATGCAACTAGGGTTTCTATTAGCGTTGAAAGAGAAGCCAGAGCTTTGGACGTATTTTGGTTCCTGAAGCCTTGCACACTTTCAACCTAGAGTGATTAAGTATGCACATAGTTCAGGCTCATTCTTTCATTTATTATGTACCTCACACTTCTCTGGGTTTTCTTCAATATTCTCTTATGGCAACTCTCTCTTTCAGCCAATGCTCCTTGATTAATGTTTGTAATGATTAAATTGCACCCAATACATCATTCATAAATAAGATGTTATCCATGCTATGTAACCACATTTTCAAGCTCTGACTTTTCCAACTCCAAGAACATGACAACATACATCTTCAAACCCTGACTTTTCCGACTCCAAGAACATGACAACATCCATGTGGTAACACGAGTAACACCAGAGAAGAGAGCCGTGTGACAGATATTTCTTCTCCACCCACTTCTATTTCCTCTCTTCCCATTCTTCGTATTCATCCCGGTTAATAAGCATGTGCCCTTCCAGTGTTGATATCAGCAAGATGAAGAAGTCCATGGCTTCAGTTCAGAGAATTGCTCATGCATGAACATGGTGGTTTTATTGCTCAGTGTTCCTCCTCTTACTAAGCTAGCTGCTATCCATCTGTAGACTTCAAGACTTTGCTTGCATTGAAACCAATGAATTTGCTACAATATATGCAACAATGCTCCGATTGCATTCATCCAGCGAGCAAATTCTAACCCACTCAGAAAGGAAAGCTAGGGTTCCACAATCTCCACTATAGATTCTGAAAGAGTTTATTATTCCCTCTATAGGGGAAAAAGGTGCTGAGATGTGAAGACAAAAAAACCAAATCAACCCATGATTTATACAATCAATTCTCCCTCCCCCCCCCCCCCCCCCCCCCTTCCAAAAAAAAAAAAAGAAGAGTTGTTCCTTAAATCTTAATCTTTGCCTATCAATAATAACTGTTCACCCAGACATTGCAGGGAAGCACAGCTTCATTTAGAACCAAAATATTCCTATGAATCCCAGTTACTGGAGACCCCTGAGAGTTACTGGTATGATGCTTCTGTCCTAATATATATATGTAACATACCCTAATTGTCAATATCCATCAAAATCTACTCCATTCAAGCTTGAAATAATCTCTCTTTGTAAACTCCCATACATACAATAATGGCATTCGAAGCTAGATTGTGTTGTTCCATTCACAAGGTCAATAAAAATATGGGTAACAACAACAGGGCCCAGAAACATACACGGATCAAGCAATCCACAGCATAAACATTTATTTAAATTTCAAATCTTGTATTCCTTTATGCATCAGGTCTGTACAAACAAACAATCCTACCCATTCCAATAAAATGGAAATTACACAAACAATCCCGCAGCAGCAACTCCCCTACATCATTATCGGGCCTAAACTGTCCAAAATGAAAAAAAAAAAAAAAAAAACCCTAAATCAAGGAGAGACGAAGAGAACAAAGCTATGATGACCCGAATTACCTGGTGCCGCAGAGCATACAATCCATGATTCTCGCCCAGGCGCCTCGAATCCGAGGATAAACCCTCCCAGTGTAAAGGGTAGTGTCCCTGAACAGATCTTCCATGGTCTCCACAAACAGGTTGAGGCTCCTGATTGGGGGGACGTAGAGGGTGAGGGGAACAGCTGAGAATGCCACCGCTAATAGCAACTGCAACATCTGAGGATGGAACTGATGATTCTTACGACTCCGAACAATAAGGAGAGAGAGAGAGAGAGAGAGAAGGGACTTTAAAGGAAGGGAAGAAGAAGGGTTTGGAATTATCTGGAGATCTGAAGAATCAAATTATAATATAAAAAAGATTTGGGGTTTATCCACGGTACGTCATGTGGCACAGGAACAATTGGGTACATGCGTGGCGGGCTGTGTATCGGGAGACAACCGCTGACCTCCGCACGCCGCGTCGCTTTGTCCACCACCAAAAATAACCGATCAAAATAAAAATATTAGTTAATTTTCATAAAATTTAAAAATACATAACATATTCATTATAATTAGAAAAAAGTTCAGGCTTAAAAATTACATAAAATTTTTTCAGGTTCAAGATGAACAGGTAATATGAAGTTTCACCGAATTTCAAATTTTCAATTTCAAATTTTGAACATTTAATCATCGTCTTATTAAAAGAATTTGAAGAATATTACTTCTTTTAATTCCTTCTTTATGTTCATATGGTTATTCTTGAATGATCAGATTAGTTAAATCATTTAGGTGGAGGTCCATACGGTTATTCTTAAATCATCGAATTAGTTAAATCATTTAGGAGGAGATTTCTCATGTGCAACACTTATTTATCTTGAGAGTTATTGAATTCGACATGTGAATTTTTAAGTTTTTAAGTGAAAAACTTTCCGTACGTATGTTTTACATAAAATTTAAATTTATGTTTTTAGAGATTGGATATGAAGCTTTTTCACGTAAAGTGATGATTTTATTGGTTCAAAAATCGTTATGATTATTTTCAAATATGAGAAACTAAATTAAAAACTAAGGTCGATGAACAAACAGAAGTAACTTGTATAAACTTGAACCCCTCCTCTCAACCCTCCATTCACTCTATTGTCTGTCGCCCATCCACGACCAAGGAACGCTATCCCTCGGCATTGAATCCTTATACTACTTTTAAACATTAATAGAGTCCTTGATCCCAACCTGTAACCAATCAATTCATTCAGAATCCAACTTAGTTCTTGACAAATAATTTTGATTCATCCATTTTGACTCGCTTGTAATCGGTTTAACTTATTTGATTGTTTTTTTTACTCACTAACATACTCTCTTGTACTATAATTTAACCCTACAAACAAAATATTTTTGGCCTGTTATTGATTCTTTGACTCATGAATCATGACCCTTTTGATTCGTTTGTAATCTATCCACTTGCCACTTCTAAATACGAAAAATTAGGATCCTCTGAATTTAAAAATGCATGGAATTATGAAGTTGGATAATTTTGACTATTTATTTTTAAAAAGATAAAGATAAAAATTAGAGATAAAAAATAAATGATCAAGATTATCAAAATTCATAAATCCACGATCTTTTCTAATTTTGTTAATCCTCACTATTAGTTAAATTGTCGAACAATGCTATGAAGACAAAAGATTTTACAGTAAAATTACAAAAGGTTTGTGTGTTAAAATTTTATGAGACTGAAAGTTTTCATTTACTAAAATACCCCCACTGAATTTGTGTCACATAAATTTTTTGTGATTTTATTGTAAAATCCTTTTTATGCATAAAATTATTATAAATCAACTGCTTTGCTCTTTGTCACAAGCAATTAAATTTGATAAAATAAAATAAAGATGTTATAGATAAAAGCTGAGTAATACTACTTATACATTTTTCATATAACTTTCATGTTGAAAGCAATTATTGATAGAATATATATAATTTTATATTACTATTTAATTAAAAAGGTCACACATATTCTACCATATAATTTTTGTACAATTACTATTCGTGGCACTTTTGTAAAGCCCATTGGAAGGCAAAACCCGTAACCTCGTTCCGTTCACAGCCGACCGCACTGTCACCGTTTGTGCTCTCTCTCTCTCTCTCTCTCTCTCTCTCATTTCTCCTCTGTTGAAACGAATTTAGGGCTCCGTCAATGTCGATGATGGCTGGGCGTCTGAGATCAGGCCTCCCTCTCCTCAACAAGGCTCTGCGATCTGATTCTCATTGTATGCAGAGATCATCTGTTCAACGAGCCCTACTTTGCCCTGCATTTACATCTTCTGAGGTAGTAATCCTTTCTTCTTCCAGACTCCTCTATGATTTTATGGAAGTGTTATTGAATTCGTCTCGTTTCAGCTGTTCTTAGTACATATGCCTGCAATTTATCTCTAGGTATGCGTTGTATATGCTTTTGATAGATTGTTTAGGCGTGTTGAGCAATCGTGATGTTAAAGAGCGCTTTCAATAAATTTTGGTTCCCATTTCAGTTGACTGCCGATAAAATAATAAAAAAGAAGAACTATAAGGGAGATCGACTAAATCAAACCCAATATTGTTATGAAATCAATTTTGTGAATTATTTTGCTTTCTAGATATTTCGTCCTCTTCTCATGAGCTGCCACGATAGACTAACTTGGAAGTTGGAGCCGCCTAGTGTATAGCTTTTTTATAACGAGCCTTTATCTTTTTTGTTTATTAGGCATCTGCATCTATATCGTAGAATAAGATTCTGTTCTAGGAAGAGTTATTTTCTCCAATTCATCTAATAATATTTTGCTCCAATAGCATTTTCCGCAGAATGATTATGCATAATAATCTTTTTACATAACTCGACCTTTTGGTGTTTATATTTGTGTCGCCATCTATCTGATTGACCATATTTTTGTTGCAGTTTTCAAGGAGCTATGCGACCCCATCTAGGCCCAAGGAAGAAAAGAAAATTAAGGTAACTTTGATCCTCCCGAATCCTGCGTCTTTGGATGTTTTAAATTTCCTTTCTTGAATGAAGTATACAGAAAGGCTAAATCGTTCTTAGATAAGAACTCTGCAGATCAATTTTTCCTAGAAATAAAAACTAAATGATTGTGTTTTTTAGGAAATTTTATTGTTTATTTATTCATACATTACATTCATGGTCAATGCTGTGAGTGTTTGAACGTCTTTACTTTCTTTTTCTTTTTTTGTTGAAGAAATGTACTCCTAGAGTGGTTCAGCATGAAAATTTGTGCTGCTCCCCTTTTTTCTTTCCTTATTAAGAAGCGCCTTTCTTGTGGAGTGTTAGCCTGCAAAGATAAGATTAAGAATCATGGCAGTAATATTATTAACATTGGTCAATAATTTTAACTGATAGTAATTGTGAGAGTTCTATATCTATATTCTACCATTATGTTAATACTCGCAGGTGTAAAATTATGTGTCATTTATCCAAATTTTCAATGCTTCCAAGTTTATGAGCATGTTTCTTGTAGGTCGTTACAATTTCTGAAATATTCATGAATGTGCCTCAATTGCTGTCCCCTTGCTCAACCCCACCACCCCCCCCCCCCCCCCCTTCTCCTTCCCTGGCCCTCAGCAGAATCCTTAGTACTTTCTTCTACTTATATTTACCCTTGCCATTTTCCATGTTGATAATTATTGATTTCCATGCAATTGAAGTCGAAGTTGGCAGCTTCAGAAAAATGATGTGATTTATCTGATTACCACATTCCCGTTCAAACTAACATCTGTAACACTCCGGGAAAGCCAAGTTGGATTCCTCATGCTTGTCTTAACTCCAACTAAATTGCAGTCCTTGGCTTGAACCCGACTAGGGTGTATCCTACGTATCCCATGTTGGGAATTAGACCCACTTAATTCATCATCATTCTAGAATTTGTGGACACTCAAAGTATATGGCCAAACAGTACAAAATGATGTAGTAAACTTTACCTCGAAACAGCGACCTTGTCCTCCAATTTTGATCCAAACCACCAGCTAAAATCCATCCTCGCCAAGCTCCTGATCTCACTAACTTTGAACTTCTGCGATGTGAAACGAAACCAGCAAGTGGTCATCTCTTGCTTGAGCTTAATTATAGATTTTACCGATGAGGTTTCCTGAATGCTCTGGTCAATTTCTTGACAGATGTAAAAAATGTTTGACTTGCTCTTACATTTCCAAATTATTCGAAAGGTATGATAGCAAAGGTTCGGAGTGCTTGGAATTGATGGATTTGAGTAGTGATTGGAAGCACCTGATGCTGCTTATGTGTAACCTGCCATATGTGGGAATATATGAAGCAGAAATTAAGTTCCTTTTCTGATGTTGACGCTCTGTCTGAATTATTTAGCATGCATTATTTTGGTTTAAAAGCTTCAAGCTGGTATTAAAAATAGAATAAAGGTTGAAAAAACAAGAAGTATAATGTTGTCAATTTGCAACAGACTCTGCAAAAATAAGATTTAATGCTGCTCTAGCTGAATAGTAATAGACATTAAGGAATGTGGAATAAGGAGCTAAATCTAGTAATGTTTTATTAAAATTGGCTCACTTGATGATTTTTTTTTTCCAATTAGATATAATTCTGTACGTGATTTTAGAAGAAAGATATTGCTTCCTTAAACATGAAAAGAGCTATTTATAGTTGTCAGGCATCAGAAATTAATTATGCTCGAGCATTTATATTTCATTGAAACATGTTTGATATTGTAAGATATTGTTCTGCTTCTTGCTGTAAATATCTTTCCTAAGGTTCTTATTGTGAGATTGATTGTGCAGTCAAAGGAATTATAATTATCGATGTCTCATATTCTGGGCCTGCCTTGGAGTTATATGTTTTTGTTTCACTTGCTAGTTTATGAATCTTTAAATTGTGTTCTAGCTTCTGTTGCAGATCTTGTAGGAGAAGAGTTTGTCACAAGTTATCTCTGTGCTAGGATTTCTGTAATTTGTGATACATACAGTTCAACTCTTAATGCTGTTTTTGTAATGTTTCAGGTACCAGTGAAATTGTTTGGGGGCTCTGGGAACTATGCCTCTGCTTTGTATCTTGCAGCAGTAAAAGCTAACGTACTGGACAAGGTTGAATCAGATCTTCTTGATCTTGTAGAGGCTTCCAAGAGAAGCCCCACCTTTCATCAGTTCATGAAGGACTTGTCAGTCCCTAGTGGTACAAGAATAAAGGCTATAAAAGGAATTTGTGCTGAAGCAAAGTTGTCAGATGTTACAAAGGATTTCCTGGGTATTTTAAGCTGCTTTTAGTAATATATTTGATGCATAGAAATCAACAATTTTCATTAGACGTGTTAATATTTAAGAAATTTCTCTAGGCATGCAAACCATTTATGGATAAGTCGATGCCTGTGTCAGTAGGTTATCATCTTAATTTTTAATTGATGTTTTTAATACACTCTCGATTGCTGTAGAGTTACTTGCACGTCATATTGATGTTTTTAATACACTCTCAATTGCTGTAGAGTTACTTGCACGTCATTGTGTTTTTTTTTTTCCAGTTGAATTTTTTTAACTTTCTTGCATGCTAGAATGATAAGTGGCTGTTCATGTTTCATAAATTTGATGGCTTCATTTATTGAAAGGAACTCCTGTATTCACTTTGAGGTTACACATCATCTATGCAGGTTTTTCTCTTTATCTTTATTTATTTATTCATTTTGCACACTTATGATTTCTATTTCTTATAGAAGAAGGGGTTTGAGGAGTTGGTGCTGGCCGTATTAGTGAAAATTGATGGGTTGATAGTGGTTTCTAATGACGTGGGGGTTGGTTTGGGTTGGGGGACAATAATCAGGGTTATGGCATTGACTGCATCATGTTGTTTGAATGGGACATTCATTTGATCTTATGTACTTAAAGTTCATGTGTGTTTTCAAATGTTTCTTCTCGCAGGGTTTTACTCCTTTATGTTTAGCGGTGACTAGCAACTTGTTTATTAGATTTTCTTTATTATTATTATTTTTTAGAATCATGAATTTGTATTGGAATCTCAAATACAGCTTTTATTGTTCAATCGCGATCTGGAAATAGGCAATCTGTTTTTGAATTTAAATTCACATTGTATTTTAAAGGCTCATCCATGTATTTTAGTTGTAATCTGTGTATTTGCAATTCAAGCCCGTGTATTTCATATTTAAACCGTGTATTTGCAACTCAATTGCACACCAGTTCATTTAATTAGAAACGCATGTGTATGCACATGCACACTGCACATAGCACAAAGCACAGTACATAGATTCCTATGTGCACATGCCATCTTCTCGTATGCATTCTTGCTCTTTAAATACATGGATGCTGCTCATCTCCTAATTTGTATGTTCATGCATATGCATGCCTTTGTATGCCACATATGGAAACTTGTGGTCATGAGTATGTGCATCTTATGAGAATACACACTACACGACACTAATGCCTGCACACATGCACCACGTAAGGGAATGCTAAAACATGCATAACACACGCCTAGATGTATACATATTACAGATATATGCAAACATGAGTGTGCAGGATCATGCATATGTGACAAATATTGTGCTGGCCATGCAAAATTGGCGGCTGGATATATTTTAGGAAAGAAGTATCCCACACGCCCCGTTCTCTTCTCCCTCCCTGTCCTCCCCGCCCCACTTCCTTTCTCTCTCCTCCCCTTCCTCTTTTTCTGCAATACTGGTGCTAAAGAAATAGAAAAGCCAAAAAAAATCCAGCATAGAAGAAGGATTCCAATCAAAGTAGAGTTGGCTAGAATGAGGTAGAAAAAGAATTGGAGGATTGAAAACCAAAGGAAATGATGTTGAACTCAAGTTTGCTGGATATGAAGTTGAAAATAGGATATAACTAAGGCACCACCTAATCGAAGTAGAAGAGGTCTAGGATATATAAATCAGATCATGTTTCTGCTGGAACTCATTAAAAATTTGCAGTTAGAACGTCGAAAAGAATAAGAAAAGGCAGAAAAACTAAAGAAGCAATTGTATCAATGAGGAAGATGATATCAGAAAGCAAATTAGAAGTGACTTGCAGGGTAAGAACATGACCTGATCGAAGAAAGAAACCAAATCACAAAGTGAGTTCAATCGAAGAGAGAGGGTATGACAAACGTGGATGGAGGGATGTGACGATTGTCCCCAGCAGTGCCATAGGTGGTTCCCTTGTGCACCAGTTCTTCATTGGCAATAGCTGCCATAGGTGTTTCCCCCGTGCACATTGACCTTTTTTTTATTGTTTTTTGTTGGTTTTGTACCTTTTGGTTGTTGCTTCACCTCTTATTTCAGTTTCCAATTGTTGTTAACTCACTGCCTACTTTTTGTTTGCAATTTGCTCAAGAATAACAGGACTTTTATGTAGCTTGATGGCATCATTTTTTGTAATGTCCTTATTCCATTTACAACAGCTGTTTTGGCTGAGAATGGAAGGCTGAGAAACATAGAAAGCATTGCTAAAAGATTCATGGAGTTGACCATGGCACGTAGGGGTGAAGTGAAGGCCATTGTGACCACTGTAATTGTAAGTAATGCTTACTGACTTTTCCATTTTTCATTGCTTATTTTCTAACCAATTCACTGTTTAACCCGGAGAACTTCTTTATCCCTTTAACAAAATTCTGTAAGATCATCTGCAAAAAGAAACAGTACTGTAATTAAAACGGGTATCTAGCAATCTTTCACGATAAACTTCTTGAGTACAGAGGCTGATATGTTTATTTTAACGGTGTTTCCTTTTTATCTGAGCAGCCTCTTCCCCCACAAGAGGAGAAAGAACTAAAGGAGACATTGCAGGAGATAATTGGACAAGGGAAGACGGTTAAGCTGGAACAGAAGGTGAATAGGACATTGTCACCTTTGTATCTTTAATCAACACATTTCCTTTCCTATTTTATATATAAGAAAAAAATGGTACAAGGTAAATTTAATCAACACTTATATTTGGCAGATTGACCCTAGCATTCTTGGTGGGCTGGTGGTAGAATTTGACCTAAAGATGTTTGACATGTCCATAAAGACTAGGGCACTGCAAATGGAGAGGTTCCTAAGAGAACCCGTCAACCTTGGCAGCCTCTGAAAGGTCCTTCACCTTCCAGAATTCGCCCTTTTCAGGTTACTTGTTCAATTTTCATCAATGCCCCAATTGAGAAACGAAGTATTGTTTTTCCTTCCTTCTTTCTCTTGTATTTTTTGGTGGAGTGATGTTACACACCCCTGCTAAATTCCAACCAAATCCAGAAAATCTTAGTGTCGGTCGACATGTGAATGAAGGGTAAAAACAGGTGATTGCATGGGATTGTCTTCATAGTTGAGTTGCCACCTCAGCTTTTTCGAAATTTGGTTGGGATAGAACAGGGATGCATAAAATTATTCTATTTTTTTTTTCTTTTCTTTTGTTTTTTTTGGGGTGGGGAAAATTGGGTGATGATGCCCTGCCCCTCCTTTTCCATTGATGTTTGGCATCTGTTTACAAATAAAAGGTACTTTTTCGTTGCACTTTTGTTTGGGAAGGAAAGGACCCTTATAACAACCCCTGTTTTTTCACATGGGCACTCTCCATAATAACAGTTGTAATGGAAAGATTGATACAGGCTTCATTGCAAGGTGTCTCAATTTTACTGGTTGTTTTTATTTATTATTATTATTGTTATTATTATTATTATCATTATTATTTTGTCTTGTTGACTAAGTAGGATGTTGCTTGAGATAGGGTGATTAGCTGATAAGCATATTTCCCTTTACAGCTGTGGTGGATAAGGGGACATTAGAGCATTATGAGTAGCTTAAGAGTTTCCTCTCTCTCTCTCTCTCTCTCTCTCTCTCTCTCTCTCCCCAATCAGCTTTGCTTGTTTTTGAAATTTTTTATGCTGTTCATGGGTTGACTGGGCAGTTCTGGGAGTTTCTTTTCTTAACCTTTCTTTTCCGGCAAGACTGAGAAGCTGCAGGTCTGTCGATACAGTTCCTGGTGCCGATCCTCTCCGGCACAGCAGCGGCTGGCCTCTACAGATCGGAAATTTTGACTGATTTTAAGGTTTTTTTAATGTAATTTTAACTGTGCAGATGAAAATAAATATAGAAATATATATAAGAATCTCAATTCATGAGATTTGAAGATACGTGCTTGTAATTGGCTGCCCCAACTTTTGCTTAGGAAATGGATGAAGGAAGTTGGTCTGTGATGGGAATGGGTAAATTCTAAATAGAACAATGATGAGTTAGAGATTCTTTTGGTTGATATTTTTGGAACTTATGTTCTCTAATTTTAAATCTTTTCAGTGTCTCAAAATGTTAGGGAGTAAATCTTATCGAAGGTCATCGAACTTTAGGGGTTGTTTTCAAATGATTATTGTACTTTGATTTAACTCATTTTTCACTTTGAACTTTTATAATGCACAATTCTATCATTAGTATTAAGTCTTGTTGAGGGGACTCAACTCCTCTTTATTCCCTCTTGCAATTTCTTTTTACGTTTTACTCTCTTATTCCACTTCAAGATATTTTAAGATAATTTTAATTGTACGGATTTAGATAACATATAAAAATACATAGGCTTAGTTTTCATGAGTTTTAGGATGTTGAGCATATTTGTTATAATTATTGAAAATTAAGAAAATCAAAAAAATCAAGTGTAAATTATACCGATTTATCAAAAAAGGAAAAAAGAAAAAACAGAAAACTATTATAAATTTTTAATGCTTATGTTGAATATGTTTTGTTCATTTATAAAACACATGGTAATTGATAATTATGTGTATGTCATTGTAATTTATATGGTTAATTTTTTTTAAAATGCTTTAAAAATGACTGGAGAATGAAATGGAGAGTAAAATTGATAGATGAAACAGAGATGAGCTTATTCTCTCTTAAAGAGACTTAATTACGATGATGAAATTGTGTCAATATAAAATCTTAGCATGAAAAAAGAAACAAATCAAAGTACACTGATTGTTTTGAGACAACCCTCAAAATTTAGTGTGACTTCATCGAGACCGTAATTTTTTGTTCGATACGCGCAATTGAACTAGGGACTCGAATGCAAGGTATTTTCCCAATAAAGCCTACTCTATACAGCTTACATCGTCTGTACCAATGAGTTTGCTGTATACTAGCATTTTAATTTTAAGTCTCATCAGTAAAAGATTATGGAATCAGGGCATAACACCGAAGGAGAGCGTTCCTGCAATTCAAATCTCAGGCTAGGGAGAACCACTGAATGAATTCATGTTTGATGATATCAACCTTAAGCCATGCTTAATGATGATTAAGAACCCACAAAATGGGATCAACTCTGAAATAATGGGTCTGTCTTTTCACCTTACATCGACACTGCTATAACCTTAACCGTAGGATTTAGGGATGGAGTCAACAGAGGTACCAACTCTTGTAGGGCCTATCATTTGATGTCCTTGGGATGATAGGTTATGTCGGATGGGTTAGTTTTATTCTCCCAATTAGCATTAGCATCTATCATTGCCCTCACCATTCCCTCCCATCTGCTTCTACCACACACTCTCTTCTTTCTTTTTTTTTTTCCCCCTATAATGAGTAATGTTCAATGCATTTAGTCTAAATCCATTTCAACGAATTATCTCTTTCATGATCTCATTCCCAATTGATAGATTCTCATGCTTTCTTGATATTTCCCCTCCTCCTTTCTACCATTGTAAATGGTACCCTAAACCACCGAAAGGAAAAGCAACCAAAAGATAAAAATCCCGGCTTATCTCGATATGAGAAATTGCTACGCTGTTCACGAGTGTAGTGGCTTTTACTTGTTTCCTAATCCTAATTCTGGTGTAAATGTGATTTGATTCCTGAACCTCTAGTCAACACCCTCTAGGAATCTTTTCTCGACCTTGATATGTGAAATTGCTACTCTGTTCAGGGCGGGCCTTTACTCGTTTCGGTGCAAACGAGATTCGATTCCAGAGCCTCTTGTCAACACTAGATGGTACCCACAAAATAATCAACTACCCCAGCAATGCAATGAATTGGACCCGATGCATAATAAACCTGCAATGCTGAGCAAGCTTAAGCATTTGAAATCGTTGCTGTTATTGAGTTGGGTGCGCATGTATCATGTTAGTAAAAATGAAAATTCCTTCTTCGCTGACTGAATGCAATCCATAATTGATCAGTTCTCGTTGGCCCAAAAGATCCCACTACAAGATTGAGTGTATATTTTATTCTAATTCAATGCTTTCCGATATATAAATCATTCCTTAGCTGCGACAATTTGGGTGAGGGTCATCATCTGTGTTACTGTATGGATAAAATGTAGGGTAAGTTATTATCAGAGGGAGGGTTTATGGATTCAAATCTTACATAAACAATTTCTGAGAAACAAAGCGAAAGTGACAGGTAGATTTGCCACGTGTAAGGCCTTATCACACCAAGGGAATTAAGGAGGTGTATAGTACACGAGTACTCTAACAAAGCCACTCCCTTTCAGTCTACAGGAATTGATCTGTTATAAAATGCCTTGGAATGCACGTGTAAATCTATGGCTAGGGAGAGAGAGAGAGAGAGAGAGAGAGAGAGAGATTATGTGAAGTGGAAGCAAATACATACTGCTGTCTCTCGTATGTACACATGATGATTACCTTGTGAGTGAAGGATAATTAATATACATGGACCAAAGACCACATTGAGTCGAACTCAAGAACATCCCCCTTTTGTTTTTTGGGTATGTAATTCCAAATATATGCGCATAAATTTGCGTATAGAACGAGTAGTATACCTAGTAATTTTTCTTCTTTTAATCAACGGATTGCCACAGGTTATTATTGCACTTATTCGGAAAAGGATGTGATTAGATAAAAGGCCTTCAATAAAGTCCAGAACATTGGTATTGCAGCACCGCATTATTTGTATCTGGGTTCAATCAAATATTATTATATTAAATTTTTTTAATAAATATTGAGGCTGATTTATGACGGGTTCCATGTAACATAGTTGTAAGTGACCCACGCTCCCGTAAAAATTACTTATAGGATACTATTTTATTAGGGTACAGTCTCACGATCAACCTCTCTCTCTCCTCCTCTCTCTGTGTTTCTTTTTTTTTTTTTTTTGGTTGGGAGTTTATATGCCTCCACAAGGTCCCCCTCCAATCCGTTTTCCACTTTACCTATGTCAATAATCAACCCCAGTCCCAACAACAATTTTAACTGCACTACAATACTCTCTCTCTCTCTCTCTCTCTCTCTCTCTCTCTCTCTCCCCTATTTGTGTTGTATTAAGCAAACAGTACAAAACACTACCTTCCACCACCATCAACATTACCACTTCATGAAGCCTTCTCTCTCTCTCTCTCTCTCTCTCTCTCTCTTCATACATATATATGGGCATTCTAGCATGCCCGTCAAGGAATTAAGCAGCTAACAGCAAGGCTACAAGAAATGGGGAAAGATGGATTAGTAAGTAATAGTAACAGTAATATCAGTGATAAGCTGAGGAAGGGATTGTGGTCGCCGGAAGAAGATGAGAAGCTGATGAAGTACATGTTGATCACAAATGGGGGCCAGGGTTGTAATTGGAGCGACATAGCCCGGAATGCTGGCCTCCATCGCTGCGGCAAGAGTTGTCGCCTTCGCTGGATCAATTACCTCAGACCGGACCTCAAGCGCGGCGCTTTCTCCCCGCAGGAAGAAAACCTCATTATCCATCTCCATTCTATCCTTGGCAACAGGTTTCTCTCTCTCCCTCTCCCTCTTCACCTATCTTCAATTTGTGTGTATATATGTACTCTTCAAGACAAAGCGCATCACCCACTCTTTTCTCCCTCAGTAAATCACCATCGACGAGAATTTCAGCGACAATCAGTCGGCAAATCCTACTTTTCTTGTAGCGATTTATAAACACACGCACGCGCGCACACACATATATGTTTATAGTCCTTTTTGAAATAATTTGTTGGCATTGATCTCGAGTCTACAACGTCCAATTTATATTTGATGTTAAATAGAACTTGATATTTCTGTGTGTATGTATGTTAAGGCAAACAAGTAGAAGGCATCGAAATAATAATAATAATAATAATCGTGGCTAGCATTTTTTTTTTTTTTGGCATTTTTCTTATAAATTGTACATGCATGGAGAATGTTTGAATGGCTGTACAATAAATTTGCTTCTCTTTAAGGAGGCTTTTGATCCCATTTGTCGTCCCTCCCTCTTGGGAGTTGTTCCATGGTTTTTCAGGATTGCGGTGTTATTGCGGTCCTTGTATTTTCTTGCATTCGCTAAATTATTCAACTCATATATATATAAAACTTGATTTTTTTCCCTTTTCTCCTTTTAGATTTTTGGCATGAAAGATTGGAATAGGACAGAATTACAAGACTCACAGAGTACCCAATGTTGATTGCTGGCTTTTATAATTTTTTTTTAGCTCTTTTCCACCAAATACCTTTCAATTCATCAGCTCATTAGTTTATTTAGCATGTGGGTTGTTGGATACTTATAAGGGCCCGATTATAGTTCTTGCAGCTTGTTTATGGTCATAAAGCAGCATTTATCCTCACAATAAAAATAAAATTTATTATTATTATTATTATTATTATTATTTTAGTCACAGGCCCACAAAAATTCAGTGGATGGATTCCTCACTCAAAACTTTATAATTTCATTTTTAATTATCAGAAAGAAAACATTTAGAATGGAAATTCAAAGGGACAAATCACCTATATGGAGAATTATATGAGAATGAACTGCGCAGTTAAGTTCAGGAGGGGAACTTCTGAAACAAAACAGCCATGCAGATCCATGCACAACATAAGAAAACACCAACGTTGCAAGTCGTGTTATTTAGTATAAACGAGTACGAGTTCTATCATTTTAAATTGTCTCTAAAAATAAATGGCAAACATTATTCCAGGTGGTCTCAGATTGCAGCGCATCTTCCTGGACGTACGGACAACGAAATAAAGAACTTCTGGAACTCAACAATAAAGAAGAGATTCAAGAATGACAATAATACCCTCAATAGCCCCATGCTTCTGTCCAAGTCCTCACCAAACGACAATGATTCTCTACAGCCCAATCCAGTTGCTATGGAAATGGGAGGTGGAACAACCTCATTCATGTCCATGCCTATGCCCATGTCCATGACCACGCATGATGACCATAATGACATCATGTTCAATAGTGCCATGTTCATGGACTCCTCATCATCATCAACATCATCCTTGTCATCATCGTCATCATCATCCAAGCATGCCGTGGCGCCAAGCAGTAACGTCAACCAGCTTTGTTCCTTTCCCGGCTACGACATAAACTCGTCCCGATTCGATGCTGGGATGTTGGACAATGTTGGTGTGGGGGATGGAACTTGTGGACAATATGGGGGAATGGTGGAGCTTCAAAGGAATGATGATAATGGAAACAATATCATGGAGATGAACCATTTCAACAATTGTGACAACGGAGAGAATAACAAAGTAGAGGAGGAGGAGGAGGAGGTGTTAGGGTTTGGAAATAATTGCTATTATTGGCAAGGGGAAAACTTGAAGATTGGAGAATGGGGTTTTGAGGGTTTAATGGAAGATGCATCCTCCTTTCCTTTCCTTGATTTCCAAGTCAATTGATTATAGCTATGCCTCTCCTCCTCCTCTCACCCATCAAACCCAGCCAAGGCCCAAAACCCATGGGAAGTTTTGAAATGAATCCCCCCTTTCAAATTACCAATGTACCCCTAAACCTTTTTTTACCCCATGGAAACCTTTTCTTACTTTTAGAACCTACTACTTTTAGGGTTCGATTGCCCATCTTAGATTCAGACCGTTCAAGCGAATGGTAAGAATTGCTTGGGCCGAGATGTAGCCGCTCAATTATATAAAACAGAAGGCTTCCATGATGTTATTGGTGGGTAGAGGATTGAAGTCTTTGTATGTAATGTATGGGCATTTTGGGTATTTTATTTAGAAACCAAGGTTGGTGCAATAATCATTGTGCTTATGAAAATAAACGTAAAGGGTTCAAGTGTACATGTAGAAAAGGGAAATGATCAAAGATTAGTCGGTGAATTGTAGTCTTATCCATCACTTTTGTACTAGAAAGCAATAATGTGGAGGTGGAATTCGTTCTTAGAAGAAGATAATTAATAAGAAATGCAAATATGATCCTCTTCCATGTGATATGTTGCATGCACATTTCCAAATTCTTTTCAAAAGATAAAATAGAAAATAAAATAAAATTAGGCCAATGTTTTTGTCGTTGAAATGAAACTCCAAGCAACAAAGACAGCATGATTACATATAAATTATAATATATCGAATTGGGAAAAGTAGGATCCAATTCACCTGAATTTAAAATGTCATGAGTTTATGGAATTGCACAATCCTAACCATTTATAACAAAAACAAAAAAGGCAGAAAGAGAAACTAAAAGGGAAGAAAAAGAATATCTAAAATTGTACAAATTCACGAATTTATAACTTTTTCAAATTCAGGTGCTTTATATCCGATAAAGTAAGCCTTGTTAGTTTTGGCCATGCACTCCTCCTAGTAATAAGAGTTCCATTCCAAATTTTACCAAAACAAGTTGTTGTAGGGGACCTCACATGGGGTCTTCCCCTGGCATTAGAAGTGATCTTTTCAAAGTCCTCACTGGAAAATGATGTAATGAATAAACAAGGGAAAGGTACAAACTCACGACCAAGTCACAAGAGAAACGAGAATCGAGTCCAGATGACCCGTGAAAATTTGATAAAAATCAATAGTATTCTAACAATAACACACAGATTCTTGTTTTCTTCTATGCTTTGTGTGTGGATGTTAAGGACTCATCGGCAGAATGAATCTTGGAATTTAGCATAATATTGCACGTACATCCTTCACACATCCTTTAGATCTTAGTGGTGACGTAGCAAAATATGTGCGGTCTTTTTTTATAGGTGCTTTGATCGAGTAATAATGAAGGATAATACAAGTTTTAACGCGTTACCATTTTTAGTATAAATAGGGCGTAAAAGATATACATGTGGTATTTAACTAGCAACATTGATTTTAAGGGCAAGAAACATAAACACACCATGAATTAGGAAAGGCACATGCATTACAAACATAGAGATTGAGCCCATAAGCCCATTTACAGATGAACCAACATCAGGTTAAGCCCAGAGGGAAATGGGTCACCATCAGATCAAGCCCAACTGAAAATAAAAGGTGCCCCTACACAAGGAGCTTCTTTTTTTTTTCTTTTTCTTTTTTTTCCTCCTGCTTTTTTGAAACTATACAAGAAGAAAAGGAGATGTAATTGATGGTGATGACTTAAGATATTATATAATATGTTAGTAAGTGTAATTCATTATTATCTTGTCTTGGCACAAAAGCAAAAGCTCCCGACCCTCTTTAGATTATTTTACAAGTGTTATCAGTGGCTACTACCTTCCATCATTATGACCTCAAATGCCCACCCTTGCGTATATATCCCTCATTTATCTTTCTTTTTATTACTTGTTCCTTTTTTTTTTTAATTGAAAAGAAAGAAACATTGACTAATTATTATTCCTTTAGAGAGCAGCAAGATTAAGTCAAACTTGTTAATTTTTCCACTGGTTCCTACCCCCCCCCCCCCCTCTCTCTCTCTCCACAAATACCAAGTTTTTTCATATTGCCATATATCGATCATGACCACTATAAGGTTAAAAGAAATAACAATTCCGTGACAGGCTTTGATTATGTAGTGATGCATAATAGTATGGTTAAATTTCCATTGTTATGCAAAAATAAGAGTTTAAATCCTCATAATTGCTAAATCAGACACTTGTATTTATCAATCAAAAGTGAGAAAAAAAAAAGAAAAGAATAAACATGCAATAGCTGTATATAATTTAGGTGAAACTGTCTTGGGATTTTTTTTAATTTTTAAAAAGAACGCATGCATGTGTGTGTGTTGCAGCAAGATTTGGCCCAATAAAAGAAGGGGGAAAAAGAAGCTAAACGGGTGAATTGATTATTGATGTCAATGTGGGTATTTTATGCACTATGTGTATACATGTGTTCAATTTAGTGGTTCACTCATCACTCTAATCGCATAAGGAACCTACAAATCAAGCTAATATTATTTAGGATTTCCAATCCTTGGAGTTACTGGGGCAAATTATAAGATTTTATTTTTATCTTCTAAGACATCTAAAATCACTATCTCGTGTAGCAAAAAAAAAAAAAAAAAAAGCTTCAATTAAAATTGAGAGAGAGAGAGAGAGAGACTAATTATGGCGTTAAAGAGGAAAGAGGGAGGGGGGGGGGGTGTTAAAGCGTGCTTACAATGCTATCATTCCTCTTAGCTTTCAAAAAGAAAAGAGAGCTCGGCGTAAAGCAAATCAAATTTCCTTGATCTATATTGCACGGAGTGAGATCCCAATAAGGACTTCATTATCTTCTAAGAGAAGAGAGTGAAATGAGATATATGAACTGAAAATATCAGAATTTGTTTTATTTCATTAGTTCTAATTTTAGTGAACTTGTGGCTGGTTGGTGCAATTTGATGAGGCGGTAGAAATGTACAGGAACACTAAGAATTTTACGGGAGTTCCACGTTTAGGTTACCTCGCGAAATGGGGTGGAATAAGTATTTTCATTAAAAAAATATGACCTGAACTGTAAGAGGAGCTTGTAAGGAATATAACCCTTTTCAAGGTCAATGAGTAGAATAGGTGCATAATAACAATTACGCTCTTGACCATTGGTAATAGCTCTTCGTTTCCCACTCGTAATTCATGGGAGTAGCCGTTTTACTTATGCTGGTGGAAATTCTACTCATATGTTATATTTTTATTAAATACTTATTTCATATCTTCTATATTCATTTTTTCTTTTCTTTTTTAATATTGTCATATTTCTCACAAATGTTCCCAAATTGGACTACAATTATAAACTTCTTGGGTAACTCATGCTACCAGCATGAAAAAGCAGCATGGCCCCCCACCCCCTTCCTCTCCCTCCCTCCCTCCCTCTGCAGTTTAAAAACCCTCAATGAACGTCCCTTTGAACCTTGTCAGAATTCAGAAACAATCTCTCTCTCTCTCTCTCTCTCTCTTTCTCATACCATGTCAGGGCATAGGATGGGAGGGGAAGAGCAAGAAGAAGGAATGTTCCACTGTTACCCTTGTACTTACTACGTACAGAGCCCATCTACTTCCACTCTCTCTCACCCAAATACCACCACTGGTTTCCACTCTCCGCGCCAATCGTCCTCACTGAAGATCGAAGCCCGCGAGGAGGAAGATTCGCGACGGTTCAGTACCAATACGCTCACTTGCTACTCCTCTCGCGGCTCCAACCACCACTTGTTCTTGCACAGCAAGAAGTTCACTGATGATGAGGACGAGAATGAGGATGAGGATGAGGATGCTCAGAGCCACGACGGTGATGAGGAGAATGAAGAGAATGCCATGATCATTCACGTGGATCGTAGGAATCATCATGTTGGGAAGTTGAAGGGTGATTATTATGATGATGGTGAGGACTACGGATTGAGGGAAGAATTTGGTGGATGGTGTTGGAGATACATGTCATTCAGGGGATCATCTTCCAGAGCATGGATTACTCTACAGATAAGCTTGAGGGTGATGGTGAGTCTGGCCGTTGCATTGCTTGTTTTCTACTTGGCCACAAAGCCCCCTCCCCCCAAGGTCTCCATTCAGGTACCCTCCCCACACTTTCTCTCCCTGAGGCGTGCATATTTACTTCTAAAAAATTATTTGACCTTGTTTGATGGGGACTAATGCCCATTGCCTATTAAGGGAAGGCGAGGTTGGGTAAAATTTAGTATTAAGAAAAACTTATCTAATGCACCATAACATCTGATATGGAAGTACTGTCTAATTATGACAAATCAAATAATGGTTGATCCTACAACTCTTTTAGTAGGATCCATGCTAGCAGGCCTATCTGTCACCGTTGTCACACGTGAATTGGCACGCATGACAAATTATCATTAGTGCATAACTTGCTGTAGGATAGTATATGTAAGAGGCGTTTTTCTCTTAAAATCCATATGAATTCTCTAGATGAATTAAAAATTATAACTTGAAAATCTAAAGGGTTCGATGTCTAACGAAATCGAATATCTTAAATCACGCCAAACAGACCCAACTTAAGAGCCCCGTGATAGCCCAAATTCGATTTCAACACATGCAATATTGGGATGAATCCAACTTGCAAAGATGATTGGAATGGACATGTTTGTTATGGCAGGTAGCAGGAATTAGGGATTTTGGGCTGGGTGAAGGAGTGGATGCATCAGGTGTGACAACCAAAATCCTAACCTGCAATTGTAGTGTGGATGTGTTGATTGACAACAAGTCTAAGTTCTTTGGGCTTCACATTCATCCTCCCCTCTTGTCCATCTCCTTCTCCAATTTTCCCTTTGCTATTTCACATGTAAGCATCTCCTATTACCTTTTTCCCTCTCTCTGCAATTCTGAATATATATAAATGTAAAAAAAAAAAATTTCAACTCAAGGTAAAAAAAAAAAAAAATAGTGCTTTTTTGTATTTATATTTGAAAAAATGAATAGATACAAGTCAAAAGAGGTGCATGCACTTAGCAACAAATAAAAATAAGTAAGCACTTTATTATAAGGTTGAAAAATCATATAATTGAGAAAAAATATTTTTAGTAAATCAAAGTTCTATGCTTTACTCATAGATAATATACAGATGAAATAAAATCCATCACATAAATAAAATCTCTATATGTTTTTTTTTTTTTTAATTTGATTAGGGGCCAGAATTGTATGCGGAGAGCCATGGTGGGACAATACTGCGGTTGTACGTGGGCACGAGGAATAGAGAAATGTATGGTGCGGGGAGCACCATGGAGGACTTTCTGAAATCCAATCATGGACTACCACTTGTCATCCACGTCAGCTTCACCTCCCATTTCCGCGTCGTGGGGAACCTCATCAGGCCCACCTTCCATCACCACTCTCGCTGCTTCACGCTCATCTACCGTGCGTACGATAAGAAACGACGCACGCAGGCGTACAATAGCACCTGCCCCTTAACCTCTTAACTATTTTCTCTCCTTTGATTCTTTTTCCCCTATTTTTCAGAAAAAAAACAAAAATTATAGTACAATAGATAAAAATAACAAGTGAGCATAGCCTAATGAACCTGATTTTTTTATTTTGGATTTTTTTTTTGTATTATTATAAGATAAGATATCGTTTTATGAATTTAAAAAACAAATAGAGCGACATCATTTGCATTTATTTTTGTCAAATGTGTACTTCAATAAAGCGAGATAATTCCCTTAAGCTAGTATTAAAGCAGGGATACACCAATAAATGTGTATCTTTTAACGATTGATGGGAAGTTTTAACATTTTATCCATAGGCCCTTTCAATTTATAAAAAACTTCATTTTGTCGAGGGTCAGTTTGGAAAACTTAATTTTAGCCATCTATGAATATGCTTTATTCCACAAAGACGGTAATTTAACAAATATCTGTAAAGGTCAAAACAATTGTTTGAAATGTTGAAGGGCCAATTTGGCTGAGCTTCTTTTCGGCAGAAATTTAGTTCAAAATAAATTTTTAAAAAGTCTAAATATATTTGCGAAAGTTCGAAGAATAGCTTTTCAAAGAACTTAAAAAAAAAAAAAATGATCATAAATATACTTACAAAAGCCCAAAAATAGCTTTCGATGAGCCCCCCAAAGTGCCCTAACAATTAAGGTATGCCTTCTGGGCTTACACTGCAATATTTTTATTTTTATTTTTAATCTATCTTGAATTTTGTCATTTGGGTCAGAACGTAAATCCACTACTATTGGGTTAGATATTTTCTTACAACCAGAAAATTTTCTGAGCTATTATGGGCCTTGGATCCGAGCCCGGCCCAATAACTCTGCTGAGGGAAGGCATATGAAGCCCATTTCATCCCAACTCCTCCTCACCGTAGATTGTGCGTGGACATTCTCGAATTTCTGACCTTAACTATAAAAATTAGGTAAATATTAGTGCTCAACGGTAACTATATTCAATTTTAGTGATGTTACTATTTTTACCACAACAAATCTTATATATTGTGGTAAATGTCGGCTCTCGTATATAGTCAATTGCTTACTCTAAGCGACTCACATGGAAATTTTCATAGTCAATTCATCCTCAGTGATTGGTAAGAAAAACCTATCCTAAGTAACTTCAGATGTAGATCTCTCCATTTCTTGTGAAAAATGAAGAGTTTGCTGCTTCTAATCTATTCAACATGCTTCAAAATAACTGTTATTGTTAATTTTATAAATGAGTAATGCGAAACTTTCCAAAAAAAAGTTTACAGTCAAATCCCACCACTCACATGTGGGGTAAGTCCCACACTCACAAGTGAGTGGCGAGATTTGATCGGGAGTCCTTTTTTTGGAAAGTTTAGCATTTTCCTATGTATATACCATTAGGGGTGTGTAGAATTTGGCAAATTCCGAATTTTCCAAAAAAATCTCCTGAGGGTCGGAAAATTCTGTCAAAGATCGGAAATAATTTTAGAAAAATTTGAAGATTGGGAAATCAGTTGGGAAATTTTTTTGGAAATTCGAAATACCAGAATTTTATGAATTTTCCGAAATTGCATAAGAATTTTAAGTTTTTTCTTGGATATTACATTCTGCCCTTTCATTTTTTCCTAAATATTATGAAAATTTAAATTAGGATGAAAATTCAGTCAGAAAATTTCAGGTAAATATTTTGTTCGGTCAGAAATTAGAATAAAAAATAAAATTTCAAAAAAAGTCGAAAAATAGAAATTCGATCGGAAAATTCTTGAATTTCTCCAATGAATGCCCAATATACCATAAGAAAAAGCAATCTTTTATTTGGCGCCGTAAATGGAGCGTCGAAATCCAATGACATCCAACTCTTATTAAATAGTAGGGACTACCAACTACATAATGGATAGGATAGCGGATACAAAACAATCATACAAATACAAAGACTCCTTTCAAAATAAAATAAAATAAGAAAAAAAGAAAAGCAAACAATTGAGTAGACCCCAATATAAAATATTGTTCAAAACATAACTGCAAAGAGTAAAAATAGAATAAATAAATAAACCATGAGTACAAATATTGGGAAAATTAGGGCAATCTTTTAAGAAAGTAGACCGTGCAAAAAGCTAATTATATATATCAACATCGCCCACTACCAAAAAGAAGAATATTTTTTATTTTATTTTTTAATTTCTTTAAAACATAAAAGAGAACTCTTTTTTTTTTTTTTTTAGCTTTCTAGGCTGTGTGAAGTTAAAACAACAAAAGAGATTGGATTTATATGCTTTTTAAGTTGCTTTGTTGTTGCAAAGGCTCAATTCATGTGTCCACCCTACTTTGCACGAGCTTTTTAATTCAACAGAAAGCACAATACGTGACCAAATTTTTATGCTCTCTTCTTTTCCACTTTAACGGCTACATCCACACACATGTGTCCCCTTCCCATCCCTACCCAACCAAGGAATAAAATGTCTTGAAAATAAGAATAACTTTATTCTGCCCAATCAAATTTCCGAAAAGCCGAGAAATTAAAATTAATGCCTAAACATTACTTAACCGCCCTCCGTTCGTGCGACGGCATAAAGATTTTGGAATCTGGTTAGGATGTGATGCATGCAGGCTTCATGGGTCAGGTATTAGCCCTGTTGTGTTACGAAAAATATTTTTAGTTTATAGTTTCAGAAGTTCGGTTGAAATATATGGTTAGTTGTTTCGTCTAGTGGCATGGTATATGTTAGTAAGGTTTAAAATCTTTGTGACTATTAGGTTGGACAGTCACGCGTTGATTACAATTTCTTGATTCCTATTTTACGTTCCAAAAAATCTCAAAATATATTCACAAAAACAAAACTACAACTTTAGTTACTAATTTATGTGGCACATTGCACATCCAAAAGAAATAAGAAGCATATGGTATCGTGAGGTTGATGTAAGAAACAGAATGGGTGAAAGGGAATATAAGAGGCTCACTTGTTTCTAAATAATCTTACGTGTTCATGCACGTAGTAGAATTTGTATGGCCCTTTTTGAATGGTGGTCTGGTCAAATAATAACAAAGGATCACACAAATTTTAACACATCGCTGGTTTGGATGTGAAAGATGTACGTATAGTATAACTCATTTCTTATCCCTTAAAACGGTGAGAAACTTATTTTGTTGAATAAGATTATTTTAAAGTACCTTTCGTCGCATTCTTATTTCTATAATCACATTTCAAAGCATATAATCGTATTTTCCATTTCCTCTTGCTTTCCCTCTCATATTCTGAACAAATCAAATTCCATAATTGTATATGTACCGTCCTCAAATAGTCATTCCCTTACCTATAAAATATTTTTTTCCCGATTTTATGGAACACTACTTTATAAACTTATTTCGTAGCCACGAACTAAAACTTTTAGGCCTCCAACTTTCTTATATTGGGAAACCTTGCTTGTGGCACTTAAAAAAATATCATATCTATATCAGTATTCTCCTCCTACACATGCACATATACACAAATAAATGTATATTGGGAAAAAGTATTTGCAATGTGATACATTAGATAATTAACTACTGTAGTACCCTAAAATGATTCAATTGATGCCCATTCCATGAATTTCAACGGTGCAAATTATGAGCACAAAAAAAAAAATTCTAATTTCAAGCAATTTTGTTGTTTATTGGTTTTTCATTAATATTACGGACTTCTAAGATATATAAACAGTTATGTCTATCTTGAATATGCATGCACAACTAAATTGTATGAAAATTGACATTTTCTCTCTCTTTTTCATGCTCATTTCGTACAGTTAAAACTTGCAGAAATATAATCCCAAAATGACATTATTTTGGGATGCTATAGTAGGTAATTACTTAGCATGACACACTAGGTTCACCAAGCATATATATATATATGAGAATTTTTAATTTTGCACTCTTTACAGAAAGGGTGACGTGACAAAATTTGTGTGGCTATTTTTTAGGGTATTTTGGTCAAATAATAATAGATGGTCACATAAATTTTAACAAATGATTACTTTCGTTATAAAGGATGTGCGAAAGATATACATATTACTCTCTATATATACACTATCCTCAACTGCCCCTTTCTTACCTATAATTATTATAGCATGCCACCTTTATTTTTTCTTTCATAGAATGATGCTCTATAACCTTGTTTTGTACCCACAAGCTAAAACTTCTAGGTCTCCAAGTTTCTTAAATTGGGAAATCTTGCTTGGGCCCTAAATATAAGTATCACATATTTAGATTAGCACAAGGTTTGCACATGGAAGTGGGAGGTGGAGCCATGGAAGCGCATGACTACATGCATATGACGCGGACCACCAATGGAACACGCTCACGAGTCTTGTATTGGAATTCCCACTAAGTCCTCACTTTATCAAAAGCCAAGCATCGTACGACCATCGCCCACTCATAAGCTCACTTATACTTTGTCGTATTTTAATTGTGAATCATTTGGAGTGTAGTAGAGTGGAGTCATGGAAACTTATGTGATAGGGATAACATAAACAAATCGATCATGCTTATAACTTGATGTACTCCGATTCTATACCCTATTTATCTTAATATTAATTGATGATGGTCGGAGCCCTTCAAGTTGTTTTTGAAAAGTTAGGATGAACCCTGATTTTAATGGTTAACTATGTTTTTGCGCATCGAACAATTAGTTAGATCTCGATTTGCCCCATAGGGTTTTAATTTGGACGTTTGGAACCTCAAACTATCACCTTACTAACCATCGGCTCTGCCTTCACTAATTCTATGAGTATATTAAAACTGAAATTCTAAGTCAACGGTCGGCCTCACCCTGATTGAATCCATTGTTTTCCTAAGACATATTTTAAAGGACTAATTAAGAAGTTCACTGTTGATTTACTTTTAAATTTATTGTTAGCAATTTGATAATGGAAGAACCTAAATGGTCAAATTGAAATTCTACGGGGGTGAATCGACAACCGGAAAATAATTTAGGAGTAAAAACATAGTTATGGCCCAAAGTCAATAGAGTTTATCTATTTAGGATAATTTTCAAATATTCCCTAATTAAAATTTATTTCTTTTCAAACAAAAACAGAGAAATGCCTTGTCTTAACAACTCTTAACTATTTCTGTGTACATAAAACTTGGAAAAAAAATTTCTAGTGCTCATTGAATATCACATAGTGCTTCGCTCGACACATTTCAGTATATGTGTACAATTTTCAATTATAAATTTTAATCGAAACTAACCTCCCCTACACATATGTCTCTAGGTGTACAGACTGAAGTACTGAACGTTGATGCTTAATGAGCAATAAAAAATTTTCTAACAAAAGTTCCAAAACAAGTTAGATTCAAATACTAACAAAAGTTCCAAACCAAGTAAGTTAGATTCAAAAACTAACAAAAGATTCAAATATTAACAAAAATTCCAAACCAAGTTAGATTCAAATACTAAAATAGTCCTAAATCAAGTAAGATTCAAATACTAAAATAGCTCCAAACCAAGTAAGTTTCAAACATATGAAGGGCTCTTCCTCCCTTTTCCCACATGGATTCAAATAATATATATATATATATATATATATAAGTAGTCGACCATATGAAGTGGTGATGCTTAGATTGCCTCAAAGTTGGAATTCCACCTTTGAAGCCTGCACTATACAAAGCTAGAAGTACATATAAATCCTCATGCAATCGACTCAACTTGGCTTGTGGCCTTATTTACGTAATTTCTATTTTGCCTTTATTGCAATGCTATACTTTGTCTGAATATGATGGGGTCCAGTGAGAGGAATATATAGTGGGGGGACTAAGTGAAGAAAGGGGACTGAAACGGTTGTGCAAGGATTTGGTGCGTCTCAGAGACAGAGAGAGAGTCTGCAACTGCAAGATTTGGCCGGAAAACAACAGATGCAGTAAGCAAGGTATGAATTCCTTCCATTCTCGTTCCCATTCTCACATTTTCCTCCCGTTCTTTCTTTCTATGCACCTGTCATCACACACTTTAAGTATGTTAAAGTAAAAGAATGAGTCGAGTTTAAATATAAAGCGATGAATGTGAGATTCTTACCCTTGAATTGACTTTAACTCGTAAAATCTTAAGCCATCGAGCACAGAGGGGCGAAGTTAGAACAGTCAAGCTTGTAAATGATAAATTGTGACTTTATTGATTGTGGGTCAGTTTTGGTCTGATTAGAATAAACCATCATGTAGGATAACTAAGCCGTGTATATGAGGAAGATTTGCTTAAACGAGCAAATTCATGTATGACTCACATACAGTCATACATACACAAATTTAATTGGTCAGTAAAATTTTATCCATATCCGACTGCCTAGTAAAATTTGAAAGTTATCAGACTAAAGATAATGCATCATCTAAGTCTATCCAAACATACTTTCATTTATAGTCATATGAGCCAAAGTTTATAACATGCAGGGTTTCTCATTAACGGCCATAATCCATTCCTCTAATCTTAAGTATGTGAGCCCTACATGATTTCGCACATAAAAGCAATGTTTGCTCACTTGCACATATTAGCAATTCTTTATATGTTTATATATCCTACAGTGGATCGAACGGTCTTTCACTTTCTCGTCCAGATCTAAACCCGTATAACTGTAGTTTAGTCAAGACTAAGATTAGTATGAAGGATCCACATTCTAGTCTTGCACTAATCCTAAAATAGAGAGACTAGCTAGAATCAAATGGGTTATATTTGACCAATGTAAACAGAAAATAAATGCTAATGAAATGAATGACCATTTCAAGATATAGTCATTCAATTCCATTTCTTGTTATCAAAAAATAGAATAATAATCATTATGTGTCCTATAAGGACTAGTCGGGGCGACCTATGTTTTCCTTTCTCAATAACTTAACATATTTATTATGTGTTAAATTCGGAGTTTATGTTAGAGATTAAAGTTTTATATACACACATGTATGTGATAATACAAACAGAAACTACTAGTAAAATAGTAGTTAAGCATATAATATTCATTTATTTCTGCGTGGAACTTTTCTCTTTTATCGGTTTAGAAAGATAAGCTAAGTTTCGTGCACACAAGCTACTTAAATGTGGCCACCAACCAAACACTAAAAAGAATGTGTTATCTGACTTTGATAGTGGACATTATGTTTTCTTTCCCTTTTTTTTTTTCTTTTTCCTTTTTTATTACTTTAAATAAGAATAATGATGTATCATTTGAAACCTACATGTTTGAATCTAAAATAAAAAATGAATAAATAAAGTACTTTTCACTTATTTATTTATACAATTAAGTCCAACTTCATTTTCTTGTCTTTCCTTCTTTGGCCACTAATTACATGGTGTGTACTTAAAATCAACGATTCTTCTCCATGATTACCCTAAATTTGTCTGCATCAATTTTCTCCTTGGTGAGTTTTTAATGGAAAAACAACGTAGTTCATTTTCTTAAAAATTAATTAATTAATTAATTAATCGGTCCGTTTCCTAAAAGTCATGAATATATTGCGTTCACTATCTATAGGAACTAAAATTAATCTATCACGTGCTACTGAAAACTTATCAATTCATAGGGTAAGTGAAACGATATAAAATAAAATAACAATAGATTCAAATAAATAAATAAATAATATAAATTGAGGTTTAGGTGTTCAAGTAATTGATGCATACGTGACTTTAATCAACCAAAATTATCTCTTGTGGGGTATCTCAACATATTCTGTTGATTGTTGTTAAATATTTGTTGTTGAATAAATAGCTGGGATTATCGGTGTACGCATGACAACCAGCCAACGGTAGACTCAGTAGTGCATTTTTTACCCTATATGTATACAAGCATGATTGCGTTCATAGAGTCTAAATATTTGAAATAATTATAAAATCTCTATATAGTTTGCGATATAACTAAGAACGCATCATACATAAGGGAATTATTTGAAAATTAGCGTTCCCATTTCATTTTTCTTTGAAAGTTGAAAAATGGATGTCAAAAGGGTAATTTTACCTAATCTACAAAACTTGAAACATTTTTTCCATAATTTTTTTAAAAAAACATTTATTAAACCATAAAATAATTTATTTAAGCATTGAAATTTAATAAAATATTTTTAAAACCCTAACAAAAGATGAAAGATTCGGTTTTTTCCGCTCCCTCCAAATTCCCCTGATTTGAATCTACCCCTGTATCCTCTCACTTCCCTTCAATACCCATCAACCCTTTTACAGTGACTTTGTTTCTATGCTTAGATTCAGCGCTGTGTGATTCACGCAGTTGTTGTTTCCCTAAAGCTTAAACCTCTTTTGTTGATGCTAATGGCATCCTTCGTTCATCCCATCATCTTCCCGAATCCCCTCATAATTAGCTCTATCCCCTCTCCAGGAACCCAAATCTCCGCAAAAGGAAATCAACCAACTGCAATCTCCAGGCATACGTGGTTATTGGTTTGTAGGATACGAAGAAGTTTCATTTTAAAATTGCAAATTAGGGTTTATCTGGTCCGAGCAGAGCAAGGGGAGGTTTCATTTATGCATGCCATTTGTTTATTGCGAAATGGCTTAGGAAAAACATGGAAAGGTACGGTTGTTGGGAACATTAAGACTTCACTTATGGCTTTGGCTCGTAATCGTTTTCTTTTCTTTTTTGTTTTCTTTGCAAAGTTTTCATCTTTATGCGACTTGATTCGTTGAGGAGTGAGTATAAAAGGGCGAGGCATCAATCATGGATGCGTCGCATAAATTGGGAGCCAGGGGGGCCGCATTTGTTTTTCAAGTAAGATTGACTAGTTGTGGAAGTTTCATGTGATTTTCCAATGTCCACCTAATCATGCAGTTGTTTGTGAATCCAACACATTTGTCAGGTTGGATTTGAGTTCTTACTGGGGAAGAATCGTCATCACCGTCGCACAGAGTCAATGTGTCAACGGTCTTGCATTGTACTATCCTTGTGAGTGCGATGTGTTTATACGCGCGGAGCTAGATTTGTGTTCATCTGGGAAATGGACAACTGAGGGGGGTTATTGAAAGCCCAGAGTCATTTTAGTGTGACGATCCCAATGATTTCATTGTTTATTTACGCCTGAGGAATCAGCGCCTTTTGATTGTGCATTGTGCCTGGCCAGGGGCTGATTTTGTGACCAGGTGAATTTTGTACTTTCATGAGGATGCGATTATAAATACTCAGAGAGATTCTGAGTTCTTTTTCTTTGGTTGCAGGGGAGGTTAAAGGTCTTAGGAAAGTGTATACATTGTCACTACATAACTTGGCGGGAACTCGAACCTCTGAAATCCACTATGGGAGAGTGTAGAGATGCCATTTCTATACGAGGTGGGAGTTCAAAATTTGTTATGTTCAATAAATCGGGGAACCCTTGTAAGATGGCTATATTTTTTTAAAGAGGTAAGATGGCAAAATTTTTTTTGTTTTAGTATTCGTGGTTGCCCAGTCCGTTTACCAATCCGTCTGGGGGTTTGGGTCGACTTGGAAATGCTTTAAACTAATGTATTTCTATATATTATATCAAATACTGGAATTTTGCTTGTGGTTTCCTTCAACTGAGGGAGGTTTATGTTATTGCCGAGACAAAGCCATGGCTTTAAATACACTTTAACATAGTTATAGATCGTATGCTTGTTTTGGCATTTAGTACTTGTCTACCAGCTGCATTGATCTCTCTTTAGAATGCATATAACCTTTAGTGTTATGCATGCTAGATCCTCCTTTTGGTAATTCTCTACCATAATGTTTTGGTGGGCGTGTCATCTTGCTTTGTGATGAATGGTTGAGCACTTGGCTCTTGAAAATCCTTGAGCACATCGTGATTTTAACTTTTTCTGTATTTTATTTTTGTTTTCGCCAGTATTTAGCAGTTTAACCATGAGTCATGCACAATGCAGCTTTTGGAGCATATGCTGTGAGATCTGAAATCTCTTATAATATCAACTAATTCTGCTACATTGTGATTCACCCATTTTGCAAACATTCATCTAACTCTTAAAGTTAGCTTGGCCCTTGACATCATGGCTGAAGATGGAGATCTCCCACCACCTCAGAGCAAGTGGAAGATGCCAATCTTTGTATTTTTTCAAGATGCAAGGTACCGCTCTTAATCTGTGCCATTAATTTAAGATGGATAAGGTCTCCCTTGTTACTTGAATTTTCTCTTAGAAATGATATTAGGAAGAAATGTACACGTTAAAAAGAGCTGATGTGCTGTTTGATAAACGTATTGCAGGCTTGTTTTCAAGAAGGATGCACTTGGCTTGGAGATACTTCGGATTGCACTTCCTGCAGCCCTGGCTTTGGCTGCTGACCCTGTTGCTTCCCTAATTGATACAGCATTCATTGGTCGCTTAGGTCTGTTTCTATATCCTATAGTTTTTCTTCAAATATATATATATATATACCATAAATCCGTCTCCACGAGGTAAATAATTCCATTGATCACTGATTGTTTCATAGAAAACAAAAGAAAAGAAACTGGATGCAGGGTTCAAATGTAAAAGAATCCTCAGCATTCCTACTATGTCATGTTGTTAATCCTTTGTGACAGCTGGCTTTTCTATTCTTTTCTCAGCACACATGGAAACGAAATTGATTTTTAAGCTGAATTGTGTGATCTATGCAGGTCCAGTTGAGATTGCTGCTGTAGGAGTATCCATAGCAATTTTCAACCAAGCTTCAAGAATCACCATATTTCCGCTTGTCAGTATCACTACTTCATTTGTTGCCGAGGAAGAAACCATTGAAAGATTAGGCATTGCAGGACAAGGTGAGAACTTGGAAAAATGTGCGACTGCTGCTAATAATGGCGAGATGAAGGAGCTGACTTCTGGAGATGTTTCAATTGAGAACCTAGAGAAGGGTTCACCTGCTGCTAACACTGAAATGAAAGAGCCCACGCAAGAAAATGGTACTCCCTCTCTGATTTATGAAGCACTTCAGTAGATCAGCTATCAATCAACTCAAATCTAGCCTTCACCAGATTGGTGCATATATATAGATATGTATATATCAATTATGAAAAGAACTTCGGATGTCTGACATAATTATCATTTTAAATGATAATTAAGAATTCTGGTAACTTTTCATCAGATTTCAAGGATTATACTAGCAGCATTACAAAGGGTTCCAAACCTAAAAATCAGAGGCGCCATATAGCTTCAGCATCTACGGCACTGGTTCTTGGTGGGGTGCTTGGCCTCATCCAAACTTTATTCCTTATATTTGCAGCCAAACCTCTCTTGGGTTTGATGGGTGTGAAATCAGTGAGTAGCCTTATTGTAAATACGTACAAAAGGTTTAAAATTTTGCTCTTTTTGTCGCTGCTATTCCATGTATTGCAAGCCTATGGAGTTCGGAATTCTATATTTACATTGACAGTGCTTTTAGGAATCCTAAATTTATATTCAACATGTGTTGTCATTCTTTACAAAAGCAATTAATAACTTTAGCCTTTTTTTCTCTTTTTTTTCTTATTAAAATAGGGGTCCCCTATGCTAGCACCTGCGCACAAGTATCTGGTATTGAGATCTTTTGGTGCTCCTGCGGTTCTTCTTTCTTTGGCCATGCAAGGTGTCTTTCGAGGATTCAAAGATACCATGACTCCTTTATATGCCACTGGTAATTGGAGTTTTTTTTGGGTCTATTTATTTTTATATATACTTTTTTTTTTTGGTCAAAATCACATTGTTTGATAGGGCATATGGGTTCTTGAAATTATATCTAGTCCTTCCTAATAAATGAGGGCGTTTTTAGAAATTTTGGAATAAGTTTCCTTTTTTCTTCTGAATTTAGTGTTATGGATGCTCGTGTCTGTATTTTTCATTTACGATTTTTAAGATAGGACCTCAAAACCAATGCATTTAAGGTTTATAACAAATTGTACTCGAGAGAATTCACCTATCCTTCTGTTCAATTGCTTGCTTGGTCTTCTTGTAGTTATTGGAGATGTCACAAATATTATTTTGGACCCAATACTCATCTTTTCTTGTCGGCTGGGCGTCAGTGGTGCAGCCATTGCACACGTTATATCCCAGTAAGTCTTAACAGATGACGAGTCTCATTTTTAAATCTCCACATTCATTAATATCAGTAGTGTTTGATACTGTGATGCTTCTTCGCTGGTGTTCCTCACACGGTCACATTTTTCTTTTTTGAAGGTACTTAATTTCGCTGATTTTGTTATTGAGATTGATGAGCAAAGTTGATCTAATGCCTCCAAGTCTTAAACAGTTACAATTTAGTCGGTTTCTCAAAAATGGTGAGCTGTTTAATTTAACACCCGCAACGTTTGAATTCATGATTTAATCCTCGGGTGCTTCTAGTTTGAAATATTTTTGCTCTTTCTACCGATAACTTTATTAAGTTTTCAAGTTAGAAAACTAGAAGCATCCGAGGGTCCATTTCCCTCACATATGGTTGAGGTAGCTGAACAAAGCCTTCTGTGTCCTTATTTTCTTGTTCCTTAATAATAGATGTACTTTTACGGCATGCCCGGTTTGCTTAATGGAATCGAGTTGGAATTGAATACTTATTCTTGGGAATAAGTAAGGAGTGAATATTCTCACAAATTATGAGTGGAACGACTATTCTTCACCTGACCATAACAGGGCCTAAACCCAGGAATGGAATAGCCCTCACCATAAGGCAAACATGCCATTGGTTGCTCATATTGTTCCGTCAACGATCTAATGCTTAACAGGTTTTTGTTTTCCATTCGTTTATGTTTTGGGTGACTGGGCGCAGGTTTTCTATTATTAACCAGGGTAATGGCGGTGACCTTTTGTGTGACTTTAGCATCATCGCTCGCTGCCCGACTGGGGTCAACTCCCATGGCAGCATTCCAGATTTGCTTACAAGTATGGTTGACATCATCTCTTCTCAGCTGATGGTTTAGCAGTTGCTGGGCAGGTATAAGACCAGATTCAAATACTCCAAGCACTTTATGAAGCCCCATTAATCAGCAAATAATTCGGGTTTTCACTGAACTTATAGGCTATCATTGCTTGTGCATTTGCTGAGAAGGACTACAAGAAAGCAACTATGGCTGCTTCTCGAGTACTTCAGGTATAGCATTTGTTAATATAGGAGAAGAGGCCTTTTTCTATTTTCAGGAAAGTGTTTATAATGTGCCACCGAAAATGACATTGTTTTGTACAAGTGCACACCAGACTGCAGTGTAGCACAAGCTGAAGACTTTGTGCGTCGTTTTTTCCTCCATTACGATGCGAAGAATCTTAACTTGCAAAGGGTTTATATTGCAGATGGGGTTTGTTCTAGGGTTAGCACTAGCTGTCGTCGTTGGAACTGGTCTGCATTATGGCTCCGGAATATTTTCAAAGGACCTGAATGTTCTACACCTCATAAGTATAGGCATCCCGGTATCCCTTCCCCTCCCCTCCCCCTTTTTGCATCTATAACCTCGATGTAGCTATCATATTGTGCAATTTTCCAATTACTGTAACTGAGAATTCTCTTTATACACTCGCCAGTTTGTTGCTGCCACACAACCCATCAATTCCGTAGCTTTCGTTTTCGATGGCGTGAACTTTGGCGCGTCTGATTTCACGTACTCGGCATACTCAATGGCAAGCCTATAGCTCAAAGTTTTGTGAACACCTCTCTTTTGCTTATAAAAAAAAAAACCAACTCTTTTATGTAATTGCTTGCTTCAGGTTGTAGTTGCCATAGGGAGCATTGGCTCCTTGTTCGCTTTGTCGAAAACCCACGGTTTCATCGGGATTTGGGTCGCGCTAACGATCTATATGGGCCTCCGCACATTCGCAGGCATTTGGAGGTAAGTTCCACCCAACCATCTTTGATACTGCATTCTGTTTTATCGAAGTGGCCTTCGCCCATTGTTTACATCAGTTTTTGAGGCTCACTAAGTATTTCAGTTGCCCCTAAAGAAAAGGAAAGAAGTCTGGAAACTATTTAAATTGAAGATACTAGTGCACCTAAGTTTAAATATTAAGAAATTTACTATGGCAATTAAAAATGGATGGAGCATTGATCTTCTTCTACCATGTCTGTATACTATTGCAGGATGGGCACTGGGACAGGACCTTGGCGCTTTCTCAGGGCGCAGTTGCTGCCATAGGATAATTTTGATTATAGATTCTATGGCCCTACATACATATACATATAGAACGGAAAATGCTAAGAGTCAAAGAGCCATCTCGTGAGAGCCGGCTCTTGTAGGGCCCACATGAAGCCATAATAATGGATTCTAATCGGTGAATTGAAATCTTTATCCATCTCATCCAGGTTTTGTGCGGATGTATGTCTTTCACGCCTCACTGTATCCAGTCTGCACCTGCAATGTGTACTTCCCTTGTTCAGAGCTATATAATTAAATGATCCATTTTTGATCTCTCTTCATTCATTTATCGACCTCTCTCCTAAATTTGGCTAGAGTTTGATAGCAAGCCGCATCTTTTAGATGCAGTGAGTAATTGCCATAGATCCTTGGTACTAAAGTTGGATTCTTGGGCCTCAACTGTCCTGTTTTTAGCATCACTTCCCCATTCAATAAGGTCAGGTTCGGGTCCTTATCGAATACCCAGACCCGGTATTTACCCCCACAATCAGGTCCGGATGTATATATATATATATATTTATTTATTTATTTATTTACCATGACTGGTTAAACAGCTTCGAGATTTGTTCACAGACTTGCTTGAGGTCATCCATCTTTAATTGAATAACCACTCAAAACTCAAGAAGGTACAACATCTGATCACTCACAATCCATAAGTTTTAGGTGGCTGCATGCATAGCATTGCTCCCTTTAATATCGGTTGTTCATGATGTGACTGATGAAGAATGCTTGAATCCAAAAATAATTGCTTAATTTATAGGTATATCCCTCCATTATTAAAAAACTATATCTGGGCATTAATGCATCTGCTTTACCAGCTACCCATCATAAACCCCAGTTCCCCTTGAATTTTGAAGTCTCCGAGGGCAATGATGGCCTTGATGGTGAAGCATTTATTAGGATAGACCTCAATATACCATGAAGAAGAATCAGCATCTCTCAAAATCTGAAACCACATCCTATATGCAAATTTCACAGTACAAACAAACTGCAACGCCACTATTCTCCTTTAAAGTCCTCAGTTAACTGCCCCTTGCTTGCAGGGTAAGATTGAAGATACACTGAAGCTAATAATACTGTGTGTGCCCTTCGCATCACAAAGGTATGGTAAAAAAAACCAGACACAACTCCCATGACGTCATCAAAAGCAAACCCAAGAAGCTGTGTACCCCACACACTGTCCACATCATGTAGAAAAGGGGTAACTCCAAGGCCTAGAAAGGATGAACCAAGGTACATCATGCTAACCCATTATCTTCAAAAAGTAAACATTTCTTATGCAAGAAAGAAGAATTCCACCCACTTCACAATTATATCCCAATTACCCCACCTGATCTTCACAATAAAGATTTAATTGAATCCAAAAAAAAAAAAAATCCCCCAAAACACATCTTTGCCCACTCAAAGGGGCCCTACTACACCACAAATAGGGTAAACAAAGGAGGGAGGGTAGGAAAGAAGAAATGTACTCTAGAAATAACAATAATGATAATAATAAACTTCAGTTCAGTTTTACATCATTGAATGAACATATTGCCTCCTCATCTACCCGCTGGCTGAATTCAAAACATTCCAAGAAGAAATACATGAATTATCACCCCCTCAGCTTAACAGATCCATTCTCCCTACTGAAAAACGAAAGCGCACACCCTCTTCCAAAATAGATTCTGCTAGTTTAGTAGTCAGGGAAAATATTGAAGAAAAATGAGATAGAATACATTTGACATTTTGTATCATTGCCATGAAAAATGTCAGTTTTTTTTTTTTTTAGGTAAGAGGGAAAACTAACCCTAAAACACGGAAACCGGGAAGAAATACCTAACCTGGGTTGGATATGCTTAAACCTTCATGATATTTGCCGTAAAATAAATGATTAAAGAATAATCCTTCCAGACCACCTTATCCTTTTTGCAGTCACCGCCCCTCCAAAGCACTGGCATTACCTTCTGAAATTCACACACCTTCACAAACACATAACCAGACTCCTAACCCCCAACCACCGACTGCCTTTTTTTTTTTTGTTTCTTTTCCCCCAAAAAATATTTTCCTAAAACCTTAAATTCGATGAGTAAAAATCAATCCTACTATACTAAACTACGAGCTGATCCAGCTGCATCTGCTCAAGCCAAGCTCCTAAAACTGAATGATCAATTGGCTCAATTTGAGAATTTGAATTCAGAGACTCACCACCAGTTGTTTTGGACGGTTCCTTGTCTTTCATCTCAGTAGGTGATTCTTTCACAAGAGACTGCACCCAAGATAGGTCAGGCTCCTCTCCACCATTGCCAAGTTCAAATGACGACGAGCGATGCATGCAGCCTTGTATATCCCCATTGACTGACCAATCTACTTTTCCATTTGGGGATTCCCATTTTGACCACGAGTTCACAGGAGGCCCAGCAACTGCAGCAGCACTATTGGACCCAAGATTACGTGAGCTGAGACTGCGAAGATGTTGATACTGCTTCCCCTGCTGTGCATATGCAGGAACTCGAGCACACATTGGGGAAATCGGCTCCATGCTCCTCGGTGACATCCTTCCAGGTGATGGGACACCAAAAGGAGCTTGCAAGAGAGGATGCTCGACATTTTTGGGTGAGAACATGCCTGTATTGGTAGGTGATAGCATGCTCTGCCGCTGCTGCTGCTGAAATTGATTGGGAACAGTTGACTTGTGTGAAGGGGAGAAAATGGCAGGGGCTGCTGCCTGATCAGAGAACCGAGGAGATGACGACATCTCAGCAGAAAAAAGATCTTCAAGGTTTGAAGGAGTTAAGGTTTTCAAATGACCAGAATGATTCAAAGAGACAGAATTGGTATGAGACTGCGAGAAACGGGAGAAGCCATTCATCCACTGTTGCTGTGTATCAAAATCTGCTGACGTATCAATATCTTCAGTTCGAATGTCTCTAGCATTCAGGGAAGATCTCAATCGACTGGATTGAAGGTTGCTTCCAGGGAGATGAAGTGTAGGAACATGTGGCTGAGGCCAGGCCACAGAAGAGTGTGAAACCCCATTTGTAGAGGGGCACATGGATTGTGCAAATGGAGATGGTGACATCATAGACGCTGAAGAAGGAGAACCAGGCAAGAGGTTCATAGCTGCTGCCATGTCCATCACACTAGCAGCAGAGACTGATGAGCGAGGGGAAGGAACACCTGATCCTGTAGACACATATAATGGACGGAGTTCCTCATTTGTATGGGCAAAAAAGCAAACCCGTCTCATGCAACTAATGCCATCCTTGCAGAGTCGGGTCCTGTATTGTGCAGGGTGAAGCCAACACTCGAACACCCCATGAGCATACTCACACAAATCCCCACGCCTGCAAGCTCCCTTGCGGAATTCAGGGCAAGGCACACAGCTATAATGGAACTTCCTTGGGTCCCTTCTACGAGCATTCTCACCTGGGTGAACAAAAGGACACTCAGTCCAATCATGGGAGTAAGCTCGGGAACACGGCCGGACCTTGAATGAGAACATGCGGAACTCATCTGTTGAGTAAATGCTGTTCTTGATGTCTGGAAGGGAAGAGTCAATAGGGTACTCTTTCTTCTCCAATGTAGAATTAGTGTGGAGACCATTAAACTTGGCCATCATTGGAGAGGAAACTGAATCTGAAGGAGAAGATGGAGACCCATTTTCCGATGATGAGAGTACAGGCGAACTAGAGTCTGAATTGGCAATGGAGACCTGTAAATTGTGCTCCACAATAGTACCACTAGAACCATAGTTTGCAAGAAGTTCTGCAAGGGAGGCTCTTATGCCTGCAAGCTTTGGGGGGACGACAATCACATCAACGGGGTAGTGACCATTTGCATCAGCCAAATTTGGATTAGCACCTGCTAACAAAAGCAGCTTCACAGCCTCAACAGCATCAACGGATCCACCAGATGCAGCACAATGAAGGGCTGTGCTCTTGTCTGAACCACACCTGTAGTTCACATTGACTTCAGATTTTGAGAGTATCAGCTTCAAGACATCCACACTGCCATAGGTAGCAGCAACCATCAATGGGGTTTTATGCTCAAGAACCATTTGCTTTGAGCGATTATGGCGCCCGTACCAAAGTCCAACCTCATCAATTGCAGAACAATCACACTCTATCGACCGCTTAAAAGCATCAAAGTCATTGTTAGCAGCAAGTTCAAGCAAACTAGAAAAAGAATCTTCAGTTTTAACAGTTAGCTGATTCATATTTTCAGTGTTGGATCGGTTCTCAATGGACGATGGAGAGGCAGAAGATGTTGATGCAGATTTCTCTGGACCACCACACATACTTCAACCAGCTGGAAATGGAAGAAAACAAAGTTAAACACAGAACACTACCTGAAATAATAAATTAGAGACATTCTAGAATTGTAACTAATACAGCAGTCATATTCACAGAATAACAATTACATCATTCAAAATTTCAAGCTTCAGAAAAACTATAAAAAGAATGACATCATTAAAAATTTAAAGCTTCGCAAAATTTATAAAAATGAAGAACATCAATCAAAGACTAAAGCTTCAGAAGAATCAATGTAGCACTGATACATGTTGGCCTAAGAACGCTCATCCGACACTCTTCATAATTAATTATTCATGGTCTTTACGACGTTAGAAAATAATGAAATTTGATAATTTATCATATTTATAAATCACACATTTATTATTCAACAAGTCGGAACTCTTGTTTTTCAAAAATTTGCCCATGTATTATGTTGTGTTATTCACCTGTTTGTGTAACATTACACTGCATGTGTTTGACTGCCACTCAAAACTAAGTTTTTGAGAGCCAAACTTAGTTTTACAAAATTAGGTTACCATGGCATGTTTGGCAAACTTGAGTTGCAAAGCCATGGTTTGGACCAACACAAAACCAAGTTTTGATCATTCGAGCATCACCCAAATGGCCTCAGTCAAGTTTTGACCATTTTAGTTTACCCATGTTTTTTTGGTCATTTTCGCAATTTGACTCGGGTAACCAAGCATGCATTTTACACAAAACTAATAAGTTTTGCAAAGCTCTTTGTCGGCCAAACACACCCATAGAGAACCATAAATTGAAGGAGAAAAGGTATAAGATGAGGAATAAAAGACACAGATCATGTTTGCAGTCGAGACTGAGGCCCCAATACTACACATCAATGTTTTGGAATCCCGGAAGTGGTACTAGAATTTCAGTCAAAATATGTCAGGAAATTTCCACAAACAGCGGAATTCTGGATAATAGGAAAAAAAAAAAAAAGAAGAAGAAAACCCGAAGATTTAATAATACTCTGTTTGGCCCCCCCAAAAAAAAAACTATGAAAACACACAAATTTAATTGTTTACTCTAATAAACTGCCTATTTCACTAGAGATCATCGGATCCATTGAAAATAAATAAATACACACCCACACACGCCAAAAATTAAGCTTATATTCTTTGCTTAAAGCCTTCGTATCAAACGGGTAAAGGGTACAGTGCACAAAACCAAAGCACAAAATATAGTTAAATATGAACATCAATCTCACAAAACCAAAGCACAGGATAAATGATTTTCTTAATTTTGGATAGGAAATGTCACCTAACTGTGAACTCAAGCCATGAAACGTATGAATACCATGAACAACGAGGACTAAATCATAGTTCCAATACCATAAACAGATCTAGGGTCTCGAATCTAAATAGGTATTTAGTTTCAAAACAAAATTTCAAATTAGCGAGAAAAAAAAATAATTCAAAAGGAACCTGTCTAGGCAATTTTAAAAACAGTAAAACATAGAGAAATATATATAAGGAACTGCAGGACAAAAGAACACAACACAGGTTATGAAAAACTCACATATAATCAGAATCAAAGAGGAAGATCAGCTACCGAGAGTGACGAAAGAGCAAAAGCACTCATCGATCCGTCGAGTCGGACGAAACGAAAACTTCATTGGAGGCCAAATCCGCCAGGATGATTAACTCAAGAAGAACACCATAGAAACAAGATCGCCACGAGAATCGGAAGCTATTAGCTTCCATTTCTCTCGATCGATGCTACCAAGGGAAAAGAAAAAACTAGGAAGAAGAAGAAGAAGAGAGAGAGAGAGAGAGAGAGAGAGAGAGAGAGAGAGAGAGAGTAACGTCTCCCAATTGAAATGGAGATGAAATGCGTACAAATTGAAATTTAAAGTGACTTTAAGCAGAGGACTTTGTAGCGGGGTTTGGGGCCGGGGGACGAAATGGCATCGAAATGCCAACCAAATGAAACTCAAATGAGACTGAAATCAGGAGAAATTTTTGAATTGCAAAGGAATGACCGGTTTAGCCGGTGGAGTGAGGGAAAGTGCAAGTAAAACTTATGTGATACAGTATTAGTGACAGTGAAACATGTGTATAAGGCCTTATTGAAAAATAATTACAAAATTTACCTTAACTATATATTGAATTAATAGTTACTGGATGGCATCTACATCGATTATGGTGGACCGGTTTAGTCGGTAAGTCTTCCAAGTCAATGAGGCTAAAGAAAACATCCGGGTAACGGCACCACTCTAAGGTGAAATAGCACCGACCATTTACAGAACGCCAGGTGTCAATCTGCAGGAGTAGGCTCCACCCTGGCTGATGCTTACGCCCGTTACGGATCCGCAATAAATTAAAAACTTCAGAAATCATTTTTCTCTTGTTTTTTTTCCATTTTTTGACTTCTCTAAATCCACTTTTTTTACTTCTTTATTTCACCTTCCATGAATATAAAAAATATATATTACACGTACATAGTAGTCAGAATAAGTATGGTTTTATATTATAATTTGATTAAAATATTACTAAAATTTTACACATATTTTATTACGTCACCCTTTTAATTTAGATTTGAAGATTGTATAATATATATATATATATATATATATATATATATATAATATTATTGCTCGTATAAAAAGGGTCCGCGATGTATATGAGTTCAGACTCATAATTATTATACGTTTATTTTTAATTAAAATATGAATGAACTTATGTTATATGAGCTCAAACCTCTGCTTATTACCTATGTGTAAATTCAAAAATGATCTTATTCAATTAAATATAGTTGTTTTAAAGTCAAGTTCACACATTTTTCTTATTGAATCCGTTTAATGTAATTTTGAACTTATGTTTAACGATATGAATTTAGGTTTAAAATTTTGCATCCTTTTAAAAAAAATACCATCTAAATTAGAAAAGGCTTAAAACATACTTGATTTTTCAAGAGAATAATCGTTGAGAAAAAAAAAATCAAGTCTCTAAAATATATGCATTTTGGTGGCATGATATCAATTAAAGTCAATATTCATTAACCTAACTATTAGAAAACTTTATACATATATAAAATCTAGAACTATAAATATTTCAAAAAAGAAATCTAGAACTATACAAGGCGGCGCTCATTTTGTTCAAATTATTATTATATATTGAGAAAATTACATTTAATCTTCCATGGTTTGATTAAGTTTGATCAGAAAATCAGCGCTTAACTTCACGCACTTTCATTAGAGGTCCATTAATTATTGTTTCAATTAAAGTTAACGATTTTTTTGCATTCCAAGTTTTGTAAAATGACAAAAATAGACTTTAATATCCCAATATATCCCTACCTTAGTAAATATTAAGTAGTTGGTAAAAGTTTTTTGTGACATAAAAGTCTATTTTTTTTTTCTGTTTATAATACTTGAGATGCAAAAACAGTTACCTTTAATGAAAAATTAACCGTTATAACTCTAATAAACAACCTATATGAGAATTTGTGCAACACAATCAAACCATAACAAAATTAAGTGTAATTTTCCTCTTATCCTTTTGAGGCATAATTGCATCACGTTTATCTCGCAGAATGGAATGAAATACTTATTTTATGAAAATATAACATGCATGTCATGTTTGATTGGTTGGATAAGAGGGTCAGATTGAATTGCTTAATTTATTTCCAGTCCTATCGATTGTTTGGTGGGAGCTTGTATAATGGATTTGGTCATCCAGTTGGGCCCACTTATCAACTTATTAACTCGCCGAATGGAATGAAATACTTATTTTATGAAAATATAACTTGCATGCCATGTTTGATCAGTTGGATAAGAGGGTTAGATTAAATTGCTTGATTTATTTCCAGTCCTATCGATTGTGTTGGTGGGAGCTTGTATAATGGATTTGGTCATTCCAGTTGGGTCCCACTTATCAACTTATAATAGGGTTATCCAATCTTACTTGAGAGTATCATATCTAATAAAAAGAAAAAGGAAATAAAAAAAAAGGCATTTAGTGCTAATCGAGATTTCCTACCACACAAAAATCATAATATCTCTTTTGCTCTTTTCTTTTGCCTTCATCTTTATCTTTGACTTTTTTATTTATTTATAATTCTTCTTATTCATTCATCTATATTTTTTTTCTCCTTTTTCATTTTTCTCCTTTATTTTTTTATTTTCCATTTTTTTCCTTCATTTTTCTATTTTCTTTGCTATTTTGAATAAGATTCATTTTTAAGAACAACATTATTCTATTTTCTTAAATAAAAAATATTTTTAACTATTAATTTACTTGCATATAAAAATGGATATGCTGATATACCCTCTAAAGTTCCTTGTATTTCATTGAAATTTTTTACCTTTTTAAGGTGGTTCACTTTCAAGGACAAATATGTACTCAATTCTATTTTATTCGTGTTTTTGGGGTCTCATGATATAAAATATAAAGCAAATTTAATCTTTTGTCATTTTACATTATATGAATGTATGAAATTAAATTTTCTATTAAAAAGTGATGACTTTTTTTTTTTTGTTTTTACTTATCATGTTCCAAACTAAATGGGAGATGTGATATGAACTCTATCTGACCGAATAATTGTTTTTTCTATATCCAACCAAATTTTTTTTACTCCAATCCTATCTAGTGGTCACAGAGGATAGTAAGGAATAATATTTTTATGGAATATGAATGAAATGACTACTTTCATGAATCATAAGTAAAATATATAAGAAATAGTTATTAAACTGTTGAAAATTAGTATATTCTCCTTATGATCTAAGAGAGTGGACATTTTACTTATATTTGATGAATATATATGTTATATTTTTATAAAATAGATATTACATTTGATTTTGTGGACCAAGCGTGACGACCGTGTTTACGTACTTCTTCGAATCCCAATGCTTCAGTGGTATTAATGTGTACCATGAAAAGAAATAAAATCAACGACGGCTTTCAACGATGCCAAGAATTTTAGGGAATTTGGGGCTACAGAGAGATAGAGAGAGAAGGAGTATGAGTGCGGGGTTCTCTCGTACGAGAGAGCCAATGAAAGAATATAAGCCAGCGGATGCTAGCCCCAGCAGACCACGTGGGCCGAGAACACACCCACGGTGTGCACACTCATGCGACCCGTGGCCTCATATGGGCTTCACCCTATTTCTAGTGAGCACTTCTATGTTTTTCTTATTTTTCTTCCTTGAAATTAGAGTTTTTGCTAAGTAATTATTTTACTTATGAAAATATTAAATGAAATAAAAGTAGTACCAACAAGATAAGTCCGTAACCTGTCAACTCATTTAATTTGTGTATAGATAATTCCGACCCACATTGATCTGCTCGTGTTTATTAGCAACCCATATGTACTCCACCCTACTCAATTATCATGTCTAATAAAATTGAACTAATCGGGTGAAAGGTTTAATTTTTAATTAGACGATAAGAAAGCAGCTTTGCCAAACAACTCTAGAAAGGAAAAATTGAGCAACTACCATTCTCATTCCTTGGTATAAATGGTGAAAAAAAGCCCTAATAGAAAGGAACTTAAACCTACCCATAGACTAAAAATGAAAGATCCAGATGTCACTTAACACATATTACTTCTCCACCTCTCCATATTATCACAGGTAGGAATAGGATAGGGATAGGATAGCCCCATCCCAATCAACTTTTGCCCCCCCCCCCCCCCCCCCCCTCTAGATTTGCAAAGCCAATTGTTTGGTGGTGACTGGTGAGCCATTTGTAGCATTGGACTCCATTTGTGCACCTTACTATGTGACATTTGATACTGAAATGCCCCTACTCATCTGGCTCCCTTTTAGGGCAACCAATCTTAATATGGGACCCCATTACCCTCTAGTTACTCAAAACACCCGGCACCTTTTCATTGCATGTTTATCTTAAAAGATCACTTTTAAATATCATATCATAGATTAATTTTACTTATACCTACCAAATCTCCCTCAAGTTGTGAAAGAGCATTAGTAAGTATATATAAAAAAAAAATTATATACTTGTCAGAGAAAGGTGGGTCCGTTCGTTAACTATAGGGGGGACCCAATCCTCTCTTTTGAATTTATATATCCAGCATTTTAAAGCTTAGATGTCAGTACACAAATAATGAAAGTTTTAGCGCCTACGGTGAAGTTACTCGACTGCCCTCTCTATTCATGTGTTCACGCATAGCATTTTTGACATATAGCTTAGATTTTTCAGGGATATATAGTATTGCCCTTATGGGACACGCTTCACCCTTTAACTTGGATGGGAGAGAAACAATTACCCTGAAAAGCTTCTTCTCCTTCTTCTTCTTCATTTTTTTTTTTTTTTTTTTTTTTTGCTGTTGTAGTTGTTGAAAAGCAACCCTCTCTGCCTTTCAATTCAAAGTGGTTGAAAAATGTTATCCCTCTTCTAACCTGTTTGGTAAAGAGATCAATTTTATGTATTTGAGTGCATCCCAAAAAAAATTTAACCAAAACCTATATATAACATAGTAGAAGTAAAAATGACCACGTGGCATTCTATGGAGGCCTGCATGTGAACTTTTCAAAACTCTTTCCCTTGTCACCTTTCCTTCTCAATAAAGAGTTGTTTCATCAAAAACTCCCCTCAAGACTAAACCCTTACCGGTCCCATCAATTAAATTCAAATCAAAACCAAGTTCCTTCCACTCCTTCCGATTAATTTCAATTAACAATAAAGCCCCCAAAATGAAATTTGATCTCAAATAAACCCCAAATCTTTGGTATCGATGGCAAACAACACCAATCAAGCGGCAACTATCACCATGTCAGGGGAAAACTTACTCGGCGAAACTGAGGACAAAAGGAGTAGGCATAAAGCAATACTACTTCCAGCATACCTCCGATAAGGCATAAAGCAATACTAACATTAATCTCAACTCAAATTCCAGCACAAAATCTCAACTCTTGAGGTCCTCTACCTATAAATCCTAACATTAATCTAATTTCGTAGTAATTTTCTTTTTAATTTTCATTTATATTAGAGATTTTTTTTTAAGTGTTGAAATGAGTTGCTTCGATACTAATGTTTCTTCTTTTGTCTTTTTCCTTATTTTATTATTCAGTCCAAGACCTTTGATCCTTTGTTCTTCTTAAGGCGATCTAAATTACTTTCTTTGACAAGGTCTTTTATGCCAACCAAGAATGGAGAAACTGAGAGTTGATCTGGTGGTGCGATGAGCAATATCTTTGGCTGAGTTAGATGACTATATTGTAGATTTAGTATTCATTTTTGAGAATTCTTGAATTACTAATTCAATTGCGGTCTATCTGAGCATTAAGATTTGCAACTTTACTCATGTTTTTCTTGACCCTTAGGCCTTTTATGATTCATCAAGAAAATTGGGGAACTAGAATTTATTTAGACTTGAGTCCTGTCCTATCCTCTTCTTTAGATTATTATTTCTTAAAAGATCTATGAAATTATTGGGTGCGGTTTATCTATATATTTGGCTTTTACATTTCACTTGCAAGCCTTTATTTGAGGAAAGATGGTTTCCATTTAAAAGCTATTATTCATATTACTCTACTCATCATTCTTTATCATTTCATGTTTGATGCAACGATCGTACAATTTATAGTTGTGCCAGCCTATTCTTTAGTAAGATAATTATAAACATAGGTTATTATCAAGAATATTAGTCAGAGAGTATTTCTTGATTAAATTGAATTTTTAGGAGGTCACTTTCCCCATATCCTAAAATGTTTTAGATTACTACATCCTTGATTTTATGGTTCTGTTCATGATTCTTACAATTGAATTATTTACTTGTATTTTATGAATGTTTCTAGACTGATAACCTACTCTTCTTGAAAATGATTTATGGTACGCGTAAGATTTTTTTTTGGTGAACATTATGTGTTCAATATAATGTCTAATAGAAATTATACACTACATAACATGTTTAGACTTGAAAATCATGAATAAAGTTGCATTTATTTTAAAATTGTTGTTCTACCTTATAATTATTCAAGTTTAATAATGATAAGTGTGACTTGATACTATTTAACAGCTACCAAAGGCAATGCCCCAAACATTTGTACATATTAAAATAAAAGCTTTGTTAGAAAAAAAACTTTTTATGCAATGCCATTGTTCATATAACCATGTATAGGTGTACCCTAAAATGATATCGTTATAAAAAATAATATTTTTAGAAAATTATTTATTTTCTATCATGTTTAGAAATATGCTTGCATGCATTGCACCTCATGACAGGAAACTTAGGCTTGAAGACTTTTTTGTCCAAAAAGTGACCAATCACCACACATGTTTAATTTCTTTTACTTTTTCTTTTAAAGAAAAAGAAGATGATAAGTAAGTGGGGTACTGTTAAAAAAAAGAAAAAAGAAAAAAGAGGAACTTGTGCAAGAGGTGAAGTTCTTACAAGTGGGACAATTTCAGCCACCCATAATTTAAAAACATTTTCTTTTATTAATTATATCATCAATCAATAGTTCGTCTCTGTGATGAAGGAGCCTAAAGTCCAAAAAGCATGACTTTTGAACAATTTCAAAGGGTGGGAGATTTAAGGCAACTGTCAAAAATGCACTGTTTGTAGTCAAAAAGTTGCAGGGAAAGTGCAATGGGAGGGAGGGAAGAGCAGTGCGTTTGAAAGGCCAAGGGAAATTATTAGTGGGAAAATCAGGGTTAAATCATGTGATCCATGAGGAGCCAGAGATGATTCTCTGGCATCCAATTCAAAATCAATGATAAGTGTGAAATTTGAAAATTTCAACTCAAAATGCATAATGTACTTCTTTTTCCCCCTTAAAAACAAATCACCACATAGAAGGAATATTTTAGAATTGATGGATCATTAGATTAAGGCTTAAGCTTTACGTACTTTGAGTTCGGATATTGGTGAAATGAAATGCGATGTTTCTGTCATTGTTTTCTAGTAATGATGGTATCGTAATCCAAAACCAAATTTCCAAGATAGAAGAACTCATAGCTCAAGTAATTTTGTTGTTTTTCCGGTGAAAGTGTTAGTCAAAAGTGTTATCCAAGAGTTGGGGTTATTTATGCAAGAGAGAAGGAACAAAATCAACATGACTCCCCAAGACTTAGGGTTGTGGCTGTCAAAAAGATGTATAAACAACCCCAAGATCGGATTTGAAAGCCCAGTTGACTATTTCAGCCACATTTCTACCTACAAAATATATAAAATATAAGTTGTTTAACTCAAGAAGATCCTTGCTACTTTCTAATTGTATTGAATCGGTTAAGTGGCTCCTATTCTTATACAGTACTTAGCTCCATATAGTACTTTGCTCCATGCTTTCGATCGGTTCTTATATCATTCTCTAACATCCTGAATCACGGCTTTACCATCAGACAATTTCTCACCGAAAAGGACTAATATGAGAGTTTAATTTATATATTGTGCTAACAATCTTCGCTAACTATCATTTAAGAATGCACATAAAGTGTTCGATACTTTGCGTGAAAGGCGGAAGAATAAGGTTACGCTATGTTTCCCAAACTCGTGAAAAATTGTCAAATTTACCCTACCTCACGACAAGCTACCAGGGCTTTGGGTTAAATGTATAGCTTTGCTGCATTTGCGGGAAGATAGGGTGTGGCATGAAATTGCAATCTTTTTCTTCATTCCAATGTTCCATCGTATTTTGGTCATTGACCTGACCCAGCAAAAAGAAAACATTTACTTTATCAGTTAAAAAAAAAAAAAGAAAAGCCTACGTACCACCATAGACTCCACTCATTACACACCATGTGGAATTCAAATACACAAAATTCTCAAGGATTGTGCAAATCTTCAACCCACCATTAGTTAAAATTTGCAAGAAAAAGTTAAAAGGTTGCTCGAAAAATAATACAATTTCTATCCCCGGATTAATCGTACTCTGGACCAAGATAATGGACTCATTTGAAGTGCCAAGATAATGGACTCATTTGAAGTGGTGCATTTCATCGGGAGAAACCCATAAACGAACAAGGATTAATTTAACTGCCTATTTGCATAATTTATTTATTTTTATTTGGTTATTGGTCATTTGAAGGATAGAAAGAGATCTTTCCATGAAAATTAATTTTGTTCTTTAAAATTCGTTCCATTCCACCGTTCCAAATGAAACCTAAAAGAGCTCAACAAACAAGTAACCAGGTAACTTATATTCACTTGATAAATCATATTACTATATAGATTCAAAAGCTTTAAAGAAGAAGAGAAAGGAGTATATAGTTATAATGTGCCTTACTGTGAGACTCATATGGATCCCAATCAGAAAATTTCAACTGTATAAATTGAAAGAGTATTAAAAATATGATAACTGTCAATTTTTATATAATTCTTATTAATGCATGCATCTCATTTAAAGACATGCGCTAACACAAATTATATAAAAAATTAATATAAAAAATTAATATGACATCATTTTATTTTCGTATGCCAATGCATACAATAAAATAAAAATTTTCAAAACGAAATCCATATAGCCACCATAGGAGTAATGTGCCTGAGCTAAGCACTTTGCCCCTATATAATCTGTTTACCCATCACAGTTGGGGAAAATTGACAAGTGATCTCTTCATTTTAGAAACAGAGATTTAGGATTTCCACATTCAACAGTGTCATTATAAGTTCAACAGATCACAGAGGAACCAAATAATTTATATAACATTTTGTATCAGCTGCACATGAAACTGTAGAACTTCACAAACCCAAGTTCACAGCTGGATGGGATCAGCATTACTACAAAAACAATTACACAGCTCCCACCTCTCGGACCGAAAATCCAGTCAAACGAGAATTCCACGTTCAACACTCCTTAACGACAAATATTAGATCGAATTCAAGTATCGAAAACCCCTCCCCCCTTGCATTAGCAGTTTATTCCGCACTCCTCGGTGTCTGGTCCAGTCACACTTGTGGTAAATGGGTCAACCCGTACCCACAACAAGGAGAAAATGGAAGCAAGGAGAATGGACCAAACGACGACAATGGTGGGCGTCCGATTCTGGCGACCCATCAACCCTTTGAGGAAGGGATACAGATGAACAATCACCCAAAAAGCAAAAAACAGCTTACCAAATAGCGGGCCCCATGACTGGTACCCGCTGTTAATGGCATACGAAATCCCTGCAACGACACCCACCAAGTTTATGATGAGCAAAGTGGTTGGTGGGATCAAAAGGGTAGTCCATTTGAACATGTATAGCTCCGCAGAATCTCCATCTTCGTCCGATGCCTTGGAGGTGACAGTGAAGTTTGTGTCAATCCCAGCAAGTACTTTAAGCAGGCCTTGGAAGACGGCAAATAGATGGGCAGAGACGCCACCGATGACCCAAAACTGCTCATTTCTCCACCATTCGTCGATTCCAACGCCACTCCACCTCATCTCTAGTATGCCCGTGGCAAAGATCGACAAAAAGAGGGAGATAAACCATATACTTGCGATGTTACTAATCTGCAGCACAGAAATAGTATGGGTTAGAGATAAAGAGAAAGGAAGTTCTAGAGAATGCAATGATATGTCTCCGTGTGTGCGTGTGCGCGCGTTTTGGATGATAGATGCAACTTTGGGTTATAATTAAAGCAGGGATTGATTGCGTTTTCATTGAATAAACAATCCACCAAAATATATCTTTAAATACCTTCCATCACTCCAGCAAATTCTCCATAGAAATGGGTATTCCATACGTAATATGAGTTTTTTGTTGGGGGCATTCCGCCGCGGGGGGAGGGGGAGGGGGGAGGGGGAAGGGGGGCGCGTGAGGTGTGGTGAGGGGGTGGGGAAGGGGGGCGCGTGAGGTGTGGTGAGGGGGTGGGGAAGGTTATTGAGGGAGATGCCTGAAAATCCTTAGCTGGAAATGGTATGGATCCTCAATGACAGAAAAATGCTCATATCCAAACATAGAAGGGGACATGTACTACAGAGTTGCAATGGACATTGATCACCAGAAAATATTTTCCTCAATCACCAGCTATAACTCTAACTTTTATAAGGCAAAAAAAGGCATCTCATGTGATGAAGAGAAAGCCATAATAACGATAACGACAACGACAACGACAACAACAACAACAACAAAAAAAAAAAAAAATGATGACATGGTAGCCATATAACTCAAACAATGCCCTTTATGCCACATTTGATGGACTAGATAAGAGAACTAGATTGGATTATTTAATTTATTCCTAGTTCTATCAAGTATTTGTTGGAAACTTGTACAGCGAATTGGACCATCTGGTTGAACCCACTTATCAGCTTATAGCATAATTACCCAATCTTACCTGAGAATCTTGAGAATCATATCTACCTCACCTAAAAATAAAAAATAAAAAAAGAAAGAAAGAAAGAAAGAAAGAAAGGCACTCAACACTCAAAGTTTCCCACCCCCCAAAAGCCATAATGCCAAAATCTTCACCTCTCTGCCTTCATCTTTATCTTTGGTTCTTTTTTTAAAAAAAAAATTCTTATTAGCTCATTTTTCTTATTATTTTTTTCTTCTTTTTCATTTTTTTCCCTCCTTTGGTTTTTTTTCTATTTTCTTTGCCATTTTAAATATGGTTCGTCTCTAAGACCAACACTACTCTATTTCTTTTAAATAAAAATTGTTCTGAACCATTGATTTACTTGCATCTAGAATGGATCTGGTGTATCCCCCTAAATTCCTTGTATTTTGTTGATTTTTTCACCTTTTTGAGATGGTTCAATTTCAAGAGCAAATACATACTCAATTTTATATTTATCCACCTTTTTTTTAGGGTTTGATGGCTTAACATTTTGGAGCAGATTTAATACTTTGTCGTTCTAGATTATATAAACGTACAAAATTAATTTTTCTATTAAAAATGATGACTTTTAAAAAAAAAAAATTTAAATCTTGTTCCCTTATCATGTTCAAACCTAATGGGAGATAGCATAACTACTCTATCTGACGGATAGTTATCTTGTCTATATCCAACCAGATTACTTTTCCACTCCAATCCCATCCAACCAATCAAATGAGGCATTAAGGAGGAGAACAAACAAACAAACCTAAATGATATATGAATACAGATGATAGCGAGATGCAAACCTGAGGAATAATGAACTTGTTTGTAAGTAGACACACGGCTGGCAGCGTGCAATAGAAGATAAGTGGAATGGCTGTGATTGGGTAAATGGTAGTATTTATGTATGCGAACCTCTCCAGCCATTTAAGCCGTCCACCATAGCCATACCAAATGGGGCAATGCCGACTGAGAAGAATTTCCACAGAACCAAGGGCCCAACGAAGCACTTGATTCAGACGATCTGAAAGATTAATAGGAGCAGACCCCTTAAAGGCAGGACGATCAGGCATGCAGTAAATTGATCGCCAGCCCCGTGCATGCATCTTAAATCCTGTGAGAATATCTTCTGTAACAGAACCATAGATCCATCCAATCTGTAAAGCAAATGACAAACATTGGCACTATTATAAACAAACCCAATGTCAAAAGAGTTGACAAGGATAAGCAGAAATGAATGTGATGCCATTTAAGTACTCAAAACCAAATATAGTTACTACTTATCCGATCAAGGGTGTTTGATGATATCCAGTGACCATCAGGTAAAATGGTGAAAATCATATATGTAAGTTGGAAGGGCTTGACTTATCACTTTACCAAATATTTTTTACTAATTAGAATAATTCAGTCAAATATCACTTAACACGTACTTAAGATTATCAGTACTTAATTTAAGCTATACCAAACAGGTGCAAATATGATAATGCTACTAACACACCTCATTCCCCCAGTCTGATTTATCCTCATAACCACAGCTGATCACATGAATAGCCTCTTTAAGGAGAGTATCTGGAGTTGCAGACTGCGGAACGCCACCATTTTCCATAAGTGTAGAGGCAACAAAAACAGCTGACTGGCCAAACCTTTTCTCCAAGCTCATCTGTGACATGAGTAGGGACTTCTCATCATCAAATCCAGCCCCTGTATTAGAAAGTTAATATAGAAAATTAGTGCTACCTCAGTTATATAAATAAAAAAGAACTTCCAGAACTATCTGACACAGTAGGTCATAATTTTTGAGATCCTGACACAAGATACATTCAAATATAAAATTATTTGTGCGAGTTTGGACCACTACAACAAGAGAATAAACTTGGGTATTAGTGATCGTAGATGAATATAGATGTCCATATATATCATTATACTCACATATAAGTGTGTATATGTGTGTGTGTGGACGCATAATCAAGAACAAAAATGATATTAATACAAAGGACCACAAACTCCATGATACACCACAAAGCAATCCACCCATGGGGCAAATAAGAAAAATGGCACGCGAAATACTAAAGGGAACATGAAAACATGAAGTCTTTCAGCTAGCATGGATGTAACCCAAATCTAATTGCTTGCAAACAATTAACTCAAAAGAACTAGTATCCTACTGTTATGAGCTCTACAATAGAAAAGAAGATGACCTGAAGCAGACTTCAAGATTTCTCAACCTTGATAAGCAATACTTGCTAAACATCCCAACTATGAAAAAACTCAAGGCCAATATGTCCAAACAGACATAGCTAACTTGAGCTTTAGAAACAAAATATGGCATTAGATTAATAACTATACCTTCAACTCCCTCTTCAATATCCTCTAGACTGAAAATTGGCACAGTGGGATCGGCATGCTTGCTGGATTTTTTCTTGTCTGAGCCCTTCTTACTTGACTTTGAACTCTTCCTTCGTGACCCACCAAAACATGAAGAAAGGAATCCCGGTTTCTTATGCTTTGGTTTAACAGGGGGCTCATAACCATATAGAGCAGTTCTATTGAAGACACATCCAGTGCCCACATAAACAGGGCCTTGAATGCCATCCAAACCTCTCAAATTTATCTGCAATCCAGGAATATAAAAAAGTTAGGGGAAAATAAGCCAAATAAAAATTGGGAATCAACAGGACCATTCATAAATCATGTATGCACACCATCAAGTCATATTGATAAATTAAAGTAATCAAAGACAGGAACTCTTACGTCAAAGAATACAGTGTTACGGTTGGCATATCGATCATTTCTGTCAATTCCATCAAATCTCTGAGGAAACTGAACATAACAAACTGATTTCCCTAGATTCGGATCCATCATAAAACACATAGCTTCTCTCAAAGCCTTGCTGTTGTTTATGTAGTGATCACAATCGAGATTCAACAAGAAAGGTCCATTCGTAAGGACTGCAGACACTCGAACCTGAACAAGTTCCATTTGCCATTGAAGGTGAGATAGCCTAAAAGCAATTGAGTATGTGTGCTTGAACAAGGAAATATCAAATACTCACAAGTGCATTCATGGCACCAGCTTTCTTGTGGTGTTGGAAACCTGGGCGCTTTTCACGAGAAACATACACCAATCGTGGCAGCTCATTTCCATCAGTGTCAAGCCCACCACTTTGGCCTAGGAAAACCTGTCAATAAAGGAATTTAGTGAATATCATTATAAATCAGCACTTCAACAAATAAGCAATCTCCCAAGGCATCGCAACTAATGGCTATCAATAGAGACCAAAACTAGTTCTAAAAAAAAAGCATACAGAGGGTGATCTCATGACATGACAAAAGCAAAACAATAAGCATCTGAACACGTCAACAGTTCTAAACAGCATCTATCATATGTGGGCTTTTGTCTGCAACATAAAATATACAAACCCAAAAATCTGGACTGTACAACTTGGTTTTTTTTCTTTTTCTTTTTTTCTTTTTTTTCTTTTCCGAGAAATATACTGGCACAAATATACAATTACCTGGATCATCCCTGGATGATCTCTAGTGTTATTTCCAGGCCACGGTGTACCATCTTGCATGATCCATCCTTCCTCAGGAACCTTCTGTGCCTTTGCAACTAAACCGTTGACACGAATTTTAAATTCCTCATACTCTCTCTGAAACACATGCAGTATTATTAATTTAAACCCTCATGCTCGACAGAAAGTAAAAAATAAAATAATAATGCCTGGATGCTAAAACCCAAACCTTCATGGCTCGACGATCTTTAACAAATGATGGTTGAACTTTATCCTTCAAATAATCGATCTTCTGGGAAAAGTACCACTCAGGCGCACGTGGCTCAATGTTATACTTTTTGCAGAATGGAACCCATTTTCTTGCAAATTCTGATGTTTCTGACAAAGCCTCAAATGACAACATAGCAGCTCCATCATCAGAAACATAGCAAGAGACCTTGTCAACAGGGTAGTCCACTGCAAGGATGGATAACACGGTGTTGGCTGTCACAATAGGAGGTTCCTTCAATGGGTCAACTGTACTCACAAAGATATCAACAGCAGCTAACTGTGATGGCTCTCCTTCCAGCTCATATCTGTCAGAGATAAAAATTTAGAATTCAATACTTCCATATGATAAATAATTTAGAACTCAACCAACACAACTAACAAAGACATGCAATTTGAAATTGAAAAAAAACCAACAAATGTCGCATCACCTTAGAGAGAGTCTATCAAGATATGTTTCACGGTTCACTGGAAACCATTTAGGGAACTGATCCAATATCCAGGACACGGCAAACCAAATCTCACAAATCACAGATATCAACCAGAGAGAGAAAGCATGTGGAACAGGATTTGTTATCCGGTAATGCAGGAAAATGCAGATAATAACCAGTCGCAAAACAATGACCATCCTGTAAGGGTTTATCCTGGAAGACGGAAGAGAAACCTTCCTTGAGAGAGGTTGCCGAGCTTCATCATTCCTGCATAAACAAATGAAATGGGCACCAAGTGCTTTACCAACCTGAAATTATAAATAGAAGACAAGCTGAGGAAAGATCATTGACACGGCAAATTGATGGGGGAGGGGGGAGGAAGAAGAATTTCTATCAATGTTTATTTATTTGATATATTTTGTTTGTTGTAAGGTTTAAATATGAACTTAGTATTTTCTAATTCAATTTTTTATTTGGGATTCAATAATTTGGGCTTCTAATGTAATGAGATTAGACCTAAAAGATGGGCATTATTTATTTCGGATTATTTAGGGTTTTGTTATTTCCATATATACATAGGTTTATCACCTTGTAAGGAGACAAATTAATATCATTACGGTTTCTCTCTGACTCGCTGTCCCTTTCTCCCTTAGGCTATTATTTATCCCTCTTCTCCCTCATTCTATCCCATCTTCCGCTAATTCTCCCCTTTCAACCATTCCTTTGCTGCGGCCCTGCACCCACTCTTACACTAATTGCCGATGAAATTCAAATCTCAAATACCAAGCAACCTGCAAGACTTGAATTCTTTAAAAGAACTAAAGAAACTAAACTTAGGAAAATTCGTATAAAACAACTCTATATATTCATACGCTAATATTAAATGGAAATCTGAAAGGCTTGAGCATCCTGTGAAGAGTTATTTCAGATGCAATACTATATTCACTTTTGGGAAATGGTAATCCTGATCCTCGAGATTTTCCATGTTAGCAGCAAGAACAGATTTTTTATTTTTGATCAGCACATACACACGCACCCAACGGGATTAAAGCCTACAACCTTTCCAACCCATTGCAAGGGGAGGATATGCCACTAGATCAATGGCCACTGGTGTTAGCAGTGAGAATCACAGGATATAGCAATCAGAATTTACTATATAAAAAATGGCCAGATATTCTTAAAACTAACTCTCAAGTTGGAACCTTACATCAATGCATCATCCACAAGGACATCAGTGCTAGCATCAATATCTCCACCTCCCCGACCTTCAGAAGCAGCATGAGTGCTCAGAGGAACAACATTCTTTTCTTGCTTCATCTTCCATCCATCAACTCTCTCTTTCCAGGCTACATTGCCAAACCCTGGAGAACTGAATTCCCTCACTGGATCAACAACCCTAATATTTGCTGCAAAAGATTTAAATTTATCAATATAAAGAATGAGCTTAACCTTAATATTAGCTACAAAAAATTTAAAGAATGAAGGACGGAGACAGAGGATATACGTGATTGATTCACATCTGCTGCATAAGGCAGCTGGTGTACCCGCTTCCCACCACTACCAACTCCAGGAGATGCCATAGAAAGGCGCTCAGGTGATGCTGCAGACAACTCTCCTGAAACCTAAAAAAGCAAAAACAAAGAAAGATTAATGGAAACTAGTATTCCCTAACAAAAAAAGAAAACGAACAGAAATGTCTTGAAGCCTATTGATCTACCTCTTGTCCACCGGTGAGCAAGGGAATGTGGTTGTGAGAAACCTCTTTATCATAATTCGGAGCACCTAATTCTTCTCCCCGTCCGTATGTCATATGCCAGCTAAGCATACGCTCCTCAACCTTCTGCTTCCGCTTTTGAGATTCTGAAGAGTAATCAAAATCACTATTACCATCATCAGCATCATGATCCTCTTCTCTATCACCCCGGATAGCAGGACTTCCTGTAATTTGACAAAACAAATTTTAAAGATACACTGAAAAATTAATGTGAGAAATATTCAACAGCGGCAGCACCAACATAATAGCATAAAGAAAATATGCCGGTACGAGCCATCTATAAGTTAAAATATCATTTTATATACTTCCAAGACGCAAAAAAAAGAATGAATTGTAGTAGTAAAACGGTAGTACATGATGTGCTATTGCAGGGCCAATATTAGAAATTCATATTATATAGCTAGCTACGTCCTTAATAATATCTAGCTAACTAATGTATAATTGTGAGGTGGATAATCACCATCAACAAATCAAGATTTCACATTTAGAACACTTTGTCAAGTATACTTGATCAAAAAACTTTGTCAACCCATAAGATTGAGAACAAACCTTTGTGCCTCTTGTATCTGGTCTTGCACTGGGGGCAAGATTGATTCCCATCTTTTCTTTCATATTCATAGCACGGCCTACACACGGGAAACGCACAGACATCACAAGCAATGAACGGTTCACCATCTGCAGTCTTGCCAACATTATCGCCACAGATCTGGCAGACCTGATTGCCCAGGTTCTTCAAGGGCTGACCCTGATCCACAAAGATCCACAATCAACAAAATTTATAGAATCAAACACAGGTCTACATAAAAATTATCAAGTTGTATATGCTAACAAAACAATCTAGACCAACCAAATTTAAATGCCCAAAAAGAAAAAACTTAGCAAATTGTGTATCAGTCTGATTTCAACCTTTCAACAAACCTAGAACGGTTAGTTGCCCACAGATACGTTGGAAAATGAAGAGGAAGATTAGATCTTGACTTTGATTTTAAGAAAACAAAAGCTTTAAGATCTTGTCCTTCCTTATCCAAATGTAAAATTACAGTGGAAGTCGTTCAAAACATACCCCGTTCTCTCCTTCCGAGTCCATTGTTGCACGTACTTCTCTTTAAGCAGATGCGAAAGTGGACTGATGCTTTCGACTCTTTTGACTTCAAATCTGATTATTTTTATCTCCAAAGTCACTCAATCAATAGCCAGATCTGCACGTTAAGAAAACGATCAGATTGAGGGATAAGGTTAGATCGAATCATTCATTTCCTGCTCAAAACAGTATGATTGGCCGCAAAGAAAATTTAGGAAATTTCTCTCTCAACTGAGCCCGATCTGCTTATAACAAAAAAACCCATTTCTTCCCCCAACACAAAAGATCCAAATTATAGTTCCTTGTCATTACCCAAATCTTCCCGGCAGCGAAACAGAAAGGGTACGGAACAACTGCTTAAAACTTCGCCAAATTCACAAAAGAACTTCAAAAAAAAAAAAAAAAAGCAGTTCAGAGTACCTCAAGACGATATTTGATCTCATCCCCGGCCCCAAACGACTCAATCTCTTCTACCCACTTCCAAAAAACCAAACACGACCAGTCACAAAGTCTTCCAGATTCAATGCCAGAACCGCCCAGAGATGGAACGAAATCTGAAGAAGATGGGGGGGATCGAGACACGGATCCGGAACCCCAGATCTGTCTTCTCCTCTCTCTCTCTCTCTCTCTCTCTCTCTCTTTTAACGGACCTGTTTCAGTATATGTAGTGTAGCCAGCTGTCTGCGGACACGGGAGAGAGATGGCTTCGGATAGACGAAAGCGACCGCGCAGCTGTGAAGTGCTGTAAGCATTAGACAAGAGAACACCACCGACACTCTCATATCGAGACGGAGAGACGGAACGAAAATATTATTTTACTTAATACATTAAAAAGAAAAATCAAAATAATATCTTCCCCACCAAGCCACCACTTTCTTGCTAATTACGTTCCTCCAATGGTCTCTGGACTTGCTCTCCGGATGAAGTACACTCCACCTTTCCCCCTTTACTGCGTACTGCACGGAGAATCAATAGCTTGCCCCCTTGCTCTTTTCCCCATGTTTGTTACATCAGATTATGGACTGCACCAGGATATAATGGAATGAGATAGAACTTTTAATTTCATGAAATATTAGGAATATTATTTTTATTATTTTAATATAATAAAATGAAGGTCATTAATATTTATTTTTTTAAAATATTCCTTTTACTCTTTAAAGGATAACTTAAGTTTTCTTTTCTTTTTTTTATTTTACTTTTCACATTATTAGGATAATTTATAATACAATAAATATAAAATAAAGAATGATTCATGTGCGTTTTTGGTATTCAAAACTTATTACCTTGTATTTTTTAACCTTTTAAAAAAGGGTAACGAGATTATGTAACCATTTTGTAGCTTCCCTATGAATCCTCTAAGGGTGAAGAGGCTAATTAATCTCACACCGACAGAATTAAAAGCCCTATGGATGGTTCTTATCACATCTCATGTACACCATCAAATATAAGACATGATGTATTTTATCCCATCTCATTCCCTAATCCAGCACAACAAACATGACTTTAGAGAATAATATAATCTGGTCTATCTTTAGAACTATATAATTTTAGATTATTTTTAAATATTCAATCATATTGATAAAAATAATATGAAATAATAGGTGGACCGGCCAACTTGCATTTTGATAATACTAGATCTCCAATTTACATCGTAGAAAATCATCAAACCCGAGATATTGAAAATTAACTTTCTCAATGCACAATTTGAAAGTTCTACGGTACGAAATTATATGAAAAATTATGGATAATCTTCATTTTTCATGTTCATTTTATCAATAAAGTGGATCATTTTAAAAAACATCTAAAGTTATGTAAGGTGCACCTCATGCCCAGAAAACCTCTTTATTTTATTATTTTCATAGTTTCTCAATAGTAAGTATTTGTGAGTGCGCATAGTTTAGTAAAAATTAAATACCAATAAGAGTGATCGATCCCTATTTGATAATTTTTTTAAAAGAAAATTTGGCAATTGGTAAAGTTTGGCAAATTTATAAGAGCCTGGTTTATCCAAACTATATTTATTATATGTGATGCATATAATTTAGATAAAGGGATATTATGAAGAAGAATATATGAGACGAGATAGGTTTATTTTATTTTAACAAATGAGGCTATAGTATCTTAACTACTGCTTGCTGATACGGATTTTCATATATTATGCAATACATAAATATATAAAATAGTTGAACCTCAAAACATTTTATATATCTATAATATGAGTGCATTATTCAATGCTCACGTGAGATAGGTCACATTAGGATTTTGTATATTATGCAATATATATATATATAATATCTATAATAGTTTAACCTCAAATTTTTTTATCGAGTGCATTATCCAACACTCACATGAGATAGCCCCATAAGGATTTCGTATATTATGCAATATATATATATATATATATAAAATACCTATACTAGTTTAATCTCAAATTATTTTATCGAGTGCATTATCCAACGCTTGCATGAGATAGGCTTCATCATTCGCATGATAGGAGATGGAGCCGATATGCCCGCCTTATCAAATCCTTGGGTTTCTAAGACTTTTCATTTCCTTAAAATAAGGGTAAAAATAAAGACATGAATTTATAAATTTAAATTATCTTATTTATTTATTTTTTATTTATAAATTATCTCTTTACCGTTTTCTATAATAACCGAGTAGAGCATGGCGACATTAATTCAGAGGATCCTTATGTTTTTCCAACGGACGTGTGCGGGTATCAACGTCTTTTTACTCACACACCGTTCGTTACTCGACCAACGGCGAGATTGCTATTGCTAGCGGGCAAATCTCGTACTCATAGCAGGGCTCAGATTTAGGGTTTAGAACAGGGCGATCGAAAATGGCTGCGTTTGGATCTCTCAAGACATCCATCTTCGAGAGAGAAGAGAGAAAACAGTACGCCCTTCTCTCCTCCTCCTCCCTCTTCTCCCAATAGATTTGTTTATGTGATGCTAACTCATCCGTCGATGGTTGCAGGCAGTATCAAGATCATATCCGCGGCCTCAACGCATACGATCGCCACAAGAAATTTCTCAAGGACTACGGTTAGATTTTTGTTTCTATACCCTATTTTCCATCTTTTGTTTGGTTCAATCGTTTGAAAATCACTCTTCTCACGCAAATTATGTTGCTGATGAATTTATGAAGTGTTCAACAAAATTAAGCGACATAGAAGCACGATTTCTTTGAATGACAGTGATAAAACTGTCATGGAACTTGGATTTCTTATAGAATATAATGGCTGGCAAAGTTCGACTGCCGTATTTTGGGCTATATTGAATTGCGGCCATCATCATAATTGATGACTTGACTAGATGAGTTAAGACCATTCAACTCACATCAGAACAATTGTTGCTGCATATTCATCATCCTTGTATTTAATTTTATAAGGCTCGCAGGTCTTCTTCTTCTTCTTCTTTTTTTTTTTTTTTGCTTCTTTCTTCCATTTTTGACAAGGATTAATGGCTGCTCAGCTATCTATATGAAATTTGTGGTACATCACTGATATTTTAATGCAAGCTTTGCATGTCCTCCATGAAACAGGTATAACTGTCCCTTCGTGGCCTTTAATTATGAAGCTCGTATAAGAGGGGAGAGCATGCCCTGATTTTTTAACTATCTAAATTTGAATTGGACACTAAGGAAGCATGCAAATAGTGAGCTCTTTATTTGTGGGATCCTAGTGTCCTAAAGCATATGGACGATGAACAATTCCCTCCACTAAATAAGGAAGGGGGCTACAATCATCCAAACATTATCTATACCCTTTCTGTTTAGCTGTCACATTTGGATATTTATATGCTAATACTGGGTTTGGGTAATTAGATTCCACCTTGTAGTATGTTGAGAGGACTGTAGTACATCTTTAAACTAGAGGGCTTATATTTTTGCTTCATTTATCTTCACATGTCCTTGAATGTGGATATCGGCTGGGGTTTTCTCCCTGGTGTTTCTGGCAAAAAAAGGAGAACCTAAGGTCAAGCCAGACTCGTTGGATAATGTGAAGAATTATGATTCTGTCACTGTTTGTGAATATTTTTTTAAGAGTTTGTTAGTGGATTATCGTATGTTTGGTTTGGGACTGAAACTATGTTGGGAAATATTATTTCAATGCATTATGGGCAACGAAATGAGGTAAGTGTTAGAGAAAAGCATAGGAATGTGTAGCACATGAAAGTGTTAGAAAAAGGCACAGGAATGTGTTGCACATAAATTTCTTCAATTATACAGCTGAAACTAATAAAAATCATGATATTTAACTATGGCCCATTAATTTATGATATTTTAATATGCTATGCTATAGTGATTACAAACACCTCCTCCCAAAAAAATTTCCTCTCTGCAGTATCTGTTGTGTCAGAGTTTCTCTTTGGTTTTGTTTTTTTTTTTTACTTTGATCGATAATTGAACAAAAAAGAGGGGGGGGGGGGATATTATAACATGTTGTACATAAGAGGGCATATCGTTCTCTTCTCACTTTCCTGGAACATTTTAGACTTCTTTTATGCTAGTTAAGGCCCAGGGGAACGAGAAAACAATCTGAGAAGAATTAAGGTTCTATTCTGTGTAAATTAATTTGTCCATGAGAATTTGACCAGTTCGGTACAGATCAATGTACTTGGGACTGTTTATCGAAGTTATGACTGTGTCAAGGACTGGGAAAGAAATTCTAATATTTGCTTCTAAGTAGTTCAGGGAAAACCTTTAAATATCTTCATGGAAGATCAATGAAAACTCGTAAAATGTTTGTCTAGAGTTGAGAGCTGGCAGAGGGCATTGTGACTACCTATGGCCGGATAGGTCAGGCTGGTGGTTTAGTTTGGCTGGTTGTGAGGACACTTCACAACTGCGATTTAGTATATATTCTTTTTATTCACTTAGAATTGGTATATATTCATTATCTTCTTTTATTCCTCCTTTTGTATCTTCTATCTCGTCTTAGTAAATACTCTTTGTTTATTGAAATTTCTTCATGACCTTATAGCTTTTAATAGTTCCTTCAACAAGGAATAACGTTTTGCTGGAATGAAATTGATTTTCAGTTTGGTGCTTCTTTTTTTATATTGTAAAATATTTTGATAATTAAGCAGGCCCTCATGTATCAGTCGTTGTGGCACTTCTTAAAGAGTGATTTATGTACTTCATACCTGTTGTTCAAGCTTGAGAACGCCTTGGTGTTATTTTCTCATTTAATTGCAATAAAGTATTAAGTTTACCAAAACTTTCAATGACTAAAGACATTCTTACTTGTTTTGACTCTTGTTTGCAGTTAGCTTTTATGGAAAAGAAAGTTCGGCACATGAAAATTTACCTATCAAAACTGACCATGACACCCTTCGAGAGGGATACCGGTGTGTGTTTACCTTGCGTATTTATAATTTGTTGGTCATCCTTATTTTTAGCAATTAGTGTGTACATATGTATATATAGCTGTCAGTTTCTCAAAAAAAAAAAAAAATTATGAACCAAACTCATTTTTAGATACTGTAAGATTTAGTTACCATATAATTTGGATGCCATGAAAAAGATGAGCAACTAAACTTTATCCATTTGAAGTTTTACTTTTCTCACTTTTTTTTAAACAACCGCTGGACCCTACCCAAACCAAAGGAAGGGGTGGGTCAATTCATCTCTATCTTTTATTAGAGGAAACTTTGCTTCTTTGAGAGGTCTTTGGGCAAGGCAGTCCTTGCTAAGTAAAATTGCTTTAAATGTAGTGGAGAGTAATCATAAATAGGTTCAAGTTGGGAGGATAACAGGAAGTGTTGTTTCTTCTCCCTTGTTTCTATTATTTTTTGAGGATTCTTTTTTGTCATTTCATAAAGTTGATACCGTTGACTGGAAGTGTGTATTCTACTGTTGTTAGAGCAGTTTGAGAAGTTTGACGATACATACGTATTCTAGGATGTGCCGACACTGACACTAATACGATGACATGAAACGCTGCTGACACGTGACACGCGATTCTTAAAAAATGAAAAATTTCAACATGTTATTGGTGTATGTATATAATTATATATATGAAATTTCAAATTTCAAATTAAATGTAGCAAATCATAAAGGTTCAAGGGGAAAAAAAACAATTAAACAATTTTCAAATGAGAGGAGAGAACAAGACTGACATATATGGCATTTTCTCGAACGTGTGCTATGCTCAAACACAGACGAAAAAGAAACTGCAAAGGGAGAGAGACTAATATCTTGGTTTCGGAAATGCAAATTTGCAAAAGAAGAGTGAGGGTTTCATCTTTGCCCCGCTAACTTTAGAGTGAAATTAGGTCATGGGAAAGAAGAATGGGAAAGAAGGGAAGGGAAAAAAAGGAAAAAGGAAGGGGGAAAAGAGAAAAAAAACGTGTTTGAGAAGCAAAACACATGTTGCGTGCTTCGCTGCAAGACTGTTGGTGTTGCTTTTCGTGCTCTCGGGGGAGAAAATCGACATTTTAATTAAATTTGCGCATCTTCAGGCTCTCGTTGACCAAGTCAACTGAGAATTATCATATTTCCGAGCCCATGACTCAATCCCTAAGGGGATGCTATCTTGTTTGGGCCTCTTGGCCCACTTTCTTTTGAGCTTGTGGCCCAATTTATTTTTCCCTAGGATGCCTTTTGGGCCTTTGGCCCATGGGTTTCTACCCATCTCTTCCTCATTAATGAGGACAGATTCCGACCATTGAGCCTAAGGCTCCTCACACTGTCATAGTGACACATGCCCCCCCCCCCCACCCCCCTCTCGGAGTTTCTCTTTATTGTCTCCTCCTTTCCAAGGGATGACCTTTCGGAGTTTCTCTTTATTGTCTCCTCCTTTCCAAGGGATGACCTTTTGGAGGGGGGGGGGGGGGGGGGGGGGGGGGGGCTTAAGGCTAGAAGGGAGGGCCCAGCTGCACTCTCTCTCTCTCTCTCTTTTTCCCTCGCGATATAAACAAAACCTAGGGTTTTGCAAAGGAAGGATTCTTCTATGAAGAAATGGAGGCTGCATATAGAGAGAAAAGAGAAGAAAAACTAGGATACTCCATCCTTTTACCGTCAAACCACCATCGGAAAACGCCATGAATGGCAAGGTGAGCTACGCTTCAATTATTGCCACGACTCCGTAGGTCTAGAACTACATGAATCGGATTCTCCCATGAAGATATGTGGGCCTATGGATCTGACCCCTTACGAGGCAAAAAGCTTCTTCTTCCTTCTTTTTCTTTTCCAGTTCTAGATCTATGATCCGTCCTTGTTCATGGAGTCACCTACTTCATGGCCTTTTTTTTTATGGGATCTTAATCAAAGTTGTTCCTTGCCTAAGGCATTGGACGTAAAAAATCATGATTCGTAGAATGTTGTGAAGCTGGACCCCCCAAATCAAATAATAGGCAAGCTTGCACTCTCATTTTTCTGCAAACATAGACATAGGAAATGGTGATAGTGACCTTTGATGTATCACTTTAGAGGATTAAGTTCTTGCTCAACTTTATGGGGATTTTTGCTCTGTTTTTTGGTCTCATGCCATCAAGCTGGTCATCACTTTTGGGTAGAGGCATAGGGCACAGATTGTGCTCTGAATGTTTGAAACAGCAAGGGCAGATCAGGGGGCGCAAATTTTCTGCCTGTAGTGTGAGAATTTAAGAGACTGTTTCAGGCACGTGTGTTTTTATGTGATGTTAGGTGTGTGAGTAATAACATTTCATAATTTATAACATCTCAGAACCAACACATTCCCACTACAGGGCATGCCTCACCTAAATGGGTTAGGCAAGAAGGTACTCTTATGATCCTTGGCTCGAGGCTTACAAGACCTTGAAACTCCATCCTGTGTTAGGGTTTGTGCATGATGACCTTTCATAATGTGTAACACCTTGGAACCATTGTTCTCATTACAAGGTAACCCTCACCTAAAAGACTAGCCAAGGTACTCTTATGATCGTTGGCTTGAGGCTGACAAGGCCTTGAAACTTCATCCTATTTTCCCATTATGGGATTGGTGCAAGCCTCCACTACCTTGGGTTGTCATAGAATGGGGACTATGCAGCACATGATTATTTTATTTTATTTTCATTAATCTTTTACTTAATTGAAGGGTAATTTACTTATCATGGAGGGCCAATGTTTGCTCTAGAATCACAGATTCTCGTTTTCCTTTCTGTTCCTCTCCACTTCTTAACACACAGACAGACACTCTCACACACGCAAAGAAAAATAAGCAAAAGAACTCCTTTTTTGGATTTTTTAATTTTTAATTTTTACTTTGGGCATGGGTATGTAGTTGTGCCTAGGTTTGTTTTGCCCTCATCATTGTGTAATTTTGCCTTGGCCTTCAGTTTTATTGTGTCCTGGTATAACCTGCATTTTCTTGGATTAGTTCACAGTGCGTCTTACATGATTTATAAAAGGTTTATACGTTCTGAGGAAGATGACATGGATCCATCTTGGGAGCAAAGACTGGTGAAGCGTTACTATGATAAGCTTTTTAAAGAGTATCCTTTGCAGGCAGTTACTGTTTCATGCTCCTTTTATCTTTTTCAGCTTTGCAATCTTGGGTTTATAGGTAGTTTGAGTGTTCACAGTTATGATGCTTGATTGGTGATGCTTTTCTTTAATTGAAACCCATAATTGGGTGAGGAATGCACACAGTGTAAGCTATGATAGTCGTACTAAACTTATGCAGATTGCTGATAAGTATATGTGCATATGCATGTGTTCTCTTTGTTCCTTTTGAAAAAGATGTTTTGATAATTGTTATTCTTCTGTCAACCGTCAGAGGGAAGGCCTTGCTTTTCCTCTTGGACAGGTCACTTGTCCAATGCACAAATGCCTATTTGGATAAGATAAATAATTTCATTTTAGGATTGATTCTCCAATTTATGTTCCAAAACATGCTGAAATCTAAAGTTTATATTGGCGAGATCTAAGGCTTATATTTGATGAAAATTCTAAGCTTTAGAAATGACGGCTGGCCTCAAGTTGTTGGCTGCAGGATTCAAACTGAAGAACAAGCGCCTTGAGAGGCACCTTAACTTAGTTTCTTTACCTTGGACATATTAAACAATTGCTAAATTAGAAATATTAAGATCAATTCATTAGGGGGAGAAATGCTGATAAACATGTTAGTCTTAAACCTATTTTCTTCCTATTTTGATGTGATGTTGGGCATGCTTAACAGTTCAATGTTGTTTGGCTATGTCTTATAGCCGATCTCTAGAATTTGGAACTGATGAAAGATGTGATGTGCTTTCATTAAGACAAGTGGTTCATTTCATATTTGCATAATTTTTTTCAGCTTTCTCAAAAGAATAGAATTTTGAACTTCTATAGTTTGCTACATCTTTAATGAAAAATTTGACTGTTGACCAGCTAACTTTTTTTTCATTGGCTTACATCTTAAACCTATTTCATTTACTTCTCTCTCATTGTTTTTTTTTCCTTTGGTGAACTTTTGTTCAATTCCCTAAACTTACTACTAAAGATACTGCATAGCTGACATGTCTCAGTACAAGAGTGGCAAGGTATGCTGTGGCACACAATAGAGAATATATATATATATATATATTGTGCTGGAGTCCCAATGCTTCGGCTAAGACACATTCTTCTTTTGAGCACAGGGCAGTTGTTCAGCCCTTTTCTCAAGAATACAAAGAGCTATTTTGATCCATGAGAAAAGACAGAACAACATAGTTTTGCTGGCTCACATACACAAACATGTTCAATATATATTTCTTGTACAATGCATGTTCCTATTATAGGCTGCTTCCTTATGCTGCACTTTTTCGGTCTTCTTATTATGTAATATCAATGTCGTGTAATTTTTAAATAACTATGATGTGACAATAATAGTACCTTATTGTGCAATAATAGGATTAGCATATTTCTTTTTAAAAATTTCTTTTCTGATCTTCCTATTGTGTAATAGCAATATTCCTCGTAATCTTTAAATAACTGAGATGTGACAATAAAATTGTATTTCCTGCTACTAATGTACAACAACCCCTTTAAATCGTGCATTATATTGATACATTAAAGAATAATGGCAGAAATTACTGCAATATAATATTTTCCATATGCGAGTATTTTTCAGTGGACTGAGATAAAGAGAAAAAAACCCATGACAGAAATCACCTTTAATTTCAAAGTTTTTTTGGTATGATTTTCCTGTTAGTTTCTTCTTCCATGGCAACATTTGCTTGATAAAATAAATTTCGCTGTATATTTGTGGCATCCAATTTTTTTCATTTATACTCATAGGTTGGCCTAAGGTGGAGGATTGAGAAGGAAGTCATATCTGGGAAAGGTAACTTTATCATTCTATACCTATTGTGATTCTTGTTTGATCTGGTATCTGGAACAATATCTGTTAATAATTGTGTAAAGCATTTGTGCCCTGGAAAATATGAAGGAAATGAAATTTCAAAGAAAATGGGAAGATATGGATTGCAAGAGGATTTCCTGCTTGAAATTATTCCTTAAATTTTAAATATCTAAGATCTCAATTTTATAAGAACCTGGCTAAAACCAGTCGAGAAAAAAAGTTCTACTTCTAAATGAAATTTACCCTTGAAAGAAGTAGAGAGAAGCGACTTGCAGTTGTACTTTGTCTATTCTTAAGAATCATATTTTAACTTGTTATTCCTGTTTGAAATGAAATTATTCCTTAAATTTTAAATATCTAAGAACTCAAATAAGAACCTGGCTAAAACCAGTGGAGAAAAAAAGTTCTACTTCTAAATGAAATTTACCCTTGAAAGAAGTAGAGAGAAGCGACTTGCAGTTGTACTTTGTCTATGCTTAAGAACCATATTTTGACTTGTTATTCCTGTTTGTCAGGGCAGTTCATTTGTGGTAACAAGCATTGTGATGAAATAGAAGGGTTAGCAAGCTATGAGGCATGTTTTTGCACTTCGTTGCTTCATACTAAAGTATTAATTTTCATTTTGTGACTTGAAATAAATGTTTTTGAATAGTTTGTTGTTCATTATGTTTTTGTGTTCCATATCACAGCTCTTAAAATTGTTATTGACATAAAGTTGGTGTCCATTGCTTATGAAATTCGGAAGTTATCTTAAAATTGATGAAAAATCTATTCTCATCATTTATATTCACAGTTCGTTTAATTGACACTAGCTTGTCTCTGGCAGCCTCTTGCTACTTATCCTTTGTTTAACATTTACTTGGAGCTCTCATTCCTAGGTTTAACGTTAGAGATGTTGGGGGATAGGCTGAGTGGTTCAATAGATGTGGCGTCTGAGTTCCATGGTTTATTTTACCAATTTTAGAAGTGAATCTAGTTCAGCTGTAGTTGCTTTCTTGGTAAGATTGTTATTTGTCTTGCAAACTTTTAGACAAGACTAATATATGTAATGTTCTCTAAGGAACCCTTTTTTTTCTTCCTATAAGGAGCTTACTGGCCATGTTGCTTTACATGAAATTAGCACGAAAGACTGGTTTGTAGGCTAGGATGCCATCCTTGATACATGTCTAAATGTGAGGTTCGAGTTGCAACTTTTAGGAGACCAATTTTGAAAGTCATGAATTGTATTCACAATTTACTGATCAAAGAAATACTCATGATCATAAAATCATGTTCCATCCATCCATCTTGTGAGAGTCCATAACACAACATGCCAACACATCCACCTTCCCCCATTGAAGGGAACCCAAAAATAAAAAACAAAAAACAAATGGCATGACTTCATCAATAAGAGTCATGCTTCCTAAATATCTTGTCATATATTTTATAAATTTCATACTCAATTAAAGGGAAAACTGGGTATCATGACTTCATCAATAAGACAGCCTATTATGTAGTCCATCCTTATGTTTAAAGGTAAATATCTAGTGGAAGGGAATGCAGCACCTCAAAGGAAAGCCTGGGTAATTTTATAGTCTTAAGGGCTTGGGTATTTTAATTCAAACCTCAAGGGAGGTTGGTTTGTTTATCTTAGTAATTAATAGTTCACGAAGGGGATAATATCAGCCACTTGACCCCCATCTGATGGATCCTCATTGGTTATTTCATATGTCACCTGTATCATTGGTGTCATTAAGTGCAGGTGAATTTCTCTTACTTTGAAGCAGGAGAGAACAAACAGGCCTTGGTGAAGCTTGTAACTTGTGAGAGGTGAGTGGTATCTACGTGGTCTAGCTGATTTTTTTTGCCATGTTTGCCTGCTGTATTAAAATTGAAAACCTTGATTTCACTTTATAGTATGCACGATCATTGGTGGTAACTTAATACTTTCGGTCTTATTGGTCGTCGACTTTGATTAATCTGCCACGCCTATTCTATTTTTCTTACATTTTATTGTAGTTTAAGAAATGTATGTGTTATACATGCTTAGAAATCCAGAAACGGTAAATTGACTATTGAACAAGATAAAACGGTCAAATGGAGCCAAACAGGCAGCCTTGATGGTTACATCCACTTCTAGAAAAATGTCCACACACATCACTAGAGATAGATGGCTGCTTCTGAGAAATAGTGTTCTTACAAGCGCTAGGCCAACCTAGGTGCTTGGCCTACTGCCTAGCATCTACGCGAATTTTCTGTTCTTTTTATATTTAAAAAAAAAATCTAGTGGTTATATACAGCTATTTAGATAAGTTCATAAAATATTACAGAAGTAACATAACAAAAACAAAAAAACTACATAAATAATATCATTTCTTCCCCAAACACAGCACCAATAAGTTTCCTTATTATGGCTTTGGTTCCTTTGATGATCTAGAAAAAGAACTTTCTTTTCGGCTGAACAGATCCAAAAGAACAGTTGGGGTAACAAAGCAGAGCAGATCGGATCTTCAAAAGATAAAAGGGAAAGAAAAAAACATAGCACATTGGAGAAGAAAGCATATCTTATGCCAGGGAAGAGCGAGAGAGAGATCATGTGTTACTTGTGTTGTGGCTAAAAAAATAAAAAAATCACGTGTTGTTTGATGTAAAACAATATTAAAAAGACATAAAGAAACCCGCCTAGTTTGCCGCCTAGTTGTTTAGGTGCCAGCCTAGGACCGTGTAGTCGGCCGCCTAGCTGTTAGGCGAGGTGTTTTGGTGGCAGCTGCTCCTAATCCGGTTTTTAGAACACTGCAAGGAAAAGGGATTGCAAATCATAAGAAACACTAGAAAGGAAGAAGGAAAAAGAAAGTAAAGAGACATCAAACATGCTTGACTTTTCTTTTGGTTTGCAAAATCTAGTGGTTTTCAAAAATAGAAGGATGAGATCTCTGCTCAAGAGCTACAAGTACAGAGGAAACATTCATCTGATTACTGACTTATCATCTTCTGCCTGTACAACACCATTATTTTCTCCTCTAGTCAATTTATCAATTATGAGTTTTGTCAATTGTTGTGGCTACTCAGATATAATGTACATCCTAGAGTTCTGAATCTTCTTCCTATGAACTTATCATTTGATCTATTTGTTTTGTAATACTTGTTGCATTTGTGTATGTTCCAGCTGTTTATTTTATTTGATAATGCCAAATTCACCGACCAGCTGTTTATTTTATTTTACTCTGAATGCATTTTTCTGTTATTGATCTCGTCTTCAGATGTGCTGGGAAGCTTCTTTACAAAAAGCAGAAAGAGAGAAAGCAATTAGAAAAAAGAGAGAAAGAAGCTCTCAAAAGAAAGAGGTGGCAATTTGAGTCAAGAGAGCTTTGTCTGCTCAGTGTATTTTCTAGATCAGCTTTTTATTATGGCTTTTACCACATTGAATGGACTGTCTATTTTCAGGGGGAGATCAGAAAGCAAAGAAGATACCAACCATGAAGGGAGCAAAGACAGGAAGAGAAAAGGTTTGTTGTCTTGGTCTCATTCCTAAAATGGTGGTCATTCTGTTCATCTCTGCCTGAGGCAGTGGTCTGCAGATGTACTGCTCAGTTTTATTTCCTTCTCGGAAATTCACTCGTAATCTTGAAGGAGAAAAAAAATGCTTATGTTAGGCAAGCAATCAACACAAATGGAGCAAATTCAGCATGATTGTTTTAAGAAAGGCTAAATTTTATGGTATAGGATGTTGGATTGGACAGCCCACGGTGCCTACTATGCATAAGCTTAGGATTTTGAATTGGAGAATAGTGATAGGAATCAAAGTTAATGAATATGCGATGAGCGAATAGGGATAGCCTGAAAAATTTTGCACAAACCACAGAAATTAGTTAAATGAGAAAAATCTGTGATCATTGCACAGTGTTCTCTTGAGCTTGCTACCATACAGTACCTGTATTACCAAACTCTCTCAGTTGCTTCTTTCTTGCCTTCACTTTTGAGCATATGTGATAAACATTAAACTTTACAAGTTTATTCTTCACAGGAAAAAGATATTTGACTCTAGGTTGTTCTTCACAGGAAAAAGATATTTGACTCTAGGTGGTGACCGTAAAGAAGAGGAAGATGACTTTGATGAGTTTCTGGAGGGAATGTTTCCATAGTGGAAAGAGTGCTGCCATAAGCCAAAGGTACCCTGTGATGTCGTTCCCAGGGGATGACCAAGTCCGTTTACCGATCCTGTGTACAAAGTACGAATTATGTTGATGTGTAAATGTTTAATAGCTGATGATGCACTACGGAAGTTCGTTACAACTTTGGTATTTCAAGTTTTTGCTGCCCTCATTGAGTTATAGAAAATGAAAATGATAATACGCTGAGACATGTGAGAATACAATATCGAACCTTTTTTTCCCTGGGTCAGACCAAGTCCCTGGGTCTAAACCAAGTTCCTAGGCTTGGCAACAATTAGATTTGTGATTGATGTTTCAGCTGCGGATGATGGACCAACCGGTTGCTCAAAATTGATTGTTAATTAGATTTGATTGTGATGTGGTTTACAGGTGCAGATAGCGGACCAAGGAGGAACAGCCAAAATTGTTACCGGTTTTTTACATGTGATGGAGGAGCCCTTTCAAAACCAAGTTCCTACTGTTCTGGTCCTTAAGGGAGCCCTACTTCTATTTCGTAACGTGGGTTGTGATTAGTTTTGCATTTCTTATATCCCAGTGACGAAATATTCAGTGATCTGAATATTTGTGTGGAACTTTTGCTAGATGGTGCTCTCCCTTTGGCAAGCTTCCTGAGAGGTTGAGGAACCAATGGTTTCATGCGAGGTTAAGGGTAGGCATTCGGAGGGGTAGTCTGTTCTTAATTTAATGTTACTACGTGTTGCTGTTAATTCTTTTTTATTTTTTCGGGCTTTTGATCAACTCGTTTTGTGGTCGGTATTAGTCTCTATGATTTCTCGGTACTAGTCTCTATGATTGTTTTACGGAGGGAAATTTGCATATATTGGCTAGTCTGTAGATGATTGTTTCTGGAAGTTGATATTTTACGATGTACATGAGGCAGATGAACATACCATGGTTTAATGGGATTGGTGGGGGGGGGGGGGGGGGGGGGGGGGGGGGTGGGTGGTAGCACAGGAAAATTTGAGTGGAGATAGGGCTGCAACGAGCAGGCATGCAGGTGGTGTTGGTCAAGTTACACTGATAGGTAAGGCCCTTTTTTTCCTTCTCCTCCCTACCTCCCCTCCCCCCCCCCCCCCCCCTCCCCCCCCCCCCTGGGCCGGGTATCCGCTGGCTTCCTTGGCTCGGGAGACACTGAAATGGATTACCTCTTTGGATGAATGCGTTGGATAAAGGTTCAAGTGTTCTAAGAAAAAACGGTCTAGGCAAATTTCAATTACACTTATATTCTCACTGCAAGAATTGGGTTCAAGGTCTCCCTAGTCCTTTCTCGTCAATGGAAGGGATCCATTCGAAGAGCACGAGGACTGGTTGATGTAATGAGCCTCCCAGCCTAGGTCTTGCCTAGGTGCTAGGCGATCATGAACTGCCTAGGTGCTAGGCTAGGTGGTCGCCTAGCACTTAGGTAGCAAAGAAATGCCTTGCTTAGGGGAAAACTGCTCTCCTAAGCAATCAGTATCATTAATCGGTTAAAGACCCAGTCACTTAGGAGGATTTTTTAGGTGAATATGCTACCTAGAAATACTTTATTTTTTTTATTTTATTTTCTTTTACAATAATAACACTTTGCCATTATTTAAAAAAAATTCAAAGTTATAATCATAAATCTATTGCAGTAACAAGGTATACTTAAAAGGATATTATTTATCCTAAACTGTGAATAGATATTATTTATGTAATTTTGTTATATTTTATTATATTTTTTTAATAATATTTTATGAATTTACTTAAATATCTGTACTGAATTACTAATTTTCTATAAGAAAAAATAAAAAAATACGAAGCAGGTGGCTTAGGCGCTAGGCGGAAGATCAGGTGCCTAGGTTAGCCTAGCGCTTTTTTAGAAGCCATTTTTTCTTCATTTTCTATCAGCAAACACTACATTGAATTTAGTTATATGCTAAGTTTGAGTTTCCTTATCTGCAATGATGATGAGATGCTCTGCAGCTGTCCTAACATTTCGTATGCGTCGATTAAAGCTTGAGTTTCCTTGCATGAATCTTCTTGTTGCAAACGGTAAGCGTCGGGTGGCTACTGATTTAATCAAAACCATAATATATGTAGAAGGTATCTGACTGTAGGCTGGTTCGAAGTAGGAAAATCTCTCGTTTAGTCTCCCTCTTTGGTTATAATCTCTTCTTTTTATTCTTACATTTATCTTTCTCTTTTACCCCTTGTAAGTCTTCAATGTATACATTTTCATGGTTATATGTGTGTGTGTGATTTTATACATTTTCATGGGTATATGTCTGATGTGACCCAACTCAATACTACTTTACTAGTTATATAATTTGTTCTGACCCATAATGTAACTTTACCCGCTATTGGTCAATGACTTGTTTGACTTGTCTGTGATTATCTGACCCGTCCAATTTCCTCGATTGTCGTAATTTAAGCTAGTTATTTCAAGTGATCCAAATGAGTATTTGGACAAGTAATCCTCTCTTCTACCGGAGAGGAAGACGTGTCATGTTCTGTATATGCAGTTGTAACATTACTTAAGCAAAATGGTAGCAATCCCATGAAATATGGATAAGATGGTCATGGAATGGCATAGTACTGAGGATTATTCCGGGGTAGATAAAGAGTAACTATTACTGATCATCGTGCATTTCATTCTAAATTTTTTAAAAGAGTTGTTTTTAACTTACTCGCTTCATGACCTATGCGTTTTTTTCGTGATATAAATATTTCATTTTCACTGCATTCCATTAGCTGCGAACCAAATAAAATATGTAGCGTTTACTATTACTCAAAAGAAAATGATATTATGAGCGAAATCTTTTGTGAGCATATGTGAGCACGCATCAAGATCACCGGTACCAATTGAAAGAGCATGAAGAAGTAAAACCAATTGATTTTCATATAGTTTTGTGATGCACAAGATCTTTATTTTAAATGATGACATATCAATAGATCTTGGTTATTATTGCTTTAATCCTTTAGACTGATAAGTGTGCTTCGCTACTAATTGTACGAAAATTCACCAATCCTATTTTCTCGTGCTCCTACAATATATGTGGGTGAATTTTTCAGAATAGACTCAAGTGGCATACTTAAGACTGTACTCATAATATCATACACCTACACATTATTATATATCGAACCCTCGAACAGGACCATAACCTTGCTGCTAAAACGTTGCCCAAGCTCCACTTCGTAATCAAAAGAGGAACGAGCACGTCAAAGAGCACAGAAACCATAATGTGCTGCTTTTCACGTACATATCCCAAAATCATTTTGTTTGAGCATTAATCAATTTACTTTCATTTTCCCCCCTTTTTCACAGAATAAATGGCATTCCATCAAGCATCTGTATCTACACGGCCTATAATTATAAAATTTAATTTTCATTGAACATAAGTATACGTTTTCGTAACTGCTTAGCAGGGAAAAAAAATATATAATCTTCCTTTTCTGAGGAAATATACTTTAATTCCCTCAAAAAGGCTTCTTAGTTCTTCACTCTGCAGGCTTGTTCCATGCATGATTGAAATCTTCATAGTTTTGGATGCAGTGGGCTTTTTAGCTTTATTAATGTCAATGGGGGAATTAGGACGATGAAGATTCATCTACCTCTTCAATCCCATGATCTACTACACAACTGTAATTCAGGCAGCAGCTATTTCCGGGTTCAAACAGCATTCGGAGTTCAAACTGTATAACTGCTGTAATTTTTTATTTTATATTTTTTAATAGTGCATACCCTTAGTTGCGCCACATTAATTACCAGAAAGATTTGTGTAGCTACTACATCATAAAGGAACATACGAACCAGGTAACAATTATTGAACTATACATGAACCTGCATGTGCTTGTTTATTACCCACGTGTTCTGTAATCCAAACACACCAGCAAATTTATCGTCGTGATGAACAGTCAGACTTCTGCTTGTTCTTGGAGTTGCTCCTGTTATGAAGAGTAAATAAGTTTGATCGCCGGGTTGATAAAAGCAAAAAAAAAAAAACAAACCAACAAACGATAAAAGAAGAAGGGAAACTCCTAGAAAATAAGTATGGATATAGCATCTGTCGACAAAAAGATTCCTGTAAGATGATCAACTCACGGCTATTGAGAACGAATCAAACCAGATGGTTATATTTCTCTTGGATTCTCTTAAATGCCACGATTAAATGTATTTTTAGCATGAGACTGTAGGTCTAGGATGAAAATCAAGTCTGAGTATGAGCAACATTGGAGAAGTATAGCATAACTTTGCAGCAGCAGACATTTAATAAAGTTCCATATCACGTCAAGCTTGTTACTCGATGAGTGGCGTGCAACCGAAAGACAAATGTATACAAGAGAAGGGTTTCTCACTTTTCTTTTAACTGAGGGAACCTCTGGACCCAAGCAGCCCACACTAACCGCTTGAACTAGGCATGGGTAGTGCCTAGAATCAATTCTAATGGATCGAGTGGTAGTGTTTTCAACTCTTCTACTCCTCACAAAGTTTCATCTACAACCTGAGGGGCAAGCTAGGCCTGTCTCATCCTTAATGTCCCTTTACAGCATGCTCAGCCCAACTACTTGGATCAGCCCAAACTTATCATTATGCAATCATTATATTACAACCTCGTGTGCTAATCATGGGACATCGTGATTTTTGACTGATTGATTTTCTCTTTTGTAACCCTTCTGCTAACATTATCATCAACTGATGCTTCTCATGCAATGAGACGTGGTCAGCCTTAAATTTTTTTGTCCTACAATAGATACTTTTCTATCCTACCAATTGGTCCTTGGTAATTAAACGGCATTCTTGATTCACTCTTTTGCATTATGGGATCCTATTCCATGTGGCATACGCTTTGATTCCTTTCTCTCATAGATGAAGCATCCAAGACTGCAGTGGTCGTCTCTCTCTCTCTCTCTCTCTCTCTCTCCCCCCCATCCTTCCTAATAAAATTCTCATGTACTAACCAAAGCCCTACGCAAATCTTGAAGCAATTCTTACATCCAACTCAGAGCCGTGGAGAAAGATTGACATTTATAGTTTACTGCTTTGCTGAGTAATTTATCCGTTTATCTTTTATCCCTGTTGTGTTTCTTTCTGGCAAAGAAAGAAGTATGGAAACCAGGCGGCTTAACATGGGTCAAGCTTCCCTCAGCTTCAGCTTTAATCTCAGGGAGGCCACCTATTGACAATTCCATGCATATGCAAAGGAAAAAGGGAGGGACAGCAGAGAGAAAAATTCGGATGGAGAAGAGTAAGCGAGCATGTAGTACTAACCTCTGTGACAAAGAAAGCATGGAATCCATATGGAACTCTATGGGGCAGCTCAACAACTGCAACAGGATCAGCTGACATTGTTTTTGCATCAACGACATTCACATATGATTTTCTGCATAGTTGAAATGAAATGAGTTTAGATTGTTTTTAAGGCCTCAAAACTTAAACTATAGTAATAAAGTAATAAGTAAAGAGAGTATATTATCGATTGGCACGTAACTTGTCACCACTTAAATGTCTTTGATCTTCTTAGCATATCCAATCATACCAATGAAAAGAGCATAAGAAATTAAGTATACCCATAAAGTTTCAAATAATTCAGTAATGTGGAACCCATGTCATCAAAGCATTAAAAATTCATTCAATTTTTTATTTTTTATTTTTGCTAGTCCAAAATTCCTTCAATTATTAAAGGCTCGGGCTTGCTGGTTTTCTAGTGTTAAATTAAGCTGGCCCAAATTGTCTTATCTACTGAAATTTGTATTTCCCATTATTATTTTCATGTTCTTTACATCCATGAGGTTGGATTTTTCGAGAGGGGGAAAAAAATTTAAATGTTATAGTTTTAAGTAGTGATAGCACCGAAGATAAGTTTTATCGATTGTATACTCCATTTTTCCTAAAGAAATACTAATAAGCATAGCCTACAATGTTCTACAATGCAGAATGAAAGCCACAGCAACTATGACAAGACAACAACACAGTGCACGGCAGAACTGAGATAATTAAGACACAAAAGTGAACTGTTATTAATCCTTTGACATGGATCAAAGACCTATTTTAACAATTTTCAGAAATGATTTTCTGAAAATTTCAAAAGGATACTAAGCAATAATGAATTCTGAAACTAAAACAACGTAATTAGAAACATCAAGATAAAAGAAAAGTATATAATTTCAAATAGGTGATTATGTGGTCATGGTGCGGAAGTAATGTGGTCATGGTCTAACCATACTATTGAAAAGTCAAACGTCTTCAGTGCACAAGAACAAAGGGTATCTATTGAAGAAGAAAAGTATTACTCATGCATGACTAACAGGAGAAAGAAAGATCTAAATGAAGCTAATATCTTAAAGTACAGCAGGGGGATCTACATCAGCTTGGACAGATTAGTGGTATGTTCCTATTGTTTGGTTAAGAAGCCAGCTACAGGAAGTAGATCCAGCTATACTCATGAGTTGTAACACTTAAAAAAATGAAGGATTTTCACTGGTAATACACAAGGCACCGGACTGTCCACTTCATGTCACGTGATTCGCATGCTAACCTTTTCCCTCGCAGAGCAGCAAGAAGTAAGACAAAATAAACTTGCTCAATTTATCATATGAAACATTGGTAGTAACTCAACCATATATATATATATAAAACTTTATGATTTCATCATATTCCTAAAGAAAGCCAAAGCATGAGAAGGGAAGACAAATACCCGGTGTTTTCATCATGTACAAACAATATCAAGTAGCCATCATCTTCTTCAGAGGTGATACCAGGCTTGCGAGGAACAAATATAGCCTCTGAACCAAATCTACCTGCTCCTAGATCAAAGATGCCTTGAACATTTCCCCCAACTTCAAGCTTGGTTTTTTCAGACTCTGGCTCCGCATGCAAGTCAAATTTTACGATTCCTGTGACCTTTGCAATGCTGTCCAGTATAGTTCCATATATGTATCTTTGTTTCCTAGTTCACAAAGACAATTACTACGTAAAATTACCAAACATATCAAACCTTATTTGCGAAACTAATTTTAGGACTCTTAATAATGGAAAACAGGAATGGAGTAGCAGGAATGGTGAAAATAAGTGAAAACTGGTTCTGATAATCATCAACTAATTCAAAAATATAAAGAATGATCTTAATGAGTCTATCTTTACGAATGCATTTGCTTCTTCGTGAACTTGTAGAAGACACTTCAAAGTTAAAAATTCAAATAATCAACACAAGATGGAACATTTACCTGCCAGTGTAGCTCTCATTCACCCTAGGGAAATCTACAGCAGATGCTGAAAGTTTTTTCTGTGAAGCTAAACCGGTGTTTAGGTTGAATCTCATCTCATATCTGACAAGCATAACACCGATTAGAAACGCCTTAGCAAAATTAATAGGAAAAACATATCCACCAAATGGATTTGTCTTACAGCTCATTTGAAAAATTCTCAAGCTTCTCTTTCACAGCCCCACTGACCATGTCTAGATCTGGATTCTGAATTCGGCAAGTGATCAAGACCACCTCATCCTCCTCCTCCCAAGCATTGGCTGGTGAAAGAAACCACGGAAGGATCAGACAGGAAGTGGACTTTAAGCATAAGCTACTATGGGCGCAACATCGATTATAGCTTTTCAAATATTTTCACAAAGAAAAGATCGCCAGCTCGGCATGGGACTGGAACATAATTCTCAAACAAACTCATTTATGCACAGATATGTTTCTGAAGAATAATGAACAGTTGAAATATTAATAAAATAAATACTCTGAGGACATTGTTCTTAGCATTTTAAAAAAGAAGGGTAGGAAAGTGGGCAAACCATTATGGAAAATGAAGCAATTTGGTAGCTCAAACCATCTGATTTGTAGCTCATCCTTTGCATAACGAGGAAGTACACCAAAGCGAGCCTTTTTCGTTGAATCAAAAGTGAATATCAGCTTATTGCTTTTTACCATTTCCTGAAAATTATGAAGCAAGGAGATTATTAGTTATATGCTCATTATGAAAAAGCAATGAATGAGGACACCATTATCAACATCCACTAGAATGTCACAAGCCATTAATTTCACTGGTGATAACGATCATAATGATGATATTTGAAAGGAGGTTTTTAAACTAGTGCAGTTCAATCAAACCTTACTCAGGAAATGCATGAAGAGGTTTTTGCACAATAAGGGGAGCTTTATGGAGACGAGATGTTGGAACTATGTCATGCAGGGGGTGTACTTTGCCTTGCAAGAGTATTAAAGTCGGTGACCAGAGATCCATTCAGTCAGAACAGTTTTTTTTCCCAGGGTGTTTGCTTTGGTTAAATAGGCAGAGTTAATACTCTGAGAAGATGTTCCCTTTTTTGCAGAATTTTGATCCTGTGCTTTGTTAGATATCTAAATCAAGTAAGCATCAGATAGGATACAATATGTTTCAAGGAAGGGGAATCAGAAATCTTAAAAAATTCCTTCTTCGCATTGGGGGTTCATCCTTCCACAAACAACTCAATCAGCCTGTATTTTTTTCCATTCGTTTACAAAAGATGACAATTTTAGTCATTAATGAAAGAAGTGAAAGACAGCTATAATTGAAGACTGAACTAGTCAAAACAAAAATTTGAGACATTCACCAGAAAAAAAAAAAAAGAAGGGAAAAAAAGGAAGATGAGAGAAGTGGTAATATTAAGATGGATGCTATTGTAATATATATTAGGTGAACATCCTAATCTTAAGTTTGTTCCAGGATGGCTTCTGTTTTCTTTTTTGGTCTTCAGGCGATGATGCACAATGATATACAGGAACAAAAAAGAGCAAACGGCAAGAGGGAGGAGAGCGTGGGGTGGGGGGAGGTGCATCACCTTTGGTCTGAAGTACAAAGGAAGATCCATAAAAATGGCATAATTTTCAGTAATGGCGAAGTCATGCATCATAATGGGGTCTGATATTGTTATCGGCACCGGCTCATGCATGAAACCATCTTTTGAAATTACTCTGTATGTGATATATGGTGGTGTCTGTGAATAGCCAAAGGTAAACATTTCACCTGCATGCAAAGGTTTCATTAATAAACCAAGTTCTATACAATTTTGAGTAAAGGCTGCATTATATAGTTTCTCCAGTTCCATTTTAGAGGATAGGGTTTACCAGTGAATGGGTCAACCTTTGGATGAGCAGTGAATGAATGAGCCAATCTCTTGTCATAATCCAGCATGCCAAGGGTCTGCAGGTCTCCATCCTCCAAAACTTTAAGAACATCTGTGCATGCAACAATGTAAGCATTTTTAGTTTACCAGTCAGAAATGGAGAAGTCCTAACATGCGACGAAATCATTAAAACACTTTTTCTCATTTATCTCAAACAGGATCACGAGTAGAAGGAAGTGGCACCACCACCTCTAGCCAATATACACTCAAACACCAACATACAAACATCATAGTAGTCAAAGTAGTCACATCAAGAATAGCAAAATTTGGTGACGAATTCCAGAATAGCCTTCAATAGACATTTTACTAAACCTCCTTACGCTTTGTAACAAGACATCTGATGATATCCCATTTTGGCAACATCCAACTTCATCATCATTAATTTTTTCCATAGCAGTTATTTTCTATTATCTTTTCTTGTCTAATATATTTCTTTTTGGATTGATAAATTAGATTCCTCTCTAGTATTTTTCACGCCCTTCGTTAGTAATTCTAATTCTCAGAAAAGATAGGATAGGTCTTACAAGGTTTATCTGCCTCTGAAAGCGCTAAAAGTTGACCATGGTGATAGATAAGAGCCGTATTTCCTGGAAGGATGTCAAACAGTTAAAACTTTTTTGGCATTAAGAGGACAAGCTAGCACATAATAATATAAGGAATATCTTTCTCGAGTCCACAGCAATTCAGGAGTTTAATTCAACAGAAAAGAATTATCCTCCATGTATAAATTGGTAAGATATTATATATCTTTAAAAAAAGAAGTACAATACTAAACCAACCTACCTGTTCCAAATCCGTACATGGCATCCAATACTTTTAACTTTGCTCTTAGCATTTGCAAGTACACCATAAGTAATCCATACAGGCCTTTCATGTCACCTATCTGCAAATGACATGAAAGAATAATGTGAACTCCAGAGTAAAAACTCTGGAATGTGGTCATGGCAATTATAAATGCTATATACACTCAAATTATATATATACATCTCACCTTCATAAATTTAGCCCCTCCAAAAAATTCTTCTTGTTTGAGACGTGATGTCCTTACATAACGAGAGACGTATGTTGCTTTTCCATCTTTGATGCGCAAACCATGAACCATGCTGAAAATTTAAGGGATCAACAAAACCTTCAGTGTCTTCGAAAGTTACTAGTGAACAATAAGTGTATTTGTCTCATAAACCCAACAACAAATTAACAAGGCTGCAGCTACATACTGAGGTTCCTAGATGAACAGTCTACGTACAACAGCAAATATTTATAGAAGAAAAAAAACATAGAGACAACAGAAAAAATTAGTACAAACAGAAAATTGAGAAGAAAAATTCAACAATATTTTAGCATAACTGATCTCCTCGCAGTACTGTAGTTAAGATATTTATCAAGTAGAAAAACTGATATATAAGATCGGAGAAGACATTAGTGTATTATAAGTATCCTCTTTCCTTAGGAAAACCTAAAATGAAGTTAATATTACATTTAAATTTGAGATTGAAGGAAAAGAAACCACACACCCGTCTCCATCAAACCTGCATATAGAAAAACGAAGAAGATAAGAAAAATGGTGCCATGCTTACTAACTGGGATTGGTAAGAGCAGAAGAACTCCGATCAAAGAAAAGATGATGTACCAGTGATATCCAGCAACTGGGGAGAACTTTGGGTTAGGACCAACCCTGACAAACTCACCATTCAAACAATCCTGCATCACGACATCCCTAATTTCATGTCAAAAGAATTCCCAAAAAGAATTTGGTACATTAGGCCTCACAAAGACTCCTACTAATATTTTAGATATGGAGATTTTGGATAAAAGTTAACGTGCTATGTGTGAGGGCACAATAAGATTTGTTAAATGTGGTGTAGCCTTAAGAAATCACATACAGAATTCATTCTTAAAGGGTGAAATTCATTCACAAATACCACCGAAACCCAATAAAACATGGCCTAAGCTTATCAATAACATAGTGAATTCACTAGCAAATGATCCCTCTACACACATAATAGCTACGGAAAATGTAAACGAATATTACAAAGCTTTACGGATTTCACTTGCGCCAGACGGCTAGTACTCTCAGAGACTGAAGAAAAACAGGAAAACACATTAACCAGTACTTTCCGATCATAGACAGAGCGGTTTTATATGAGCAAAGTAGGGACTCACGGGGAGATGGCCTTGGACGGGGAGGTTCTGGAACGGAGGAGTCTCGTCGCGAACCGGAGCGAAGTTTCCGGAGAGGTAGTGTTGAGGCTGGGAGGAGTTGTACATGAGCTTCACGATCAATTTCTCGAGTAAGTCCAATGCTTTAGAGGTCAAGCCTTTGCTCGGATTCGGATTCACCTGCACTATCCCCCGTCCTCCTCCTCCGCCGCCTGCACTCCAGCTTATCCGCCTCCGTGACCGCCATTGAAGCTCTCTCTCGATCTCAATCTCTCTGCGGCGACAATAGCGGGCTTGTTCGGATGTTGATAGCGGGAGGAGGAATGAAGATGATGAGTTCGTGGGGTCGGGATTATTATCTATAATTCGGTGGTCTCGACCATTCCCACCGAACTCAGACAAACCTGGTACAGAGACCGGCCACGTCTACCGAGTGGGCAGCAATAGGATATACAGAAAATTCCAACCGTACTCTGACCAACTGGGCCAGGCCTAACGAGTGGGCAGCAACAGGACGCACCTGACCAAAATTTTAGAAACATCGCGAGTTTATGAAGTTTTAAATTCGGATAATCCTATTCATTTCTAAAAGGAGAAAGTAATGGTACTTAAATTTCACTGCCCGTACTCTCTAAATAATCTTATCGGTTCCTTTTTTTATAAAAGAATCTTGAAATAAATACTTAAAAAAATAAAATTCTTAGAGTAGGTGTACAAATATCTTTCGCAATATAGGTATTGGTCTCGAAATTTACTATTATGAGACTAAATTTTGATCTCGCAATAATGAATTACGAGACTGAAATCAAAAAATTAATCTCGTAATTACTGATTGCAAGGCTCGCAAAATTTTGAAAAAGAGAAGTTGCACCCTATGGCTCAAACATACAAATTTATGGTGCAAATTGCATTATTCTTTCGTTTAGTGCATTTTTGAAAATTTGAACTGTATAGATGGAAAGAAAGAATAATAAAAAGCACACATGCCTATCAATTTTCAAGTGTTCGGAGATGTAAATCCTATTCATTCTAAGTAGGAAAAATTTTAGAACTGTTTTTAAGCTTCAATCTTTCTCTACTTTGGATGAATAGGTTTTACATATCCAAATCACTTGAACATTGATAGGAATGTGTGTTTTTTATTATTCTTTTTTCCATCTATGAGGTTCATATTTTTTTAAAATGCACTGAATAAAAGAAGAATGCAATTTGCACTATAAATTTATATGTTGAAACCACACAATGCAACTTCCTTTCTTCAAAATTTTGTGAGACCCGCAATATGTAATTGCAAGACTAATTTTCTAATTTCAGTCTTGCAATTTAGTATTGCAAGACTGGAATTAAAAATTCAGTCTACAATTGAAATTCAGTCTCACAATAGTAAATTGCAAGACCAAAGATTAGATCCGTACACCTACTCTCGAAATTTTATTATTTTTTAGTATTATTTTCGGGATTTTTTTTCCCTTTCTTTCACCTTTAATTTTTCTCTCTTTTTTCTTTATAATGAATGATCCAAATTATCTAAATTCACAAATTAATGAGCTTTTAAATTCAGATGATCCTATCCCTGTTAATATAGCTCAATTGATAGCAACCAACCACTTGAATAGAGATTTGGGAATTGAGTTCACTACATTAAACCGTGAATCAATTTGCAAAGGTAAATTTCATTGAAAAATGATGAATTTTGGGAACTGTTTCAAAATGATTACTAAACTTTGATTTTTTTCGTACTAAACTTTTATAATGACATAATTCCAACATTGATGTTAATCCCTTTTAAGGAGAAGTTGGTTCCTTTCCATTTCATCTATCACTTTCCCTCCCCCTTTAACTCTCTTAATCATCCTTAAGTAAATTTACCCTCTTAGATGAAAATAGCATACAGAAATACATAAAGATTATCAATCTCCATGAGTTCTATAAATACAAAACATGTTCATTATAAGCATTGACAATTCTATACAATTCGGGTTTTTTTCTTTTTTTTAGTAATTGAGATAAATATGTTTAGTATTTCTTCTTTTTTTTGGTAAATAATATGTTTAGTATTTCTAAATCTCATGTAAATTGATATGTCTATGTGTTTTTTTAATATTTTTTTAATATTATTTAAAGTGTGCTTGATGTATTCATCGATCATTGACTTTTACAACTCTTGTTCACTTTTTTCCTTATACCCTTCATTCCATCTCTATCTTTTCATCTCCACACCAACCTTTTAATTAGAGAAGAAAATAAACAAAAGTTATAAAATTTAATAAAAAGTTATTAGTAAACGTTACAATAATCTAAACTCTTTTAAGGGAGTAGAGATTTCTTTAGAGTCCGTTTGGTTCTTGGAATCTTACATTCCCACTTAGTATCACATTCCCCAAAATGTGATGTCCGGGAATGTGATACCCTGAATATAAAATTTTTCTTTTTGGTATATACTTAGTCGAATTCCTAAAAATGTGACATTATTGCATTTGGTATAAACAATTAGATTCAATGAATGTTAAAATTTTCCATTAATACCCTTTTATAAAAAAAAATTCATAACATAAAATATAACAAAGTATTTACATAATAAAAAAAAATTAGTTTAAAGTTAGCATTAAAATAACATTTTTGCTTATTTTTATATTTTAAAGTTAGAAGAATTTAGTTCAAACATTTACTAACTAAAAATAGAATTTCTATAACATAATAATAAATTTCTAAAAATAGTATTATTAACTCTTTATTATGAATATAATACTTATTTACTACTAATATTATTATTATTATCATTATTCTAAATATTATTTTAAGTTATGTGATCTACTTACATAAATGATAATTTTACTAATATGTTCATCTATAAGGGTAGTTTTAACATTCTATTGCAGGTGTACATCTAAGCTTATTCAGAATCTCACATTTTCACTACTCAACTCAGAACTATTAAGCTCCCCTTTTCAAAAATGTGGCATTTAAGGAACCTCACATTCCAGAGTCATATCAAATGCTGAAATGTGACATTCTCGAGTACATTTTGAGCAGATTTCGCAAGCCAAATAGACCCTCAAATATTTGTGTAATTTTCTCAACATTAAAATGATAGTAAATAAATGATTTATATATATATTTTTAAAAGAAATAGAAAATCCATATGGGAAAGGGGAGTTTTTTCTTGGTACCCCACCTTTTCAAAACTTTCCCTGTCTACCCCACTTCTATAAAATCGTGGACTATATCCGCGATTTCTCTCTCTTCCCATTTGATACGCCTGCAGCTGCATGTTCTCGAAAATGTGAAATCACATATATGATCCGTGTTTTCATTTATTTTTAATTTCCCACTGAAATCATGAATCATGTCCACGACTTCAAATTTGTTAGCATGACCTATAGTAACTCAATTGGTTAGAGTATGTGGTTGTTAACCACAAGGTCAAATGTTTAACTCCTTCTATTCTATCTTACCTTTTTTCCCACATTTGCTGTTCTTCTAGGTTCTTTTTTCTTCCGATTCATTTTTTTTTCCATTAAAAATTTGAAAAGTCAATAAATTGGTGAAAACTTGGTAAAAGTTTAATACTAATAATTCAAATTTTAAATTTTAAAATTTAAATATAACTAACTACTCAAATTTAAAGTTTAAATACAACTAACTACTCAAAATTTAAATTTTGAAATATTACCAACTACTCAAAATTCAAATTTTGAAATATTACCAACTACTCAAAATTCAAATTTTAAAATATTAATAACAACTCAAATTTTGAATTTTAAATTTTAAATTCTGAATTATTTGTTTTAAATTTTTTACCAAGTTTTCTCTAATTTTTTAACTTTTTAAATTCTTAATGGGAAGAAAAATAAATTGCAATAAAAAAAAGTATGTGAGAGAAAAAAGTAAAAGGGAATAGAGGAAGGAGTTTAACGTTTGACCTTGTAGTTAACAGCTAACACACCCTAACCAATTGAGTTACTGTAGGTGATGGCGACAAATGTGACGTTGCAGACATGATCGATAATTTTAGTGGGAAATTAAAAATAAATAAAAATATGGATTATATCTGTGATTTTATTTTTCACGGCCCAGACATGTTACTGTAGGGAGTGTTAGGAGAGAAGTGACAGAAATCGCGGATATGGTCCGCAATACACGCGGCCCAGCCACGGAATAACATACTATTTGCGGGTCCGGATAGTTTGAAACCCGTTTTCGCTCAGCAATCTGACTAGAGTGGTGGGAGCGTGAGAGATGAGAACAAAAGCTTCGATTTCCCACCCGTATATTTCCCCCTTTTTTATTTTAATTTAATTGGGCTTTGATTATTTATTCATACATATTTATTTTGTAGAGATTTTGATCTAGGCGTTTTTCCGAGCAACCCACTGAATCATCTCTGCAAAACCCAGGTGCGCTCTTACTTTGTTCTCTGATCTGCTAAAACCCTCTTCTTCTTCTTTTTCCTTTCTTTTGAAATGTACTTATTTCTGCAAGAGTTGGAGTTCTGATTGTTAGTTTCCTTGGAATGTGTTTGTTTATAATCATATGTGTGTGTTATCTCCTTCGCAGTTTATGTGCACTATAACTGCTCTTCTTTGGGTGGCAATCTTTGGTTTTGTTGAGGTTTCTGCAGCTTTGACTTGGGGTGTGGTAGTTTTCCTATTAGGATGTTTTTTGTCTACTGGGATAGGTTACTGTTGTTCTCTATTGTTCTTTCGGTCAAGATAAAAAAAGGTGAATGTACTAAGAAGAGGTATAACGAGCCTCCTCCAAAAGAAAGGAAAGAAAAGGTGCAATTTCATGGTAAAATTTTGATTACAAGCCCCTCCCAATCTCTCAAGTTGGAGAGACCCCGAGCGGCAAGCCAAGAGGAAGCTAAGAAAACAACACTCATAAAAATTCTAGAACTGATTTCGATCCAAATGCGCCTTAGAGTGTGAAGGCCGCAATGGATCAGATAGATTTTTATTTTAAATTTTCCCTTCCCATGCCATTGTAAGTATATCCGGTGGCCCTTCCACAGATCGAGCACACAACCAAGCAAACCCTAGTGAGTGAAGCCGAGAGAGTACACAAGAAGGGGGAAAATAAATGGTCATTATTAGTCTTTGCATCATGGTAGCACATAGTGCACACGTTGTGAGCGGGAGAGTTGCTAGGGCTTCTTACTTGGGGAAGGCCATTAGTAGTCACCTTGTTAAGCATCACTGTCCAAGAGAAAGCTTTGATTTTTTTTGGGGTTTTCATTTACCATATTCATTTTTGAGTAGTTGGATTTAGCTAAAATATGAGTTGAAAGTAAAGAGGCCTGAGCCATTGAGGCTACACTGTCTAGATTCTCCCAATTTTCGCTTCCTGATTATAATTGTATCCTGCTGAGATGTAATACAGTAGGCTGCAATATTTTTCAGCTTTTTAACATATCAGGGTTAATGTAGTTATCAGGAATAGTTCTTGGGCAAACTTAGACACTAAAATTGAGGACATGTAATTTTTATATATGGAGTTACTTTTTGTAAAGCTTTAAGGCTTCTAGCATTAATTGCATCTTCATAGGCAGAGATAAGTGGAGATTCTGCAGTTGTGTTTCTATTGATCTGCTGGGACTGTTCCCTGCTGATGTTGTGTTATGCCTGCTTGGTGTTTTAGGTGTATACTGCCCTTATTGATTGTTGTTGTTTTTCTTGGCAGTGCTTCTGTTGTAGTGGTAGTATGTTATTTTGCCTAGGTTGGGCGATGCTAGTTTATGTTGCCTTATTTGAGCCATTCTTTGTTCAGCACGTTTCTGTGCTTGTGAGCTGCCTGCCTGTATTGAAAGTCCAGTTATTTGGCTAAGTGTGTTTATATGTGTATGTACATATTACATATGAAATTGTTATTGTAAAGGATACATTAGAAGCATTGAATAATGCAAATCCAGTCCTCCATAAATTATTGTTTGGGTATAATGCTATGTTGGAATGTTTTAGGTGTGGAAAAGTATCATGTATATTATAAATTTGAGTTCTGACCACAAACTTACAGGACACTTCTTATTTTCTGAATGTGCCTCTGACATCTAAGTAGGCAAGAATTTTGAGACTGCATGAAATATATATCAGATCAAATATTGGTTGGCGTTATTGCTTTTGGTATGCATTATCGGAAAATGAAGCATATATAAGCATCATCTAAAAGTTTTTGGTTTTTCTATATATTGTTCAGGAATTATTGTGAGTCAAAAACTACCACTGTTTGTTACTATTGTTGCAGATTTGAGGACATTTTCTATATTAATGTCACAGTTGTTTAATTGCTAATATGAATTTTTTTTTAATTGTTTTCCATCTAAATTCCTGATATGCACAGGCGTTATTTTTAGTGCAGTGGCAAGATCCAAGAGTCTGGATGTTATATGACTTTTCATTCTGAAACATGGAAAAAGTATCTCCCGACTGTCCATATCCTGGATGCTTCTTCTGTGTCATGAAAGAAGGAAATCCTAGTAAACGCAGAGGAAGCATTCTGAAATTCTTCAGAGAACTTCCTTCACAAGATGATGATGGTCAAGTTCTCCCTATTAGTGGCCTTTGGAACACTGCCATGGCGCATCCCAACGACCCAGAATTTATTGAGTTGGGAATATTTGAATGCATGGCTGCACTAATATGGAAAGGTTTAAAGAATCGGCGCTGGCTTTCTCATGACCAGAATATATACATTCCTTATTATGCGGCCCATATTATTGGTTCTTACACAATGAACATGGAAGAATTTGCAGAAGCCGCTGTTCGTGCTGGGGTTATCCCTCCCTTAGTTGAACTTCTGAGAGGACGGCTAACTTGGGTTGAACAGAGAGTGGCAGTGCGTGCTCTAGGACACTTGGCCACATATTCCAGCACTTTTGCTGCTGTATCAAGCCATGGGGAAATCCTCGAACTTTCCATTCAGTTGGCAGTGAGTTCACTAGAAATAGTTTACTCTCACTTTTACCAGAATGCTGACCGCAGACTAAGTTATCATTGTGATTTGCTTACCCGTGGTATGGGCGGTGTCGAAATGGAGTCAAGGAAGGCTGAGGAATGGGCTAGTCAGTTGCAGTGCTGGTCTCTTCAGCTTATTAATTGTTTCGCTTTTAAGCCTGAATTTCTTTCTATTATATGCAAGCCTGAATTTTTGATGAAACTACCGGGCATGTGGGGTGGACTTGTTAATGAAAATTCGCCTGCTGGAATTGGCTTACTACGAACAATTTGTCATCATAAGCTTGGAAGAGGCCCCGTTGCTAGCTGTCTTGGTATTGTTGAAGCATTAGGTTAACATTGCTTGCTCATCAGATGATTGGCAATATATGGCCATCGATTGTCTTCTTTGGTTGCTCCAAGATCCAAGTACTTGCTACGAGGTAAATTACTCACATCTAGTGTATGTGCATGATCCAGAGCATAAATATGATCATTTTCTTTAGAAGTCTATTATTGTACGAAACTTGTGCTCAGCTGCTCAGCGAATCATTTTGTTTTGTCATTCATTGCATTTGTTCATATTATTTCTTTAATAAATTTTGGAGTTCAGAAACACTGATTATTTTCTCTTGTACTAAGGCAACTAATCCAGGGGGGGCAGTTTATACCTGCAGATCTTATTGGTTTTATTTATTTGTTGTTAGTAGCCTATGAACATCTTTGGGCAGCATTATTGTGGATGTTCGCATTATTGTGGATGTTTATGTCATTTTGCCTGCATATTTATGGCTTCAATATCCTCTCTTTGGTACTCTCTCTACATTTATCAATGTGTATATATTTTATATATCAGTGTAATGAAAGAACCAGATATGGATGTGCCCGACTTCTGATTCCCTGCTTTAACATTATGTGTCGGGGAAAGAGTAAAAATTTCTTGGTTAATTACATTTCATTAGCTATTTTCCTCGTATTGATGATATATTTCATATCCTGCTTGTCAAATGAACAGGTTATTGATAAGGCCGCTCCTGCACTCATAGATCTTTCAGAGATCTCAACTCTGGGGGACCACAAGAAACTTGGGGATTCCATTGCTAGCACTCTCCAGGAATGCATCCAATCACAAGGAACGGCGCGCAACTGTATTAGCAGTCGCACGAAAGAGCAGATTGAGGAAGTTTTGAATTCCAGACAGAGATTGAAATGGGAAAAGAACATGCCGAAAGAGGATCTCCACATCAAACAGGCAGCGGCACTGGTGGTCAAGCTCGAAGGGAATTCCCTCTTCTCATCAGGAAATATATCCGGTGCTGCATCGAAGTACTCTGAAGCATTGGCACTGTGTCCAATGAGGTCTAAGAAAGAGAGAGTCGTGCTGTACAGTAATCGAGCTCAGTGCCATCTTCTATTGCAACAACCCTTAACTGCCATAACCGATGCCACGCGTGCACTTTGTATTCACAATCCCTGTGAATCGTCATGCCAAAAGCCTTTGGAGGAGAGCACAGGCTTATGACATGCTAGGGTTAGCTAAAGAGAGCTTGCTCGATGCCATTTTGTTTATAAACGAGTGTTCGCAGTCGAACGACCCAGATCTCTCCTCGAGACAGAATAAAGTACCAGATTATGCAGAGAGGCTAGTTAAGAAGCAGATGCGTGAAGCTTGGTTGTTTAAGGAGGCAGCTATGAAGCACGGGGGCGTCCACTGTGGGAATGGCAGCGGTGGGATCTACGGTCAAGAGAGTGATGATTCCGAATGGGAAACTGCAAGTGAAAGTGACATGGAAAATGGAGGAGGAGATGAAATGGGTGATGATGACTGACGACGTTGACGACGATGATGATTGTGAGTGGAAGAATGGGAATGAAAGGCAAGATAAATATTATAAACGCTCAATGAAAGGTAAGCAATTTTTCGTACCGATTCTCTGTAAATCAGTTGAATCGGTGCACATGTTTCTATGGAAAATCTCCATTCCGAAGTTCTAAACATAGGTAATAATGTTCCCCGTTGGGAATGTAGGAAATATTTCGATTTTAGATGGGCCCTTTGGACTGAAAAAAGTTATAGGAGGATGGTGCAACCGTCGACAACTTTATATGTGATAAATTTACTTGTTAAATGCTGATAACAGAAAATGTCTAAGCTGATCTTGACAAGTGTTAAAAGACCAATTATAATTTTCTTGCTATGCTATAAATTTTCCCTTTTATTATTATTATTGTTATTGTTATTATTTATTGGGGGTGGGGAAGCCTGGTGGTGTTCTTCGAGAGTGTAAGTCATCGGTCTTCCCTAACATCGCGTTGGACCTTTGATTTGGTGCAGATGTAAAGCATACATACGATGTCCAGCTTGCAGAAGACGAGCGGTGATTCAAAGGCGATAGAAGCCGCTTCGCATCTTGAAGTGTCAACACGCACGGTTGATGGCACGGGGGATCCTGTAATTGACTCGCCTTCTGGTTCATGCAACACTCAATTTCATGGAAGCATGTTGGAGGACAAAATGACCATGGTAACCGTGTTTGAGAGAGAATTCATGTTTTGTACGTATGGCCTTCTTTTGATTTTTTTTTTTTATTTTCATTTTTTTATTTGTTTTTTTGTGTGTGAGTAAATTCAAGAAAGAATTAGAGAAACACGAGGTTTTTGGGGGAAGTTGAAAGCCATCCTCCCTCTTTTACTTTTATTTTATTTAAAACATGTGGAAGACTTGTGATTTTGAACTGTTCTGTATGTATTTTGGAGTGATGATGGATGAGTGTAATTTTTCTGAGAGAAAGTGATGAGTGTAACTTTTCCTTTATGGAGCAATGCAGATTCCAGAATTCTTCATTCCTCCTTTAATGGGTAAAGAATTTACCTTATCCTATAGGGTAAACAAAGTTTAAAAAAAAAAAAAAAAGATTTACATTTTTTTTTTTTTTTTGCTCAGCAATTACAATATATCTACTTATTTATCAGGATTAAAGAATTTACACCTGAATTGAGGGTTAAAAAAAAAAAAACCGGAACTTGTAAAAACAAAAATTAATCCGGAAGTCATCATTTTAAATTTTTATCAAGGCTAGAGTGGAAAATCTTATGGATAAATGAGTTTATTGTTATTTATTTTGTTGTCTTACCCAGTCAGCATGAACGATAGACAACAATATCTAAACTCTTCCATGACATTAAATTAATAAAAAGCCATTTTCGTCAAATTAATAAATACGAAATCTGTCAATTAAAAATGGAAAATGGGAAGAAGAAGACGTTGATTCGGAGTTCAGACAGCAACAAGAACATCGATCTCATCGATCTCATTATCATCAGTGGTTGACAACATCACCGTCATCAGTCACTCTCTCTTCACGAGTTCGTTGCAGAATTCAATTTCCATGGCTTTCTCTTCGTATCGATCTTTGATCCGCAGATCAATCGGTGAGAGTAGCCCCTTGAGAGGACTATGGCGCGGGGCTGCTTCTTCCTCTTCCTCTTCGTTCTCCTCCGCGGCCGCCGCTGCCTCTTCTCATTTGAGCGGGGGTCCTTCGTACATGCGAGCTGCTGTGTTCTCCGAACCCAACAAACCACTCACCATCGAAGATTTCCACATGCCTCGCCCCAAAGCTGGAGAAATTCTCCTCAAAACCAAGGGTGAACAATCGTCTCTTCTCTTCTTGTGTTTTCTAATTGTGCCTGAGTAATCAATGCTACGAGCCTGTTTGTAGCGTGAGACTTTGTTTGTTCATATGATGATTATTGAAGCTCTAGGGAACGTCATTTGATAATTCTGTGGTTGAGACCCTAAGATCAAACGCAGAATTCATACCCTGCCTCAAAATTTCAAGAGCTAAGAGCTCCCTATAGGATTATATTTTTTTTAAAAAATTTTCTGAATTTTTGAATTTGTCCGACTTTCTTTTGGTCGTCATGTTGCGTCACTAGAGACAGCATCATAACATCAAGGAGCCACAATTTCCAGGGAGTGCAGTTGGCACTTGTTACGCTTTGCATCACCGTGTACTTGTTCACAACTCACCCTTTTCTAGACGGTGCATTCTCATGTCACACACTGATGCATTAGTTAACCCGGGTTAAAATGTACATCATTTGTGCATAGTTGCATTACAACGCCAAAGGCCTACACTTTCTAGGGAGTAATACCGTCTGAACATGTGATTTTTGAAAAGTGATCACATCTTTTGCAACTCCTTTTTCCATGGAAATAACAAAAATATCATTATTTTACTTTTTATACATCGGCCTTTCTCTTTCTCAAGGAAAAAAGAAAAAGAAAAAGAATACATATATACAAAACAAAAATCAAAAGAATCATTTCTTTCCTTTTTTTTTTCCCAAAAGTATGAGTCATTTGCATTATGTTTTGCAAACGCTTGATTTTACTCTTTCTTAAAATAAGCAGCTTCTTGGATTGCAAGGTCTGGTCCGAGCCATAACTTTGGTTTGCTACTCGAGTCACGCATGATATGTGGTTACCCATGATTGTTATAAGTCTGTTAACGGGGACTTTTATTTAGCCCTATCCTTTGTTCCTGCATGTAAGTGTGTGTTTATTAAGCCATCACACTTCCTTTGCTTATGTTTGAATGCAGCCTGTGGCGTGTGCCACTCTGACCTCCATGTTATGAAGGGTGAAATTCCATTTGCTAGCCCTTGTGTTGTGGGGCATGAGATAACCGGCGAGGTGGTTGAACATGGCCCACTTACAGACAGCCTAATCATTAAAAGGTTTATAAATTAATTGTGCTACTCGTTTTATAAAGCTGCGCGCACACACTAAAAAAAAAAAAAAAACCCAAATTTGGGGCTTATGCTTTGTGATTTTATGGCCATGATCCATAGTCTATATATATTAATAGAAGGATGTGGTGGATGTAATCATCTGGATTATGTTTTTTTTTTTTCTTTCTTCAGATATCCTATTGGAGCTCGTGTCGTTGGAGCTTTCATCATGCCAGTGCGGCAGCTGTTTCTTCTGTAATAGGGTTGATATTACTTCAATGCATGCTTAGTTAGCCTTTCTCTAAGATTTGTTGCTTCTCTTCAGTTTATATCATGACAGGTGATTTTGTCGCATTCTGCATTTTTTAATCTTTTGGAACAAGGTTAGGGCCAAGATGATCTGTGCGAGCCATTCTTTGAATATAATCGGGCAAAAGGAACTCTTTATGATGGTGAAACAAGGCTGTTCCTTCGCAACAGTGGTACCTATGATTTTGCAGCTACAAGTTGCATGTTTTTATTTACACAAGCATGCACTTATTGTTGTTATCAACTTATCAGTTTTGGCCCCCTTTGACCGTCTAACTTTGAATGCGATCTTATTTTCACATATTTTTGAGCCGTGAACGATATTACTAACTGCGGTGGTTGTGTGCCAGCAATGTTCCATCTATCATGAGTAAGGGTCAAATTTCCTTGCAAAAAACTGAAAGTAAAATAAAATAATGGGTCATCTCCTTCTAAACTCCACTGATGGTGTTATGATTATCAATTTCATGACATGACATCTGGTTTGATCATTTAGACCATAGCTGTCTTAAAGAATACAGATTCCTGCTGCTGATGGTTTCCCTCTTTGTCATAGGGATTTTTGTAGAGAGGAAGCTCATTGAGTTTATGTTTTTTCTTTTCTTTTCTTTTTTTTTTTTCCTTTGATCTCTTAAATTTTGAACCAAATTTTCTTGTCTCCTGGAAGTCCCATTAACATCTACAAGCCCAGTAAGATTAGGGCTTCCACTTAGTGTACTTCTTGTACTTCTAGACACTTGAACAAAAATTTAGAACCTGATTTTTGACTTATCAGAATGAATGAAGACACAAATAATTATTATAGTGTTTTTGTTCATAATAAAAGGAGAGCAAGAAAAGGAATAAGAGTAGAAATGTGTCTATGGTCATAAACTTTTTTGTGGAAAGAGTTTTTCTTTCAGAATAGAATAACTTACATGTTAAGCTTCTCTACTATTACGAGCTTGACTTGCAATCAACCCAGTGCTACATCCTTCTCGGTGTTGTGTGTGCTAAGGTAAGTGATTGATTGTGATGTAAAAGTGGAGCAGTTTTTATCCTTATCAGATTTTCCTTCTGTAATATATTTATCAACTTTTTATTTGTTGATCCCATATATTCTGTGTTTTGCAGGAAAACCAGTTTTCATGTATAGTATGGGTGGTCTTGCGGAATACTGTGTTGTGCCTGCACATGCATTATCCATTTTACCAGACTCATTGCCATATACAGAGTCTGCAATACTAGGGTGTGCTGTTTTTACTGCTTATGGTGCTATGGCACATGCAGCAGAAGTGCGTCCTGGGGATTCTGTTGCTGTGATTGGCATTGGAGGTGTTGGTTCAAGGTGGGATGCTAAATGAATTCAGTTAACAATCTTAAAAATTTATTGATATAGTTTAATATGAAACCACTAATGCTCATAAAAATAAAGAAAATAAAAATGTGTTGGTGCATTGCGAAGTGCCAATTTTTTCCATGCGTGGCACTTAATATTGGATATCTGTTTGCTTCTTCAGTTGAAACTGGTAATAGCTCGCAATGGCCAACTAGTTAAACAAGACCATAATTATATATGATAAATCAGCAAGCATCAATGAGGAATTTGTTTATGGTTTTAATGTTTGTACAATTATTAGTTTACATAAAATTTTGAAAAACCTACTAATTATGAGTTAGAAAATGCATGTAGTTGGACTTGACGCCTTGTCTGGGAAGAATGATCAAGAAGTGGGGTTTTACACAGTTGTTACCTGGAATCTTATAATCTTGATCCGCCCGTCTTGACCTGCCTGAACTGGTTCAATTGTCATTTCTAGTTAGGATTTTTATGTGTTTTTGGATTCAAAGTTAGAGCTTAGCTAAATATTGATTGGTTAATGAAAATACTAGAAGAATTAAATAGTTGTACGGGCAAAGTGAACTGTTGACCCGCTAATCTGCTCATAATATTACCCTATCCGACCCGACTCATGCATAGTTTTGACCTGCCTACAACCGACCTGACCCACCCAACTGCTACCTCTAGCTGGAAGCTTCTACTTCTTTGAGTCCCTGAGTTTCCTTAAAAAATGATGCAAAACTTGAAACTGTAACCACGACTCATATGCGTCTAGTAATATTGGAATTGTCAGTGGATTCATGTGATGTTTCATTTGGTCCATCGTAGTTTAGAAGGCAATCTTTATCACATTTGAGTATAAAGTTAATCTAATGCCCCCTTTGTTAAATAAAAACTTATGTTTTATGCATTACTAACTAGAGGTATACGGAGTTCTCACTGAGAGAGGGAAATTAACTTTCATAGACATAACTACTTCTAGTTATTGTCTTTATTTATGTTTTAAAAAATTTAATCCGATTCGAATGCATGAACCAGTTGTTTACAGCTAGCGCGGGCATTTGGGGCATCAGATATTATTGCTGTGGATGTTCATGATCAAAAATTACAGAGAGCTAAGAGCCTCGGGGCCACACATACTGTAAATGCTCTTCAAGAAGATGCTGCTGAAAAAATTAGAGTAATTACTTCATACTTCTCTTCACAGCTCTATATATGCATTGTGTATTTAGTAGTCATAAGGCCTTGATTCTGTTTCTGCTGATTATTTTCTAAATCTTTCTAATTTGTTCACTTATTTTCAATAGGAATATACTGGAGGAAAGGGCGTTGATATTGCCGTGGAAGCCTTGGGGAAACCACAGACATTTCTGCAATGTTTTCGAAGCGTACGAGATGGAGGGAAAGCTGTAATGATAGGGCTTGCGAAAACTGGTTCTGTTGGAGAAGTTGATATAAATCATCTTGTTCGTAGACAGGTGTGTATGCTGCGTCTGTTAATATAATTATAAATTTAGTAGCAGGTATGCCTAGGATGTTAGGTTGCGTTTGGATGGTAGGAGTGAAATAGGAATGAAAATGGAATGACAGCCATCCCCTACCAAACAATGGAGTGGGAATCTGCATTTTCGTTCCTGTTCCTGCCATTCAAATAAGTCCTTAAATCTTATGACTGTCTTGATAAGCATAGTTTCATGAATTTCCCCAACAAATTTTCTTCTCGTGTATCTAATGAGCAGATAAAAGTAGTTGGGTCTTACGGAGGGCGAGCAAGACAGGATCTTCCCAAGCTGGTCAGATTAGCCGAAACAGGTATCTTCAATCTCTCCTCAGCCGTTTCGAGAATATGCAAATTTGAGGAGGCAGGAAAAGCATATGAAGATCTTGATCAGGGAAACATCGTCGGTCGAGCTGTTGTAGAAATGAGTTAAGTTTCTGTGGCAAGAGTAACCCTGAGTTCTATTGCGAAATCCCCGAGGCTACGGCTGGGAAGAAGGAAATGACTTAAAAACTCACGGTGGTGCAGTTGCGAAGGTATTTCTTTAGACTTCGGTTCCCTTGGGAGGTTTCAGCGAGATGTGGTGGAGCTGCAAGGTTTATGTTTGTATAACCAGAATTTCAAGGCATTTCTTGATGTACTCAGACTTGTTTGGACTGAACTGATTATTGGGGAAAAAAAATGTAACAATGTGCAAATTTTATCTCCGTATTTTGCCTGTGTTATGTTTGGTTCGCAAAATGGAATGAAACGAGAATTGAATATTTACTTCACATAAATATATGCGCATCTAATCTATTTGGAAGATTCACACTAGACAATCGGGACTTCTCTCCTTTAGGGAAAATATTTTTTTGGTCGCTCAAGTTTTGAAGTTAGTATCAATTTTCATGCTTGAAAATGGCCAATTTATTTCCTAAAGTTTCTAAAAATGGTTAACTTAGTTCCTAGGCTACTGTCAAATTTGAATGAAAAAGGTAGATGCACATGGGGTTTTAACGCGTTTTTCCACCAATTAAGCATAGAATGTATTCCATATTGAGAGGAAAATACCACCTGGGGCTTCTCTGTTTTTCTTTTTTATTCCATTTGAAAATATATTAAATTCCAAATCTACCCATCTCAAAAGCCATATTTTATTTAAATATTAAAGATTTTGTTAGTTTTTGGACTAAATTGGTCACTTTTTAAAGAAATTTTGGTTATTAAATTTGACCACTTTCAAATATGTCATGCGCTTAATCTAGCCCATTTATATATGGGAAAAGGGAACATACAATGGCAATGTGCCATAAAGAGCTCATGTGGGTCTTGATATGAAAATTTAAATTATGCAGATTGAAAGAGTATGGAAAAACATGAGGGCACATTGATTTTTATATAATTCGGGTTCCCGCACACTTTTCATTTAGATGACAAAAAACTTTAACTAAATTTGAACAATTTGATTAGGTTTAAGTTTTTGGCCATAAAATGAAACAAGTCAGCTAACACTGATTGTATAAAAATCAATAGGGTTCTCATATTTTTTTCATGTTCTTTCAATCCATATGATTAGAATTTTCATATCGAAATTCATATGAAGCTCAGAGGGATGAAAATTTACCTAAGTTAGGCAAATTGAGTAATGGGCCTAATTATACCCATATTCTAAATCTATCCCTATGAAACGTCTTTTTTTTTTTTAATATTAAGATGTTAAATTGACCATTATTTTTTTAAAAATCAATTATCAAATTGACCACTCTCAAAATATGACTAGATAGGCAAAACTAGCCAACCAAAAATGTAATATTCCCCCCTCTTTGTTTATTACATAGTCTGACATGATGTGAAAGCATCATGGGCTTATTCTAGCCCATTAGTGGGCCTAACTATACCCATATTGTGTACGAATTAGCAGGCCAAAGTTTTATGGCCAACGGAGGTACAACAGCTCATTAAAATCTATATGAGAAAAAAAAAAAGAAAAAGAAAAGAAAAGTAAAACAGAGATTGTTAAAATGAAATGCTTGTGGGAGAGGGAAGTTCAGGTACACTGCGGAGTGGAGATGAGTTGGGCTGAGCCCCTTAATGGTCGATCATAATTCTACTCGGCCGCCTCCTCGGCTGCCTCCGGCCTTTTGCTCATAAGCATCGCAGTCCAAAGTTACCGAATCGAAACAATAATTTTATGCACACAAAAGATTTCATAACAAAATTATAAAAAATTTATGTAGCATAAATTTAATAGAAAGTGTTTTAGTAAATGATAACTTGTGGTCGCATAAATCTTTATCAAATAAGCCTTTTGCGATTTTATTGTAAAACCCTTTGTGTAGATAGCATTGCTCAAATTGAAAACCCAAAGATGATGACGTTCATCAATTTTGAGTTGTCTCGAGGGGTTCGGATCTGAAAAACAGGATTTGTGTTTTCGATTTAGGTCTTTTTATTGAGTTTCCTTTTTTTTTTTTGTTTTTTGTGCGGACAAGTGAAATTTGAAATGTATTCAATTTGATGCATGTCGCTTAGTTGGATGTGGTCCTGATTATACCAAAAATTTTCTTGTCTTTTAAAAAGTAAAAATAAAAAACTCTCTTACCACACCTAATAATTACAAGAATCAGAGCACACCTAACATGAGGTTTATTGTACAAATGCTGTCTTCCATGAGCTTTGGATGGACAAAAGCCGCCGGTGGCTCCCATTTTGCTCCGTCCTCCCTTCCCCTCGAAATTTTGCCTTACTCTTGAGTTCGGTTGCTAAAATTTTAATTTAAACAATTTGATCCATCAAGCGGAGAATTCTTATCATCGAGCGAATTTTATACACACAACTAATCATAATCGTACACATAATACATCGAACAGAAGAAAAAGAAACCACATGCGGACTCGACATAACTCATACGAGTGATTGCGATTAGTAAAGAAAGGGAGGAAAACACCGTGCAATGTTGTTGGGTGTGGTCCCTCATCCATGGGGGTGAAAGGAAGAAGAAAACGTGTAGTTGCTGTGCGATGTTAGTGCTGTGTGTATGATGTGTAGTGTGGATGTACACATCCTGATGCATCCATGCAAGTGGAAGATTGGGGAGGCATGGACGGAGCGTTTCATGACGATGAGATGAAGTTTGAAGGAAAGGTGCATGGGTGTCGGCATGCACTGTCGCTTTTGCAGCACCAGATGCACAAAAAATGTGAAGAAGTGCATCCTTGCATGTCTATAGAATTCTTTTTAAACAAATGCGGACCAAGAGCAAGGAGAAGTGTGGGAACGAGCGCGTACGAGCGGCGCTCGGTTTTGAGTACGTAAGCGGGGTTTGGGATCGAGTTCATGTAATAATCCTTGCATTGCGCACTCTTTCCTTGTTTTTTCGCGGTAATTTGTAAGCACATGATATCGAGTGTCCCAAAAAGGAAATGAACTTGCGATGGTCGATGCCATTCCCAATAAGTGCTGAGTGTATAGAATTTCAGGCGCTACCACTTTTCCTAAAAGCAATTATTGTTAGAAGAGGTGTAAACCCTATCCTTATAGTGCGTTCAAGCACATACGAGCGCCCACGGTCCGATTGTGACTTGACCAACCCTGTGCCTCCACCACGGGACAATTGTTGCCATATAAAGCCCAACAATCTCCCCATCAGCATTTGCTCCCACTGGGAATCGGACCCGTGAACTCAACTCTAATACCACTTGTAAGACCTGAGGCGCTACCACTTCTTATAAAAGTAATTGTTGTTAGGAAGGGCGGAAAGCCTAACCTTATAGTGAGTTCAAACATATACAAGTACCGATGATTTAATTATGATTTGATCCACTCTAAGCCTCTGTCACGAGAAAATTGATGTCATACATAGCCCCAACAGAGCGGGTGAGCCTCCTTGTTTGGTGGAATTGATGGTTGTGTCGTTTTCAGAAGCATTCGAGGAATGGGATGAGGCGCAGCTAAGGTTTGTATATTATATTATTAGTCCGTGTGCCCATGGGAGGAGGGAATGAACCCATTCAATGGACCACTAACTTCAACCTCACTATTGGGTGTGGGGCCCACACTCGGAAGGTGACTCCAGAAGCTCCATTGGTTCACAAGTTTCAAACCCTCGTGGGAACACAGAGGCCTGTAGAGATAGGGAGGAGGACCACAGAGGAGTGAAGAGGGAAGGATTCATCCAGTGCGGGGGGGACCACATTACCATGCTGATTAGGTGTGACAAGCAATCACTTGGAACCATGTGGACACAACTCATTGCAGAATTTACCAATGCAGCATGTGAAAAGAGAAATTACCGCGGGGCCTAACTACGTAGTTTCGGTAAAAAAATTCTAAAAAGGTTGGCTTGAATTGATCCACGAGTGAGGTGAAGAGAGGGAGAGAGAAGCATGAACAAAGGTGGAAAAAATTAATGAAAACTCACTAATAATGAATTACAATTAATAAAATTTAAATGTTTAAAGAGTAAAATGCAACGCTACGAGGAGGATATAAGAAAATTTTGTTGAAATTCGGAGAAATTTGTATAATTTTTCCTAAAATATAACATTCCAATTTAAGTCTGACCAATGCTAGCAAAACAAGAGTTAATTGGCCCACAGGTCCTTGGACACAGTCAATACCCTTTACAATAGAAAAATAAAATAGAACAATTGTTGTTGTCAACACAAAAACGTAGAACAACTTGTCCATATCTTGAATAATTTGTAAAAATATTTTATTTTCTTCAATTCATGACCCTATTCACACCATCATCCAAAAAAACAAATGTATTGGATAAATTTTCAAATGAAAATTTCAACAAAAAATAGCGGTGGGCCTCCGGCTTAGACCGTGGGACGGTGGCACATCCATGAATTTTTCCAACGAATTAAATTCAAATGGAATGATTCATACCCGATTCTTTTCTTTCTGTTTCATTCAAAATGTAATCATCGAATACGACATAAAAGCCTAAGCACGTCTTACTTTTTAACTATCAAGATCACTTTTAGGTAGTTTCCCCAAATCAAAGATCTTTTCTACTATTTGTTTCATGTTTCGGGGAAATTGATTTTTTTCTCTGTTTCATTCAAAATGTAACCATCGAATATGACACAAAAGCCTAAGCCCATCTTACTTTTTAACCATCAAGATTACTTTTAGATAGTTTTCGCAAATCAAAAATCGTTTCTAGTAGTATAGTCTTATGAAATATGGACCTTTTCACTATTAAATCACTCTTATTGAATTGATAGTGTTCTATGATTATTTAAATGCAAGAGTATCAATAGTAGAAGCCATTGGCAATGGGTACGATGATCATAGGGCTTTGAGTTCCTAATGTGAGGATTTATTCCCAAGTGCACCCCTCTAGGCATCACCATTGTAGGTTACTCATGTGTACAACTTATATCGAATGACATAGGGCCACAAATAGCTCAAACCCACAACCAATTCACAGAGAGTAGAGTGAACCCACGACCTTATTTACTCCTACAAGACTTTTAATTCCCAATATGGGAATATGCTTAGAATAAAGTATGAGTCCTGGGACTTTTGTAGGTCCCATATGTATTTTCATTGTTACAAATGAAGGGAGCCAACCAAAAGGGGGGCTCTTTATATCAAGTACTCCTACAAAATGGATTAAAGTTCCCCAAAAGTGGGATAGGGTTAACCCACAACCAGCCCCATTGCGTGCGCAATGACCACAATATGTCTCCATCAAAGTGATTAAAGTGAAGCATTGATAATTTATAGGCGCTCTGAAGCAGCAGTACTTTGAAATTCTCAAAACACTCTTACCATGTATGAGCTTGAACAATCAATTATGAAAACAATTTATGTGATGTAGAATTTGTATTTCTAAGTGAGTTCCAATTTTTTGAGTTTACATAGCAACCGAGTTGTTCCTCAGCTTTCCCCGGCCTTTAGCCTTTCCAAAATTTGTCAAGGGCTTTGCTTTCGGAAAAAAAAAAAGAAGGGGGGGGGGGGGGGGGGGGGGGGGGGGGGGACATCCAAACCGACTGTAAAAGACTTAGGACATATGTGTGTCTCATTAACAAGAAGACGATTTATGATGCACCATTGTTCCTATTTGAATGTACATGTGCACCCCAAAATGACGTAGTTTTGTGAAATAATTTTAAAAAGATAATAGTTTTCTTATTGAAAAACGATGTAATTTTTAAAGTCAACGAGTATGTAAAACAAGAACAGTAACAACGTACAGAGCGAAAGCCTGTTATTGATATTTTTTCAAATCTTTTATACAAGTATTAATACATGAATGAGAGGGGGAGAGAGATAAAGAGGAGAGATGGAGATGGGGTTTTGTTAGGGCTGTTGTCCAACAACACAAAGTACAAATGGTTAAATCAAACGATAGGGTTGCGTTTGGGATAGAATGAATCGGAGATTCTAAAGCAAAGGCGTCAGCTTTTTCTTCTCTCAATCACTATTTCTTCTCCTACAACACATTTGTATTTATACCTTCTGTATCCCTGTCTTGATTTCATATATTCCTGTTCTTCTCTTTTCTCTCTCTCTCTCTCTCTCTCTCTCTCTCTCATACTTTCATAAGGATGGAGGAAGGAGATCAAGAAGAGCCTTCATCAGGAAATGAAAAGGAGGGAATTGGAAGAAGTAATAGGTTCAGAAGAATTTGTGTCTTCTGTGGTAGCAGACCTGGCTATAAATCCACATTCAGTGATGCAGCTCTTGAGTTAGGCCAACAACTGGTAATCTTATTTAATTTATCACGTACCTTATCAGAACCCTAACACCCCCCCCCCCCCCCCCCCTCCCCCCCCAACCCCTCTCCTTCTTTGTAGTTCTTGCTCCTTAATTTTGCCCCCTAAGCTTCTCTTATGGAAATAAATACATACATACATATATATATATATATATATATATATATATATATATATATATATATGAGCACGTAAGTATAAATAAAAAGGGATTTCGGAGGATCAGATTAAAACTTCTATTCATATCCTACTAGCTCACACGTTCTCATAATAGTATTTTTCTTACAAGTTCATTTAGGTTTAATTTGTTTTTTTTACACTGATCATAATCAGGTCGAGAAAAAGATTGATTTGGTTTATGGTGGTGGGAGCGTTGGCTTAATGGGCTTGATCTCTCGGACTGTTTTTAATGGAGGTTGCCATGTTCTTGGGTACTACACCACCTCTTTCACAGAAGCTGTTCTCATTGTAAATAATTTTATCTGAAATAATTACTAAAAGTATATTCTCACTCCTTGTTTCTTTTCTTTTTTCTTTTTTTTTTTTGTAGTGTAATTCCTAAAGCCCTCATACCACATGAGGTAACATTCATTAAAATTCCTTATTAACACTCTACATAATTAATGGGATATTAATCAATTACTCCAAATTTCACCTTTGTAGATTTCAGGAGGAACCACCGGAGAGGTGATAGAAGTTGCAGACATGCATCAAAGGAAGTCAGAAATGGCGAAACACGCCGATGCTTTTATCGCGCTCCCCGGTATCTATGCATCGCTCGATTAATTTCAAAGCATTTTTAATACAAAATTGCTCAATTTATGTGGACTCAAGAGTTTAATCTCTTAGGTGGTTATGGAACCATGGAGGAATTGTTGGAGATCATAGCCTGGGCTCAGCTGGGAATTCATGAAAAGCCAGTAAGAGTTCCAAGTCTCTTATATTATTTTATTCTGCTATTTTTTTGTTTCTTTCTAAATGCAATTATTCCCAGAGATAAGATAATTAACTGGTTAAATTAGCAGGAAAATTATAATATATATATATATATATAGATATATACATGTATATGTGGGGGTTGTTAATTTGAGCAGGTGGGATTACTGAATGTAGAAGGGTATTATAATAGCTTGCTTAGATTGTTTGATAAAGGAGTGGAGGAAGGTTTCATAAAGGACTGTGCAAGGCACATTGTGGTTTCAGCAGATACAGCAGCAGAGCTAATCAAGAAAATGGAGGTACACTTGAAAATATTAATATTTTCTTTTTTTCTCATACAATTAAAACACATTATATAGGGTGGTGCTTATTCTAGAAAGAGATGTGCATCATATAATTTACATACGATATAACTCAACCACCCTGAGATTTTACTAATTATATATATATATATGGTACCAAGGCTCGTGTTTAGTAGTTCAATAATTTTTTATTCAGGTCCTTTCATGCGTCAAATACTAGTTCCACCACATACTAATATACATATACATATATATATATATATATATATATATATATATGAGAAAATTTTTTGTGCAGTGTCATTGTTTTTAATTAGGTACGGGCGCACCCACAATGATGCCACTTCTTGACAAATGACTTGAAAAGATCGGATTGTTTTTGATCAAAACGACGTCATTTTAGAGTGTATCGGTACCTAATTAGAAACAGGAGTACAGCATAAAAGAGAAGCTCCACGTAGCGTGTGGTTGCTGAATTATTTTGAGGGGTGACCTAAGAAGAAAGGAGATTGTAGGAGAGAATGTGAGGGAATGACTAGTTGGTGTGGTTGATAATGTTTGCAGGACTATGTGGGATTCCATGATAAGGTTGCACCCACAGCAAAGTTGGGACGTGGACCATTAAAGCCTACTCAAAGTGGGGAAAACCAACGTATCTTACATTTCCTAATCATCCCCTTCTTTGCTTTTATTAGAACTTCCCATTTTTATCCAAAGAAAGAGATGGCCAACAACACCCCTCCCCCCCCCCCCCCCCCCCCCCCTCTCTCTCTCTCTCATCCATTTGTAAATTCATGACAGATTGTACTTCCATTCACATGAATTGTAACTAAAATATGAATTATAACAATAATGAATACTCCCTCCCTCCCTCTCTCTCTCTCTCTCTCTCTCTCTGAAGTAGAAGTGTGCATGAGGTGACAAATTGATATCATGATATGTATTGTTCTTCCCCCAAGTTACTTGTTTAGACAAAAATAAAAGAATAATATCTCTCGTGTATACTAATCATTGACCCAATCAAGAGAAAGCATAGAATGAACATATAACCGACACAAAATATAAAAAGTCATTCCTTGAATAATTTTTATCCGCACCTAAGCTCTTTATTCTATACTCATCCTATATATAAATTTATATATATTTTTTATTTAAATCTCTCTTTTTTTTAATTAACTTTTGTAATGAGGTTGTGAGGTGACAAAGCTCTTAAGTCAAACCAAGAAAGATTGACTGTGTTATTATTATTATTATTATTTTATTTTCCCTTTAGGATGGGAAGAAGAGAGGGGCAGGGGGAGTGTCCATTTCCTCATAACACGTAAGTGTGGTGGGGCCCTTTATTGTCCGTTGCATGTTGATTTTTTGTATGTGGATGGATGGGAGCCGTCGGATCTTGATCTGGGCATTGCTCCGGTTTTACTCGGGTTGGGGCCCACAGAAAAGTGACACTTTTGTTGCTTACTGCATCTTCCAACTCAGACTGCTAATTACGGTAAGGCAGCGTTTGGCTCCCACCGACTATTATTGCTGCTTATTTTGTTTCCACACGTGGACAACGAGATTTCCTACGGTTCCAGATAATATTATTATTCATGAAAATCCAAAATTTTCTAATAATTTCGAAAAATCAATCGGGTGTCAGAGGGTCCTTTTTTTTTTTTTTTTTTTTTTTTTTTTTTTTTTTGTTGGGTGGGGGTTTAGCTCGGTGATCAAAAACTCGGTTGAGAAAGATGAAGGCTTCAAAATGCCTGAGTAAGCTATATCAATAATTTGGCAAACATGAGTATATATATTAAGGAATAAGACCGGACCACAAGATAACTACACATTAATTTCTTTAAATTTTCCAAATGAATACTTTAGTTTAGGTAAGTCAGAATTCCGAATTCCGAGTTCTCGATCAAAACAGGTTCACGAACCGCAAGTAATTTATTCTGAACCTTTATACCCCTTTTTAGGTTCATTAGGATTTTTATGGAATGGAACTTCCAGTTATTTTGGCAGGAATTCGATATTTCTGAATTAGCAAATCATTTATTTTTCTCCCCACAAGGAGCTGCGATGTCTTCCTATGGGATAGCGGGTCTCCTAATTAGGGGAAAATCAGAAAGTATTGTTCAACAAAGTACTCACAAGCCGCTTTTTATTTTTAGAACCTGCAATTTCACAAATATATGAATTGAGACACAAATGACGTACTAACACCTAACATGGTCATGGAGGAAATCGCCGCTAAATCAGAAAAAGTTGATTTGGTGTAAGATTATCAGGTTCTCCAATGAAAAATATTTCTAAAAAAATAGGACAAATATCATAAAAACATTGTGCCACGTAATTTTTTTGGGATCTTTCGAAGAATTAGATCCTCACTACAGTGTTTCTCATAATTCTCTCCTAGGAATCTAAGTTCTCCCCACATGTCTCTGAGAGTTAACCGAACATTTTGGGGCAGTATATAAGCTTTAGCGGTAGGTACTAAAGAAGGCCCAACCTTCCTTTTGTTTTTTTTTATTTTATTTGTTTTCCCATCTTTATTCTTTGCAATTATTAAAGTGAGGAGTCATTGATCCTAATCTCATGATCAGTCAGTCCTAAAGCAATTACGATCCTAAACAATAAGAGGTAAAGGGGGTGGGGAAAAAGAGAAAGAGAGAGAGAGAGAGAAAAGAAGGCTACTTTACTTATTTTACCTAAAAAAGAAGGCAACTTTACATGCTAAATTGGGCCTAAGAGGGACCTCAAGAGTACGGAAAGGGCAAATCAATAATTAAATATGAAAAATAAAAATAAGGATTATAAAATTTGTATAATAACTCACTGTAGCTCAAAGCCCATTCAAATCAATCCATACAAAAACATAAACTGCAATTTATACATTTATATACATGGGCTTGGTGAGAACACGAGGCTCTTTATTTTCTTTTTTTTTCTTCCACTTTTGATGTCAACATACGGTAGCTTAGTTCATAACGAATGCAACATGAATCGACCCCCTAAAATGACATTACTTTAAAAGAAAGGAAAAATCATCAGGTTTTTATATATACATAGGTTTAAAAAATAAAACCTAAATTAGGTGCTACTATAACTCGAAATGATATGATTTGGCATAACAGCAATTAGATTGTTAGGAGTTGATATACAACATATTAGAATTCTCCATATTTTGGTGCCTTTTAATCAAAATACTATAATATTTTTATTAAAACAACATTGTTTTGGAAGCCGTAACCGAGGCCCAGTTTACTCACGGGAAAAAGAGACCAACCATCAGATCTAAGGCAACACCTAAATCCATCCCAGTAGAACTATTATAATAGCTAAAAGAAACAGGGAAGGAAAAAAAAAAAAAAAAAAGAAAAGAAAAAAAGAAAAGGGAATGATTGCCACAAGGTGTCAGCTCCTCCCACCATTTTCCCAACAAACAAATAAAAGTAGAAACTGAAACTGGGAAGCTATAATTTAAATGATAAAGGCTGAAGGACCACCCAGCAAACTACTCCTGAGGAGTGCAGACAAGCTAATCCATGCCTCCCTGTTTACAGCAACAAAAGGGGGGGAAATTTATTTACAGGAAAAACAAAATCAGTTTTGTCCTCTCAACAGGACTGCTTCTCAACACTCTTTTTCTACCGCACGGGGCACCGTCGTTTTGAGGATCACCGCTGCAACATGCAGCGGTCGGAGAGGGTTCGGGCCCTCCCCTAAGGGTGCTGTCTAGAACAGGTTTAGAAGGCTTATCTGTGGTGAAGTATGACATGAAATGGACAGGCACCAGACATTGTTGCAAGGAAAAAAATTCCAATGAATCGTGTGCAGTATAATGCTCTTAGGCACAGGGAAAAGAATTTCAAATTATGCTTTGCAGATATCGTATTCTCCAGCACAGAATTCAGAAAACATCTCACACACACAAAGTTTACATGACATTTAAAAGCTTGACTAGTGATTCCTCTGTGCGATCTAATAAAAAGAAAATCAACATATACACTCCACGAAAAGCATAATAATCTAGGAGGGATTATCAATACTGGCTAGCTGAAAATATTAACTGCACATATAATAAAGAGGGATTCTACCATTAAAAATTATGCGCAACGTCCTGTGCTACAATTTCTATCGTCTGCAGAGAATGCATCAAATAAGGTGTGTTTTCATTCTGCAGATAGCCACATTTTCAACTGGATATTATACAGAAAATGGAGTAGGTTTACCTGCAAGAAATCCTCCAATAAAGCGTGTCAGAGGCATTTTGGGTGAGCCAAGGTTCATTTTCGTCAGGTTCCTTCGCATGTACTCTGGAGGGTGTCATGATTCAAAGATTACACAGATTTTAGCAATTCAACTACAACCATAAAGGCCATGCTCAACAAATTTCATATCCGGGCAGGAGCCAATTTGCACAGAATGCCCCACAAAATGACCTAATTTATGCTAACAGACAACCGATATTATAAACAGGAGTATACTAGGAGGGGTACCAACGTCCGATACCCTACATGGGGGGTTGGGCCCACCATAAACATGGGGGTTGGGACCACACCCCATGTGAGTGTTCGGGGTACCTAACGTCGGTGCCCCTAGCAGGTTAACCCAAGTCATGTTGCTGGTCTTTTTCCCCCATCAACAATGGAGTGTCGGGGGGAGGGGTGGGGGGGGAAGGGAAGAGGCTATGTGGCTCAGCAAGATCCCATGTACTTGAGAGAGAAAACATGGATTTCGAAACAAAGGGAGATTACAAATAGTAGAAGCTCTCAGACAAAAACTGAAGACCCAGCAAGATCCTTTGTACTTGAGAGAGAGGACATGGATTTTGAAACAAAGGGAGATTACAAATAGTAAAAGCTCTCAGACAAAAAACTTAAGTGAGCAAAGGATCAGATTGGACAACCATCTCACGTACCAGTGTTGTAGTGTTTGAATCTCAGCAATTATTGAGTGCCACAATATTGTCCCATAATCTGTACACAACCAAGGGCCTTCAGAGTGGCTTTAGGAAAGGGGTTAAGTCAAAGGTAAATAACATGAGAAAGTACAGAACAACAGCTGATTAGCGAAGTTCCTCGTTTTTTCTTTTTTCTTTTCTATCAAAAGAAACCCTCAAGTACTGAACCATAACTATTCTTATTTAATAGGTTGAACTACAAATAAAAATATACAGAAAGAAGAAACACTTTCTCACAAAAGACTTGCTGAATACATTTCGGGGTTGTTGCTGCTGATCAGATAATTATCCTGCAGGTATCCATTCTCCATTTCTAGAGAACCATCCCCATGGACATAACTATCAAGATCCACAAGTTGATGGTTGGCAGTTTCCGGATCCATCAGTTTGAAATCCAGCACCGATGTTGACTTTTGCTCTTTGCTGATTGTAGCATCATCATTGCTCTCCTTGATGTCATGAGCTTCAGTAGTTGAATCCGGCATGTCAGTCAACAGGGCTTCTAAGGAAGAGTCCGAATGAGAAATTTTCTGTAAACTGAACTCCACATCCCAGATTGGAGTTTCAAAATCCAATGTCGACAAAGAATCTGAGACATGGAAAGCATCCTGCAGTATGCCTTTGTCACACCCTTCTTTCATGACCTCTGAAGCTGCAATTATATCATTGCCATAATCAGCTTCTTCCTGGGTGCCACGAGGGCTAACATTTTCCTCATCTTCAAGAAAACGTAATGGAGGAGTATACATATGATCAGAATCTGGTAAACCTGCTGTTTTATCACTAGCTTCCGTTGCATAATTTTCCTCAGTTATTTCATGATCATTTTCCTCTCCTTGTTCAGCTCCAAAAACCTCACTACCAACACCCTCATTGTAAAGACTGCTTTGTCTGCCAACTTCCTCACTCATTTCCTTATAGCCAATGTCATTTGAAACTCCAGTTAATTTTTCTTCACCCTCCAAGGAAGAAATGTTGGAGGATAGCAGATGTTCCATGCACTCTCCTCCATTAGTTTCAACGACAAATGAAAGATCAGAGAGCATTCCACGCTGAATGTTCGGCGAATCTATGCCGCTGTCATTGGCATCATCTCCACTAGAAAACTCTGGAGCATTTACGGTTAAAATTGGTGTGCTCGTTGAAGGCTGCCTTGTAGATGAAGTTAAAAATCCAGCAAGAGCAGAGGCTAGAGCATCATCGATCGACAAAGTTTGTTTTTGTTCAGCTCTCGAAGAATCTATCAATGCATCATTTTCTTTCTCATCATCAGCACTTGGAAATTCAGGGGCAGTAACTACAAGACTTGGGAGTGGGTAAGTTGTCATTTCCAATTCAGGTGTGTCATCAAGCGGGTTAGATAGTTTATCAATTCTACTAACGACGGAAAGAGACCTATCATCAAGCGGAACAGATAGTTTTTCACAAGTGAGTGCTTTCTTCTCTGATTCTACTGCCCCGCAAGTGGAATATTCACATCCATCATTGTAAAACGAACCGGAATCTGATCCAATGAATTCAGGAGCAAAGAATCTTGAGGAAGACGGAAATTCAGAATTCTGGGTTTTTCTATGCTGGACCCCAGTAGTGGGATAACCACTCTCATCATTGTAAGAGGAATCAGAAACTGAACCTATGCAGGTAGGTCCAGGAGCAGAGAAATTTGAGCAAGAGGGAAGTTCAGAGGACTGAGATTTTTTATTGAGTGCCTCTAGTTGCTGCTCCACACGCTGGAGCCTTAAATCAATGCTGTTTATGGGCCTCAGCATGTGTTCCTCAAACCTCAGAAAGAGATCTTCTACCCTGGCCAACCGAGAAACAAGCTGGTCCAGAGAACTTTCAAGATGACCGTGAGGCATATTATTTTCTATAGCAGCACAATCAGGCTTTTCCTCCTTGTTTAAAACCTGTGGAAGCATATGTAGCTGAGGTAAATCAGCACTAACCGCACACCCTTGTTGAAACTTGACTTCCTCCTGAACAGTTATGCTAGGACTGCCTTCTTCCTGAAGTTTATCTACAATATTAGTTGATTCCGCTGCTCCTGATCCAAACTCCTTGAAATTATGCTTCTTCCTAGTATCAGAAACTTGTTTTTCTTGAGTTCGGCTTGCATTATTTTTAGATAGTTGCATAAGGGCAGGAAAAAGCATAGTCATAACAGAACTTTGGGCAGAATTTCCCACAGGGCCCATCTGACTTTCCAAATCAGTCGACTCAACGGGATCAGCGAATATATAAATTTCATCAACATATACACATGCTTTATCCTGAAGTGATAGCAGACGAAGTGTAAGGGATATGCATGGGTTAGCATCACTGATCTCTGCTGTAGCCTCAAAGAGTACCTGCAAAGTTGCTGCAATCAGTAGCATAAGGTAAACAAAAAGATCTAATGATTCCCCATACTTTATTCCCCAAGCTCAAGCCCCCACTTTTATCAGCTATAGTATTTCCCTTGTACTATTAATATTCTCATCCTTCGTAAAAAAATCTATCACAAAATCTTGGGCCTTCTCGTAGTATCCCTACATTGGTACATATGGGCTAGGTCAACATTCATCTTATTTTATTACTCTTCTCCCTTAATATGGCCAATTTCGTACTTAAAAATATAAAACTAAGTGATTGAGAATTTTAATTACTTGCATGCTATTGAGAAACACATGAATTCGAAATTCTTTCCCGTCTTTTCTCTAATTAGAAGCCAACCCAACACCGATTTTGGAGGAGATGGATAAAAGGACCAATGGAACCTCATTATAGGATGCCAAAAAAAAAAAAAAAAAAAGGAGATAAAAAACCTAGAGGCTAGGAAAAGTAAATTTCTCAGAAAATCCATCCAGTAAAGAACAGAGGAGTATAATAATGATTTGATTGGAAAGTGTAGGCACCTCTGTGCCTCTTCCCTGGTTTGCATCAATTTTCGTTTGCAGAGAACTGTTTCTATTTGGCGGAGAATCAGGGGCTTTCACATCAACCCATTCATCTTCATTGTTGCTGCTGTTATTATTACTATCATTCCCAGATTTCTCCTCAGTCACGTACTTATTCAATATCTTTAAATGGTGAACTTCATCAATATCGATAGTGTCAACCAATTCTTCATCTTTAGCTGCCTTGCTGCAGCGAACGGTACAGAGATAGTCATTGGAGCTTTGTGGATCAGGTGTATAATATATTTCATAGACTCGAGCAGAACTTCGAACATAGACCTGCCGGACCTCATGCTTCTGTGTGAAACAGACTGCAATCAAAAAACTTCTTGTAGTTACCAAGCAGAAAATATACAGGATAGTGGTGATATCATCCCCTACATTAGTGGGAAAATAAACCAAATAACTGAGTCAATGGTACAAATTGGCCAATGGAAAAGGTTTTGAGGGATCAGATAATCATTTATGTCAAAGAAGCATGTCCTCGAAGACATTTTTACTTTGAGGTCTAGAAGGACTTTGGAAAAAGAAAAAAAAAAGCCAACAGCGTGCTCACTTCCAACTTCATGAACAATAAGAGAAGAAAAAGAAAAAAAACATGGTCCAAGACTCATGTAGATTTAAATGTAATTTAGAGAATCATAAGTCTTTACAGTGGATGGAAAAATTCAAGATGGCATGCATACATGTATCAAAAGTCACAAGTAAAATTAAAAGGGAATTTTCTCAAATGGAAACCAATGATGCTTGTAGGTTGGTGAGAATTGTCATTAAATAAAGACCCACAATATACAAAAATTAAGACAACCAAAAAGTTAAAATGGATTAGCAATATTACTTTAAGGTACTAAGAAGTGCACCAGCAGGAACCAAGGAAGAACAACTTGCAGAATGAGTAATCTGTTTAACATTTAAAGCACTAAAAGCAGGAAGTGTAAAGATTAAAAATGGATTAGGGAAGTGAACAGGATAATGCATTGCCACTACACATAAGATATTCTTCTTCTTTTTCTCTATTTATTTAGAGGACCGAATTGAGATGCTACCTCAGTATGCATCACATATTCTTAGCTTCAAAACAAATAGATGTCCTAAAAGGATTCATATTGCTCAAACCCAAATAGTGAGACTTCGTGCTTTCTTGTTAGTGAAATGCCAATGGTACATCGAGGGACAACTAAAACTTTTTCCTCACAATTTTGGTAAGGGAAAAGTGTTTGGTATGACAAGAAAAAAAATACACAAGGAAAACAAAAAACACTACATAGCCACAAACTTGCATGTGGCAAACTCGTCTCTTAAGGAACTACAACCGATCCTCGTTGTAGCACATTAGGCACAGCATATTCTAGTAATCAAAGATGCCTGAATTAGGATCAACCTGTTTAGTATTCCAGGAATATAATACTGCAGCCTTGCAATACCAAATCCATTCTCGCAAAGAAAAGAAGCATAAATAGAACCTATAGAGAATACCCAGGAAATGCCATTTCATCTCAACTGGCAACACATTTTAAAGGATCATAACTTGTCATTTCCGCTTCAAGAGAATGAGGCTAAATATTTATTAAAAGCAACATATCTGTGGAAGTCAACAAGGACAAAACAAATTATACAAAAAACCTTAACAAAGTTGTTGCAGGTAAAAATTCAAGTAAATCCAATTAGCAAAATCAGTGAAGTTAACGCACAGCCTCGTACAGAATTACAGGCACAATTTACATGGCCAATATGCTGAATTGTTTTTGTCTGTGCGTATTCACTACTTTGAAGTGATGTTAGATCACTAGAAAGGGTCATGATCTCATCAATGGGAAGAAAAAAAAATCCTAGGGTACAATACAACCAGAAAATCTTAAAATTCCTACCACACATCAAAATTTCCCAGAATAAAAAACCATAGCCCTGTTTACTAATGGAAAGCTGATTTTCCATTTCCAAGCATGATATCACGTTGATATAAACTATCTCGGGGCATGATTTCATGCTTTCTCAGGACACAAGTAACGAAAAATTTCTCTTTCTTCGAATTCCTGGGAAACCAAACACGCATTAATAACATCAATAATCTTTGAAAAAAAAAAAGAGAGAGAAGCGGGTTCAGAAACATTACTGCTGATCTCGCAGGGGGATGGATCCGGCGAGGGAGGACGCAACAGGAGGGGAGGCGGGGAGGAGGCCGTGGCTTCTTCGATCGGAGAATCGGAGGAGGATTCGAAGGAGACGGAGCCGGAGAGAGAGCCGCTGGCGATGGTCCAGTTGGTGGAGAAGCTACAGCGAGTTTCATCATTTGATTCTTCCATTGTTTCCGCTCTCTCTCTCTCTCTCTCAACAGTGGATTCTTCCACTTCTGTACCTTTTCGTTGCCTTTATTAGGACGCTATTGTTCTGTTGGGCGCAGATAATCTTCGAACGACGTCGTTGCCGAAAACCCTTCTCATTTTCCATTTGCCGGCAAAATAATTTTGGTTTTACAAATTTTAACCCTATATATTAAATAAACGTCGGAAGATAAGAGTAAATGTCAATTCTTATATAATTTAATTTTATGTAATCCGCTTGTTGGGATGGTCTTTTTCTTTTTCCTTTTCTTTTTTTGCTAGGAAATCGAGATGGTCTAACTATTAAAATCATATAATGGTTTAGATATGTTGATAATTTACTCCCAAAAATGATATAATTTTACTAAATATTTTAGGAGAGCAGGAATAAGCTTTTGTCAAATTACATCATTTTAGAGCCGAACTCAAGTTGCGCGAGTTTGGACTAATATTCCTTATTCTCAATTTTGTATGTTAAAATTCAAAGGAAGTTAGGCATCTGGCGAGGTTCCTAAATTGATAATTTTGGGGTGTGGTTTAAATGTGGAATTTTAGCTACTTTTTTATTTCATTCTTTTGGAATAATAAAAAGTGAAAGGTGTTGATAACATGGCACGAGCGAAAAAATTATCTATCGTAGCATTTAAAATGATCTTTTGATACTTCGAAATATTTCTAAGACTCGATGCTCTTGTCCACACGCCTCTTGACATGTGCATTGATGCTTATTATATAAATTTCAACACTAAAAATTGAATCAAAAATCAATTTTTTTTTTTACTATTGATTCTCATTTATATTGAAGAGGATGGACTCATATTCCTTTTTCCTCAAAGGATGTATTTATTTTCTTTTTTAACTTTAGTAAAAACAAATATCCGAGCCATTTGGTTAGGCGTTTTGAGCCAAATTATCATAAGCATAAAATGCACGACCGATAATCAGAATTTTTTTCCCTTTTTTAATTTATACAAAACAAGCAATGCATTCCCTTTCCAAACGAAATTACATATATATATATATATATAAGTACACAACATAATCATCAACTTCCATGGACTCAAACCAAACCCTAGTTGCGACAGATCCTAGCAGTGGGCATGGTGACACAGACCGGCGCATACGCCTTCTTCGCTTCCGGCGATCCCCGTTTCGGCTCCGCCGCCACCGCAATTCCCGCAACCGCCCAAACCGCGGCGACCGCCGCCGCGCTCATCAACCCCCTCCTCCCATTGCTCTCCTCCTCTTTCTTCTTGCCGGAGCTCAGCTTCATGTCATTGGAGGCTGCGTTTGCGACGACGAGCCTTCGACTGCGAGCGCTCGTAGCCGGAGAGTAGGCGGCGACGGAGGGGGCGGCTCCGGCAAGGAGAGGGGTTGTGACGGTGAGCGAGGCCATCGGAAAGCAATGAATCTTAAACTCTCTCTCTCTCTCTCTCTCTTACTACTGGAAGTGATGAGTTTCTTGAGTATCTGATGTAATTGTGTGGTATATGCTCGGTTACTAGAATAGGGGATTAATTCTATTGGCGGTTGGAGGGCCAATCGTAATCTTATCCCGAGACATGTTCTTAACCAGTGGATGACTGCCACGTGGCCCGCTCTATCTCATTCCCAACCAACGATTTGTACAGGCACTTCCAGGAATATATATATATATATATAATATGATTTTTATATACTCATAAAATACCTTCCTTAAGGTTAAAACAGTCCTCGCAGAATGTTCCAAGGAAGAAGCATTTTTGTTTCTTATTTTTTCATTTTTCTATAAATTTTCCCGAATGCCTGGAAACTACAGCAGATTAATGAGTGATTAATAATTTAATACACTTTTGCCTCTAGAGATTTGGATAAGGGGCTCTGTAAGCCAGCGTCTCCCAAAAATTGGATAGAAATAAAATAGCACAATTAATTTGGATAAGTCATCTCATGACTAGAAGGTTGCTTCTACATTTAAAATTTCCCCAATAGACATTTAATGCGAATAAATACTATTCTTATCCTTACCCTTCAAAACATGTACATTCATCGTAATAAAATGCTGATGGGGCAAATTTTTGGGAATTCTTCTTAAGTATCGATCAAGCAACAACAACAAAACCACTTAAAAGTTATCACATTAGAATGTTCGGTATATGAAAGGCATGTGAAGAACATTTTAAGTAGAATTACTCAGAATATCAACCACCGCCACATGTGAAATAGACTCCTGAGTTGCTAAGAAAAACGTTCCTATGAAATATTGCTGTTAGTGTTACATTGGGATACTTACAAGATTTTTATCCCAGAAGTTCAATAATGGCTCGTAAAGATAAGATATGGCTTTGAGCCAGGGCAGAGTCGGTATTTGACCCACGTGTGGGTCCAAAAAAAATTAAAATTAAATAACTGCCTAAGTTCCTACCAAAAATTGAACTCCTATAACTGTCGCGGCGGCAGCTCCGTGCCTGGTTTTTTTAGCAAATACAAAATGGTACATGTATATAGAAAACTAGGCGTACAGTACCTCTTGCGCCTGCTCCTCCTGTCCTGGAACTTCATATGGTGGCGGCAACAAGCTGCCAACATTAGCGAATATATCTTTGTAATCAATCGGTTTCTCCACGAAAGGAGCGTCCAAGACTCGATCTGGAATGGCGACGAGAGCCTCCTCAAGAAAGGATTTTATTGTCTACAAAACAAAAGAATCACATGAAGCAAGTCAGGCTGCATGGAGGTTTGATTGAAATCAGAACAGTCGCCTGCAACTCAGCCAACCACAATAACAAACAATCTAGTGTTGAACAAATCCCTTCCTCAAATTCTACAAGCAGGTCCTCCTCTCCTTGGTTAACACTTGCAGCTCCGAGCCACGAACCAGGAGTCGGGAGCGGGGACCCGCTAACCCTGGGCTGCAGACTGTGGGCTATGGGCCAACCAAACCCTCCTCAAACTACAACCTTATAGATAGCAGATGGGCCACAACAAGTGGCGCCAATTGATTGAAGGTTTATCTTGTGTCTTACTTGATAACATAATAAACTAACCACCTGAAGGAAAAAGGGTTAGGATGATGTTTATACCTTGCAATGGTGGAAAGCGGCATCAGCTTTCCTCTTCCACAGACTATTTCCCGGCTCCGAATGAAAAAGATTAAGTAGCGGCTGTAACAATGTATGTATATTAAAGATCAAATGAAAGAAATAAATATGCTGCACAAGTCTATAGGACACATCCATATAAATCAAATCAATGCTAAGGCTGAGTAACAGCCGCTCCAAATCAGAATTTGTCCTTTTCAGCTTCTATTCATGGTTATCAGCTGTAGTATTTATTGAATTAGTTCGCATTAGGCGTTAACCAATTACATCTTCCATGGCCCAGGGATGTTTCTTTTCTTCTTCTTTTTTTCTAAAAAAAAGATTTAGTAAACAAACAAATTTACAGGAATAGAATGTACAAATGGCGCAAGGATGAAAAGTCTTCCTTCAACAACAAAGGGATGCACTAACCAAAAAAGGAAGCTCTCCATTTTATCTCTACCCCATGGAAAGAACGCAAGCAACAACCCAAGGAGGAAAGTTATTCCCTCTTCGGAAACCCCAAACGGCTGCTCACAAATGGATTATCAGGAAATCCACAACTCTTCAATGGAGATGTCATCAGAGATCCAAAGATGCTTCTTTCTTCACATTATTAAGTTTGGTGTCGGCCGTCATATCATTTTTAATAACTTTTCAAGATCATTACTATTTTACACCCATAAAATAAAAAAAATAAAGCAACGTAACAGTAATTTTCTTTTAAATGAAAGCTAGCTCATGAGTTTACTTCAGCAGATTCTAGTTCCAAGATTGGCTCTCAGAGTTCTTCTATTTTATTTTTTTCCCCCTCATTTTGGTCACATTCACACAATTTCCGAAGCAGAATTATTCTAAAATGATCCTCCATAATCTCTAAAACGAAAATTTCCATGGGGAAAAAAAATGAAAACTTGAGAATTAGTTTTTTAGTAGGATTGAAATCAATTGGTAGCTTAGGAAACCGAGGAAATAGTATTTGTAAAAAATCCTTACAATGGCAACATCACGGACATTTGGTCTATTAGATCCATGTTTTCCCAATATAGCATCCCCATACACCTGATACCGTTCAAGAACCTGCAAGAAATTGCCGAGCACATCATGCAGTTTGTAAGTGAAAGAAATGGAGCAGTCACATTTATAGAAAGATAGCACTAGTAGCAAACCTGACGGCGTGAGAGGGCACTGCGAGGTGCACCATATATTGTAGTATCAACTGGTCCCAGCGTATACCAGGGGCTGCTCAAGGTGCAGAATGGTTTTGTTTAGATTATAGAGCATCAATCAGTAGCAAGAAGGAAACACAAAATTTCAGAAGTGGAAAAATCCAAAGCTACCTTTTCATTCAAATTATCAATTACTGAATGAAAGGCTGTGAAATTCAACTTCCAAGATACCATAGTTAAAAATTTTGGTTGTTCATGCTTACAACATTTCACAAAGACTGTCTTCCCTATGCTTCCTTACCTCTATTATCCCCTACAATAATTTTTTAGGAATCATATTTTTCATACTCTTGTCCATCAATGGAGAACAAGTGTTGTAATAAAACTTCATTATGTGGGTTAAAATGAATTAATAAAATTTCAGAGAACACAGATAATCCCTAATATAAAATCTGTCAGAACTGAGGGACTAAAACTGATCCTATAAATTTTCTCTAGAATGGTTCTCTTTGGAACAAAACATGATAATGAACTCCCACTTGCTCACGAGGATGTCAAAAGGATGTCCCCTAGCATACCAGGTATGTTTTATAAACATCTATTAAAGGGAATTAAAGATAAAAACAGCACCTTAATCCAGAGCGTCTGCCAATGCACCACCTGAGCTAGCTGGACATGGCTTTTTATCTGTCTAGTCGATGATATTTGATAAATTAAAAGGAAAATCAATAAAGTTTCTTTTTGTGTTTAACATGACAGTTGCAAGAAGGGTTTAAGGATAGGAATGAGTGGCGTCGGATGTTTCATATAAACGAAATGGCGTAACATGTTGTTCTGGTTCCATATTGAAAATCCCAAACTCTTGGGATTGAGGCATAGTTTGTAGTTGTATATTTAATGACGCTGTCTATTTTCCTCTGAGCAAACAAGGGCAGGAGGAAACCAGTTTGCCACAAACCAAACCCTTGTTAAATAACAAGTCCACAAAAATGACATTTGAACACCTGGCCACAAATATAAATCCACCAGAAACCATCACTCCTCTAATAATTAGCACAGCAATATAAAATGCAGAAACTGCTCCCAAACGCAAAGCCAGTTCAATGGTTTTGACCACTCTCTCAATTATTGACAAGCAACCCTGCCAAATTCAGTCAGATGCAGTTCATTGCAAAAATGGAGACTGCCTAATTGACATCTATACTCATCAGAAATCTATCTTAGTCAAAAGGTGCAGATCTAACGTGGGAATTTCCCAAGTTGTCCGAAAAATCAGCCTCCAGATAGATCTGAAGCTTTGAATCATTTTCTCATTCTACCTAAAATCTTCATGCTGAGATAAACAGTTTTAACAAAGAAAACCAACTATTTAACTGTGAGTAAAGATCTGATCAAGAAATAAATTCAATAAGTATGTCGTTCTCACTTGTGGTAAGCAGCACGGCCAATCATTACCCCGTGAGCTCCTTCTGTTAATGCTGCATTAACCTAATAGGAGAAAAGTTACTTGAGAATCTTCAGAAACTGAACACATAAAATACATGACTTTTTTTTATCTAGGTGCCTGATTTAAAAATTCTAAGCATAGATAAGAATAAGTTCCTCTAAAGATCACTTTAATTTGGAAGCAGCAGAAAATGACCACATATATATAGAGATATATTTTTTTGGAAGATATTGAATGAAGTAAGAAACTTTGTGAATGATACATAACAAGAGATAACACTAAGATTCATAATGCCTTCGGGACAATGTATGCGTATAACAAAATATTGAAATCATGATAAGCCCCAGTTCTCACCTCATCAACAAAATTTACGCCTCCATTTAATGTAAATCTCAAATCTGGGAAGTCACGCAAGAGGGCAAAAAAATACTCATATCTGCATTAACAATATGAAGTATCATTAATCTCATATGACGTGCTGCTTAGCTATATCTAATGCTAAAATCTTTGGAATCGAATACCAAAGCTTAATTTGCAGCTAAACTGAATTTACATCAGCCGCAACAATAGAGTTTGAATGATTACATACTTCAGCGGAGGTATTCTCCGATTGTCAGCTGGACTGATGCCATTAAGCAATGCCTTCCGTGAGTGTATGATGAAATGCCTAGTTGGTGATAGCGAAGAAACCTTATAAATAAAATTACCTGGAGAACAAGACAAACAATATTATCAGATAAGTGAGCATATACCAGTAAAAATTAAACAAGAAATTTTCAACAAGAATATAAAATTTTTCCATGAATTAAATTCACAATAAACTTTTGGACTGTCCAGCAACGACATAAACTTAGATTAATCTGCAGAACACAACATATAGAAAATGACATATAATGAAAATATTTATTTCCTTCTGAAAAAGATTTTTCAGAGATGAAAAATACAGGATCAGGAAAAATCAAACACAAAGTACTCCTATTTATTTGTATACACCACAGTTGACAGGACTCTGCTCCCAGCGTATAGGCCAAAACATATCTGCTTCAGTTTCATACTGCTTCTAAATTTAGAAGGATATTAATTCGGTTCTTCACAATCATTTGAGAGGATAGCCTTCACCTCCTAAGAAATCCCCTCAAGGAAAGTTGCACCTTCAAATAAATTTAAAATATTTGAGATGTTTTCACATTTCTATGGATGTTCAAATCTACCTCTGCACGTGAAATCAGCATGTCTTTTGACATTTAGAGGACGCAAGAAACAATTTAAGTGCAAAAAATCAATGCAGAGAAATGAGCAGCTACTTTTACGTTTTATAATAATAATAATAATAACTACTTGCTTCCTGCAACTGTTTTGTGGGTTTCTCAGCTCAGCATACCCTATTTTTCGTCAACAGCAAGCTGGTAATGATGTTTACAATAACTTGTACCAAAGTTTTTTGTTTTTCAAATTCCTACCCTGGCTTGTCTACAAACACAGTAGGTTGTTACCAAATCAATGTGATTTGCAAATTTGCCTCTGGATAGGTTAAGTTGTAGTTTCGGATGCATGCATGATTTTGACCCCCAAGAGCTTTCTCACACAATATGGAGAAGTTTCAGCATCCATGCATGCATTTACAACTAAAATAGAAGATGAAAGACCAAGGGAGAAAACTTACAGAGCTCATTATAAGAATCATGATCATCAACTCCAATTCGACACTTAACACTGACAGGGGCATTTGACTTCGCAGCAATTACATTCATTGCCTCTGCAACAAACTTCCCTTGTAAAATAGTGAATGCCAATGTCAGAACCCAATGCAACTGCCAAGAGTACTCCAGTAAACAAAAAATTCAGCAGCAGTGTCATTTAAACCTCTGGATTGAGCATAAGACGCACGCCAAAGCAACCATGACCAGCTACCTTTGGACTGGGACAACCACAACTGAAGGGACCCAAAAAAAAAAAAAAGGTTTCAGTTTACTGATGAAAGCAAAACAGGGACGTGAGCAACAGGATTAATAAACCGTACTAACTTGAAATTTATCTCATCATAGCCATAAGGGTTAGCGAGTTCAGTGGCTTTTGCCAGGTTCCCCAAGTTGTTCCCACCAATCTGAAGGACGATGGGATGTTGTTCAGGAGAAAATGCCAAAAATCTGTCCTGAGAAAAGAAGTCCCAAAATATTATTTGAAAACAAGTTGGATCAGACAATGTACCAAAATCTCATATAATTGGGAGAAATTGAACAATTCACCCACAACAACAACAAATTAAGACATAATTCCAATAGTTTGAAGCTGGCCACAAGGAACCCAAACAAGTTAAATTGGGTTGTTAATCTGAATCGTCCTCTTAAAGTAAAAATTAGACGAGACAAAAAGAAAAACTAGAATGGAAAAGGGGAAAGTATTACAAGGGGGAAACATGCCAATCTCTGTGAAGATCCCTAAGCTTTACCCCTTTAAACAAGCCCTAAAGCACAACCCAAACAGAGGAAAGAAAATACGCTCTAGGATAGGCAAGTGCTACTGTAGTGAAATGCGAGAGGGAGAGCAAAAGAATTGAGGGAATATCTTTCCAGCCTTATCACTCTAGGGATAGGTGGTTGCACTATTTATAGTATTCCATTAGGTTATAATATCGAAAATAGAATCCCAACCTTAAATACATAAATCAGGGATTCATTATAAAAGAGAATACAAATCATCTTGTCGGATATTACAGAATACTGCACATAATTGCAGAATATTCTATAATATCTCCATATCTATAATATCTCCATGTAGTTTCAGAGAGAGATGAATTAGAGAAAGCACACCCCAATACCCTAAAACATGCACAAGAATCACATATTTGTACTATTCAAAACAGAATATAATATTGAAACGAGGATCCCAGCCTTCAATACAAAATTATATACTTCATTATAATAGATATTATAGAATATTGCACATCATTGCAAAATATTCTATAATATCCCCACATTTCTACTAGAATATTATGCAAATTAATAGAATATTCCAGCAATAGCTACCACTAGGATAGGCAACTAGTTCTTTGTATATCTTATGTCTTGTTATTCTAGGATACCTTATAGTCCTTTTTGTATGTTTCTCTTCCTTTCTCTCTTAACATAATTGCAGAATATTCTATAATATCTCCATATTTCTACTAGGATATTATGCAAATTAATAGAATATTTCCAACAACAGCTACCACTAGGATAGGCAACTAGTTCTTTGTATATCTTATGTCTTGTTTTTTTAGGACACCTTATAGTCCTTTTTGTACGTTTCTCTTCTTTTCTCTCTTAATATAATTTCTTCATCTATGGCCAAATAAAAAAATAAATAAACTAAAAAATGAACACTTCTATGTTGCCTAGACACAAGATAGGACGAATACAATATCTATAATATCTATATAAAGATAGTCATTCTTTTTCTTCAATTCCACCAGAAGAAACAATTTAAAGACTTACCAGATTATCCTTCTGATATACAATGGTTTCCGCAGCAATCATCTCTGTGTAGAGCCATGCATGTTTTGATATCAACCGGGCAAGAGTCCTATAATGGTTATCTGTCCACTCCATCATTGGAGCAACACTAAAAACCAAGTAATTGTAGTCAATAAAGGGTAACAATTTTAGGAGTATGGAGCACATAATACTGAAACCTATTTAAGTATCCACCTGAACAATGGAGGCTGATAGCGACTTGCAACCATTACAGATTCAGTATGAAAATGATGTCTCGGATGATGAGCAGCAGATAGCCTCCTTGATTTAGTTGAACTCCGGCATATATTTAACAGCAATCTGCGATGGTTTTTCACGAAAATAGAGTGAATAGGGGTACATGAAGCAATCAAAGTATATCCTGCAGACTTCATCGTCCTCCTAATCAGAGTACCAGACCACAGCCTGCTCTTTTAGGTACCTATATCCATGTTAGAGGATTCCATCATACAAGAGGACCATATATACAATTGTTTCCATGTAGAATAACAATCGAAGAACAACCATGTACATGGACTATCCATTCATGCTCATAAAAGAATTTCCTAGAAAAACTTCCATATAGAGCAATACCAGCTACTGCCTCATACAGCTATGAACAACACATCATGCAGCTCCAAACCTAGAACAGAAATCTAAGCTACTATGGTTCATCAGCCCCGAACTAAAACACAGAAACCCAAAATGAAAAAGTTGCATTCAGCAAGAAATAAAAGTTCAAAGAGAAAGAGTGGGGTAGTTCAGGGTTTACATGATAATGGAGCTCTCTCTCCCGAGACCGAGGCTAAGGTAGAGAATAAAAGGTTCAGCGATTTCTCCTTATCCGCTCAAAACCCTAACCCGCCATCACGGCCTTAGGAACGCGTCTCGTCTCCGATGCGATGCAGGGAAACGCGTGATCTGCACGTGCACCCGTTGCATAATTTTCTTTTCCTTTCTTTTTTTAAGAGAAATAATTCTTTTTTTTTTTCCAAATAATATAAGTGGGAGAGAAAATTATCTGGACGGATGGCTCTAAAAATTATGTGGTTTTTTATTTAAAACACTTTAAATGAGCTCTACTTTTAAGTATTCTATAGAGATACGTAATTTTGGGATCCGATGAATTGAGATTCTCCAAAACACATAATATAATGGATTAATTCATTAAGGAAAGGAAAAATAAATTTTTTGTCTGTTTAATCCTTCGTATTTAAAAGTGATCAATTTAATCTCTAAAATTTTTATAAGCGACCAATTTGGTCCCTATGATAGTAAAAAGTACTAAATATTTGAGAAAAAAATGTGAAACACATTATACTCCAAATCTACTAATCCAAAACTATTAACTGTTTGAATTTGACCGTTCGTTAATGTACCTATCAAATAAACCAGATTTTAGAAACTAAATGGATCAAATTGACCACTTTCAAACATGAAGAATTAAATCGGCACTAATCTCAAACTTAGGGGATCGAAAGAATTATTTTTCTCACAAAAAAAATAGAAGTAATTTTCATAGGATTTGAGAATGTTTAGGACCATGTCTATTAGGCCGCACAGTCACTCATGAGGATGCATTTATCAGTATAGTTGTCATCACCTTCATAGATGAATCTCTCCATATTAGTTCTCTCTGTGAACTGAGATAAACAAAGGGATCCACCCAAGTTTTGATTTTAACTATTTCCTTTTCTTTTAATTTTATTTTTAATTTTATTTTTATTTTTGTTATTGGTTCTGACTAATTGCCTATATTTTCTTTCCTTTTTCTTTTTTACAGTTCTAAATCTTACAGCAGGCAAGGGTTTGCACACATTACATCAAGCTCAATAGAACAAAGGAGGACATTAGGAACAGCAAGAAAACTTAGTAACAGTTCAAGCTACTTCTGTTTCACTAGGGAAAAAGTTCATAAATGATAATGATATACAACTATAATTGCAGCACTGACGAGAGTCCTACAAACTTCAACAAATGCTTAAATACGGCGTCTCAACTCCCAGAAACGAAGCAGCAACACAAGCTAAATCAATCGAATTGTATTCACATACATGTCGTAAAGCATCCTAAAACCAAAGAGTCGTCATGATAATAATGAAAGAGGGAAACCTGCCTCGGCGATGAACCACAATTTGGCAGCATAGATAATTGTTGATGCACAACATCACTCGAGCCAGTCCAAAACTCTGCGTGGGAAATCGCCAGTGACATTACGGTCTCTAGAGGAAAGTTCCCAACTGAATCAACTAGGTTACCAGTCATTCACATATTTCGGTGTCTAGCAAAGTAGATGGTTGCTGATGACCTCCATAAGGGGAAGTGCTCGAATGAATGACATTACGGTTTCTAGAGTGATTCAACTTCATATTTTTGACCTCTTTCGCTTTTGAGAGACGAAACGAATTCCTTGCTTCCCAAGTTCCACTGTCTTGACTCCTCCATCATCTAAGTCAACCGACAATGTTGATGTGCCTTCTGTTATGTCAGTCACCACTCCCTTATGCCTGAAGAGGGGACGTTGAGAACTATAACGACAATAAACTATAGCTACTCTTATAAGAATACAGAGCCATAACATTGACGGGAACTATCTTTCTTTCTCTATTGACATTACCAACTCAACTAGATTAAATAGTCCTATTTATAAAACGGAAAAACTAACATGCAGCTATGCCTAGTGATGTTCAAATATATATATATATATATATATATATATAAAACACACCTAAAATGATGTCGTTTTAGGTTTGGCTTTTTTTAAAATTTGGGTGTGTAATGCAGCTGTTGTAGGTGCAGCATCTACACTGAATACAAGCCTTTATAAAAATATACGTGAAGAGAAGCAAAATTCTACCCAACTATTTGTAAATTCAGTCTTTCCCAATCTTCAACCAACAGGAACATTTTCAAGTTTTTATCATATTGCCCACTTAAGCCACACTCAAAAAGCTTAAAAGGACAATTTTTGTTTTTGGATAAATAAAATGAAAATATATTAATTATCAAACTACAGAAATAAGACAATCTAGATTTTACAAATTGCTAAAGTTGAGAAAATCAATTCCATAAGCACTGGGTTTTGAGAGGTACGAAACACGTCAAGGTCACTGCTTCATTTTACGAATATAGATAGCATGGTCATCAAAATGATATTAAAAGAAAGAAAACTCACCAGGAATTGTCAGATTGCTGGTGAACTTCCACTCTCTTTCCAACTGCATCAGTCCCCAACTTTTTCAATATCCAGTTAGCGTCCATGATCTCACTTTCGTCTTCCATAAACGAGGTTTTCTCCATGTTGGGCGAGGGTCTCTTTCTCTTTGACCTCTGACCCTTGATAGAACCCTTTTCATCCTCATGATGAAGACCCCAAGAGCTTTGATTTTTGAAATATGGATTCTTGAATTTAAGCTTTAGTGAAGGTTTAGAATCTTTTGGTGGAGTTTGTGCAACAGAAGGCTTCTCAATGCTATTATCATTTCCTTCACTTGAAATATCTGGCCGGTATTCAGGGTGCTTCCTTAGAGGCACCTTTACAACTCTCAATGCAGGGCCTTCAGTTTCAGGTCCTGCCATGTGTATGCTTTCATCAGTGCTTTTTCTTAAAATTTCATGTGCGCTTTCTGGACGAATAGATCCATCTCTATCAATGTTAGACTCTTCGCAAAATTCAGTGTCAGAAGCTTCTAGTCTAGATATTCCAATTTTTACCGTCTTAGCTTCTCTCTCACCATGAACTGAACCTACTAACTGGCCAGAGGAATCAACTTTATCTCCTGACAATTACATATGTAAAAACCAATTTATGTTCCTTCAAATAGATAAAAAAGGGCAAGTAGTTTTCACATTACAAGAATAACTGTTAACCAATACCTCCTCCATAACCAGATTTAGCTAGGCCATCAAGTTTGCCTGTCATGTAGTTGTCCCCTATTCTTCGCAGGCTGGTATCTTTGCTACCTGCTAGTGAACATAAGCCATGGGGAGACATGATCAAGTGAAGATGGCTCATACAAAAAGAAAATGCATAATGGCAAAATTTTGACATTTCTTGCTTATTAGCATCATACCACCAAATCATCCACATGCAAGTTCAGACCTTAACGATACAGGACTAGGACTGATACAGTTTGCAGCTAATAAAGGTAATTATTACCGGAATGAATTAATGGAACTGATGCAATTTTTTTGGGTAGCTCCCAATTTTCAATGGTAGTGTGATTCTCCAACATATGTTGGTTGACAGGGCCCAAGAGAGTCCATGTGGGAACTAACCCTGTGGAAACACACCTGGCCATGTGATCAGGGGGGGTAACTGCAGCAAGTCCATAGCCAAATCCAATATCCTAACACTACCAATCCTAATAGACCACCTATCTAATGTCGAGTTAGCTCCCCCCCCCCCCCCCCCTTCCCAACCAAATTATAACCACTTGCTAGCAATTCATTCATATAGTTAATATAATACAATGACATACCATTCAAGGGAGTCAAGTCACGTTCTCTTTGACAGCTTGAACCATCAGACATTGGAGAATTAGTTACATTTTTGTTATGCGCACATAGATGTATAACTAATTTTGTTCCCTTCATGGCCTTAGACTTGCCAGCTTGCTTTCCAACATCCTCTGCATCATTCAGCTTCTGAGGCTTACTGGTTTTGATTTTAACTTTTGGTTTCCTATCTTCATCGTCTCCAACTATCTCATCAACAAATTTGTGTTTCACAACCCCTGGTCGATTGATAGAACAGATCCCTTCAGCATGGATCTGACTTACAGCAGCAGAAGATGAAAAAACATCTGTTACTTCACTTTTGTGGGACATCAATCCACTGTTTTTTTCATCAACCAAGCTGTATTCAGGTGATTGAGCATCATTCCGTCTTTCCAAACTCTGGTGATGTTCTGTTTTACTAATTAAAGATGTCTGAAAACCTTTCTTCTTATGCTTTTTAATTGAAGATTTTTTCACAAATCCCTTGGCCTTCTTTGGAGATTTTTCCACCCATCCTTTAAAGGGAAACTTCAATGAATGGCGATGCTCATTCTTTAACTTAATGGGTACATTTTCATCATCATCTGAAGATGGCGAAATAGAAAATATTTCTTCTTGAGTGGGCAATCCAGCAGCATCCCTCAAACTTGCAATCAGATCCCTATCAGCTTCATCTCTCCTTCTCCAAAGCTCTCGCACAGCATCCTCCAGGTCTTTTACCTGAATTATTTATTTATGGAGGAGGGTGCAGAGCAGGTGAACAGAGGGATATTAAGAATCACTTATAAAGAACTCTAAAGAGAAGAACTCACAAATGTTTACAAACCTGGTAGCACTCTCCACGGCATGTAGCACATTTGTAATGAAGGCCTCCATCTACTTGAAACTGAAGATATTTTTCATCACTGTGAAACAGTTATAGAAGAATAAGCTATAACTGAAACAGGATCAAACGTATACAAAGGGTCATACTCTATGCTTTTGATTCTACCAGATATGTACCATTCATTTCATGCCACAGACATTGACACCAAAGCAATAGAGGGATGAAAGAAGATTCATAGAAAATTTACAAATAAACAACATGAAGACAATTTGAAGTTTGCTGTTCAATTTACAAAAAAGCTATAGTGTTTTACATGGATCTCATTTTAAACTTTATAAATTTAGTTTCTCCTCAAGTGTATTTCTGTTGGAGAATTTATGGATTAGAGATACTCGTACCCTAGGAAGCATCAACACTCAATTCAGGGAAACGAATTGCCTCCCACTTGTCTGAGTCACGTCCAGGACATGGAAAATGGGTTAGACATTTTTTTTTTTAAGGGAGCCATGATTAGTTCCTAGACACAATTTCACTACTGGGTAGTTGCTGATAAAATGCTCCCAACACAGAATCTCCTTGTTTTCAATGGGGGATTATTTCAAATATCATTTGTTCTTTATGTTAGCAACACAGTGAAAATTGGGAGCATCTGTTTTTACCTTTTCCCTACTTTGCACAAGTTTGGAGCTACATTTAAAGTGGTTCCAAATCAGAAAACAGGCTTCAAGTAGAATCAAAAGGTACGCCTTAGCTGCTACAGTCTACACTATTTGGTGGGGAAAAAATTATAGAAGCCTTTGAAACCAGAGGAATATTCCTGTTGAGTTGATTCATCAGATAAAGTTCTTTCAGTACTCAAATCTACCAGCACGTTAATGTTGTACACAAATCAGTGGTTGGAATATATTTTGTGATCCTAGTTTTGTGGTAGCAAATGTAGAAGTCTGTTCCTCCTAGTCATGGGCGTCTTGGAAGTCGATCCACCCTGGCCTGGAATATCATGTAATGTTTTCCATTAAAAATGATATTTCACCTATCTTCTCGGGAAAAAAAAATGATACTTCACTTATCAAAAGAATATTGAACCACAATTTCTATAAGTATGTTCTACTAGAATAATGTGTCCATAAAGTTACAAAGTGAGCACTTGCTTTCCAAACAGTATCAAGTTCAGAAACCTGCCATCAAATTTATGTCCACATAGCACTATTAATTCTATTAAAGAAAATGAGCTGAAATGGACCTGATACCATCGCACTGGGAGTGCACCCAGCGTTGGCAAAAATCACAGCATACCATAGGGGTTGATTCAGAATCCCGATAAACCTGCAAAGTTGGAGCAGAGTAATTAGCTCAGATCATACGAATAGACAACAAATCATAGTTGTCAAGGTGCCAAGGCGAGCCAAGGTGCTAGGGGGGAGCCTGGACGCCTTGGGGATAAGGCGCCCGCTTAGGCGCTAGTAAGGTGTCCAAAGCGTGAATAAGAGGAATATTGATTATTTAATCTAAGATATAAAAATATTTCTAAAGTTAGATAAAAGAAAAAAAAAAAAAGTGAGTCAAGATGAGTGAATTAAGATAAATAAAACATTAAAAAAAATTCCTACAGAAATAATGCATTCAAATTAAAGTAGCAAGTACAAAACCATATTTTCATAAATATCTTTAAACTATTTAGATAAATGAAATAATTTAGGAAACAAGATAACTGTAAAATTAATAAACACGTTTTTTTTGGGGTGCGACTATAAGATCTTAATTTCTTTATTATTTTTGAATTAAATGAGCAATTTTTCTTCCTTTTTCTTTTCATTTTTTTCTCCTTCCTCCTCTTCTTCTTTTTCTTCTACAGCTAGGCAGCCAAGGCGTTGCCTAGGCGACCAAGGCGCCCGCCTTGACACCCATGGACCAAGGCACTGCTCGCCATGGCCCATGGGGAGCATCCGGACACCTAGGCGATGCCTTGACAACTATGCAACAAATTAAGCATAAATTTTACCAATTTCTTGAAGGGGCAACTAAAGGAGAGCAGTATGACCCGATCAGTTCTGAAGCATAAATGGCCGGAACATGGCCTATTATGACTCATGGAACCGCTGCAGTACTGTGATCACCATTTAGCTTATTATCCAAGGTAAGGCTTATGTTTCTCTATTGTAGATAGTAGGTTGCTTGGAAACACTTACTCGAGGTTGGTCAATACAAAATTGCATCAGTTAAATAACAAGGCCGCTTATAATCATTGTTTCTTTACAACTCTAGCAATTCAATTTATTATTATATTTCTTCATTTTCCACTCATTTTGTTTTAATGAACATGCTTTAGAGATTGAGATACTAGTTTCAATAGCATACAATCACAATGCAGCACCCAGAAAGTGCCACAAATTCCATGGTATAACTCCAACCTCGATCCCAACTCACAAGGTCATGATACTGATTTCAACAACTAGATTTCCACTCATTTTGTTTTAATGAACATGCTTTAGAGATTGAGATACTAGTTTTAATCACAATGCAGCACCCAGAAAGTGCCACAAATTCCATGGTATAACTCCAACCTCGATCCCAACTCACAAGGTCATGATACTGATTTCAACAACTAGATCATGGATATCAGCAATTCAATAGAACAATATTCCTTTCTCCGATGACATTGCAAGCTTTCATTACCTCCTTGCCCTGGTGAGAATATGCATAAAAGTAGGCTTCGTTGGGATTCATGTTGGCCATAGTGTCCTCAATGAGATGACCTCTGCAGCCGATTACATTATTTAGGAGTGGCCTATTATTTAAATCGAGTACCTTTAGAGGGGGTACAATGAGGGCTGTGAGATCCTGGAATCCTCTAGTCAGCAAAGTGTTCAAGCACCTTAATTGTTGGAAGGGCATTTCTTTCTCTATTGAGGGCCTGGGGGTGACCTTTATCCATGCCTGTTTGTCAAGTACTTCCCTTTATTCCTTTTCCCTCTTTAGGGTTCCTGTAGGTATGACTCTCTCTGACGCACTCATGAAATCCTTCAGTCCAGATAGAAGGCTCTAAGCAAGATTAGTCGGTCAGTTTGCAATACTGACTGTAAGCTAAAGGATAAGGAGGTCCGAGACATAGTAATCTGGTGTCCAAAAACGTCTCCCTCGTGGAGAAGTGGCTTTGGCAGTTGCCTTCAAAGCCACATGCCTTGTGGTAAAGGTGATCTAGAGTATTCATCATCTCTAACCAAATAGGTGGAATGCGAGAGTTTTTCCTTTGAGTGCACATGCCAGCCCCTAGAAATTTATATCTTCATAATCTCTTCTTCCCTTCCTGTGTCTCAAAAGGTGGGTGTGTATTAGGTTCTGGAAGGATGTTTAGAAGGGTAACAAGTTTTGCCCACTCCTTAATTTGTACAACATCAGAAGCATTAATAACAAACCCCATCCCTAATCTATGATCTGTGGATAGTGAGTACATCTTCTAGAACTTTCATTTCTTTTGGAAACATAATGAAAGAGAGGGGAATAAGGTCCAAATCTTGCTCAGGATTTTTGAAGGTTCCTTTCGTGACATTGTGGATAGTCATTGTTGGGACCTAGAGAATTCTTCTTTGTTCTTTACAAATTTTATTTTACTATACTCGCTCCTCTTGTTCTATGCTCCACCTGAGCTTTCAAAGAAAATTCGGAAGCCCAAGATTCTACATAAAGAGGCTTTACTTGGACAATGACACTATTAAAACTCTTTTGCCAAGCAGGTGTTGTGTTTTGGGGATTCAGAGACAAACCAGCATCTGTTTGTGTGCTGTTCCTTTTGTTGGGCCCTTTAGCAAAACTTCTTGGGGTCTTCAGGGAGGCTTGGATTTGCTAAATTCTATTGACGACCTCTTTTCAAAGGGGCTTTGGGTCTTTCAGAGAGGCAAGAAAACTTAAATCTCTTTGGGTCAGGGCATAAAAGTGCCACTTTTTAGGAGCAATTTGCTAGAGGAAAAGAACAAGATATTCAGAACAAGATTCATGACTCTAGCTTTGGTTTGGGTTGTTAGAGTGATTTTCCTTTCCTTTCCTTTCTTTGGCTTGTTCCTTGGAGCTTTCTGAGGGGCTAAGTTTAGGGATATTCAACGTGATCAGAAATTTTTTGTTTTGTAATGATGTTAGTTTTTTCTTTTTTCTTTTTTTTTTTACACTCATAGGAAGTTTCTTATCATCCCCTCTTCTTCTTTCTTTCACAATAAAATCTTCTCCATTTAAAATAAAATAAAATAAAAAGAAGAACAAGAGCTTTATAATCAAAGACCCTCGCGATATCAAAACAAACCTTCAAACAAACAGGGCAGTAGTTTCCTTTCACAAATAATCTTCCACAAGCATCGCAGCACGTGTATCCCAGAAACCACCTGCAATTTCAACACTAAATTCAACTCCTCAAAGTGCAGATACTATGTTTAGTCATATATGTCATGGAAGTTGGGTCCAATATTGTCGCAAAGTGAAAATATTAAAAATAATAAGAATAAGAGCTTCTATGTTCAAACATTGAACATTATCACTTTACTCTTCAAAATAAATAACTTTTGAAAATGTTATAGCATGTACAAAATGATGTCCATCGCAAGTTATGGGATAAAAATTTACATATATTATGGACCATTTACAAATAAAACTTCCCCACTGAACAAGCAAAAGCTACTGAGAGATCATATGTTACAATTCCACACAGAACTGAAGTTAACATAAACATCATCAATCTAATTTGTTATGCCTAATCAAAGTTTTGTGGCTTATCTTGCCCCAAGCTTTGAGCCTCTTGCTCAAATATCAAACAAGATAACAGAATCTTATATTTATTTCTATACACACCAAGCAAGATAAAGCACAGCCAGTATAAATATATGTAAAAAATTACACAAAGTTCATTGATATCATATATTGGGAGGCAATACTAATACAGGAGGATTGGAAGAAGGGAACACGGACAGACATCATGCTGAAAGTTCAAATGATCGGCAATCAGTAGCCCAACCAAATTTTATATATTAGATCATATTTTAAGGATAAAATAGAAATATAATATGAAAAATAACTTACAGCAGATTATTGATTTGCACACATAAACTAAAAATTACCTTGTGCTAAGGCCATTTCCTGGGACACTGGATCCACAGCTGTGACACTTTGTATGTTTTGGGCACAAATAAGGTCCATTACTAACATTCTGCAATATCCAAAAAACATAAAGCATGCAGAATTTAATCACAACATAGTAATTCATGAAGACGGAATAAAGTCCCACCTTATGTGGAGGCTGCTGACAATAACAGTGACATGCACCATCACACCTTTTGCAAAACATGAACTTATTTGGGTCTCCTGCTCTACGGCATACCTAAAATGAAACACAACCAAAAGTGAAACCCTAACTTAGCATTATGTATATATCTGCAGACAAGCACGCATGCACAAGGAGAGAGAGAAAGAACATCTAAGAAGCAATTTTTTTTTTTCCAAAAATTGGAAGATTAAAAATTAAGAGGTGATTACACTACCCGTGCAAAATATCAATGCTTAAGGTGTATGATTAAAGAAATGCACGCTTTCAAGAACAAATTTAAGGTTCATGACCAAAATAACCAAAATAATACAACAGATCCAAGAGGCGCTAGACAAGTAATACCCATGACTTAAACAGTAAACCAAACCAAAGCTCATTGCAGACCCCAAGCTGCAAAGGCCCTAATTGCACAACTCATTGGGTTATCTTGTTCTATTAAAATGAGTCAAACTATGCTTAATCTGGGGTAGTCTGTGTTGCGCTTAATATTCAACTTCATTAAACTCGGATCTGAAAGCAGCAAGTCATTAATCAGTTTTTGTAGGATCCGAACTCCTAAATGAATTGATGGATATGAATTAAATCAAGGTAGCTGACCAGTGATATTTAGAACAGAGTGGAGAAAAACCTAATTGCTATTGCTTGAAGATAAAACGCGGGACTGCACTCTAATTTAAAATCATCAATTTCGAAGCACATATATTAAGAAAAAATTCACAGAGAAAGCAAGCATTCATTTCTCTAGATTTGCATCATTAATACCACTGATACCCATAAATTCAGTGTTTCCAACTACATTTATAACACAGACACATAGTTTTTACCCTACCATTTGCCTGCAAAAATGGAAAAAAAATTAATAAAGCACCCCCATCCACCCCCCACCCCCCGGTGGGCCCTTCCCCTCTCTCTGTCCCTCAATCTAAAACATCACCTTAAATCAAACCACTCAAAGAACATCTCAACCAAATTCATTCCAAAAGGATTGACATTATGTAACATTCTGTTTAAACAGGACGCTTAAAATTTCTGTGGATACATGAAATAAACAAGAGGAAGGAGTTAAAGAAAGGGTACATCAATAGTTACCTCACAGATACGACATGAAGGGCATCTCCATGAATTCCAGTGAAATAGATCTGCAATTAAACCCCAAAATAAGTATAGTACTACCACTTGTTCTTTTGGTAAATATATTCCAACCACTATTGCTGACAATTTTTTTGAAGAATAATTTATGCCTCCTTTTTTAATACTTCATGGTATTTATTGATTTGGAAATAGCTCATGATAAAGTTTCTAGAGAAGCACTTCAGGGTGTGTTTGATGAAGAAGGGGTCCATCTGAAGAATAATAATGCAGTCAATGATATGCATCAGGGAAGATTTGCTGATGCGAGGACATGCGGAGGCAGGACGATTACCACGGGGTTTCATTAAGGATGGCTTTAAGTCCTTTCGTGGTTGTAGGAGTGTGAATAAAATCTCTAGACGCATTCAAGATGAAGTTGTGGTGCTTGTTTTTTGATAATGACATACTTTTGGTCGGAAGCTAAATTAGAAATATAGAAACACACTAGAAACTCGGGGTTTTGGGTAACATAGGCCTAAGACGAAATACACGCAAGCATAACAAAGTTAAACGGTCAACCAGTACCAAAGAGTGGTCACTGCCATTACTTCGGGTCGATTATGCAATGTAACACCAGACAAAAAAATCATAGATTCAAGCAGTTGGTTGGAAAAGAGAAGTGTGTCGTGAGTTTTGAGTGAATCTATCATGCATTTGAGGTTGAACAGGACATTTTATAACAAGGATATAAGGCCTGTGTTGCTATATGGCACTAAGAATCAGTCAATTAAGAGACAACATGAGCATAAAGTGAGTGAACAGAGATGTGCAACCTTAAATGAATGCATTACGTGGTAAGACTAGGAAGGATAGGATTGCAAATGGAGATAATCGTGCAAGGCTACAGGGAGACTTTGCTTGATATAGGATGAGAGAATGTCTCAAAAGGTGGTTTTGGGCATAAGCAATGAAAACATACAGGGGTTCCAGTTAAGAGAAGTGAGGTAATCGAAATAAGAGGTAGACCACTCAACGCTTAAATGGAAATCATAAGAAAGGATTTGAATGTTAAGGAGATGGATGAGAGTGTGGCCTTAAATAGGAATCAGTGGTGCCGGAGGATTTCATTTAGCTGACCCTAAACTCTTGGGATTAAGTTTACTTTGTTGCTTTTATTGCTGTTGCTTAGTAAACGAAAACATGTAATAGAGAGCACCGAACGATGGGGGCACATATAAGTCATTTACAAGACAAATATTCATCCCGATGTTGTGTGGTCATTCCATCAATTATACCTCTATTCTGAGCCCAAACTTTAAGGCAGTTCCTATGATACTTCTTGCCACAACTTCTGCATGGAAGCATCCTTCTTGCCCTTTCACTTCCTTCATTTTCACCAGAAAAACATAGCCGGCACATGACATTCACAGTCAACTGACCCTGCTCTTCTCTAGCAAGATCTCTTGATGCATCCTATGCAAGTCAAATAAAATGTTCCTGTTACAAATAATGTGTACCAATACACTTGAAAGAACTTTTAAAGAGGTCTTTGCATGAACAAAACTGCAGGTCATATATACATATATGTGCACGAAATGCATACATAAATACATATTTATACAAATATACACATGTACAAAATTTAATTGATTCATCACAATTTTTCCATGTATTGAGATATTAAATTGAACAAAAAAATGTGTCAAATAACATTTCCAAAATATTCAATGTTATCAAGACAGGAAAATAATACTATAAAGTATATCTAATAGATATATTGGAAAACGGAAGGTCAAAACTTCTAAAGAACAGATGCTTTTGTTTGCAACAATATCAATTTTTGCTAAATTTGGAAAATTCCTGTATATTGCTGGAAACAAATATTGACATATCCCTAACATAGTCAAGATATCTAAATTAAGAAAATAGGAAAGAAGGGTGAAAATTAAATGTGCTAAGAAACTCCAATCAACACAATCTCCATCTCTAGCCTGCAATCCACATTCCTTGTCCCAAACAACAAAACAAAAGGAGGAAACTGATAAGCAGCATCCATCAAATGGACCAGCAATTAAGAGGAATCAGAGTCATTCTGCAAAAATTGAGTATTAAAACAATGAACTTTGGAACGGTCTGCGGGCAATGGACAACCAAATTGTTCTGAGATAATTCATAAACTTTTAAACATTAGGTTAAATTATAATTCTGCGGCCTTCGTATTAAAGATCCTTAAAAATTGACCTTTAGAAATTTATGGAAATATGCATTTTAGGAGCAAATGATATGTACCAAATAAAATAAGAAGAATAAATAAAGGCCATGGGTAAATAGAGCCAGACTTACGAGGCACTACCTTATTCTCTACTTTTTACACCAACATGAGATGACAAGTGTAAGCACAAGAAACGGGAGTGGTGGAATGAAATCAAAGAGGTCCAGTACAGGAGACCAACACAGCAGAGAGTACATGCTGAAAAAATAACAGAAACATTTCAGGCTAAATGCATACAGCAAGCAACTAGGGATAACACTGCTATGATGCATCCAAAACAGCACGGGTTTTTGTTTTGGTGTGGGGAGGGAGGGGAGGCGGTGTGGGGGAGAGAATTAATTTGACTGGGGAGGCAGCTGAGGTCTTGGGGAAAAAAAAAAGTGACTACATCAATGCAAAACTACTTCAGCAAGCTCTAAGTAATCAGACTGGCAGGTAACAGGGGTTTGGCAACCTTCACAGCAACTTCATAAATTCACTAAACCACGGCACTCATCCAAAAGGATTAGATCTGCCCTATCTTATATCTAGGTTGAGCCTAAGTAGATTGTAGACTTTCCTCTCCTCCCTTCCTGTGAGAGTGCTAGAATAACAAGATAATGTATACTACCAAACTTTTGTCACAATAACTCTTTCTAGTTTCAGACTAAATTGTGTTTTCCTAGTTATGCTTATACAAATCCTTCACTAAAATGCGATATGAAAACAGCGTATGGGAATAATCCCCACATCCATGCTTTCTATCAACAGGAAACGTGACCATTGCTATGAATTTCAGACTCAGCCTCTCATTTACACACCAGAATCGCAAACAGGGCAAGATTAAGCAACCTGACTCTAGCATGCACAGCCTGTTAAAACCAAAGCAATCAATATAGCAATTTAATACCTTACAACAACAAATCATACCCTTGACTTACCATGCAAAACCAACAATACCCACTACTAAATCGCAAAAGAATAAGGAACACACAACATCAGGGTGGCTTCAAGATGAAATTCAACTTGAACAAGTGAACATTGAAACACAAGAATATTTACTACACATATGTCAGCCATCTAGAAACATTGGAGACGAACCTACAGAAGGTGATAACTTATAATTGATAAACACGTTCCGAATCATATACATAGGCAAATTATATGTGTGTATATATATATATATATATACAATGATCAAAAGCAACTACAAATAACCCTACCGCCAAATCTCCGGCCTCAAACCTCTTGGCGTAATCCTCCGCAGCAACCAAGGCCGCCGCAGCCTTCCGCTGCAACGCAACCCTTTTGTTCTGCGCCGACAACGACAACAACGCCTCCTCCGTAACCGCAACGGCCCCGTCGCCGGCAGCGGCAGGCGGCGGCACGACGCGAGGAACCGCGACCTGAACGGTGGTGAGCCGGCGAACCCTGAGGAGCCAGTTGTCCCGGAGGAGCTCCTCAACCCGGATCGCCTCATCTCGAAACCGGCCCTGGGCCTTGCTGCCGCCGCCCCGCGGAAACCCTAGCTCGCAGAAACAGATGCGCTTGCTGCAACAAGAAGAGGAAGAGGGGGAGGGGGAGGTGGAGGGGGAGAGGGGGTTTAGAGAGAGAAAGCGAGAGCATTCTAGAGAGAGAGAGAGAGTGAGAGAAATCAAACCTTGTAATTGGACAAGCGACGTGAAAAGCCATGGGATTAGCGGGAATTTTTTAGTACTACCACTGATGCGAAAATTAAAATTGAAAGTTTTAAAAATAAAATAAAATTCGGCACAAATTACATAAAATAAAAACGACGGAACTGTGTGAGATTCATGGGGTGGGGGTGAGAGGGGAGGAGTGCGTGCTAAGCTTTATTTTTTAGGTATTAAAAAGGGTTAAGCGAGCCTTTCTACGCGATCAGTTTCTGTATACGTTTCGGAACCTTCGTTCGTGAAAGCGGCGTCGTTTTGTTTTTCCTTCTCCCCCTCCTACCTTAGGCACGGACAGGTAGGGGGACTGATTGGGACTCAAACTTTGACCAATAGGCTGTTTGTCCAAAATTCCAAACCGAACCGCCCTGCCACGGTTGGCCTGGCATGGCCTCAGATTTACAAGTTTTTTCTTAGAACACCTTATTTAGAAAACCACCGATAAACGTAATTCACCTTTTAAGGTCTATCTTGATATGTCTTAACTTTTTTAATTTGTATTTTAAAAATACAATTTTAATGACTTTTTTTTCTTTGTTCGCTGACACACCTATAACTACTTGCAGAGTGCAAAATTTTTATAATCGCGGATTGAAAACTCGAGTCTATAAAGTGAGAATGACCAATCGGCACGTCCACTCCATTATTAAAAATGTGGCAATTGATGTTGTAGTGGACCTGCAGCTTACCTAGCAGAACGCTTTTGCAATAAAAGGGACGGTGCCAAACTCGAATCCAGCTTGCAACGTTTTGTTTACAATTATTCCCAGTACTAGTTTTTCCTTAATAGTAAGTCTTGCCCTTAAGATAGTGGTGGCTCTTGTTCTCCATGTGGTTATGTGATTTTTGCAAGAGGCTCCAATATTAGGTTCGACTCTTGCTTGGCTTGTTTACTTCCCTTTTCTTTTATTTATTTATGCTTTCTTTTGCTTTGTTCTTTCTTTGTTTTCCCCATCACTACATTCGTCAGTTGATGTTGCAATTACAGAAACTATACGTGCTGAAACAATGTTATGGACACAAATGATTTCACAGCAAAATCATAAAAGGTTTATGTGTCAAAATTTTATGACACCACAAGTTGTCATTCCCTAAAACACCACCCGCTAAATTTATGCCACATAGGTCTTTTATGATTTTGTTATGAAATCCTTTGTGTGTATAAAATTATTGCTACATACTAATTCCACTAAACACGACCATGGCTTTTGCCTATACATACACCATTTAAATTATATATGATTCAAACAAAATTAAAAATAATGGGCCTCTTCAATTGTTTCCATGGCCATTGATGTATTTTCCAAAGTTGGGTCGGGACTTGCAAATTAGGTGGACAAACAAATTTCATACAATACAAACAAAATAGCTGTGAAAGAAAAACAAATCAATGTGCTAACATTCATGTGCCCAAAACATTCTACATGTGTGTTACATTCATGTACTAAGATAATCCTTGGCTTTCATCCCATATACGGTGCGACAAACATTACTAAAAGATGTTAGTTTCTTTTTAACTAGGGGAAATTGCACTTAACCTCCCTATTGTTTGGCACAGTTACAGAGAACTTTCATGTGGTTTAAAAATGAGCACATAACAGCCCTGTGGTTTCAATAGACTTGCAAAAGTTAACTTTTCCGCCAAATCTAATAATTTTTTCTTCCATAAAATTTTTAGTGTTTAATATGATTAAAAAAAACTTTAATTTTCAAAATTACTCGTAAACTAATTTCTTAACCCCTATTGCGGTGGTACCTAAATAAATAGACACTTTTATACTTTTTGTTACCTTAAAATATATATATATTCTATAGATGTTATATATTCATAATCCCGACTAGGTAGATTCACATACAAATATCTCTCTCTTTTTTTAAACAATAAATATATATTTTTTCATAACCTAAGAATTACAAAAACAATTAGTTCTTTAAGAGCTATTGTGATTGAGGTAAGGAGTTAATTTTTGATAATTTAGGAAAGTGAAGTATATTTTTTTCATTAAATACTTTTTTTTTCTTGAAGAACAAATAATTAAATTTAATGAAAAAATTAAATTTTATAAATTAATTAAAATTATAAGAAAATTATGTGTTCATTTTAGGAAGATTCTTATAACAAGATGAAATCGCAAAAATGTCAAGTGTAAGGGAGTGATGACAATTTCTTTTTATAAAAAATAAAAGAGGCACTCGCGAGAATAAGAAAGCAGAACGATTCGCGCTCCTCCTCACAAGGGCGAACGGAGAAATTGGTTTTAGGGTTTCACTCTTCATCTCCCTCAGTCTCTCTCTCTCTCTCTGACGGAGCTCTTTCTCAATCTCTGGTCTGTTCTGATCTGGTTCTCTCTCGCAGTGACGACCAATCATCAGGGACTGCTACTCTGATTCAACCCTCTCTCACGGTAAATCCCTCCTCTTGTCTTTCGTTGTTTTTTTTCCTTTGTTCAGGGTACCAGTCCCAACTATAATCAAGTCTGACCTTAAGAATGCAAATTTTTTTGAGGATTAGTTCTCTACGGCATGGTAAGATTACTCAACTTCTTGGAAGATATTGTTTTTTGGGTTTGAAAGAATTTAATATACAAATCTGAGTTTGCTGAAATTATTACAAATGTACCATCTGGATTTAATTTGTAAGGTTATTGTTCTTGAGCTTATGAATTTCATGTAATGAGTAGTTAGTGATGAAATGGGTGAGAACATTTGAATTGGGTGAACCCGCTCACTTTTCTGGGTTGTTGAAAGGTCGATATTCTTAATCCTTGCCCATTCAGTGGTGTTTTTTTTTTTTTTTTTTACCGAGTAGAACAAATTTAGATTTTGTTTTTCTTCTAAAATGTTTATAGTATTTTGTTTTGCTAGGCATTGCCACCTGCCACCATAGAAGTTAGGAATTCCTACTCAGCGCCAGAGACACAGAAGGAACCATGAATGCCCCTGATCGTTACGAGCGATTTGTAGTTCCGGAAGGCACCAAGAAGTACAGTCCTTTTCTATTATTCATCAGTTTCTAGTTACTTATCTATCTATAACTGTTCTGACTTCAAACTACAGGGTTTCGTATGAGAGAGACACAAAGATCATAAATGCTGCCTCTTTTACAATTGAAAGAGAAGACCACACAATCGGAAACATTCTCCGCATGTAATCAAGATTGATTTGTTAATAGATCATTTTCATCTTTTTCTTCTTGTGGCTTACTTCGAAGACAATAATGCTTTTTTGCATATTGATATGCAGGCAGCTTCACAGGGATGAGAATGTCCTCTTTGCTGGCTACAAGCTTCCACACCCTCTGCAATACAAAATCATAGTCAGGGTTGGTATTTTTATTTATAGACACACACACGCAACCATGCAGTTGATTGGGTATTTTATATGATTTAACTCGATTGATATTTTATTGCTCATGGACTGATGTTTTGTAATATTTGCTTTGATGATGGATGAGCTTGATTTTTGTGTAGATGAGTTTTTGCAGGTAGTTTCTTTATAGAACTGATTTAGAGTTGTTGAGGGTCTCACGGTCTATAAAGAATACAGAGAGAACAAAATAAGAAGCATTCAATTTTAAATTTTGTGCATTTACTTTTGTATTAGTTGAAAGCTGGTGTTGGGCCTTATTTTTGTGTTCACACTAGGAGGCCATTCATCTTTATTCAATTGAAGGATGCCATTATTTTGGATATTGGCAAGTTATGAACTTGTGTAGGGTTAATAGACCGAGAGTGTACTTATTGTTTTTATGATTAAACTAGAAACTTTCTTGATATTATGATTTAGTAATTTCTCTTTGTTGCATCTCGTTTGCTGAAAAATCTGTTGTGCCCTTGGATTTATTTCCCATGTTTTCAAAGTTTCTTTAATTAAAGTGAATCTATTGATTCTATGATTAAACTAGAAGCTTCATTGCTGTTATGATTTAGTTATTTCTGTTCATTGCATCGTGTTTGGTGAAAATTCTTTGCATGTGGCCTTAGGTTTATGCCCCATGCTTTCAATGTTTCTTCAATTTAAGTAGTGTTTTATTTTGATCCTTGTTATGTGCTAATGCCTGCGGGTTTGACCAACTTGATGGTGCTTGCAGATTCATACAACTAGCCAGTCTTCCCCAATGCAGGCATATAACCAGGCTATCAATGATCTGGACAAGGAACTTGAACACCTTAAAAACGCATTTGAAGTATGTTATTCTATTCCCTCATTCCTTAATTCAAGCTGCACTTTATTCCTTAATTCAAGCTGCAGTTTTTAAACTTATTATATTTTTTGAAATGTCATGGTCTCAAGAGTTTGAAAGTTTCGTTTTCTTTTAATTCCCTGTATTAATTAATCGAAATGGAGGAACAAAAAGTTTTAGAAATGAACTGAATAAAATTTAGCACACCTATTCATAGTGGATCAGTTCAAATACTTAATGAAATATTTTTCTGCTCCTCTTCTTTCCCTAATGTCGGTGGAGTAGACATAATTTTTGGATACTTTATGGTGTTATCAGCAAATAGAAAGGAAGCTACTAACTATATTTTCTTAAGTTCCATCTTTTATTTATAACACGAGTACCAGTTGGCTGTTTAATAAGTCAATATGCGTCTGTGCCACTACTGGAAGTACGAGGCTTTAAATTCTGAAGTTTGGGACAAACTAACAGACAAACAAACAAAGCCATAATCCCTGAGATCTGGAATCTTACAAAAGGAACAAAATTTAGTTTTCATCCGGTTTTAAATCCAAGGCATCAATGTGACATGGGGAGTTGAGGCCTCTGATATAAACTTTCGTATTCTAGCAGCCATTTCTAGTTGTGAACCTGAAGGCTACAAATGATGCATTTTTTCCTCCTCTGGTTTCATGTTTGTAGGTGGAACTTTCAAAGAACTCAAGAGATTTACTAATTTGAAGTTGAAGAGGCTGTTCGTGATACCGAGCTGTTCTGTGTTTTGGTAATGCTGGATGTTGTCAAACTTAAAAAACTTTTAGGAAGAAGTATGTACGTGGTCCCTCTCTTCTGGTTTTCTCATGGACTTGGATGTGATCAAACTTGATAAACTATGCTTGCAGCCCTGGATTATTTCTGGCCCAATGCTACTTCTAGTGCCTAAGAAAAGTGGGGGGGGGGGGGGGGGGGGAATGACATGCTATTACTTTTGGCACAACTTTGAGGAGGATGAAGCAGTCGTTCTATGCGAATAGAATAGGTAAGAAGTAGCGATTTTCATATCATGAATGGAATACGTATTCTTGATTGGAATGCCGCCTAACTATTATTGTTGTGTGCTTCTTAGCGGGGAATAGAGAAGGAATGAATAGTCAGTTTTTAGGATGGAATACGTAAAAAGTAGCTATTTTCTTTGTGGTTATAGTACAATACAAGGATGTTAATTCTTGAGTTAGTACGAACGTGTGAGATCGCATGCACGATGTTTCTACTACTCCAATGGTGGCTCATCTGTGTTTTGGTGGGGGTGGTGTTGATCAATGCGCAGAGAGGAATCAATATTTGCTTATAGCGCCTTTTAAAGGGAAAAAAAGGAAAAAAAAAACACTATAAAAATTGAAAGAGATTGGAGTTTTTGCACTGTACTTGTATTTTGGTGTCAAAACTATCATCAATTTTGTTTTTTTTTCTTTGGCAATTTAATATTTTATGAAAACCTAAATTTTGGTATTATTATTATCTAAAATTGTAATAATTTAAAATATTTTTTAACAATCAAACTTGTTGGCGAAAAGAATATAAATAACTGACAAGCTTACTCAATTGTAAATATACACTCTAAAATTCGAAAAATCTTAGCATTGAAAAGTTGAATATAATGAGTTCCAGAGTGCTCAAATAAATTGAAAATTTAGGAGTGTGCCTCTAAAGGTTGTTGATGGTCCGATGCTCCCTTGGTGAAATTTGAGGGGGATTTTACAATGGACTAGTGGACCCAGTACTGGGCCCAGCTGTTTTCTGGATCCAGCTGAGGGACTGGGCCCTGGCCCAGATTGGAAGAACTTTGGAGCTGGATTCGATTAGATTTTGTGTTTCATGGGCCCACTCTGTCATTTTCCCCGAAAGAGGGAAATTGTTAACAGCGCTACATCTCGCACTGCCAGACAGACAGCAGCCGGAGAATCATTTGTAGAGATGTTGGCTAATGATTTCGAATTTTGACTGTAGTTCTCCTCTTCTTTTTACCAATCTCTACTACTAGTCAAACTCACTTTGGTTATATATATATATATATATATATATATATTCAACAACTATAAGTTTAATCACGTAAAAGTTTGCATAAAAAAGTTTCCGAAACAAATAATGTGAGACTCATCTCACACTACATATGAATAGAACTTCATATTATTCATGCAGCAAATAAAGAAGACTTGTTTGAGATATGATATCATATTCGAGCCCAATTCAAAAGTTTTACTTTTCATACAATTACTGTGGAAGCGGGACGTATATATATATATATTCAACAACTATAAGTTTAGTCACGTAAAAATGTGTATATAAAAGTTTCCGAAATAAATAATGTGAGACTCACCTCACACTACAGATGAACGGAATTTCACATCATTTATACTACAGATAAAGAAGGCTTGTTTGAGATAGAGGTATCATACTCGAGTCCAATTCAAAAAATTTGACTTTTTATATAATTACTGTGGAAGCGAGATGTATTTAGGATGGAAGGCATAACAAGAAACAAAAAGTAGCACCATATTTCTGTAAAATGACAGGAGATAATTTCTGTAAAAACAACACACATAATTAATATTCATCTTAAAGATAAGTCGTGCAAAAGAAATTAGGTAGGTTTGATAAATTAGTTTTGACTTTTTGGGTGTCGGCGTGAGCATATAAACAGGGCTGCACATGCACACCCAGAAATTTACTATCAATAAAGTTCAACAGTCTGAAAGCAGCCACTTTTTTCCATTAAGTTTTTATTTTCTATGATTTTAATGACCGATAAATTTACTTTATAATGATATTGTAATGACCAGTGATAAAGTGGTTGAAAAAGAGGAATTCGATGAGAAAGGGCAAAAAAAAAAAAAAAAAAACTTTTTACAACTCAAAAGTGCTTTTAAACTAAGTTTGGAGCCCCCACAAATGTATTACGCTGGAGAACATCATGAAATGAGTCAGACCTTTTGTTAAACAGATAATTTCTTTTTTATAAAAGAACACTACCAATATTAAACTTAAGGTCCTTGAAGAGTAAATAAAACCCACTAATAGCCACATAATTTTTTTCTTCCTCTGAGTTACATGCAGGAAGCATGATTTATGAGAGCAAACCATGTGATTGCTTCCGAACACCTAAAATCATTTCTTTAACAGTGTGACAGAAAGAAATTTTAATAATGGAGAACCTGTGACAATGATGACAATTACTGATAAATAATTAGCTGAAACAAAAGAGTAACACTACCCATATATTCTTCGCACATATTTCCCACCAGAGAGGCAAAATTTGTGTAATTCTTTATTACTATTTGACCAAAAAACTCATCATAAGAGAACATATAAATTCTATCATGTCATTATTTTAACATGAAAGATGTATAAATAGAATTTTCTAAAAGTAAATATACTCTGTGTAAAACCGTTAAAGTAACGCTACTCATCCCGAAAAAAGTAATCTCATCTAAATCTCACCACTCATATGTAGGAATGGGTCTCAGATGGCTCATCCATCGCATGCAAGGACCCATCCCATATATGAGTTATGAGATTTGTGTGAGATTGTTCTTTTTTTTAATTACTTATTTTTATGATAGGTAGCACTACCTATTCCATTAATGGCATGAACATGTCTTCTGGAGAGGAGATCGGATGAGCAGTGGAAGCGTTTTGGAAGAATAGGACTTAGTTTGAAAGAAACAGACAAATCTCTCTATATCTACTCACCCTTTCTCTTCATTATGCTGCATAAATAAACGTACCTGCTTGACCCTTTCATCTCCCGTCTGAGATTCTTTCACCCTCTCTCTCTCGCTCTCTCTCTCTCTCTCTGGTTTGTGTTCTCTTTCGGTTTTATTTCTTTTTGAGTGAAAATGGCACTGGGGATCTCACTTTTTCTTGCTATTTTCTTAGCCTTCACTGCATCTGCATTTGCAGCTCCGTATGGGAAAGGTAATCCTTGTCTCCATCTCTTTTACCAACTTGAGCTTCTACATTATACCTCCCTTGAATCCCCATTTTTTTCTTACCATAAAACCTAAATTTTTTTGCTGGGTATCTCTGCATTTTTTGCTGCCTTTGTGTGTGTGTGTGTTCATTACTTGTATCAGTGCTCTTCACAGGAGTATACTGCAGAACCTTTTCTTTGATTTTTGGGTCTGCTTTATAAGTTCTTTTTTTTTAGTACGATTACTATCTTCACTTCCAATTCACATGCACTGTGCTTCTTCTTCCACCAGGACTCCTCCACAATGGCAACTTTGAGCTCCCACCCCAAAGATCCCACCTCAAGAAGACAGTAATCATCGGCCCAACCTCCCTCCCGGGGTGGCGAATCTCGGGCCTGGTTGAGTACATCCGGTCCGGGCCTCAGCCTGGGGGCATGTTCTTCGCTGTGGCGCACGGCGTCCACGCTGTGCGCCTTGGCAACGACGCCTCCATCTCGCAGCAAATCCCTGTCAAGAAGGGCTCCCTCTACGCCCTCACATTCGGGTCCTCGCGCACGTGCGCGCCTGAGGGTCTCTGCCGATGGCCAGTCAGGGGACCTTCCCATGCAGACTCTATACGACAGCAATGGCGGTGACATTTACGCGTTCGGGTTCAGGGCGGCCTCGGGGTTGGCCGAGGTGAGGTTCCACAATCCCGGGGTTCAGGAGGACCCAACTTGTGGACCTCTGTTGGATGTTGTGGGCATCAAGGAGATTTTCCCTCCACATCTCAGCAAAGGTATGTGTTGTTTCTAGCCTTTGATTCTGTCAATCTGGATAAAAAGTCGGTTCTTTTGGGTTTCTCTGTGATTGTTCATTGTAGTGCGTGTGAGCAATTATAGATCTGGTTCATCTCCTTTGGAGTGTTTCCTACATCTGTTGGGGAAGTGCTTTGATGATTCAGAGAATTGTTTGAGGTGATGGCAATAGATCAAAGAGACTTAACTGATTTGAGTCTCCTTCGCTTTTGCTCTTCTGAGTTCAGATTTGTCACTTGGGTTAGATCTGCACTTTGTTCTGCGGCTTCACTCATCTTTGCTTGGGACCCTCTTGGATATGGAAAATGTTTCTATTTTCTATTTTCCAGAACATGTCCAGATCTTGTTGAGCTGCTCGCCTCGAGTGATTGAGAACCTTGTTTACAAAATCATGACAAGGTTCAGAAACATCAAGAAAATATTTCAAGTATTTTCCACTAGACACTGTTAAATATGAGCCCAGACTGCATAAATCCGGGCTTGCATACATTTTTCTCGTCTAATAAAGTTATCGTGATGCGAAAATCTGTGTGGAAATGAAAAACTAGTTCTCCACAACTGTTTCTTTCTGCAATATTATGTTTTTGAGGCGCTCCAATTTCTCTTGCAGGTAACCTGGTGAAGAATGGTGACTTTGAGGTAGGTCCTTATGGCTTGCTAAACTCTACCAATGGTGTCCTCCTCCCTCCTCGGCGAGAAGATCTCACATCCCCACTCCCCGGATGGATCATCGAATCCCTCAAAGCCGTTAAGTTTATTGACTCGAAGCACTTCAATGTCCCCTACGGATTAGCTGCTACCGAACTGCTTGCAGGGAGAGAAAGCGCCATTGCCCAAATCCTAAGGACCCAACCTGACAAGTTTTACAACCTAACGTTCACTGTAGGGGACGCGAAGAACCGCTGCCACGGATCGATGATGGTCGAGGCCTTTGCCGCTAAGGACACACTGAAAGTTCCCTTTGAATCCCAGGGGAAGGGGAGGTTCATCACTGCGAGTTTCAAGTTCAAAGCAATCACAGACAGGACTAGAATCACTTTCTTCAGCTCCTACTACCACACAAAAGCAAATGACTTTGGTTCTCTATGTGGCCCTGTCCTTGATCACGTTAGGGTTTCCCCTGTCCCTTAGAAATTGGTTCTATCCTATCTTAAAACTAAATAGAGACCTTGTGATGAAGACTAGAGGGATTTTGCAAGGGTTGAGTGATTCAAATCTGTATGATTTAAAACTGTTGGCGAGGCTCGTGTCCTAGTTCTATGTGACTGTCTTAAAGCTGAACTACTGTAGGCTTATATGGTGTAATCCAGTAGAATGGTTTGTGCTTGTGATAATAAAATGGGAAACCTAGTATTTTTACCCATACCCATTTACCCCAAAGGGTAGAAATGCATGATTTATCCTATCTGATTGATGACGGAGCTATTTTTACTGCTATTCGGCTCGAAGAAGCAAAACAGACATTTCCTAATAAAAGAAGAAATATTGTTGAGAAAACAAGAAAGAAATAATTAAGATAATGAGAATTTCTCAAACACACTGCAAAATAAAATTCACAAAGCCACCAAATGAGGATGAAAAAATATCAAATAAATCTATCTATAGAACATCCCAAAGTTCCTTCAAGAAATATAACATCTGGATCTCTTAAGGAGCAGTATAATGATCAATCATCTTCAAAAATTCTAAATGATACAAAATCAAAGCAAATTTATTCCATAGAACATTTTAGCAAACTGACCCCTAAATGTTTCTATCAACATTGTCATGGCAAGCCTTAAGCCAATGCGTGAATAAGTAGTTGTAAATACATCTGTTTGATATTATGGCTCTGAACGGCCAGAGAACTTTATTGGAAATTTACTGCTATTCAATGGCCATCATCCAGCATACCTACGAGGCACTTCTCCAACAAGAAATCGGCATTTACCCAGGCGTGGTATTTGTCTATGTTGTGTTCAAGGATAGCAATTCTTGTGTAAATAAAAATTTGATGAATCAACAAGAAACAAATAGAACAGGTAGTGAGTGTAAGATGTGAAGAATTTCTTTGGAAACAAGAAAAGGAAAAAGTTTGATCTTTCACCTACACAAAACTAGTGAATGGGACCAAATAATATTCAGGGTACTACAGATTTTAATACTTGTGTCCAAATAGAAGTTCCTTCGTAAACTACAGAAACCAACAATATTAAAAGTTGAGCAAAGGATACTGAATAAAGAAGTGCAGTCTTTTCCAACAGCCTTCCTTAGCATATCAACACCTGAGAAAGATACTAAAGATAAGGGAAAAGTCCACGGATGCAGGTTGGCTTATAAAAACGTTAACCCCAAAAAAGTTAGTGAAGATGTATATATAACAGGTCTTGCACTATGTTTAAATGATCTACCAAATATATACATATCCTTACAAAAATAGGTTTATAGATTGAGTGAGAGAGAGGAAGAGAGGGTGAGAGAGAGACACTGCACTACACTGCATGGAATGATTTCAAACTATAAAAGGAAGAACATGCCCATTTCTAGGGTCAAACCTACTGATATGTTCAAACTTCGCAAAATAGGATGCTTACCTCCGGGGTGAAACTTCATGTATGGAGACAAATTGTACACGCGACCTTTTAGAACAGTCCACATTGCCCCTTCTGTTTGGTGTTGTTTAACTTCATTCATAGAAATAAGCCTCCTATTAGACTGTCCCTTTAATCCTAAAACAGCACAACAATCCACAAGGTTATGAATCCATGAATTAATATCCAAGTAACTATAAGACCAAGGACTATAATCAGTAAATGATATGAGACACAATGATTAGCACCACTCATATTAATCAAACTTTAAAAAACATGAATCACAACCTAAATAAGTAGCAGGGTAGGTAATACAGTAAAGAGGTCCATCAGGTTAGCACTTGATTACATGGAAAAAGATTCAGAAGGGGGCAAACATAGCTGGGGCACTCTTGGACATGATAATTTGTTATAGAATTCAAAAACTTGTAACTAGAAAATCCCCCGACATCGGTAAGACATGACTTGATGCGGACATATTAGTGGGTGTGACTGAGATTTAGTAACTTTGGTTTCAGAGATAGAGATAAGATTGCGTTAAGATAGCAAACGCTCGATGAAAATTTGTGGAATTTATCGTTGGTTGATAAAACATTTTCCACAATGTCAAGGTGAGACTCTAGTCAATAAGACAAAACAACATATGCGAACCACAAAAAGCAGCCTCAAAACAAATAATGAAAGATCCCAAAATTAACATCAGAATGACCAGCAGCATGAAACACATTAAACGAAAATGTAAAGTAAATTTAAGCGTGAACAGTTTCAACATGTACCTGCAAGGTCAGGATGTGTTCGAGTAAGCTTAAGCCAGTCCATCTGGCTATACCCCTTCTCGAAAGGAACTTTGGCCCGTGGCATGGGCTTCCTTGCTGCAATTTTACGCTCTTCTGAAAGTTTTACTGAACTTGAAGCATCTTCTGATGGAAATTTTCTTGAGGATTCACTTAAACGCGTTTGAGGGGTTGTCTCGATAACATTGTAGGACAAAGAACCAACTGTTTCCTGCTTCTTTGAGCTGGCATTATTCGGCAACTTACCTTGCCATGAGAAAACAATATCCTGACTATTTTCAGTACCATTTGGGAATTCGTCTTTCAAAGTGATACCACTAATACCTGGCACAATTCTCTGTACCTCAACCCCATGATCTTCATCCAAAGGTGGCCGAACCTAAACACGTAATCATTAGTCTTGAACTGGACATTTTCACACACAACAACATTTTCTATGCCCGTTCAAACAAAACTGAAATTACATCATTGTTTTTTTTCCCCAGCAACAGGAAAAAGAAAAAGGAAAAACCTGTTTGGCAGCATAATTATCCACAAAAATAAAGAGACCCACAGGATGAATCAACAAAATGAATTCAAGCAGATTCCCGACCATCAGAATAATTCCGTGAAACGCCAAAAAGAAAATTAAAACTTGCCTGACAGAAGGTGAAGTCATTATCGTTGTCCATCTAACAGCGAAAAACGCGTATGTCAAACTCGCACACAATCAATTACCAAATTGTTGATAACTCGCTGTAATAAATTAATCTCAAAACAATCAACACTCTTCCACTAAACATAACTGAGAGCTATTAAACCTTCATCAATTGATCAAACAAAGATAGAGCGAAGGAATCATACAATTGGCAATCGGAAAATATGGTGGAATTCTGCGATCAACGGATTCTTCGAGGAGAGAACGGGATCAGACGAGTTGAAGCAGCAATAATCCACCAAGAGATTTAGGTTAAAACCATGTCAAGGGAGATTCGTCCGGTGTCTCCTATCCTCTTTCGTCCTCTTTCTTCTTCTTCTTCTTCTCCTTCTCCTTCGTTTAGTCGGAACAGCGACTTTTTGATCAAATTGACGCATGGCGTTATTAAACAAAAATAAACCGGTAAAGCTAAACGGTGCGGACGGAACCGTCTAAAAACTCCATTTAGCCGGTCCTTGTTTCTTAAAGGATTCGGATCTAACTGGATCCGGATCGAACCGAATTGGATTCAGATCACCTGAACTACAAAAGTGATGAATGAATAAAATTTGACAATTCTACTCGTTTAGAATACGGATCTATTGGATTTAAAAAATTATGAATTTATAAAATTGATCAATTCAAACATTTATTTTCTCCGTTATTAATTTCTCATTCTTTTTTATTTAAATGAATGTTTGAGATTGTCTAATTTCATAAATTCATGTCTTTTCAAATTCAATGGATTCATATCCAACTATTCACTGTAAAAAAAAAGGTAAAGAAAGAAACGAAAGGCATAGAAAAAAATGGGTAAAATTGTTCAAATTTATAATTTCATAACTTTTTTAAATTCAAGTGATCTGTATCCAATAGAAACATAATTATAATCCTAGATTATAAATCATTTGAATTTGAAATCTCATGAACTTGGACAATTCAAACTCTTACTTTTCCCACTCCTAGAATTTATATTTACCTTTATATTTTTAAATAAATGATTAGAATTGTTCAAATTTATAAAATTCACCACTTTTAGAATTTAGATGATTTGAATCTCGTAATGCTATCCCCAGGAAAGGATATCGAAAATTGAAAAGGTCTTGGATAGCCTTAATACCTTTTTCTTCTCTCTTTTTTTATCCTTATATTTTCTCTCCAGCCATTCTTAAAATAAATGATTAGAATTTTCTAATTTTATAAATTTTTGAGTTCTTAAATTTAAAGGATACTGATTCCCTTCACACTAGCCATTTGTTTTTTGTTTTTTTCAGCTTTAAATGGTCCTGTTCTTTGTACGGATCGGATTGCACGTAATCATCAGTCCTAACATCCTATATATCAGGGTCATTTATTTTTATTAATAATTCTTTGCACATAAAATATTTAATAATAAAATTACAAAAAGTCAGTAAAGGATATTTTATTACATGATAATTTATGATTTTATAAATTTCTGATACATAAATCTTTTATAATTTTACTGTAAAATCTTTTATATTGATAGTTTTGTTCTATTTTTAATTTGTAATTGCCGGAAAAAAGTACTAATGCTCTTTTAGTTTTCCTAATTTGTCCCGTTACAAATTCAAAATGCTTTACCGGTTCATAAAATGCACAATGACCATAATATCTTCGGAAGCAAAACATGATCGAAAAAAGCTCCAATTTACCCAAAGTGCACAAAAGGGATCAAAATAATCATAGTAACTCTTCCAAGAGCTCAAAATATATAGTACTGACTAGAAAAGCTTCAAAATGCCTAAAAATAAAATTTAAACTGAAAAGATAATTCAAATGATCCTAATACTCTTTGGGAGTGTAAAATGCTTCATAAAAGTCCAAGAAATTTTAAATTTTAAAAAATATACTAAAATGATCATAAGTACCTTTGAAAATATAAAAAAAAAACTAAAAATATATTGAGGGCCATGGATAGAGCATAACAAATAAGTGGTCATGCCTATATATTGGAAGGGAAAAAAAAGGATAAAAAAAAGGGAGAACAGAGCATAATTGGCTAAGGCGTGTTTGGGGACCCTGTAAGATATATATGATAATGCAATGAACAATTGTTTCGCCAGAAAGGATTTTATATTAAAATTATAAAACATCTATTTCACACAAATCCATAAGAGCATATATTTTTATTTACTAAAATACCTTTATGTTACGTAAATTTTTTGTGATTTTATTGTGTCCATCGCATTATTATAATGTAATATGATAGGAAAGGAACAGCTGTCACAGGACAGGATTAGGAGTTCTATCCAGGATTTTCTTTGTTTTTTGTTTTTTGAAGAAGAAAATAATGTGAATAATCATTAATTCATGGAATTGAATAATCCCAATCATTTATTATAAAAATAAATACGAAATAAATTAAAATTAAAAAATAATAATTAAGATTACTTAAATTCATAAAATTATGATTTTTAAAATTAAGGCGACCCCAATCCTTTTTGGATACACATACAAAACTTTGTAAAACAAAAATAGATTAGAAATCCGAAATGATAACAAGAATCTCAATTTTAACTTCACCTTTTTTACTTTTGGAAAAGTTGGATATATTCTAATTCAACTTCCCCCACCGCTTTTGTTCGCCTTTTTTTTTTCTTTTTTCTTTTTGCAGGGTTTTCTTATTGGCTGAGCTTAAAGTTACAATTACTTTTTAATTTGATAATAATGATAGCTAATTATATTATAATCATTCCATTCAATTTTATTTCAATATCAAAGCATGCCCTGACATATAGTGCCTGGAAGTATAAATAATATTTATAATTACTTAGATCATGAATATAAACTAGCACGGGAATAGGAGATAGAGTTGCCAAATATGAAAATTAAGAATATGAATTCTCTAAGTGGTAAATTTATGCAATTAAATAATTCTAATCATTCATTATAAAAAAAATAAAGAGACAGTAAAAGTAAAAAAAATAAATGACTAAAATTATCTAAATTTATAAATTCATGACGCTTCTAAATTCAGGTGATCCGTATTTAAAAAGGGTAATGCTACATCTATATTCTTCATGTAGCCTTTATACAAAAAGTAACATGATAAAATTTATATAATTTTATATTATTATTTTAAAAAATAGCTGTTACAGAGCATCAAATAAATTTTATCACTTCAATTTTCCGATATAAAAAAAGTATAAAAGGTTTAAAAAAAAATTAGTCAAAATGGAGAAATGAAATTATAGCTGTCCACGTGACACACGTGGGGGATCGGACATGGCGATATCATATCCGGACGATTTAGCAGCGGTCCCGAGATAATGATACCGACGGTCCACATGACTCTAGGAGTGGGAGAATCTCAGTAGGGGTCTTGGCTCTTATTAAAGCGACGTCTCACTGGAGCATGCATAATAAATAAATTGAAATAATGGAAAATGAGCTTATATCAAACTTTTGTAATAGGGTCTATCTCATTCCCAAAATTTACTTTGGTGAATGTATTGATAAAATTTTTATTTGAGTATATAGTTTATTTCATTTTAAAAAATATTAATAATTATGATAATAATAATAATACAGGTAGTAAATAAATATAATATTTATAATATAGAGTTAATAATACTATTCTACTATCACGTCACCCTTTCAATATAAAAGTTGTATAACAAATATACAAATAATGTTACTTTAAATAAATTAAAATAATGGAATATCAAGGTATTGCACTTCGACCGAGGCATAGGATCCCAACGTGTTTCTTAAGAGATTCCAAAGGTTACTAGAAGTTTGTTTGGTGATATTGGGGTGACATTGAACTGTTCATGATCTGCTTACCATAAATTATGTGAATGATTTAAAAGTCTGAATCGCATGTGAATAACTCATAAGGCGATGAAAAAGGAAAATTAAAATTTTAATTAAAGGTGTCATAAATGTCATACGAGATTTCATGAAAAATATTTACCTTATACCAAAAAGATATCACATAAATAAAGTATTATATGTACAATTAAATGTTTTGATCATTCTATGAAATCTATTTTGAATTAGTAAATATTTAAATTTAATTCTTCCTTCTTTAAAATAAAAAAATAGGCAAAATTTTATTTTAAGGTTAATTTTAAAATAAATATTTTTTTATCGTGTAAACAATTTGTTATAATTTACGTTATGATTATTAAATTTCTAGTAAAAGGGAATTAATGAAAAAATTTAATATTATTTAAATCTAATCATTTATAACAAATATAATAATATTACATTCCCAAAAATTCTATTAAGTGTACCAAGTAAAAAAATATCACGAGTATCGTATTCCTGCGTATTACAAAATCCAAAAAATATGATATTATGTGCGAATATGAGATTTTGCAAATCAAATGAATCTTAAAACTAAAAAAAAGAAAAGTAATTTAAGAATAAAATAATATTTTTAACATATAAATTAAGTTTTTTTTAAAAAAATTTACTCAACTTCCACAAACAAAAAAGTAAAAAAATTATGAGCCCCTCCTTCCCTCCCCATACCTTTCTACTTTCTAATTTCCCTTTTTTCCTTCCCAAGCTCATAAATGTAGTGTCACTCCTTGCTGTCCTCTCTCTCTCTCTCTCTAAAGATCCGTGCCATTGCTGTATTCCTCCGTAACTCCTCGCGCTCAAGGCTCGCTTCTCTAGGGCATTCAGATTCAGATCCTCTCTCGGCGTACGATGAGCTCTTTACTGCATTTATGGCGTTGATTCTCTTCTAGCGTGATGCCTACATTTTGTTGATTTTCGCCTGAACATGTTTCTCTGATATTTGCAGCCTCTAATTTATGACATTGGAATGAATTTTTTTTTTTTTTCACGTTGATGGATTTTTGATCTTGTTCTTGGTTGTTCTTTTTTCTTTTCTGAAATCCCGCGCGGTTGTGTGTTTGTTTTGAAGATCGAGCGATGTCTAAGCCTGGGGCATTGGATCTCGCATCTGGCGTCGGTGGGAAGATCGAGAAACGTGACGTTCTTTCCGCCGTTGAACAGTATATACTCTCACTCTCTCTATCTCTCTAGAACGAGATGTTTATAATGGGGCTCTACTCTTTCTTTTCTTGTGATTTTAGCTGACGGTCCTTCTCTATCTCGAATATTTTATTTTTCTAGATTTTGACCCCTGAAGCTCGACGATTAGTTATACTGCCGACGTTAATTTTATTTGGAATTAGTTTATTTTGCATCTTTTATACAGATATAAATACTAAGCCAATCGCAGTAGGTGACTCACGCAATTTGTGAGGAAATATTGTATGATTATCGAAGCGTAGAAGCTACTGATGACTGCTGCTGTGAGTGGCCCCTAGATCATGCCTGCCATATTCTAATTTGTTGCTTCGGAACACTTTCTCTGAGATGCATCTCATTTTTTATTTTTGGTCAGATCGATCTCTATGCTGTTCTCATGAACTCGGGTGCTCTCCATTTAGTAAATTATTGGAACGTTGAAACTTCCACACACTTGTGTGGTCCCCGACCCATAAGTGGTGTCTTTAATTTGCTTTTCTGGATCCATTTTATTTTTGTGGAAAAAGGAAAACCAAGAAAATTTTATTGAATAAGGAGAGAAGAGTACAAGGTGGATGGATAGAATTGTTTTCTGGTTCATCGCATGCTCACATCCGCCTGACCACAAAAGTAACCATCTTCCCACTGTGGAGGAAGATTCTTATTTGTGGATTTGTAGACTTTGGTCTATCCACTGTTCTTCTGGACCAATTTGGGGCAGTGAGGAGACCGGGTAGCCTTCTCTTGTTACCTTTGTTCAAAGAGAGCAGTTGGTCTCTTTCCGACTCCTATTAGTATTTTCTCTTTTTATGACCATCAAAAGAAGGCTAATGTGGGATTTATTTAATATGGAATTCTATTGGTATGGGACCTGGGATTGTAGGCTTTATTTTTGGCTTCAATTCCAAGTTCCCAAACAATTTTCTGGTACTGTTACTTACCCCGGAGCCTATGTAGGTTTCTAATTTTTGGAAGCCTCATGGAATGTCCTTTTTCTACAGAATTGAAATCAAGGAATATCAGCAGTACATTGAAAGAGGCGTGCTCTCATTTTCAATTTTATTGCTTGTCCCATGCTTTGAAGGCATTTGCAGTATACGAGTTGAGCAGGGTGTGCATGCGTGCTAAGGCCTTATGTTATTAGCAACATCCTTAGTTTAGTTTATGTAATGCCAAATGCATCCTTGAATAGTTTTGAAAATATATGTGGTCAATGCTGAATCTAGGATTGAGTTGCTTTGCATATTGTTGGCATTCTTTGCTTGAAATCTTATTGATGCATCTAAAGCATGTGACAAAGATCATTTAACAATTCAGGTATGAGAATTATCATGTCTATTATGGGGGCGAAGAGAAAGAGAGGAAATCCAACTACACTGACATGGTAAATGAACTCTCTTAATATCATTCAGTGAGTGGATGTGCAAACGCCTGGTTTTCAAAGCCATAACAAATACTTGATTATTTTCATTATTTCATGCTTTATGAATTTATATTTTGTAGAAGAGAAGAGAATATATATTTTACAGGATCTTTTGCAATACTGGGAATCTTTTGGCATCACATTCTTCCACTTCACAAAGTTACTTTGGAAGTATGATAACTGTAGAGTGAATGGCATATCTCTCATAAAATGAAAAATACTCAGATGATAAGACCCATGCATTTGCGGCCTCATTTTGATGTTGTATCGTATGTGGTTCATAAACATTGTGTTTTTCATCCTGCAAAAAAGACTTGGGAATAGCGTGCCTTGCAACTTGTGTTTTTGTTGTAAATCTATAAAGTAACTTTGTTCATCAGCTGAAAATGCTTTCGTTTGATATTTGTATACCTATATAATACATACGGGTGGAATATCCATGTTATGAAGATTCAAATTATTTAGGATTGTCTTATAGAGTTCTCCTCCAGTTGAAATTGGGGTTACAGTAGTGATTAATATGTCTTTATTGTCAAATGAGCTGATTGGCTTCCCTAGCAGGATGATGTAAATTGTGGAAATTGTTTCATTTTTTCAGGTTAACAAGTATTATGATCTTGTAACCAGCTTCTATGAGTTTGGTTGGGGAGAGTGTTTTCATTTCGCACCCAGGTCACAATCCTATAATGTTATTTTATTTTATTTCCTTATCTATTGCAACCGTATGCATTTTATGGAGTAAAGGTTTCTTGAATTGCACATTCATGCCTGCAGATGGAAAGGGGAGTCTCTTAGAGAGAGCATCAAGAGACATGAGCATTTCCTTGCTTTACAACTAGGCTTGAAACCTGGACAGAAGGTTTTTTTCTTTTTTCCTTTCTGTAAATGTGCGGAGGATCTACATGTTACTCGTTGAATTCAAATCGGTAATTAAAGCTTTTGGCTGTTTTGTAGGTGTTGGATGTAGGATGTGGGGTAGGTGGACCACTGAGAGAAATTGCTCAATTTAGGTGGTTCAAATTTTATATATTTTCTTTTCCTTCTTTTTCCCTTATGTGATGCTTAGGTATCCCGACATGCATGTTTACCATTGTACTGTTTTCCCTGAAAATGATGTTATGATTAGTCAAAGGTTGAAATCATGGTTTTCTCTCATTGCATCGTCCAATTAGTTTGGTTCGCTAATAATAAGAAAATGTGCAAAAACAGAACTAATAGTAATTCTGACTGAAACAATGACTTTGTACAGGAGGCTGTTAGATTAGCTTACAATATGGTGTAAACTAGAATTAAACTGCATCAAGAAACTGCCCTTCCACCTCTCACTGAACTGACTTGAATCTGAACATATTCCGAAATCTCTGTTATAAACGCTATCCATGGTATGACCTGGCTCCCCCCCGCGGGGGGGGGGGGGGGGGGGGGGGGGGGGTGAGTGGAGGTTGGGTAGGTGAATTAAAGGCATTAGATCATTTAGGCTGCCTCTTTTCTTTTCTTTTTTTTTTTTTCCAGAAAAAGAAAACAAAGTTGTCATGTAATCTTCAGTAATATGATTCCTAGTTTACTGATTTTTTGTGCATTTTATAAGGTTTTTCAGAAGTTGCATAGGTTTCCCATGTCTTAGGTTCGAGGATACTTCCCTAAGAATCATGTTACCTGGTATGTTGCAGCTCCACTTTGGTTACAGGGTTGAACAACAATGAATACCAGATAACAAGAGGAAAGGTACGTACTGTGCACTCTCCCCGTGTAACAGGTTACATTCCTCTGCTGCAGCTACCCTTATACGTGCTCTCTCTTTTTTCTAGGTTTCTATTTTATCCCTCTTATTGTGCTTTATACGGATACTTTACTTGTGTTTGCAAATTCCCTGCTTTCTTTGTTGCTCAACTGTTTGACTAGAGAACCAAAAGCATAACACAGATTCAGACGATAAACAGATTTGTTAGTTGATTCACAAATATGATTTGCTTGATCATCTTTTTCTACATGTTGAATTCATATTTTATGATTCATATATATAGATTTCACAATTTTGAAAATCAAGGATTAATTGATGTCAAGAGGCTTATAATTTGTACAGGAACTGAATCGTGTTGCAGGAATGGACAAGACATGTGACTACGTGAAGGTTGGTAGTGTAATTTGAGTTCCTTTATATGTTGTGAATTCCATCGTTGTCGACATTTCTCCAACTATGGTTTCATGTTTCTTCCAAGAGTTATTTAATAAATATCCTGCGGAGAAAAATATTGTGGTGTCATGAAATTGACATAAGGCGCCTTATGTTTTGTAATGACGCAGGCTGACTTCATGAAGATGCCATTTTCTGACAGCACATTTGATGCAGTATACGCAATTGAAGCAACCTGCCATGCACCAGATGCAGTATGTCATTCCTAAATTGCTCATTTCAATTTTTATGCTCTGCTAAGTCATCTCTCATCCAGAAGGCCCGTGAGCCCTGCTTCTTGGTCGGGTCTTTCCCTGTTCTTTTCCTTTCTTTTGTTTGGGCTGGTCTAATTTTGTTACTGGGTAGAGTAGCTTGGATGCTACAAAGAAATTTACAGAGTATTGAAGCCTGGCCAGTATTTTGCTGCATATGAGTGGTGCATGACCGACTCCTTCGATCCCAAAAATGAAGAGCACCAAAAAATTAAGGTCAGTCGATAAAAAATGCAAAAGAACAAAATGGAGCTCCTTGATTATATTTAGCATTCTGAAACAGTAAGATATTGTTGATGCAGGCAGAAATTGAGCTCGGTGATGGCCTTCCAGACATAAGGTTAACTAGAAAATGCCTTGAAGCCTTGAAACAAGCAGGTTTTGAGGTGAATAATACATTATTATTTCCTGCACCAAAATATCTATTTAAATTGTTTTGAGAGATTGAAAGTATGATAGTCACCAAGAACAATTGTACTTTTTCTTAAAAGGTTATATGGGAGAAAGATCTAGCTGATAGCTCACCTATCCCCTGGTACTTGCCTTTGGATCAAAGTTTCTTTTCACTAAGTAGCTTCCGCTGCACGACTGTTGGGCGATTCCTTACCAGAAACATGGTAAGATTGCGTAAAATCTGTAATTCAGAAGTATCAATCGAAAAATCTTGCTCTTGTGCATTATTCCTGCATTCGAGATATTTAACTTTTGTAGTTGCTGTTTGATTTATTTTATTTTATTTTTTCTCTATTTAGGTCAAGGCCCTGGAATTTCTAGGGCTTGCACCACAAGGGAGTCAAAGAGTCCAAGCCTTCCTAGAGAAAGCTGCAGATGGACTATATCATGGCGGAAGGTGAGAATTCCAATCTGCCACTTACCAGATATATGTTGTTGATATGATATGCTAAGGTCATATGGTGGAAGGATTTTGAACTGAGTAGCGCTACACTTCTCTACTAAAATCCCAATCAATTTTGGAAAACAATACGTGTCAACATATGAATGGAGGTTAATCATGTAATTTCATTGAACTCTGTGGAAAATTACTCGTTTTCTTTCATTCATCAAACTGTCACTGAGATTTGTCTATAATTCAAATCACCTATTTTGCTTTTTTGAAATGGATTTTTCTTTCATTTCCTGACATGTAAACCGTGTATAACTGGTTCTTTCAGAAAAGAGATTTTCACGCCAATGTATTTCTTCATGGCTAGAAAGCCGCTCTCGGAGGATAATTGATTGATTTGATGACGCGCGATTAATCAAACAATGCGATGTAGCCCTTGGATCTTGGCTGGAGGGAAACTATGTGAGAAAACTGTCCTTGGATTTGGTTTGTGTGTGTTGCTTTCTCTGTTGTTTTGTACACCCTTTGTTTCAATGGCTGGGGTTGACTTCAGCTGCATGATGTTAGCAGGCCTGACTTTAAGAATTCGTTTCCTTTTCTCTCTTGGTGTTTTAATAAATTCTTAGTTTGTCACCACTGTATTCAATCCCTCCCCTGGAAGGTTCCTGTATTTAACCCTAATGCACGGTCCTCATGGTGCAGTAAATTTTATCTAAAGTATCAATCACTGCGTGATTATTGAAATGGTGCACAGAAGGGAGGGATGAAGTTAGAAAATTGTAGCTGGAAGAGATCTCATAAAGTCAATATGCCCAACTACTAATCATAAGCATAAAAGAGAAGACCATTGGAATCGTTTTTAGACAAGTCTTTACCACAAAGTGGGGGCCTGAGTATGGTGAAAAAGATTGGAGACATGTAGGGAGGTGTTCGTTTGAACTTAATGGGGTTTGAATTGGTATAGCATCTGATTGACGATGCCCTAATAAGAGCGTTTGGCAATTTGTTCGAACGCATTCGAAATCGTACTGACCGAATCAGTGAAGATTGCCTGATCGGGCATCTCAAAGCTCCCATTAACACGAGCGCACTGGAACATTGAACAGGCCTTCGATAAATTTGAGGTGTGGAAAGTGCCTAATTGCGATTCGGAGAATCAGAGATTTTGATTGAGAAAAGAAGAAGAAGAAAAAAAAGTTACAAAGCTGAATTAGCCAGAAATGAAAAAAGAAGAATAAAAAATAAATTTGAGGCACGGAAAGTGCCCCTAAATGAGATTTGGAGAATCAAAGAAGAGTAGAAAATTACACGAGGCCAGGGATGTTCGAGAGGAAGAAATTGATTGAAGTTGCAGAAAAGAGGGGTGCGGGGAAAACAATGAAAGAAGGAAAATCTTCAACGTTAGCCGTATTGCCAACTTGTGGGTCCATTTTTCGAGTTTTTCTATGCTTAAATAAGGTGGTGCGCGCTAAACATGAATTATATAAAAATAAATAAATTTATTTCTTTTTTTAATGTTCTTTTAATGTATACGATTAGAATTTTCACATTGAGACCCATGTGCATATATATACCTTTTCCCCTTCCTTCCTCTTGTTAGGATTTGGCTCCCTTCTGATACACTTTCTGTTCAATACTACTCACTGTATCTATTTTTAAAATTATAGGATACCATTTAAAAATTTTAAACTATAAAGATAGAAATAAAATGAATACATTCATAAGTTTATTTTCGCAAGATTTGATATTGCACTAGTTTCGTATTTTAGTACTTAAAAGTTGAGAAAATCAAAAATCTTTAAAAACCATAGAAAAATTTCAATGCTTATATTAATATATTTTTAATTCTTAAATCCCATGAAAATGATCGAGCATTTGTACTTATGAAAGTTATTTATACCCAATCAGTTAGAACAAGTTAAAAAAAATCTAAAAAGTTCAAAAAACAGATACATTGATATGTATAAGACGAGATGGCTTTGTGGAAAAAAATGAAAAAAAAAAGGGACTGAACCCGACCCATTGACCCCCGACATGAGCTCATCCTGCGTGTGGCCCACTGGTCGGGTTCCAACAAATTCATTTCACGCGACAAATGAATAGGACCCTGTCCGTATACTGAATTGAAAGGTGGTAGTAAACTTTGAATAATTTTAAGGAAATATAGTAAAATTATAAAAGATTTACTTAATATAAATTTAGTGTAATTCATTTTAGTAAATGATAATGTGTACACTTATAAATTTGTGACATATAGGTCATTTCTGATTTTACTGTGAAGTCCTTTGTGTCAATTTGAATAATTCTATGCAGACAAAAGATTTCAAGTAAAATTATAAAAGGTCTCCATGACATAAATTTAGTGAAAAATATTCCAGTAAATGATAACGTGCACTCTCATAAATTTATAATTTTATAATTTTATTATAAAATTCATTATATTCATAACATTATTCATAAATTTTACCCTGCTGTTACATACAGTAAACACACATACTGCACTGCTGCACCCTCTGAGATGCCAACAAGGACAACGATTTCAATTACATCTGTCGTCTGCTTCTTCTGCACTAATAATAATAACTCCACGGATCTTATGAAAATGGTGAGTATTTGTACTTATGAAAGTTATTTATACCCAATCAGTTAGAACAGTTAAAAAAAAATCTAAAAAGTTAAAAAAAAAAAAAAACAGATACATCGAGATGTATAAGACGAAATGGCTTTGTGGAAAAAAATGATAAAAAAGGGACTGAACCCGACCCATTGACCCCGGACATGAGCTCATCCTGCCTGTGGGCCCCTGGTCAGGTTTCAACAAATTCATTTCACGCGACAAATGAATAGGAGGACCCTGTCCGTAAACTTTGAATAATTTTAAGGAAACAAAAGCTTTTATAGTAAAATTATAAAAGATTTACTTAACATAAATTTAGTGTAATTTTTTTAGTAATGATAATATGCACTCTTATGAATTTGTGACATACAGGTCATTTCTGATTTTGCTATGAAGTCCTTTGTGTCCATTTGAATAATTCTACGTAGACAAGAGATTTCACTTAAAATTATAAATGGCACAAATTTAGTAAAAAGTATTTCAGTAAATAATAATATGCACCCTCATAAATTTATAATACTCAAACTTTTTATGATTTTATTACGAAATCCTCGATAATCATACTAAATTTTACCCTGTTGTTACACACAGTAAACACACATGCTGCACTGCTGCACCCTCTGAGATGCCAACAACGACAACGCTTTCAATTACATCTGTCGTCTGCTTCTTCTGCACTAATAATAATAAGTCCACGGATCTTAGGGCTTTAGGGCTTTGGGTGTCAGTTTCTTTTTCCTCTGTTTTTTATGATTCCTTCCCTCCATGTGCACCGTTTTGTCCTACCAAAGAATCCAAGAAAAACATTAGGGGAGCAAACCCATGGGAGCTTTGTCCTCTCCATCGGTTCAAAAAAAAAAAAAAAAAAGTCTGAGGTGAATCCTTAGCTTCCTTGTAGACTACGGATGTCTTTATAAAGTTCTACATCAAAATGGTTTGGTGGAATTTTCATTACTGCTACTCCTTTTTTTTTTCTTTTTTCTTTTTTTTTTTGTTAGGCAAGAGGAAAAAAAGTGGAGAAACAAACTAGAAACGGGCCCTCGAAGCCATGGGATTCAAAACGTTATCAATAACCGAGAAGAGAATTGACAAGTAATGACAAAACTCCCGACACTCTGCAAAAGAGGATCTACTCGCTATCCAAGAAGCCAACTCATAAGCTACTAAATTTAGAGATGACGAAACTCCTGACACCCTCAAGAAGAAGCCAACTCCTACGTCGCTAAATTTAGGTTCCGAGAGGGACGGAGGGATTGCTCCTCCTCCTTGTTAATGTTGGATTCTTGAAATTTAATGCGGGAGCGTTCCATAGGAATAGTTTGGGGTCCAAAAGTTGGGGCGGCCGTTGGGTTTCTTTTTTAATATGAATGGGGTTGGGTTGGACGATGACAGCAAGCTTGGCTTAACCCGTTCGGCCTATGCCTATGTGTGTCACGGGCCACTTGTTGCCCTCTTTTATCTTACTAATGTTGCACACATAATCCAATATTTTCAATCATACTCCTCTATATATTTAGAGCAAGAAAAATATTCTGTAATTCATCTGACTATTATATGTACATGAAAATACATGATCAGTTTAATTAAACTATATACATACTAAATTTATCTAAAACAAAACTTTTTAAATATGTGATCAAAATATTTCTGTGTGTGCATGACGAGCATTCATCTATTGAAGTGTATAGTTTGCCCCCAAGTGCAGAGGAGCCCGATCGCACTACTGTTACAACAAAAACTTATATCCCTAATCATTTTCCAAACTTTTTGCACAGCCTTTCCATTCGTAAATAAGGGTTGTGAAACTGCTTCCAAGAAGGTCAAGTCAACTATCTCATAACCACTAACTCGTGCATTGTAAGAGGTTTTCAATTATTTTTGGTTATTAATTTGAACAAAATCCATTGAGATGTTTTCATTAGAACGTATTTGGTGTGATAAAAAAAAAATTAATCAGCTAAACTCCTAGCCGTGTTTTAGGTATTTTACCTACAAATAATGTCACATCAAACCGATACTTGAAAGTTTTAGCCCTATTAGATTAGATTCACAAGCTAAGCTTGTTTATCATTATTATTTTTATTTTTGTGGAAATAAGAAACATTTCCATAATTATAGGCGCATGAGGTTATTACGCAATGGATCTTGCAAGATATTTACCAGTAAATTATACCCAAAATTTTGTAAAAGAAAAAAATTGAATTAGATTATAAATAATACATTACTACGTAACGATGTATTAAAAATAGAATCTTTGGTTTCACAATCCATCTGTATTCATTCATTCCCCCACAGCACCATCCTAATTCTAAAAGTCAAATTCTTAAAAACTTTTTGAATAAGTCATCAGCAGAATAAAAAAATTGTTGAAAATTCTTTGAATATTTGAACAAGTCATTGCCAGACGAATAACTATATTGATCTGGAAGTAAAAATAAAAAATAAAAAATAAAAAAAGCCAACAACTACCAAAAAATGAAAATGTTTTTTTTTTTTATAAAAAAAACACATTCTTTGAATGCAAAATATAATCAGAAGAAGAAAAATAGAAACACGAATAGAGGAAAAGTAAAAATGAACCCTTCTCTTTCATAATTTCTCGAACCACGGAACAACCACCACATATATCATCAGAAACCCTAACAATGGAACAACTGGGTGAAACCGTAATGAGTCTCTGAATGAATCCATCAAACCGCGGAATAGAGGATGAAATCGCCGGCATCGGCCCCGAGACGGACGACCGGCTTGGAGGAACCGCACGAGGCCCTGGAGAGATCCTCCGCCGCGACGCCGAGTCCGGAGGGAGATCCGTCGCCAGCACCGCCGTGAGAGGGATGGGGATGGTGGTCGTCGGCCGGAGGGTGGTAGTACATGCGCGCCGTTTGGGGGCAGTGGGAGTGAAACCTCGCCGCGATTCTCACCCCCACGTCCAAGAGCTCCGCGTACTTCCCCATCTCTCCTCCTCCTTCGTCTTCCTCCTCTGGAGATTAGGGTTTACAGAGGAGAGGGAGAGGGAGAGAGAGAGAGAAAGAATGGGGGGAATGCGTTTGTTGTGATTCTTATTTCCCTAAAAGACGTCCCAAACGTGTGAACCCATAAAAATTGGGGGAAGAAAAGGTTTGATTTATATGCCGGCGAGGAGAAAAGAAAGGGGGAGGGATGGCATTTATAGCTATTTTCGTTGCTCTCTTGCTTTAGGTTTAGACCGCGTTCCCTCAACTTTCAACGTTTTCTTATTTAATTTTTGTAAGGGCAATGGATTCACGAATACTTCGATTAATCTTTAGGTAGAATAAAAGCGATCGTTGTCACTTTTCCTTCTTCTAATTTATTTGTACTTCTTACTGCATCATATTTTTAAAATATAAACTCTCCAGATCTTTGCATTTTTGTGTAATTGACTCATCACGTTGAATTACCGATATGCCAAAATTTAAGTAAACGAACGGTTGATCAAATAATGATATATACGATGGGTCCTTGTGTTTTGGTTTGTTTGGAGCTTTTTTCCTCGTATTTTTTGAAGGGTTTTTAAAACAGGAAAAAAAAAAATTCTCACCAAATGGTTCAATTGCAAAAGCAAAATTGGATGTCATTTTTGAGGGCCATGAAAATTCTGAGCCAAGTGCATTCTAAAGTCACGCCATAATACAATATTGGGGTCACCTCATTAAAAAAGTCTAATCCTACTATTTCTACAACTTAACAAAAAATTATATTGACCACTATTATGGCTTAAAACTCCCAACTTTTTTATATTTTTTTCATAAATTTTATGTGGTACAAATTTAATAGAAGGGGTTTTAGTAAATGATAACTTATATACTCGTAAGTTTTTGACGCATAAATGTTTTGTAATTTTGCTGTAAAATTTTTTGTGTACATAACATTATCCTTTCAAAAAGTCTTCCTTGGTAAATAATACTTTTATTAATTAAGTAAATGATCACGGACCATCAAATTTTATGCAAATGAGTGCATTTGTTCCCACTAATTATATTAGCCGCTCTATGATTATGGTCATATTGCCTATGAAGCCGTTTTTTTGTTTTTTGAACGATAAGAAGGAATAAAAGCAAAAAAACAAAAAATTTAAAATGGAGGCCACCTGTTATAGGGATGAATGCCTCACTCTAATGTCTATAAAGTGCAAAATTCATTTTGTAATTTTTTTCAACAGGAATATAAAATATTCATATATATATATATATAACATGAATAAATAAAATATTTTATTTTGAATTCAATTTAAAAATATTAGGATTTTCGTTGAAAAATAGCCCCTCCTCCGGGGAAAAAGTGGAAATAGGCCATTAATGATGGGCTTCGTTGTAATTTAAGGTTTTTGAGTCAACGGGGAAGCGTAAAACAGCCGCGGGAAAACGGACGATATTCGCCGCATGCGAAACATGGTTGGTGGTGGGTGGGAGGTTCCCAAAGGCCAATGTTAAATTATTATTATGCCCTTGGTTTTCGTCGAATTTTCAGGACTATCCTCCTCTTTTCAACGCTCTCTTATGCGATTCATCGACCTGGTCCGACCAATCATAAATCACCACCTGGAAAGTCATAGCTTCTCCAGTTAGGTACGGACAAATATTTTTACCGTCATTTATTGGGCACGTCGACAAGAAACATATATATAACCGATGCACCAAAATAATGACTTAGTAAAATTTATATGATTATATTTATGAATATTTTAATTCAATAATAATAAATAATTGTACAAATTTTATCACATACTATGACATACATGTAATATTACACTAAAAATAATTATTATCGTGCTTTTCAGTACTAACAGGAAAAATTAACCTTTTAATCTCTCGACGGGTGTAATGAAAATTTAACCACTTATTTTATAAAAATGATGAATTGCATTCCTAGAGTACGTAAATATATGGTCAATTTAGTCCTTAATGCAACTGAACAGTTAGATTTGAGTGAAAAAGTCATACGTACAACATACGTGAAACTTTAAGTAGGGTTAAATTTGAAATTAATTTAATGGATTCATGTCTCAAAAAGTACTATATAATTAGAGGAAGTGTGTTTTTTTAAGATCAATTGACGGAAAATACATTAAATTCCAAATATGCTTGCCCAACATCCATTCAAATTTGATGGTTTCAATAATTTTGGGACCGTCCACTTTCTAACCTTATAGACTAAATATGCAATAACCACAAACTTTGGGGGAACAAAAATGTGATTTTTTTTCCAGGTAATATTAATAAAAAATACCTTTTCCTTTTATTTTCATGAAAAATGTATTGTATAGTGTATACACTAACGTATGAGTATGCGAACACCATTGTGTATGAAATGGGTACACAATTATATTTAGTGAATACGTCTTGCACTCGTTGTATTTGTTATGCACTCATTATGTGCATAAATTGTTAAACCCGTAATACTTACAGGGAAAATAAAATTCGACATGAAACGTTTGATTTTGCGTAATTTCACAAATGTATGACTTTTCAAATAAAAGTGATCCTCATCCCTCATAAATTAACATAATTATAAGAAATTAAAGGGAGAAATTATCTTTTTGGACGTAAATTGACCAAATTAATCCTTGACATAATGGATCCATTAAATTTGAATAAAAAAGTTTCAAACTTCTTAATTCTCTCAATTTGCATTTGTCAATGGCGTGTGAACGCGATGTAGGAATCTTTCATCAACTTATTCAACACTTTTTAAAGATTTGGGCTCCCTCCCCCTCATAATTAACTTTTAAGGCAACATCAGATTAAAGAACTAATAAAACAAAGGAAAAAGAATTCAAACTTTTATTGGCATGAAAATTTGTAAGTAAAACCCTGGGCTCATGTTTAAGGATCCTCAGCTTCTCTCCCCCTTTTAGCAGCATATTCCAATATCGTGACTATTTACTGAAGTTTCATAATTATCATGTTGCAACTATATGGTTTTGATAAGTTTTATTCGAGACAAATTTGATAAATATAAAATTTAAATAGATGATCACCACATCTCTGTGTACATGTGACAACCGTCTATCGACGAATTACAGAGTGCATTTTTTATCCTAAATGAAAAAAACCAATCGTGCTCTGCCCATGTGAAAAATTAGACTTTTTCAGGTGAATTTTTCCCTTTCCCCCAATTTACTCAACCCCCCCCCCCCCCCCCCCCCCCCCCCCCCCCCCCTCTCCAGGGAAAAAAAAAAAAGAAGACTCGTAAATTAAAGAATTGAATGATTTTTTAAATTAAAAAGAAGAAAAATTAATGTAATCAAATAAGGTCAAAAGCGCGTGAATGGGGATCTCATAACAGAACCTTTCAGTCTCGCGTCTCCGAACGCATCCTCTACACTATCGCTCTCATGTCCTGTTTCATCTCTCAGCCTTAATAAGCATTCTTCCAAGCAACGCCCAGACAAATGAAAAGGTAACAAATGATTTAAAATTGCACCACCCAAACAGGATTTGATATTGAGCTGCCTATATTAAATTTAATTTAAACAAGTGTTGTGCTCGAGTCGTTGTTTAGTTTGTTTGTCACATTATGCGTTTTAAAAGTATACTCATATTTTAAATTAGTTTTACACGTGAGCCCAGAACACCTTGAAAAGGCCTCGCATCACGCAAATGAAAAAAGAAAATTATAAAATATAATAATAATTAAGTAGTTTTATAATTTTTATCATCTAGGTGAATGCCTTCAATATCCTGAAACTACATGAAAATGAGTCGATATGCAGATTTTTTGAGGCATTTTCAATTTTTATTATTAAAATCTAGGAGAAATTACACTAAACCTCCCTATGATTTTAGCCCGTTGCAGGAAACACCCTATGGTTTGAAAACCAGCACATAACCCGCTTATGGTTTCAATGGACTTACAAAAATTAATTTTTCTATCAAATATAACTGTTTATTCTTCCTAAAAGAATAAAAATTAGAGTGTTTAATAGAAAAAAATAGAGTTTAATTTTCCAAATTACTGAAAATTAACTCATTACCTCAATCACAATAGCTCTCAAAGAGCTAGTTGTTTTTATAATTCTTAAGCCATTAAAAAAAATATATTTATTGTATAAAAAAAGAGAGAAACATTTGTATGTGAATCTATTTAGCTGGGATTATGGATATCTAACCTCTATAGAATATATTTTTTTCAAGGTATAAGAAGTATAAAAGTGTGCGCTACAGTAGGGGTTAAGAAATTAGCTTCTGGGTAATTTTGAGAATTAAAGTCTTTTTTTTATCATATTAAACACAAAAAAAATTATGAAATAACATATCATTAGATTTCATGGAAAAGTTAACTTTTGCAAGTCCATTAAACCATTAGGGGGATATGTGCTTATTTTTAAACCATAGGGAAGTTCTCTACAACTATGTCAAACCATAGGGAGGTTGAGTGCAATTTCCCCTAAGATTTATGAACATCAAATTATTAGCTGGACAAACAAGCAAGGATCAAGATCCTCTTACTCTGAACGCCGATAAATTTTTTGAAATTGTATAACTTTAGCCATTCATTGTAAAAAAAAAAGGGAGAGAGAAGTTGAGGATCCTCTCAATTACATACTTGTCAAGTTCACTCCCCATTCAATTTGAATGAATTTTTTTTTATAATTTTAATTGTACTGATCGAAAAATCACACCGAAACACATAAGCACGTCAATTTGTATAAGATTTGAAAGTGTGTAATCTATTCATCCTAGCTATTGAAATTTATGAAAACTAATGATTGTTTTAAAATATTAAAAATATTTCAAATTCTTAATACTTGGGATGAATAAAGTTAACTTTTGCAAGTCCATTGAAACCATTAAGGGGTTATGTGCTTATTTTCAAACTAGTAGGGAGGTTTTCTACAACTATGTCAAATCATAAGGAGGTTGAGTGCAATTTCTCCTAAGATTTATGAACATCAAATTATTAGTTGGACAAACAAGCAAGGATCAAGATCCTCTTACTCTGAACTGCCGATAAATTTTTTGAATTTGGACAACTCTACCCATTCATTGTAAAAAAAAAAAAAAGGGAGAGGGAAGTTGAGGATCCTCTCAATTACATACCTATCAAGTTCACTCCTCATTCAATTTGAATGAAATTTTTTTTATAATTTTAATTGTATGGATCGAAAAATCACACCCAAACACATAAGCACATCAATTTGTATAAGATTTGAAAGTGTATAATCTATTCATCCTAGCCATTAAAATTTATGAAAACTAATGATTGTTTTAAAATATTAAAAAATATTTCAAATTCTTAATACTTGGGATGAATAAGTTATATATTTTAAATCTCATAAAAATTGATATATTTATATATTTATGTATGATTTTTTGATTCATGCAATTAAAATTGTTAAAAAAATTAATAAAGTTGAATAAGAGAAAAGTAGACAAAAAAAAATAAAATAGAATCCTAATTTACAGAGAGCGACGGCTCATGCCCGACATGCTAAGGACAGTCACCGAGCGAGCCGTTCCCTTGAGACGGATGGGTAAAATTGCGTATCCTCCGCCGCGAGCGCTTTGGAGCTAAAGCCACTAGCCGGCGGCTAACTTGCGCGGCTCATCTTCCTCCTGAAACCCTTCCCAACAGACAGGGCCACATCATTCCGCAACCGTACACCCCCTGCGCCCCCAGCGCGCAATGGAGCCTCGCTTTCTAGATACTGCTAATCTACGCTGGCCGTCTTCCATCTCCCTCACGCCGACCACCTGTCTGAGAAGACTCCCCAATTACCCACCACGCGCGCCCAATTTCCCCGCGGTTTCGCTCGTGAAAGCCGCGAAGAGGAACAATCCCGAAACCCACCCGAACGGGCTCCTGAAGAACCCTAACAAGGACATGTCCCGAATCCTGCGCACCGAAGCGGCCATCAACAATATCGAGAGGAAAGCCGATTCGGAGAAGTACAATAATTTGTGGCCCAAAGCTGTTCTGGAAGCTCTGCAAGAAGCCATCGGAGAGAACCGGTGGGAGACTGCTCTTAAGGTTTGTGGGTTTTTTTCCTTGTTCAATTTTACTCTGAAAATTTTAATTTGGTTAATGTTTGTTTAAGAACAATGTAGAAGTGCTTCCTCTCCTTTCCCTGTTACTATATTATTTAGATAATGTTTGGTAATGGATGAGGATGGAATGGAGTATAGATTTAAAGGGCAAAATGGTCTTCACTGGCACTGTCCCATCTCATTGTGATTCCCATCATAGCTCTAAAAAAGCTAGAGCAAGGGGACATGCATTTATTTGCGCAAGGGTAGGACTCATTTCCATTGTTCAGCTTTTTTCAGTCTATGATGGGAACGACAAATGGAATCCCGGATCCGAGGGAGAAGCTGCTTTTGCCCTTTAAAATTCATCGTACCAAACATGCCATTAGTCGTTTATGAACTTGAGTGGAGGCATATAAAGTTGAAGTAGAGTTTCCACTTGATATCAAATAGCACTTGACTATACTACCAAAGGATCATATATTAGAATTGTTTTCATTTCATGACTAGTCATTTCCACATGGTAGCCCCCTTAGCATCCTTTGGATTATTTGGAGGGAAAGGAATAAAAGGGTTTTTGAGGGAGAAGAAAGCTCTATTCAACCTGAAAGATTTTGCTTTTTCATGTAATTATGATCACTTAGTTGATTGTGTTTGAGCTTATTGACAATCTTGCTTTGTAATTGGGTCGGCACTCTCTTTGGTGTCCTATCTATTTAATGTGCTTTTATTGATAAAAAAAAAAGAAGAAGTCATTTCTACTTAGTAAGTGGTGCCAATTTTGACTTTCATTATTTAAGAATGTCCTGTTATTAAGGCTTGTAATAGTTTCTAGCTCATTAGAAGTTGGGAAAATAAGTGTGCTTGGTTTCCGCAGATATTTGGACTTCTTCGCAAACAACAATGGTATGAGCCAAGAACCCAAACCTACACAAAGCTTCTGATGATGCTTGGGAAGTGCAGGCAACCTGAGCAGGCGAGCTTGCTTTTTGAGATCATGTTGATCGATGGGCTCAAACCTACAGTCGATGTTTACACTGCACTCTTGCGTGTTTATGGCCTCAGTGGCCTCCTAGAGAAGGCTTTTTGTACCATTAGTGATATGAAGTCAGTTTCTGATTGCAAACCTGATGTATACGTGTACTCTGTCTTGATCAACTGTTGCATTAAGCACCATCGCTTTGATTTGATTGGACGCATTCTCGCTGAGATGGCATATCTGGGAGTTGAATGCAGCCTTGTCACATATAACACGATAATCGATGGATATGGTAAAGCTGAGAAGTTTGAATCAATGGAGACCACATTGACAAATATGATTGAAAGTGGTACGTGTCTTCCGGATGTTTACACGTTAAATTCATTCATACAAGCTTATGGGAATGGTGGGAAGATCAAAAAAATGGAAAAGTGGTATGATGAGTTTCAGCTAATGGGTGTTAAGCCAGACATCAAAACTTTTAATATTCTTATAAGGTCATATGGAAAGGCGGGCATGTTTGAGAAAATGATGTATGTTTTGGAGTTTATGAAGAGAAGATTCTTCGCCCCAACGACTGTTACTTTTAATATTGTGATTGAGATATTTGGGAAGGCTGGAAATATTGAGAAGATGGAAGAATATTTTAGGGAAATGAAGTATCAAGGAATGAAGCCCAATTCCATTACGTACTGCTCTCTTGTCAGTGCTTTCAGTAAGACTGGTAATTTGGAGAAAGTTGACTCTACTCTCAGGCAAGTGGTGAATTCCGATGTTATCCTTGATACTCCGTTTTTCAATTCTGTCATAAGCGCTTATGGTCGAGCTGGTGATCTTGAAAGAATGAGTGAGTTATTTTTGGGGATGAAGGGGAACGGCTGCAAGCCAGATCATATTACCTTTGCCACCATGATCCAGGCCTATAATGCCCAAGGCATGGTTGAGGCTGCTCAAGACCTGGAGATAAAGATGACCCAACAAATGGATAATTCAGGTATACCTCTAATGTTTTTACTTTTGTTCGTCTCTGAAGATCTCATACTTGTCGGTCTTAGATTATTTAAATGGACAACCCAGCTAGGTTTTGTTGTTGTGTTCTCATGAAAAGGGAGCTACTTGAGTTTTAAATCTCAAGGGCACTATCTTCATTACAAATTTCAGTTTTAAGTTTGCTGAGCAAACTTTGTAAGGTAGAAAAAAAAATTCAAATTACTCTTCCTGCGTAGGTAGAAGGCTGATTCCATGCTCGTAAGGTTGATTGGCGTGGGAAAGCAACATTTGAAGGATGAAGAAGTCTCGTCTGATATGCTTTCGGCCGGGACAAGAATTTATTGGGATTGTGAATACTGTCAGGTACCCTCTTATCTTTATGGCTTTGTGCCATCACTTTGTTCATTTTAAAGTTATATTCTGTATGGCCCTTCCTGTGAGCATACTCCTGGAATCCGAAATTTGAAATCATGCATGTTGATTGGGCCTCGAGTTGTCCATGCTTTCAACCCTAAGGTTAGATAAAACTTAGTTAACTTGGTAGCCAAAAACTGTAATCGAAAATTTTCTGACCGTAAACTAGTCTTTTGGTGCAATAAGAAGTACCCTTGGTAGATTTTAGATCAGTAAGTTGATTAATTAATTAGAAACTGTTTTGGCACCAGGTCACCTACTAAAAAGACTCCTCTTCCTCTCCCCCCTCCCTTGCTAGAGGTAGGGGTTAACTGATTGCCAACCAATTAAGTCTTTCGCCATGAATGGCACTTTAGCTTTCTTCGAAATTTGTTGAAAGAAAGAGGAAGAGGGTGGGAACCTAGAGCCAATCTAGGGGAGGGGAAATTATGCAGCTGAATGAAATGCAGAAGCAAAAGACAGGAAAGGAAGAAGTGAAAATGGGGAAGAGAGGGAGAAAGATAACTCACTAATGGTAACATAACTCACTTTGAGTTCAATTCAAAACTAACTCTACAAGATGGATTACATAGGTATTTAAAGAAAGCAAAAGGCTTTGAATCTTGTAGGAAATGATTGAGACTTTAGACTCTTGACTTATTCATTGGAAACGAAAATGAAGGCTCATTAACTAAGCCTAGGAAGATGAAATTCATTGACTAGCCTACGTAAAAACACACTTCTAGATATTGGTGGCTTCCTAGAATTTCAGCAAATGGGGCCCCACCAGCGATAGAACACACTTGGATCTGCCTTGCATCAGTGGGCGAATGAATTTAGCGAGCAAAAATGATTTGGAGGAGAATACTCTGAATTATCAACATCCAAACTCCAAGCGTATGATTTAAACAATTGGACAGAGGTGAGAAACAAGGTATCTATATCTATCATACCACCAGGATTCCTACGCTGTATTTTCCCGAACTACCCATTAAATAGGAGACGGGGACCAAATGAAGGGCAGGGAGGCAATAGAGTCCCGCAAAATGTAGTAGAAAGTTGCTTCCATCCCGAACAAGTCTTCCTGAAATCGAGGCCAAGAACCCTCACCTAACTCTTTTCCGACCAAGAGGACAGTATTTATGTTGGGACGAAGGCCTAGGAGTTCAAAGCCTATTCATGGGTGAGTTTTATGGGGCTTATTCACACGAAGCTAGCTCTTCTGGTATGATATCTATAGTAGTATAAACATAACATGGTAACCGGCAACAACAACAACAACAAAAAATCAACCTAAAGTAGTAATGAATCTAAGATTAAATTCGCACTTCAACAGTCAACTTACTAATGACTCCAATTGGAATTTTTTTTCTTAATTCTGCCTTAGTATTCATGTTGTAGAGTTGCATTCATCCTAAAAGATTTTGAATATGTATTTAAATTAGTTTTGGTAATCCTCTCTATTCATGTATTAGGAACCTGTATGTGCTTCTAGTTTGACAATTAAGCTGGTTTTGAAGCCGTCAGAAAATTAAGGACTTGGTTGTGGGAACTCTTGGGTGGCAGCTTAATTAAAATCAGACACACCTTCAACATAGGGCACGATGGCGAAACGAGATTTTCCTATTCAGTGTGTGCACTATGAACCTCAATCGGTTTGAGGATTGGGTTTGCCCTCCCATTCCATGTTTGGCATGCATGAACCCTAAGTAGTGTGAAATATGAAAACCCTAATTGTCACACTCGAATGCCCGTGTGGCATCGGGGAGCCACATCGGTATTAACATGCCCTGTTGCCTCAATGCTCGTGATTGGAGTATCTCAATAGAGGGCCCATGGTGGTATTATCTCGAGCTCAACCACATTCTCTTTTAGGTGCATCTTGTATTATGAGGGCCGTGAATGATGGTTGCTACTTTCTTTGTGTTTTATGAGCGGCCACCGAGAATGGAACATTTATTATTATGAACCAAACATCGAGGTGCCACATACATCATGCCCTTGTATGAGATTTCAATTTACCTTACCAAGAGAGCCCGATTTTAATGGGGTCATTAGGAAGGGTTTTTGGTTACTTTCAGTTAGTCATAGCCCCAACATTTTATAGGTCTCTGGGCTCATTTTGGCAAAGCCCAATTGAAGTGCTGATGGACCCAAGAAACCAATTCATGGAAAGAGGTGGCCCCGAAATTGTGCAATTAAACGAAAAGGGTAAAGTGTCTTAAAGAATCAAAAGTTCACTGATCTATTTTCATTCATCTATTTAATTCCATTAATTTACCCAAAAAAAAAAAAACACTATTTTCAGGGAATTACTGCACTGAAGTCCCATGTGGTTTCACCCTATTTCAAAGAACTTTCTAGTGATTTAGAAATCAGCAAAATATTTCCTTGTGTTTTCACAAATTTTTTAGAGCAATTAAGAGAAAAAAATTTTTTTGACTTGCTCAAGCTACTCTAAAATATACTTCTTAATTCTAATTGTAGTGGTTCTCAAAGAAATTTATGTTTTTATATTTCTTGTACAATGAAAAATAATTATATTTCTTGAACAAGAAAAAAAAGAAAAGAAATTTGAATGTGCACCCATACTTTCACAAAAAAAAAACTTGCCTAGACGTTATAGTATCTACATATTTTTTATTTTAAGCCATCATTATTAGTTAAAATTAAGACCTGAACTTTTTCTTAAAGTACCCTCCCTCCTCCCCCCATTCCCCCCGCCCAAAAAAAAAAAAAAAAACATTTGATAAACTGACGTGACTTTTTCAAAAAATTTTCAAACTACCTTACTTTTTTGAAATCACATTTTATGTGATATTCTTGCCTTTAACACACTAAACGGTTCCTTATCATTAACACAAAAGTGAAATTATATACAATATACTTATTATCGTATTACAGAATATATTACAACTCGAAGGATAGCTTAAAGTGATAAAAGCTTATCTACTTAGTTACTGGTGACCCCATTCCCTTTGTCACCACCACCACTCGTGTACGACTCGTTTTTTAAGAACTTACTTGAAAATGGTCAAACCAATAAGGGTAAATGTGAATGAACACTTAATAAGAGATAATTAATCAATAATATGCTTAGGAAAGGTCAACACAACAAGTTTAACATATTTCGGCTCAAAGCAACAACTATTAAGAGACCTAAAAGGGTGGCGAACGGTGTGTTTGTTCAAACGTGGACACGGGGTCCAACGTTTGTACTCTTACCCTAGCACGGGGTTAACTCAACATTTTGGGGCTTGGTCAACCAGGTGTTATAGCTCATGCGTGCATTAACCCAAGTACGAGGTCTTCCATTCCCGCTTTCGTGGTTGTTCATCTCAGTTAATGGGTTCAAACGCAGCCTTCAGCAATCAACACGGCAAGTGAGTCCGAACAGGATATGTCCAACCACGTTCAAATAAATGTTTAGGATTTCAAACAATTATAATAACAATAATTGGGTTAGTGGGTTCAAACGATTATCCTAAACCACAGCCAAATCAACAATTTAAGCTCAAATAATACGTGCAATTACAATCTGGATGTACAAAATCAATACAGACATATCAAATAATGCCCGAAACAATAAATAAGTCTCAAATACTAATAGATTCAAGTGAATTCAAGAAAAATCAAATTATTTCAACAAAAGAATTACCTCATAAAAGAATAAATCTCATATAAAAGAATAGATATTTTATTACAAAAAATAGATTACCCTTATCTGGTGGATTTACGAGGTCAAAATTACGAGGTCAAAATTAGCCCTCCTTTCTTTTTTTTTTTCCCCCACGTTGCCGTGGCGTTTTTTTTTTTTCTTTTGTTCTTCCTATTCTTCTCTTTCTCTCCGCGAACGCTCTGGTCCCTCTCCTCTGTTCCTCTTTTCAATTTACTACAGTAAGCATCACTTGCCTTTACTAGTTTATAATGGTATTATGATATAATATAATATATTTATATTATGCCGACTCCAAGACTTTAGCCGTTAAATCTACCCCCCCCCGGCGCGGGGGGCTACATATATAATGCTTTATATTATGCTAGGATAATACACATAATATTATTTTAATATAATCTGTATGTATAAAATTATTACCTTCTGTATTAGCTACGCACGTTTATAAATAATTACATGTCATGTATGTACCTATTTCAATTTTCACTATGTTTCTCATCTTTAAATTATTATTGACCTTTCAATTACATCATTTTGTCATTTCAACCCTTTAGCACAAACATCCATCCATTTTTAATCTTATATTTATCACTTATTTCAAATTAAAATTAAATAAAAATTTAGGGGATATTACCCTTTAGAAATGCAACTTTATGTTCAACATCTGCCGACACCTGGTGACACACGCAGAAAAAAAGAAATCACACTTTTAAAGTATGGTTTCAGTCCTTACCAGTCCCATTGCATAAGTTATCACAAATGTGGACAACCAATAGCATGTGTGGTCAAATGCTTTTTATAAGGAGGACAATGGTGCCAAGATCAAATCCTTCTTGCAGTATTTTGCTGTGAAATCATTCATAACATTGTTTTTTAAATGGTGTGAATGGAAATGTAATAATAATAAAATGACGTATCATTCATAACATTGTTTTTTAAATGGTGTGAATGGAAATGTAATAATAATAAAATGACGTGATCATTGCAAGGGAATGACAATTCATTTTATATTATCCGTGTGAATCAACATTTCCATTCCTATTTCTTAATGCAGATGAGTGTTAGAATTTTCTTTGTCTAGTCCTCCATGATAAACAAACTTTATCCAATTCAATGCTAAAGTTCAAACTTTATCACGCTATGATTTAAACCTAGGACGGGTCTTAATTCTTTTCATTAATTTTACTTTTAAAATATATAATACTCTGCTCATACATTCTTCACACGGAAAGCAATGACGTGTCAAATTTTAAGTGATATTTTATTATTTCTTTATCAAAATAGCCTTTAGAAAAGGCTATTTAAATTTTGTCACATCACTATTTCGATGTTAGTGGTTCGTAAAACATGTACGAGTAGAATTACCGTTCAATGATGTACATATAGTATTATCAAAAATAAATTACATTGAAGTAAATCGATAAAGTCATATACAGAAGGCTTATATTAAAATATGAGGTTTGATAGATAACATAAGGAAAAAACAATGACTTATTCTGTTTTCGAACTGTCATTCATTAGCGTTTAGGCTAAGTATATTATGACTTGGTGGACTTTAACTAGCTAATTTCAATAATTTAAACATCTCTTTTTGACTTGGTCCTAGCATTATGAAAATTATAAAGACAATAAGAAACAAAAACAACTAATGTGAACCCAAAACAGAAGGTGAGTGTCAAAATTGAAGTGAGAAAAAATAAAAATGAGAATAAATTCAGAGAATTGGAAGTTTCCAAGAAAGGGGAAAGTGGTTGACCATGGTCACCAGAGCAAAAGAAGCTTCTAATAATAATTTTTTTAAAAAATTAAAGAAGAGAGAGAGAGAGAGAGAGAGCACATTAATTCTCCAATGGCGACCAAAATTCCTTTGCTGACCAAATGAAAATTCTCCAAAACTATGGTTGGGATGAAGCAATCATATCTTGAGGAATTCAATCAAAGTACCGTTTTAGCGGTCTTGAAGGACAAAAGGAATAGAAGACTATTTCATGGGGAAGATGGGTCAATTCTAATTCCGTGTTTGGCAGTTTAGTCAAATAATTAATGATTATTCAACTGGTTAGGGTGTGAACTATAGTGGTATATATATGTATATATATATAGAATGTGACTGATTGGTGATTTTTTGGTACATTATCAATATTTCTGAGGATTTCAATTCGATGGACCAGTCAAATGGGAAAATGGGGAGGATTTGGATCCTTTCTAGTACAAAAACTTTACGGTCTTATATGGTTTTATAATTTTTAAGTTTTTAATAAAATTTTAAATAATTTTAATTGTATAGATATAAATAAAATACAAAAATAGATAGGCATGTCAATTTTCATAAGATTTGAAAATATAAAACATATTCATTCCAAGCATTAAAAATTCAGTATAATTTTTAAATGTCATTTCTTCCCCTGCTTGGGATGAATAGATTAATGTATTTCCAAATTTCATAAAAATTGTCATGCCTATATATTTTTATATTTTATTTCCATTTGTATGGTTAAAATTATTTAAAATTTTATCAAAAATAAAAAAAATTATAAAACTGCACAGGACTGCACACTTTTGGACCTGGAGAGGATCCGATTCCAAAATGGGGATTCTCATAATTGATCTACTAAAATCAAGTTCCTAAAATTTTATCCATTATTCTCATGTTGCTGACAATTATTTTTTGGTACAACATCTCCAAATTTTGTTACCTGCACTCTTTGATTTTTATCGAGGTAAGATACTTTGGAACATTAAAGTCATTTTTCGCCATTTTACAATATTTGAGATGTACAAACAATAAAATTTAATGAAAAAAATTAGTTGGTTACAACTCTAATGAAAGAGCAAGGGTTAAGTGCTAATTTTCAAATTAAAGGAGGATTCCCTATAAATCGATTAATTTTTCCTAAATTTTTATATTAATTTATGTAAGAGATAACTGTACGTGTCCTGATATGTATGGGAAGGAGTACAAGTACTGAGTATGGAAACTATTATGTTGAGCCCAATAATTCACTGATTTCGAAGCTCCAACCTAAAACATACAAAATAAATAACTAAATAAACTTAAGGCGCAATTGTCCTAAATAAAACCAATCAAATGTCGACATAATACATAATTAAGAACAGGCATTAAATGTTTAAGATTTAAAATGTTCAATGAATATCAATAAACAAGAGAACACACGTCTTGACGTGAGATCTCAAAGAAAGTAGTGCATTAAGCTGAGGAGCACCACCGCCCATGAGTTGCTCGTGAGAGAGGGCCTCCAGTTAAAGATGTGGCCCATAATTTATTAAATGCACATTTTTTCAATGGAGGGTGAATCATGCATAAATATTCTAAGCGTTGTGTTCTAGTTATGAATGGAAATTCTATTAAAGAAACTCAATTTAATAATCATTTTTGATTTTTATTTTTCATTATATGGTTAAGAACCGTAAATATCATTCAACCTAATGAAAATTATTATGTTTTCTTATAATTTTCGCAGTCTGTAAGTATATTCGGTCGGAATATACATATTATATTGTGAACATGTATCAGATCAGGTAATGCATCATTATGATTTCTTTTTGCCCTATCTTTTGAATAATTGAATTTATGTATAGTTCATTTTGATTTTATTCAATTCAAAAAAGTACTTGCATTTTATGCAGTGTAATTATTTCTAATTAGACACGGAAGCACTTTAAGATAACGTTACTTTAATAAAGCTTAAATTATCTTATTAAAATCATTTATCGGACGTTATTTTAAAATGAATATATTACTAAATTAAGAACACCAGCACTGCAAAATTTATTTTCTCTCTAAATAATTAATAAAAATGGTTAATAAAAAAATAGTAACAAAAATCATGTTTATTTTTATTTAATTAAAAAGCATTTTGGCTGGTCCGTGATGAATGAATATTAAATGAATGTCTCATGCCAGGTGTGACTCGCGGTTCGGCGGTCACCATGAAAGCTTACATCTAGCTGTCACGATAGCCGTACTTAATTCCACACGTGTGGAGTGGACCTCACACGTGCACCTGTGGATCTAGTATTCCCACGTGTTGCTGGTTCCCACGTTACTGTCATTATGATCGTTAATTATGTTGATACGACATGTTTTATCTTAAAAGAGGCATATTCGTATTTCCCTCCTCTCTTTTTCACTTCCCTTCATCTATATCTATTCTAATTCTATGTTATCGTATTTAATTATACTAATCTCCTAAATTACGTAAGTAAAGACTTTTGATCTCGGGCCAATCTTTTAGGGGGAAAATAAATAAAATAATTTTATAAAATTAATAATCAAATATTTAAATGCGAGAATATAAGGGAAACAGATTGTATCTCAAAAGGCCCATTAGGTGATGAAGAAAAAGAGGGAAAGTGAAAAATGAATCCCGCACACGTGCAGCGATAATAACAAAAAAATCATCAAGTTTAATGACCCGAGTGCATCAAATTAAAGATTTTACCATAGTGAAGTTAGCCATTAAGTTTAGTGACTCTTGGAAGTAATTTATACCATGTTTTCACACATCATAAAGCCCTTATTTTCATTTTGTCACTCCCTTGTCTACCCCAAACAAAGCTCCAAATCCAATCAACTGCTAAATTTTACCCCCATAAAAATTTGAAATTTACCTTTTTATCATGCAAACTTCAAGCAATTGCATAATAATGCTAATCAATCATAATTACACATGCATTGAATTTAAGGAAAAGTGATTTTATTTGAGTTCCATTTAATTCAAGGGTGTAATTTTCAATGGCAGAGCTACTAACAAGATAAAGGGGGCTTGTCTAAAAAATTATGTCTATATATATAAATTAATCATTACTCTTAATTATTACTCTCCACAATTACAAGTCTATTGTGTAAGTTTTTCTCCCTTCTTTTTCTCAAAAATAATCTCTACCCTTATCTTCTATCATAATAAAACTTTAGCTATTTCCTTTTCTCCTTATTTTTTCCCCTACACTTACTTTTTCCTTTAATTACGACTATACCCCAAGCCTTAGACCCTTATTTAAAGTAATCTTTCTTGACTTACCGCCTTGAAAATCAAATGTTAGTGCTTATTTATGGAGCTTGTAAAGTTCACTTTTTTTTTTTTGTAGAATTATCATTATGTTTGTTGGTTTATAGAAAAAAAAAATTATAATTTTCACCCCCTTATATAAAATTCCTGACTTCGCCATTGATAATTGTGAGGAGTGGTTGTAAATCTTTTTTATCCCAACCCCTATATTCAAAATATTTTCTCTTTAAGTACTCAAAAATATTTTGTATGCTCTGAATGTAATGATGCAGGATTTGCACCTACCAATTGCAAGTACCCATGAATTGTATTGGGTCTATGTACAATAATTTTTCTTTATCCAATACGATACGTGTATAACTACGAGGGGGATAAAATTTATTATATTATATGTTTGATAATGTACATGCAATGCAATGAAACTATCCAGTGAGATATTCAATCTTGGCACTGCAGGACTGCTTATTCCTCCCTCCGTAGTGGGACGATCGATCTCATCTCACTGGGATACAGAGCGGGGGGAACTTTAATATCAATACTTTGGCCTTGAAAAAGTAGCTCATGTTCTTCCCTAAAGAACAAAAAGGAATTTAATAAAGTAAATATTAATAAAATTATACTTATCCAATCTTATACACTCTAACCCTAATCTAATCTTCTGCCAAATAATAAAATATGATTTCTCAAATCTCGTAGGGTTAAAAACTCCATACAATCTCATTGCATCCCATCCATCCTGTATCTTAATATAGAGCAATAAACATGATCCCAGTCTAATTATTAGGTTTACATATAACTCAGTCTTTCAATCCATTACGTATGGTCATTACACCCAGCGTATGCCAAATCCTCCATAAAATGAATATGGATTACTTCAATTTAGAAACATCAAGGAACTTATGAATTTAAATAATTCTAACTATTCATTTTTTTTGCCTTTAGCTTATTTCTCTTCCCTTTTTATGATTAAGGATGATAATTGTTCAAATTCATAAATTAACGATTCAAAAGATGGATTTTTCCCGAATGTACCCTTTGTAAGAGTATAAATTACTCTTTCCCCGTGGAAGCTCCGCGTATCTCCCGCTATTTCTTCCTCTCTTTCGCAAACCGAAAAAGGGAAAACCTAACGACTCTCTCTCTCTCTCTCTCTCTCTCTCTCTCTCTCTCGCTGTGCGACATGGATTCTCCCACTCGGCGTTCTGTGATCGTCGTCGGAGCTGGAATTTCTGGTGAGATTCCGGCACAGTATCCACTCATTTTCCGACATTGAGTGTTAATCGCGACGCTGTAGATCTGACATGCTCTGAATTTTGACAGGGATCGCGGCGGCGAAGGTGCTGTCGGAGAACGGGTCACAGGATGTGGTGATCCTGGAGGCGTCGGATCGGGTCGGTGGGAGGATTCGGAAGGAGCGGTTCGGCGGCGTGTCGGTGGAGCTCGGAGCCGGTTGGATTGCCGGCGTCGGAGGCCCGGAGTCCAATCCGGTTTGGGAGCTTGCGCACGATTCGGGTCTTCGGACCTGCTTCTCCGACTACAGTAATGCGCCTTACAACATCTACGACCGAAGGTCCCTTTCACATTCTCCCTGATGCTACTCTGCTCCCGGTGCTTATTGTGCTCATGGCGCATGATAAACACGATTTATTTCTTCTCTTTCTTCTTCCTCTTCTTATTTATTTATCTTTTAATAAAAATTTGTTTCGCTGGGTTTGGGATTGTTTGCGCTCCCGGCGTAATTTAGCAGCGGCGGTAACACTGGTTTTAGATTTTTTACTTTCTGGATTGTACGATTCTTCTATATTGCACCGGGAACGCTGGATACTGGTGGTGAATTAATTTGTTAGGCCTTTTTGGAAACGCGTTTCAGTGGGAGGATATTCCCGAGTGGAGTCGCCGCCGACTCGTACAAGAAAGCGGTGGACTCAGCGATTCGGAGGCTGAGTGACTCGCCTGAATTAGAATCCCCTTTGTAAGAAAAACTATTTAAAGTCATGTTTGGCTCTGAAGAAAAACTATTAATGTTCCATTGTTGGTTTTTTGTGGTCAATTTTATTCTTTTTCCTTCTTGGTTCAGCTCACCAGAAACGCCAATCGAGCTCGCTATTGACTTCATACTTCATGATTTTGAGATGGCAGGTCAGTTGAATTGAAATTTTATAATCCTCTTGAAGTGGGTTCTTGTGAGATTTTCTTGGGAGCCAAACAGAGTACAATTTTATTAATTACAAACTGTGAAGTTGTTCATTACAGAGGTTGAGCCCATATCGACTTATACGGACTTTGGGGAAAAGGAATTTCTAGTTGCGGATGAGAGAGGGTACGACCACTTGTTATTCAAAATGGCCGAGACTTTCTTGTGTACCTCAGAGGGTAAAATCTCGGATGACCGTCTACAGCTCAACAAGGTACAAAAATGAAAATCTGTCATTTCTTTGATCTCTGTTGATTTTCTTTCTTCTTTTTTTTTTTCCTTCACTTTTTTCTATATGGGCTTTCCTAACCTTGCACTGGGTTTACCTCTTCAATGCATTAAAAAACCATAAAAAAAAATCCTACTTAAGACATTAATTAAAAGAGTTCTTATAAATGGATGATTACGTGCAGTTAACTTGGCAATTATAGGAATAGAGTCCCCTATAATTAATGCTATCGAGATTTATTTACACAAGTATGGATTGTGGATTGAAGATTATTTTGTACCTCATCTCTTTTTTGAGTGGGTGGGGGGCTGGGGCTTTGTTTGAGTATTGTGTGATGTGTGATGATTAAGAACCGTTTTGTTTTCTTCTTTGCCAATCATAAGACGAACATAAACGGACAGAAACTGGTTAATTAGGGGAAAAAAAGGAACAGGGGACTAATGTAGAAAACAGAAATCCCCAAACTCTGTTTCGGTATGCATGTACTCCCCCCTCACTTTCTCATGTTCATCATTTGATTGGCCCCTCTTAAGGTTTGTGGATAGAGACGTTTGGCCAAAGGCGTTTCCCTTTTCTAGTTCTGTACCATAATAAAATGGAGTAGAACCCCTTTTCTTTTGACAGAGTCAACTCTTGCCTGTCTTCATAATCATAATCATAATCACTTCGGTTCATTGTTGTTTTTACGGCTCTCTTTCCTCTCCTTTACCTCTCCCTTCTTTTAAAAGTTGGAAATTAACTCTTGATAATTAATTGTTACTAGGCTTTTTTGAACTCCTTGTTTTTCAGAAACCAACATTCATGTAGTTCTGCTCTGGTGTCATCGTTCTGTTAATTTTGAAAGCTCTACTATGATTGTTTTTGTTAGCCAAGTATAATAATGCAAAAGCTGCTTGGAAATTATAGTAAATGTGGATCTCTATCCATCTAGGATTTGTATTTCTAGTATATGTTTGTAGTAAAATTCTCAAGGGGCTCTACTGCCTCGCGCCAAGATCCAGCTCTTTTTGTTTTTACAATATAGTCAAACGGGTTGAAAAAGAATTCAAAAATTTAGGCACCTATAAATTTTTTTCATTAAATTTGGTGATATTTAAACCCTCTATTCATCGTATAGAATGAATGAAAATATGAACATTTTAACTTTCATTCTTGTAAAAAAATTTAATTTGTATCCCATAGATGAACGGTTTATACATCATACATAGATTTTTGAAATGAATCCGTATCACTATATTGTCGAAACAAAGCTTGGTCTTAGATTAATTAAATACCGAGCAGGTGCCCAGTGGGGGAGTGCCCAGTAGGGAAGCCTCTCGCGCAGTATATCAAATTTTTACAAATTGATTAATATTATTACCGTAATGAAAGTAGTGCATAGTTTCCTCTTTTGGGTTTTTTTAAGTGCACTCTGTGAACGGTTTTGGTTCGATTCAAAAGACCAATTACGTTTTGCATCAGAGGAAGAATCTTAATGTCCATGGATCCACCACCCACCGTCCCACTCCACCCCCCCTCCCCAACCCCCTCCCTAAGAAAAGTGGGGAAATAATTTCGCTTTGCTTGGTAGTATAAGGAACTAATTGACCCAAGCGACCTTAGATATACGGTGGTGATAGAGTTGCCCCTTTTTTGGGTAGACATAGTGACCCTATGTTCACATTTTCAGTGCTCACAGCCCCATTAACGTGCCTACTGGGAACAGAGAAAGAGAGGCTCCCTCCCATTATGACTGAGAGGCCAACAATATTTGACTTTGCTCTCTTCCTGAATCGTATTATATTCATATGATTACGTACTATAAGTGGGCACAACATTATTATTATTATTATTTTGGGTTTCATATTTGGTCCTTTACGATTCATTAAAGTATAGGTCCCAAGCTCCACTAGCCCTCTCTGCACTGTGAGTTGAATTGCGTAGCAACTAGTTGTACTGTGCACATCTTTCCGTCCACGTGTCCTGAACTGGAAACCCTTCAAAAGTTAACCTTGAGGTAAGATGTCATATCAGCTTTCATGAGGAACACGTAACTAGAGTCTTGTCACTTTTCCTATTCAATGAGTCGGTTGTGCCGCTGCCCTTCTTCCCTTGCCTCCCCCAATCCAATCATACAGTGCAGTATTCATTGAGCCCATCTAATTATGGATTTGGCTGGGTGACACCACCAGTTGTAATTGTTCTCTTTTTACGTACCGAAATACATCAGTAGGGTTAAAAAATAGTCGGCGTCAGTGGAAAATGGGGGACATGGAAATTAAGCCACATGAAATTCGATTATCGGGGCAAAATTTAAATGTGAGATCTCCTCCTGAAGAGGGGTTTAATCTGAGTGGTAGTTGCAATTGTTGATGGTTAAAAAATTCGCTTTTTATAGTCAACTTATAAAATACACAACGTGAGCTGACGAGCTCTATTATACTATTGACGGAGGGTTGCCTTCTTTCCCTAAATTTTTCTATGCACATTTCCTACCGCTCTTGTCAAACCCGTAGAAAGGACTCTTGCTTGTTGAATTGGCCTTGGAAGAATTGCTCTTAAAATGGGCATTTGATTTTTGGATTTAGATTATAAAGGAACCCTCCATCAATTGGGTGATGGGTCCCCGTGGCTAGCTAAGAAATTTGGATTTTCTATGCATATTTATGGCTGTTCGATTATATAATTTCATGGAGTTGTTGGCGACAGGTAGTTCGAGAATTGCAGCAGTCGAGAAACGGTGTTACGGTAATAACAGAGGATGGCTGCATCTACGAAGCCAATTACGTGATTTTGTCTGTTAGCATTGGCGTTCTCCAAAGCGACCTAATCTCCTTCAAACCACCCTTACCTGTACGTCTCTCTCTCCCTCCCTCCCTCCCTGTTAATATTCCCCCCCTTCTGATTTTACGGGGCTTTTCTAGTGGATATCATGACGGTTCTTAATAAAAAAAAACTACTTATAAATAGATTACCTTGTATTATGAATGGGATGAATGAGATGCTGCTACTTTCAATAATTATTACAAGCATTTTGTGCGTGTAGTATTACTTTTTTTTTTTATAGATTTTTCTATTTCATATCATAAGGGTACCGACCAAAAAATTACATTGTATAATTATGGGATGTGTGAACTCATGTAATTTTCAACGATTTGTATCCGTAGTATTTGCTCTTCTTTTATGGGTTTTTCTAGTCTACATCAAGAGGGTATTGGCTAAAAAATTACCTATAAGGAGCTTTATAAAATTCATGAGAAGAATGAACTCCTTGCAATATGTACATAAAATTTTTTAAGTGGGTGTAACAAATTTCTTCTTTTTATTCTATCTATTGCGTGCTGGGTTCTCATCTAATTCGGGGGAGGCCAATTAAGACCCTCTCTGTTGCACGACGTGGCACTTTCTTATTGGTTCTGGGGTGGTAAACCTGCGTTGCTCCCCTCCAAGGATAAGAAATAAACACTCTCTTTACTTTCCTCTCTTATAGGCATTAATTGCTAAGATCGTGGCCGTTGGATGTCCACACATTTCTTGGCCTTTTGTTAATGTAATTCCGGGGTCCCAGTCTCAGGGTATAGGTTCCTACAGATTGGTCTTACCTTTCAATGTGCAGAGTCTGACCAACCCACACAGTAAATCCCAATAGATGAAGTTGAGGATAAAAGAAAACAGGTTTTCAAGGTGTCTTTGTTTACGAAGACCCCACAGATTCCATGATCCACAGTTTGATTTGCAACCCATGGCCCTACCCATGCTATGCTCAATGTGGAAAATAATTGCCTAATCTTTGTTATGATGAGATAAATTTGTGAACACACCCCTTTAATGTCCAATTATCAATTTGGTCATTGAAATAAATTGGGACGAATCATTATGTCATGTAAAGCGCTCTACAATTAATCAGTGCACATTTTATATCTAGGCATGTGAATCATGATCTATCAGTACATAGGCATCATGAAAGTTGACATTTTATCAATGCCTTAGATCTTTTTATGCAAAGTTTGATATGAACCATTGTGCCTGACTGATACAATTATAGTTGAAGAGCCACGACTATGTAATGTGTTGCATCTTAGGATTACTAAATGTCTTGTTCTGATACCGGATCATATGTTTATAGGAGCCATATCTTTCAGCAATTTGCTTGTTAACAGATAATCTAGGGGCTAAAAACTGAATCAGCCCCTGGTTTTCAAGTGAAACAAAAACTAAAGAGATTATCAAACACCTTTGTTTATTTGTTTCTGGACCCTTTAAGCCCTTTTGAGATATGGTTATTCAAATTATATTTTAGTTTCCCACCCATATTATTGTTCTGCATCCTTGAATTTAAAAGTGATTTCTAGTGAATAAATGATTTGAACAGCGATGGAAAACTGAGGCCATAGAGAGATGTGATGTGATGGTGTACACAAAGATCTTCCTGAAGTTTCCGTATAAGTTTTGGCCATCTGGGGCCGAGAAAGAGTTCTTTATCTATGCTCACGAACGGAGAGGCTACTACACATTCTGGCAGGTCTGTTTAAGCACTTTGATTCCATGTACCCGTTACTGCCTTCTGGTCTGTCAAAATTGGGCCATTTTGTGGGAATTGCATTGGTAATCGTCTCTCATTTTGCTGAAAACTTTGCATTCTTGTTGGATGGAAGAAATTGTCCAACTTAATTCCTTAAAGATGCAAACGTGACAAAACTCATGTTTGAAAGGAAGAAATCATTTTACTTGATAAATGAGGCCTATTTACGGTCGTTACTTGTTCATAAGTACAGTTTCCAATGTGTGGATCAGATTACAAAGTACTACTTGATGTTTAACTTTTCCACATTAAATGTCTCAACTTCAGTGGTGGGGATGTGAGAGCTAAGACTTCAGCAGAAAACCAGAAGACTGAAATTAAGAAAAGGGGTACATTTATTTTAATAATTGTAAGGGTCAAGGGGCATGTGCGCCCTCTTCAACTCCCCCTCTCTTGGTCCACCCTTGTGCTATTTCCAACAATAATAAATTTGTAAGAGTGTTCTGAATAATCTAGTCTAACACTAAATAACAATTTGCAGATTTAATAATGGCAAAACAGATACTGAGTAGCTTATTAAATAGTTTTCTTGATAGTCTTCTTCATCCACCTCATGTTTTCATGATTGGGTCACAATTATGTGAGAAAAATAATATTATCATTATTGTCTTAGGCTATTTCTTTCCTTCATTGACAATGTATCTATTCATATGTCGATCTCATAGAGCAGCTAAAACTAGTTGGGCAGCTAAAGTCTATCAGTTATGTGATCTCCCTTATTATAATCCATTGGTTGATTAGGTTACTATTGAGAATTTTTACTTATGCTTTTAGGGACCACACGCCATGTTATCTCTTACATGGAAGCTTTCAGGGGAATTAAATTTATGATATGCATATTTTAATTCATCGAAGTTGATTCATAACATCACAGATTTCTCTTGCATTGGATTAGGTTGTAGATTGATGACCATTCATTGTATTAATATATGGGTGTGGGATCTGATAATTAGTTCTGCTGATCCAAGCTGGGTGTTGATGTTTTGCTTTGTCACCAGCATATGGAGAATGCATACCCTGGCTCCAATATTCTAGTTGTGACATTGACAAATGGGGAATCGAAACGTGTTGAGGCACAATCAGACGAACAGACTCTGAAAGAGGCTATGGATGTGCTGAAGGACATGTTTGGGCCCAACATACCTAATGCCACTGATATACTCGTGCCACGGTGGTGGAACGACAGGTTTCAGCGCGGTAGTTATAGCAACTACCCCATTTTATGTAACTATCAAGCTGTTCAGGAGATTAAGGTATGCAATCTTATGCTATTCTTTTCAGTTCAATAATTACTTACTCTTTTTCATTCTATTGATATAGATGGGTGGACTAGTTCCATTCTTTCTGGAGAATGAAAAATAAAACAGCCTCCTTACCTCACTTTCTATGCGTCTACTTGTTACAGTTTTTTTTTTTTTTTTTGGCCTTAAATTGTTTCCTTTTAAATTGACAACGAAATTTATATAGGAATATTGAGATCTGTTTCACAGCTTTGCTGAGATCTATAAATGAATACATCTTATTTATTACCTTTGTCTTCTTTTATATGGAACTCAAACAAACTTTCAGTTAGAATAACTTGGAAACTGGCATTTGATGTGTTTGGTCAGGCCCCAGTAGGACGCGTCTTTTTTACTGGGGAACACACGAGCGAACGGTTCAATGGCTATGTCCATGGCGGATATCTCTCAGGTGAAAAACTGAGGATCCATTCTTTTCTTATTTGGTGATCTTTAAAGATGAATAATGAAAGAACTCCTTTTTTAAAATAAGGATTGGAGAACCTAAGATTCAATCACTGATCAATTCAACAGGTATCGACACAAGTAAAGCTCTACTAGAAGAAATGAAGGAGGAAAGAGAACGGAAAAATGAGAGCCAAACTTTTCTGCTAGAACCCTTGCTAGCATTGACAGGGTCAATAACATTGACGCAAACAGAGACAGTCTCTCCTCTCCACAAGTGTGATATCCCAAGACACCCTTTCCTTGGTAGCAAACTTGGCATTCCAGAAGCCATCTTATGACTCTATGGGCCTTTCAGCAAAAACCATTGTAAAGCTTCCAATGCTGACGGTGTATACACAGGTGGTTGGGAAATTGGGAAGATGGGCACCGAATCGAACCCAGCTTAAGCCCGAGCCACGGGCCACAAAATGAGGAAGATCCAGTGTCAGATTCAAGAAACTGAAAATAAGCAAGCAGCAAGGGTGCACGGATGGATCCTCACAAGAGGTGTTATGGTCTGTAGGTTTTGGGGGAAATTGGTTTTTAGCATATATATATATATATATACACGAGCGTATAAAAGGTTGTGTTGATTGGAGGAAAGGACTGAGGTTCAGGATATGCATACTTGGTGTTCATACAATTTAATTGTAACCACATTTTCTTATTCAACGTGCATTGCGAACGTGTTGAACCTCTTTCATTTTCCTTCACTTTTCTCAGACTTCTCAGATGTATTCATTTCGGAGCTTCTGGATCTTACTAGTACTGTAGGAATTAAGATTCTCATTACTCCAATAATGATCACAATCTGTACATCCATGGATGCTCAAGTAACTAGCTCAAAAGAACTGTGCTGGAACAATGATGGTCATGCTAGCCTTTTGTGCAGTGAAAACCTCATTTGCAGGCAAATTTTAGACTATTAGGGCACTGCTTCGATGGCCATATGGTTGAATCAACCTCATAATTATGGAGCTTCAGGGAAGGGGGGAACAAAACCCTTCACAATTTAGGCTAGAGGCTTATAACACAAGCAGCCCAGTTTGCAGCTTTGGCTACCACAGGACTTAACTTCTACTCTTTTTTTTTTTTTTTTTTTCCTTTCCTTACTATTTCTGTTGGGACTCCATTTACAAAACACAACCAGTCTGACATTGTACGATGCTGAATTGAGTTGAAGGTTTTAATTTCATTTAATTTTCAGCATACCGCATAAGAAATTTCAGAAAATGAGGCCTTTCCAACACGCTGTATAATCAACGTATCAGATCTTTATATAATGTTTAGCTTACAAATCGGAATCCTCTTTACAAAAGAAGCTTTTACCCAAAATGGAACTGCCCATAAACAATTTCTTGCAACAAGTACCAGCAATGCAAGAAGTGCATACACAAACTGGGAAACGTCTACTTACGTTATCATCGCTGTTCATCGGTCTTTAACTCGATTATGGAAAACATCAACTACTGAATCCTTAAATATTTCTTGTACAATGCCTTTGAAATGGCGAGGGAGTCTCCTTTAGCCTCAGAAGGGTAGGGCCTTGTATCAGCTTGCCATTTGTTTGAAAATGATATCCATTCCTTTCTCCATTCCTCCAACTGGAAGTTCTCATGTTCTTTCAAGCTTTTCAGCAAATAACTGAAATAGGTCGACGCACGTGGCAGATAGTACCCTTCGAGTAGTCCGCCCCAGAATTTGTTGGCTGATCGTGGACAAAGGGGATGAGAGGGGAACATAATGTTTTAACAAACGATGCCGAAGTAGGTGAAATTATGCTGCAGAATCATGAAAAGTAATATTACCATAGTCATGAAGTTTGCTCTGATTGATTCTTGTGTTGTCAAACCACATCGTCACTTGAGTCCTTGCATTCCACTCATACTGCAGTAAGAAATAAAGATAGAAAAGTATGTTCAGTAGGGGATGTATACGCAAATATAAGAAACTATGCGAAACAGCCACATCAATCGAGACGTGACTTGTCATTAAGTTTTTGATCATTTGCAACATTATTCATAGTGATATAATTAAGATTCCAACAACAAAGCGATAAGATCACATGAAAATAAAGTATTTAATGCATAATACAATCTGTAAAGTAAAAATATATGTATTTCTTATTTAATTCTAATAAATAAATAAAATAAAGGGAGGCTTGAAAAGTATATACTTATGAAACCAAATGAAAACCTAACTTCGGCGCTATCATTTATGATAAATATAAATATATTTAAATACGAAGCAGCAGAATTTATTCATGTAACTAGGACAGAAATGTGATGGTCCAAGTAGAGTAGATGGCTAAGTTGATAAGTTCAACATGGGCAATAAGGATGCCAAGAATTAAGACAACGAGATCATATTGCACAATAGTTAGAAAAAGAAAAAGAAAAAGCTGGCACTTCATTTTGAGAAGATATAACCTCAGAACATATGAAATGGAGGGACATTATGCAACTGATCCCAGGATTTGGAATAAGATATGATAGAATTACCTAGATGCATCATTCCAACCGGTTGACATATTCATAACTTCAAACTGAAAAAAGTACAAGCAGGGGATTATTGGTTCGCACCTGCCTCCTCTCACCAGGGTTTTTGGCCAACTTTTTGGCACTCTCTATCCAAGTTCCAAGAAGAAAATTATCATTGGAAGCAAGGAGTTCATCAATATCCTTGATGAGTTCAACAAATTTTTGGCTATGAAGCGTAAAAGATTTTACATTCTTCTGTTGAAATGCAGCCATGGCGTCCAAATATACCTGGTTTGCCAGCTTAGACAGTACTTGCCGCATTAAGTCAACCAAGTCATACCTGCCATAAAGTAAATAAAAAATTATAAAATATTTTTTTTCATTTTCTGCTCCCCCCTCCCTTTTTATTTTAGTCCTTCCGTAACATGTTAGGGGTAAATGGAACTGGGAGGATATATGGCAAGTTGCACTCAAATTGGAAATTCAGATTTGACTGCAATTTTATGAATCATTCACTTAATGTTCTTTGGGTTATTTTTTCACTACATCAAAATTCAGACTCGCAACTTAGTTGAGTCTTGCCGCAAACAAGTTGGCAAAGTGACCAAAATGAACCCTACCAGAAAGGAGCAATCATAGCTAAGTAAAAAAAATATTTAAATTATAATACAACTTTCGTAAGCTTTACACGCCAAGTTGATGTCAACAATGAAAAAATGAAATAAATAAACTAGAAAAGAGAACTGAAAATCCTCACGTAGATTAAGCATAACAGTTTTACCCATATGTGAGGCTACTGGCAAGATCCTTTCCTGAAACAAGGAATAGATGCAAAGCACCGACCACCTCCTCAGTAGAGTACCATAAATGCGGCTGAGGCAAATTAGAACTTGCTTCTTCAAACGAGAATCTTCTATTTCTGGGTACTGCAAAACGCTTCTGAATTTGATATGGTTTTGGCAAATCCAAACTAGGATTCAGAGATGGATTCCAATCTGGAAATTTAACGATGAAATCCGTGTTGTGGTCCTGCACTTAGTCATTCCAAAATTCCATAGAGATTAGCATAAAGAAAGGCATTGTCCCCATTAACTAAACAAAAGAAAATGGCAGCGCCTGAGATTGCTATCAAATCTTATGGATGACATTCATAGAGCAGTAACTTTTTAAAGATTAAAGAATCATACTATACCAGTCTATGGGCTATAGCTTTCAAAAATTATTTTTTTCCCGGAACAGACTCTTAAAAGGAAAATAGTAAGACAAGGATATCCCAGTTTACTGATCGAAACGTACAGCGATTCCATCCGTACAATTATAGAGTGTGTGATAAAGAATCTCCCAAGCTTCCTCAACTCGATGAACTGCTTTACCATACCGTCTACGGGAGTAAGTTCTCACCCATTCCTACACGAAAATTGACAGTGAATTCCGAGGATACAGCAATATATGTAAGTATAATCAACAAAAACTGGAGGCTGCAAGATGGTTTGAGAAAGTGTACAAGGCATGGATGCAGGAGGTTACATGAATATTTGACCAACTTGTTAACTCCAGGATGTTGCACAAAGGAAAAAAGATGGTAGCCCACACAAATACAGTTAAAGGGCTACCGGACTATCTTTTCTTCTCTGTTCCAGTACCTAAAATGTGTGTGACGTTAAGAAGACACCTTCTCATTTGAATCAACAAGATCAAGTATTTCATTGATTTCAAGAATTTGTTTGAGGAGCTCAATAATTTGCTCCCTCATGCCTCTATTGTTAGCATGAACAACTAGGTATAATCTTGTTCTTTGGCAGGGCTGAAGCCTGAATACACCTCAGCCAGGTCCCAGATTTTGGTTAGTCCCTAAGCGACACATTCTCCTTGATTCTCCATGTGACACGTGAGGAATCCCCTAATTTATTCTCTACTTGCAGATCAGATAGTTTAGATGAGTCTCACATTCTTGGTCCATAGTCAAAGGAGGAGGAGCTGGCCATTATAGGCACACAAGTGGCTAAGACTCGATAGGTTAGGATTTGTCATCATTGTGGTGCACCAGGGTTTGCCTGCATATACTCATATTCCTTCTATTGATATTGATTTCATTCTCCCAAATTACACGTATTAACAAAGAGTGTGTAATAATAAAAGGTGATACTGGAAAATTGAGTTAAAGCTTTGAACTTAAGCTAAAAAATATGCTTATACTCCAGCATGGATGTCCCTGTATGGTAAAGGTTACCAAGTTCAAATAAAACTTGTTTTGAGAAAATTAAATAACTACCTCAACTTCCACTTTCTCATTGCTGAAATGCCATTTCGGACATCAGTTCATAAACAACTGGGTTTTGCTCAATTCCTTCCATGCACATGCCAACACCAACCTAGGTGAAATAATAATTAACAAAATATGATGCAGAAAGAGATAATCATTGTTCAGTTTTTAATTGGTACAAGCAGTTAATAGGAGGGAAGAAAAAAACAGAATACAAGAGGTATTTGAATGAAATTAAAAACAAAACAGATTTCTCAAAATGCAACTCAAAACAGAATCAGGCTAACCAAGTTTTTCAGTCCCTCTGCTCATCTATGAAACATGACCATCTAAATATTCCAGAAATCAGAGGACCAAAATGCATCCCACTAACATTTAGATAACATTTACTTTCATAAAAGTTAAATTGCCTTGGCATCTTCCAGTTATATGGTGTTAATTGCTCTCCCATTTTGTACCAGCATACCTTTAAACAATGACAAAAGCATAGGCCCCATGATCCTAATTTAATCAACTAGTCTATTTCTTGAATAGACAGCAAATATATTTTAAAGCATTTCCATCCACTTGCCGAATGCTTTGCTGTTTTACACAGTATTTGCAAAACATTTCCACAATCTTTCCATCTCTTACGCAGCTTAAAACACAAATGAGATGCTTGGGGGTGTTTCAAATTGCATTGCAAATACAGATATCCACATACCATGGTAGAGTTTTTACTACTACGAGCGTCTATCGGACCAGAAGAAACTGCATCCAATATGCCATACATTTCAGTATTCCCACCAAAGTTATGCAATAAACACCTGAAGTACACCCAAAATTGACAGGTTAGTAAGCAAGCAACTTATGGTGGAATCTAGAATTTCTTAAAGGAAAGATTTGTCCAAAAGAGAGAATATGACGAAATTTGAAAACAAATAGCTGATTACCAAACATAAGGAGTGCCGTAAAACTGAGAAGATTTTCTCCATATAGGCTTAACATCAGCAAACAAATCAAGGACTATCATTTTCCCATATGGAACAGAATGTAGAAGTGCCTGTCAGATATAAGCCAAATGTAAAAAACAAATAGATATGAGAAAGATGCGCCAGCAATGCCTAGGAAAGTAAGAGCATCAGCCAAAATATATTGTTGTGAAGTACCATAAGTTTCTTTTGTATTTTGATTTTTTTAAAAGTTTTTATTAAGCCAATAAAACAAAGCTAAGATGTGTATCAATGCGTAGAGATGTGGAACCAAGACTGAAAAGACATTATGGAAAGGACTCCTCTTTCATACATGCATACCTTCATTTGTGGTGGCTTCCAGAAGGCAGAGTCTGAGGAGAAGAGCCAACCCTGCACATTGATAGAATTGTCAATTGGAGATTATGTTATGTAATCAAGAAAAGAACAAAAAATCACAATTTTTTTTTTAAATAAAAATATGAGACTAAGATCCTGGCTGCACAGCAATACCCTCATACAAGGTGAAATTGGAAGTGAGACAATGACACCTGATAGATACAGTACTATTCCTGTTGAAGAGAAAATATCAGCAGGATAAATTTATTTTGTTGATTACTACGTCTCCTCAGGGTCATTATCACCATTGAATTTCCTTAACTCTGCACCTCAAAATTTGTCCATTGGTCAGAAGAAATAGTTGCATCATTTCATGAAGATCATGAAGTTGCTCTGCTAGGAAATAACACTTGTCAATGTGTAATGAAAGATGAATGAGAAATTAGCACCCAGGCCTAGTGATCCACTTTCTTATCAAGTCTACAACCTAATTGCTTCATCTTTTATGTGACGTCATGGCTTAACCTGGTCTTAGAGCCGCAGTTTCCAAAAGAACATGGGTTCAATTCATGATGCCTGCATTTATTAACTAAATTGCATGTTAACTTAATGCTAATCACTTTTATTGTTCTCCTCTGTGCAAGTGCTAAGACTTGATATACATTGTCAGCCCACCAGTGTGCAGGTAAAGTTGTGGCTTAACAGTTTTTTATTTTTATTTTTATTTTTTATCGGTAAAGTCTTGGTTAAACAGGTTAGAAGTGAAACATCCACTTATTTTACATTCGGACACCTAAATTAACATGCATTTGATTGAATAGAACATTAGTTGTCATAGATAAATGACTAACCTGCTATAGCGGATAAACTTTATGTAACATAAGAAGAACTCTTACTGTCACAACTTGCTGGAAATATGGAAGTAGGAAAGGGAAGGATGAAGAACAGAAAAACATACCTGCATTAACCAAACTGCATCATTATTTCCCTTGAACATTGCCTTATATACAGCAGCTCCAAGCAATGAAATATAATTTGGATCACTTGTAGGGGGCAAGTTTTCATTGAATGTATCACTGCATTGGCAAATCGCGGTCAGTAAGCACATTATGTCTGATAATTAATATTTTTTTTAATTCCATTATGTAAGAAGATTGGAAGATCAGCATACAAAGTAAAACAACCTCCTTGTGCATTGAAATTCATAAATATATCAGCCATGGCATTAAGGTCAAGAAAATGGGAAACCTTACCAGTTGTAGGAAATTGATCCATAAGTCTATCAGTCATATCTGACAATTTTATAAATTAATAAGCCACTCAATATCCATCTTAGTATATCGCTTGCCATACCCAAGCTGTTTTGAATGGATGATCTATGTTCCAAAATGAATTAACAAAAGTGGAAGAGAACAGGAAATTTTACCAGTTGTAGATGTCGGTTGCATCCCCATATTCTGAAATAAAAAAGGCAAAAGGTCAAGAAACAGGTAGTTAGAGATTATACTACGTAGGTCTCAAAAGGGGAAAGAAAAATTCTCCACGCACGATCCCAAAATGGCAGCTCTTCTAAGAAGAGTTCATGCTTAACTCATCAGCTACTGGTCTTTATTGTTGAAATGATCCCTGGATTGGGAATAGTATTTGTACAGTGTCATAAACCCTATGGGCCACTACACCTAACAACTGAAGCTTTTGGGTGAGAAATCACACATGCTATTTGAGTGGGTTCATTTCTTGGCATAACTTGCTTGTTTGTATTGTCCTCTAATATTGTGCTTGGTCTGTGTGAAAAACCCATATCTGTTGTTCGACCTGCACATGTGGGGAGGGTGGAAATGCTGCACATTCCAGCTGAGCCGCTACACCTAATTAGGGCAGCAAATGACCCAAGCGTTCATGAACGGGGTCATGAACAAGGTTGGTAAGAGCTAATTCGTGTTTGTTCATTTAAGTAAATGGACGAGCTTGGCTCATTCTATAGGCTCGTTTATATTTTAGATAATATTAATACTCTTTTTCCATATATGCAGTTGATTCCCAAATTTTCCAGTTAGTCCTTTTCGTCTGGCAAAGCTGGTCCATCTTTTTGTTAACCCAGGTTTGAGTTCCTGTAGCTTCAGAATGAAAGATTTTTCTACTTTTTTTTTTTTTTATAGTTTTAACCAGTCACACATCGCAAAAGAAGCTAGACAGAAAATTTGTAAGTACTGAGCATTATAAAGAATGTGCTGGAGGAAATAAAGAACTTGCATGGGCTGTTGTGTATTGAATATAAGCCTAATGGTCCTAATGCTTGTTCTGGGCCTAGAAGGTTGAGAGATTTGAATTGACCTAGTTAGCCTTGATTTGTTAGCAAGCTCGACGACCTCATTAATGAGCCTGTTCATGAGTAAGCATGAGCATGGTAAAGTTCCTACGAGCCAAGTTTGAGCAGTTCGACCAAAGCTCAAGCTTGGCTAAAATGTGATGAGCCGAGCTCGAGAAGATCGAAGCACAGTTGCTCGTGCACCTAATAGCTTAAATTTTTTGCCCGAAAACCTGAACAGTTACCATCAAACAATAAAATAGATCAATTAGGAAAAGAAAATATTACTTAATTGCATGAAAAATCAAGGGGAGTCACTAATAGCAACCCCCTTCTCAACAATATTAGGTTTATGCGGAAAGCTTTCATCACCAGGCCCCAAAGAGCCACCCCCTTCTTAATTTGCCTACCGATCCAACTAGGCTGAAAAAAGCATTGCTCTTAGATTTGGAGCTCTCCTTCTAGTCTAGCTCATAGCCAACTCCCACCCTGGTCTACTAACTCATAGTTCTTGCTCTACACGGGCACTTCTTTCATCCTTGTTGGAAATATTATATTAATTAGTATAATATCAATATTAGACTATGTATTTTATTTATTTCATGCTTTGTATTTTGGGCTCATTAGGTTTTTGTATTCTGGATCATTTTATGTGTGTGCTTCTATTATGTTGCCTTGTTCAAGGGGCTAAGGTTTCCTAGTAAGCCTAGTATTGAGTATTATAAATGCATAGTCTTGATACCCGTATTAGGCCATCCGACTTCTCTTCATAAAATTCTCTCTTCTCTAAATAACTACATGATAGCAAAGCTTTCTTAAAAGCTTGCGCTTCCGAATAGGGCAGGCATGGCTGATTATATTGGCCATGGCTGACCACCTATTATGCATTAGTTTCAAAAAATAAAACGGAACAATTTTTGCGTCTTATCCTATTCTTGATTTCTGATAAAAAACCAACAAAGGTGAGGACACACAACCAAGAGTTGAAGCCTACGTATTTGGGTTCTTTCAACAGTAAGTTACCTCTGCTATATCCTCTCTGTTCGGAGTTATAATGCTGCCACAAGCTAAAGGCGTTGTTTGGTGCTGTTCTTTGAACTCCTACAGTAATCAAAGGCCTACCCTAGTACTATTCTTGGTGGAGTAACTCCGTTGAGTTCCCATGCTTAAATTTGTTCGTATTTGTTACATATAACAAGTATCCAAGCTGGTATGGCAGACATATATGAATACTCTGAGGGGGAGTGTTGAAAATATTCTATTAATTAGTATAATATCAATATTGGGTTATGTGTTTTATTTATTTCGGGCTTTGTATTCTGGGTCCATTAGGTTTTTGTATTCTAGGTCCTTTTAAGTGTGTGCTTCTATTATATTGCCTTGTTCAAGGGGCTAAGATTTTATACTAGTATTGAGTATTATAAATAGATAGTCTTGATGCCCGTATAGGGCATCCGACTTCTCTCCATAAAATTCTCTCTTCTCTAAATAACTACAATCCTAAAACATACTTTATGCTTAATATGTTTTTTCTTTTGGCCTCTTTTAAAGTACCATTTACATTATCTGTTGGGATATATACTTTATTAATATGCTATTTGGTGTGCATCTTCATTTTGCACCATCCAAAAATCAAAGAAATGTGAAAACACTCAGATTCTCACATGTAAGACCATTTTAGGCATCACAAAAGTTTACAAGTTCTTGATCTTTTACCCAAAAAATGTTACTATAAACCATTTGAAGCCAGTTCCATCATAATTTCAAGGAGAAAAACAGAATGAGAAGAAGGCTTGCAAACTCGCCATCATGATTATCACTATTTTCACAGTGTAGGAAACACAAATAAAGAGGGAGAGGGAGGGGGGGGGGGGAACGTCGCTATTTTTAATGTGTGGGAAACACAAACATAGATAGAGAGAGTACAACACGAAAAGATTCAGATATAATAGAAGAACATAGAACAATCCAAAATGTTGAAGACAGATGAATAAGCAAAATGTCTACAAGTGGGCATGTACTTGTGCAAATATTTGCATGGGCTGTACAAAGATGCCAATGTGAGTTTATAAGTATATTAGCATACCATTCCAGCTATTGGCATTTTCGTCATCTGAAGGTATCATTATGCTACCGAGAGTGGGAAAATTCATTTTCTGTGGGTAAACTTAAATATCAACACATGCACACGGACACAAAATCGTTTTGTTACAATTACATTGGAATAACAAAAATGCACTATTAAACTAGGGAGAAAATTTCCAAATAACTTAATAATCAACTGACAAGCAGCTCACCTTTAAGCTGTTTCCTTAAAAAAGCCTCCCCAATTTCAACAAATAAAGGATCCGAAGGATTGAGAAGAAAAGTACAACACCAACGGGGATCCCCATCAATTGTGTTCCTAAGACAAAAGAGACCAAAACCTTTACTCATTCATATAAAAAACACAGGTATGTTTTCAAAAAAAGAAAATGAAAATCAGGATACATGGAAATTCTTTAATTTTATATGGAACCCACTTGCAGCAGGGATAAAGATCATGAAATCTCATTATGTGTTATGAGAAACTTAACACTGATTCTAAAATGAAAATATAAAGAACTTGACATTATTGCTGTGGGATGATACAGAGAGCTGTGTGAGAGGATGAGAAATCCTCAAAGCGATCAGATAATGAAGAAAGGAAAGCAGAATAACCACACCAAAACAGTCCATTCTCTTAAAATTAAGATCCTGGAGTTGGCAAAACCCTTCCTAAACAAACCCATCTGTCAAGTGAAACCCTCCTCTGCAGTTGGTTGTCAGACAAGACCAACTCCAACCTATTTAATCCATAGACTCTCATTTAGTTCAAGACAACCTTCAACATCAACTTATTCTCTTGACAATGTAAGACCGATAACAGACATCTTCACAAAGCCTTTGAACGGGGTGCAGTTTAAGAGCATTTGTGACTAGCCAAGCATAATTAACATATATGCTCAACTTGATTGAGAGTATTAGAAGAGAAGTCCATTGACTGTCAATTGGGCCAGTCGTCTGGACTGAACTGGAAGGTCAACAGTCGGCACGGCCAGTTGTCTGGACTAAAACAGTAGCTCCTACAAAGATCAGTTGACTGGGTTGTCAGAACAACCCATTAGGCCATGTTTAACCCACAAGGGTTTCTCATTCTTTTAGTAGCCGTAATGCAACCCTACCGCCAAGCTGTGTCTGTTATATATGCAAGCAATCCTAGTCCTACGGAAGCAAGCAATCTTCATCTCTCACTCTCTCCCTCTGTTTCTCTTCTCTACGTCTATAATTTTGAATGAAATAAGAGATTTTTATTTGTGTCTTCCTTTTCTTTGTAATCAGTTTCTCTTATAAGGGGAAGAAAAAAACCAACCAAATGATAAGATAGACTTAAATATAGGAAAAAGAGTCCCAGTAGTCAGCCATACCATGGGTAACATAAGAGTGCCTATTAAAAAATACAAAACATTGATCCGATAAAAAGTCCAGGGAAAAAAAAACAAAAACCAAGACATATATCATAGTCTGAAGGTGTTAAATAAATAGCATCAAAATATTTTCAATATCATGAGCAAAATATAATATACCAATTCGCAAGTTTAGTGATATTTGCCGAGGGAAATTTCTTTTCCAATGCGGCAGGAACATTTCCCGAGAATGATGGCAACACTGAAGCAAATAGAAGAGTTCTAAATGTTATCATGCACAGCATCAAACTGACACAAATATCTTGTTCAAAAATGAAATAATTTTCACTCAAGTACTTAACCGTAAGAAAAATCTATGATTACCTGGGGTCATGCCTAGCTCCACAATGCGAGTCAATATCTGCTTCTGCAAAACCAGTTGTTGATCTAACCAATTTTGCGATAGGGGCCCACCCCACCTGTGACGGTTAATAAGTTCCAAAACAAGGAGACAAAATCAAGCTATGATCAAAGACATCGAATGAGAGGCATGGATGTAGCACCAACATGGGACACCACAAACAAAAAAAAGTAAAGAATGCGCTACGTAAAAGAGGGGCTAAGCCATGTGCACATATTTCAGTTATCCCTCTACATGAACAAAAATATTGCTAGGGGAGTTACATCAGTAACTTTATGCTAACTCGATCTGAGCCCGGTACCCATGTAAGTTTAATGTTCATAATAAAAAATGATGGGTGCAAGCCAAGTCGCGCCACTGTGTAGTAAGGCTACATCAAACCCCATACAAAATACACTTTGCACAAACTGAGTCACATGCTCTTTGTGTAATTTTGCTTCTCTATATTGGAGATATATAACTTTGTGGTTGGGGGAGATGGGGGAATTTGGCACGGGCAGCCAGCATCCAGCCCCATAGCAGAGCCAAGTGGGAACCCAAGCCACAGCGAAGTGGAAGGATCCCATGCTTGCAATTTAAAGGGAATAATAGTTCTACTGATTAACAATTATACCTCTAAGCACAGTAATAAAGGCTTGATCATGAAAATGGAAATTCTAATAAAATCCAATTCTCAAAGTTGTGTGGTCCAAGTTCAGGGTAAATGAAGCATTCTTGCACAAATTACCAATGATTTGAAAGTCAGACTCTCCCCTCTGTCCTCTTTTGATTCTCTGTGCCATTTCAGTTTGAATGAAATTATCTCTTACAGATTCAAAATAAAAATTATAAAAAAAGATTAATTCTAAGAAGGACAGGGTCATCTATTGTCTAAACAGGGAAGCAGCCAGAATATAATTGAAATAGGCTCCATGGTAAGGATGCACTATGGACAGGATCAACCAAGGTTAGACAGTAAGTTCAACCTGGTAGCCAGTTGCTCCAACCAATCTTGAATTGGAAATATTCTACATGGAGCTTTGTTCACATTGTTGAAGTGACTCAAATCCCACACACTAAAACAGAAAAGCTATGCATACCCAAGTTACCAAAAACCAAACACTTACATGTGGGCGGAGCCCACCATCTGCGTTGACCCTCGGTAAACGTAGCAGGGGCCCACCCTAAAAAGAGCACAAAAAAATGTACTGGCTTTTCTTCTTTGTTCTATGTGCTGCCATAATTATCAGGAGCTCTGCTCTTTAAAGAATGGATGGCTAGATACTGTCAGTCTCAATTTACTTCTCATCAGCGTGCCTCCTCAACCGAGTGAAGGGTAAAAAGGTGGTCTTAAGCAGCAATTCCAACAGTAGGATTCTCGGCCACTGATGAAATCAATAAAAATTTCAAAATTTCTAGCTTCTGAGTACCCAATCAATCAAAATGGATCCACGTGTGTATTTCCAGCACACTTTCCCTCACTAGCTTCTGTTCTCTTACTATGTGCTCAGAAACCCGTTGTTCAGGTGACCATATTAACATTTTCACATTTTGCTTTGGAAGAGAATGAATCAAAATTACAACTAAACAATGTGCTCAGGGTGCAGTCATTCAGGCAACCATACTAGCAAGCACACAGGTAGATGATTGCATTCAAAGCTTTATATGAAAGATAATATTTGACACAAACTAAGTTTGTCACATAACAAATTCCTCTGCCTCATCAAGCCTTTTCCACAAAGTCCTTGCCGTACTATATGCTCTAACTTTCCTTAAAACACCAACTTTTAAAGCAATGGCAGTAAATCAAAATTGAAAAGTTTTAAATTAATGGTGATGACTTCTCTTTACATTATTCTACTGATGATATTTCACACTTGATTATAAAATAATAAAATCAACATGTACTGGAACATTTATTTTACATAACTTCTATCTGTGATCCATGCACTGAAAGTAGAGCAATTTACAAGAATAGAAGAAATGCATCTACCTACCCATGTAAGTTCCCCATACGAGCCCAAGCAAGGAAAGCAGGTCCACCAAAGAAGTCCTTCAAGTCTTCCATGGTAATATTAAAATCCTATGAGAAAAATTAGCAACCACTTAGGGAAACAATTCAGAAACTGTGCGCCTGACAGCAACCCAAGGCTGAAACACCTATAAAACTGAACAAGTTAGAAATCACATATCTTTATAAACAAGATGGATTACCCATTGTACGGGTCTTAAGAATGCTTCTCTCATTAGAGGCCCAAAGTAAGGACAATATCAGATACACATTCCCTATCTACCCAACTCAGGAACTGGGCTTTTGCCATAGAAGCCCATAGGATTATGTCAAGTTTAGTTGAGGGTAAGCTTTGAGCATGGAGAGGTGCCACTGGAGAGCTTGTCAAAAGCTACCAATTTAATCCCTCACTATTTTTTGTGTTATTCTTCTAATGTAGATGATTACACTCACATAAGTGATCAAATGCACTTTGGAAGATAATAGATTCTAATGCCAACCCTTTACATTGCGTGAGAGAACTTCAACTAATAGGAGATGAAGAAATAATGTAGCAGACTGCATACTGGTAAATGTATCAATGTCAATAATACTGATGTTATTTGTTCACCATATAAACTTTTTGCCAAATTGCTTCCTGCCCTGTGAATGCCAAAGGAAGGTTAATCCCTTGAAGAGCCATCCAGTCTATCTCTTTCTCCCATCTATCCCAATCCCACCAAACATTAGAATCTGCCATGAAGATTGTGTAATCATTAAGTCATCACAACATTGCACCTCTTCAACATCATCCAGCACCATGCATCAATGAAAATTATGCAATCTAAATCTAAAAGTTTATCCTTATATCACCATGAATATGCTAGCTTCAGAGTTATCCTTTCAATAAATGATGAAATCAACAATACTTGAAAAAAATAATAATAATTAAGCATTTGAACTAACTGAAGCTAAGGGCTTTTATCAAGCTAAAAAAATAAAAAATGAGATAGCCAACGCCAAGTAGATTTCAAAATGCACTTCAAAAGTAGAGACGCAGTGAAGTCAACAATGGTGTTTATATACATGAATACTGACCATCTTCGGTATTTTTCATTTCATAATCAGCTACTATACGCTTCAAAAGATTTGCATCCATAGAATTTCAGCATATACGCATCCATGGCATCATGCATGAGTCTGATATTTCACTGACGCACACAGGCACACTTCCTAATTACCTAGGACGATACATGATTGAAATTTCTAAAATTCACCCCAAGCACAGTGAGCATGTTTGGGTCTCTGATGTTGTACCAACTAATGCAAAGGTATATTTGGTATGCATATTCTTATTGAAACCACAAAATTAACTTGGAGCTGATTTTTTTTTTTTTTTGGTTGAGGTGAGCTTAGACCTGTGATAAATTTATAATTGTCATTAACATCAAACCAAAACTAGGTGATCAATCAGAAAACAAAGAAATACATGAACAGAGATAGTCAATACTTACAACTGGAGGTGACAACATTTTGGTAATAACTCCATGGTACCGAGCGTTGAATCAAAATCCCTTCATCTTTCACAGGAGGCAATGTTCCTAGCTTGGGGACCGAGGCCACCTGAATGCCGCCGGTCTTATCCCATGAAACATGAGCACCACACCAATATTTGAGATACCAATGTAAGCCAGCTGTAACATCAACTGCAGTGGTGCCTTTAATCCTGAAAGAGTGAACAACTCCCACTTAAGGATGAGCTCCCATCATTTTTTGCTAATTACTTTCTGATTTTCTTAAGATTCCCGCAAGCCCAGAATCCCAAAATACCACCTCTCAATCTCAGGATAAGATTCTGGCCTCAGGTGGGAATCTGGGTCTGGATCCCCCCTGGCATCTCAGATTTCTATGACCGAAGATGCCAAAGCAAGTCAATGCAAGCACCCAGCTAGCATTCGCAATAATCTGATAGATTCAGCACTCCAAAAACAACTAAATAAAGCTGAGGAGAAAGGAAAACTAGATTTTCCTACAAGCGGATAATAGTAAAAAATAAAAAGTATGCAAAAGCAAGGGTAAATAAATGATATGTCACAAACTTCTATATGTGATGGCTAATTTAAGGCAAGCCCCCATAAAACTCATTTCATGACCTATAGTTGGTGGCCAGTGTTTGACTCCACCAGAGAAGCTTGTGTGGCTGTATCTACCCAAGTACAAAATGAAATGTAGAAATTTACCAACATTAACTAATAAAGAATTGGCTCAGTACTTATGTTCAAAATGTAGAATGGAGATCAGAACTTGAAGAAAATGCAGACATAGGCATCTGCAAGAATCGAAAGTCTCCATACATCATCTTAGGACCATTCTTGCCCGAAATGTTGTAATTCTGTAGCCAGAAACAGTATCGCCCACCGCAAACATCCTGAAATTCGAGATTAAGAATAGAAAATGCACGAAATTGCGTCAAAGAATGTCAGAAGGCCACAACCATTCAAGAGGCATAACAAGAACATAATTAATCTTCCGGCACCGAGAGTTTATTATACATGCCAATGCCTCTAAGACTAGGCAACTAGTGCTTTTAAGGTCGCGGATATTGCAGCAACTTCATAATCTTCGGAACATTGGAACACAGAGATTTTAAATGAGTAAATTCAACACTATAGATCCAGACCAATTACCTTAAAAAAAAAAATAGAACGCAATATAGAAACAGCTAAAAACGTACTGATACCAAATAAGAAAAAGGTCAACCACCAAACGTAACCAGCCACACCAAGCAAAGTGACAAGAGGAAGCGTAAATGGAGCAAAGACCCACAAAAAACCGAGTGATGCACAAGTCTGATTGTAGTACCTTGGAGACTATCTTCAAATCAAAGCTGGGTAAATGGGTGGGAAGCAATCTCCGGAGAACAGCTTTTGCTGCATATTCCTGCACAGTAGGAGATGGCCGCTTCGAATCCAAGCGCCTGAGCAGAGCCTCTATCGCTTCCGTCTCCGATAAAGCTACCGGAAGTAGCGTGAGAGTCAGAATCAAGAAGAGAGAATTCGAACAGGGCATTTTCTTCATTTGAGGGTTCTGACTGATTGATCTCCAGACAAGTGGAGTAGATGGCTCTGCTAACAAAGCAAAACAGAGGAGTCAAAGTTCACAAACTCTCTCCTTTGTTTTGCTCATTTTTCTTTTCCGAGCCTCTTGGGTTGGACAATTTATTTTTTTTTCATTTTTCTTTTCCAAGGAAAATAATATCAAAAACATTTGCTTCCTAATTTTTATGAACTGGTTTTTAATATGCTTGTGCACTCCATCTTGGGATTTGGCTCCCGTTGGATACACTTTTTATTCAATATTCATTGATACACCTATTTTTAAAGGTTTGAGATGGCATTTAAAGTTTTTAATCGTAAATATAGAAAGAAAATACTTAAGTATTTGATGTCTTTCTAATTTTATATTTTAGTACTTGAAAATTTGATTCATCAAGTCCTTTAAAAATTATAGAAAAGTTTCCTTACTTAAATTATCATGCTTTAGATTCTTAAGTCTTATGAAAATTATTTTGCCTCTATACTTTTTAATGCTATTTAAATCCGTATGGTCAGAATAGTTAAAAAAATCTAATTTTTTTAAAAAATAAGTGCGTGGAGAGGTGTTGGACAGAAAGTACAATGAAGGGGAGCCAAATCCTTATATTGAGGGATATGAATTACTCGAATTTCAAAAAGTTATGAATTTGGGAATTTGGATAATTTTAATCATTATTTTTTTCGACTTTTAGCTTTTCTCCCTTTATTTTTTATAGCGAATGATCATGATTGTTTAGATTCACAACCCAATCCCATTTTCACGAGTGGGAGGATTTTGGGGGAAGAGAAAGTAGGTTTCATAAAACTTTTATAATATTGATTATACACTTAAAAATAAAAGGGAAAAATAGGGGTATGAGTATAAAGTATTATTTTGAACTTATAAATTATGATTTCCTTTTCAATTTCCTCAACTTATAAACACCATGAAAGAAAGTAAATGACAATTTCATCCGTTCACCTTACAAACAAGAGAAAGCAAGGTTAAAATACTCCCATCCTATTTCTTTCCCTCCTTGAGAATCAGAATCCATCATTATCTCTTATACACACAAGCCTAGCATAAAAATCGCTTCAGAGTCAATGAAAAACGAATTGGCTGGCCACACATGTAACATTTGGCGTAAGTGCCGTTCAATAACTGTTAATCAAATATATAATTACTGGTAGATCTCATAATTATGTTTAGTGTGACCCACACAAATGGTCCCATCGGTTACCCGCGTAACTTGATGAAGACGCAGCATTATACGCCAGAAGTTTTACTTATTGCTGTCATATGAGCACAGTAATACGCTAATAATGCTTATATTTTCGATGTGAGATTGAAATGTAATATGATAGCAATCATAGGTGGTTGGGAAAAAGTATTGTGGTGAATTTTGAATTTTGGAGGGGCAAATTAGAAGTCTTTGAGGCGTTGGCTACCATGCAGGATGCTAGATGAGCTGCCACACAAGCAATTGCTTTGTTAAAAAAAAAAAGAGGAAAAAAATTGTTGAAATCGAGAGTACGAGGACCAAATTGGAAAGTAATGCAAAGATCTAGGTGCAAAGATGTTTAGGCATAAAACGGGGGAAATCACACAATTTCCCCTTGAAGCTTCACGGATATCTCACTTTCCCCCTCTTAACTTTTAAATTGTACATTTAACCTCTATATTCTTAAAAAAAAAAAACTCAAATGTACCCACTTATTCTTAATTATCATCTCACCAATTTTTACAAATTTTGTTAAGTTTGTTCTCTCTTCTACTCCTCTCCCATGTTATTTTTTTGCCCTTGTATCTAATAGATAAAACATAAAATTATGCACCAAAATTTTTTAATACTAACAATTATGCACTAAAATTCTAAACCAACTCAATGACCGTATTCCATATTATGTCTTGTCTTTAGAAAGGATCTCTTCTTGGAAAATTTTGATGAAAAATCACACAACAAAGTGATTTTTAAAATTTCATGCTTTTAATTTCTATTATCAAATGCATGGAATAGTCAAAATCACTCAACAGAACATGTTTGATAAAACAAAAAATCATGCATTGAAAATTTTTAGTACTTAAAATTTGGATGAAGATAGGATACATAATAAGGAAAATGGTCATTAATTTGATATAAAATTTGAATTGTATATTTTTTGACACTAAATTTTCAATATTAAAATTTTTTGATGCCTAATTCTATGTTTTATCAAACATGCCCACTCCATCCACCTAAAGGGTCCGCGTCTCGTTTTAACTGATCAAACCCGTTTGATTCGTCGGGTCAAACCCTGACCCCGGCAAACCAAACCCGGTCCAAGGGGGTCAAAAGGAAGTCCAGCTAAAAACCGCCCACCGCGACTTCATATTCACAAAACCATTTAAAAGAAACAAAAAACAAAAAACAAAAACCCTAGCTTGATAAACCCTAGCCTAAACGAAGAAACGAAGGATCCATCAGAGCCTCCGCCGATTCCGTTCATTGCAGCTCCTTGCTTGCATGAGGTACATTCTTATCTTGGGCTTGTGTGCATACTGCTAATTTGGTACCGCGGACCCCAATCCGGATCTTAGAGGCTTTGGTTTTCCTTCTTGGACTCAGAATTGCAGAAGCTTTACCGACAATCTATAGTTCAAGTAGCGATTCTGTGATTGTGCGACAATCTACATCCCACTCTTTCGTTTTCCTTCTCTCCCCTTTCAAAGGCTCGACTTAATTAATTTAAGAACAGGGATTTTCGTCATATTTTGAGATTCATTTGATAGAATTTTGTGCAAATTCGCCAATTTTGTGTTTCTTCCCATGATTCGTTTAAAACCCTAACTGAAAGAGTTACTATTTTTAGCTCTGCATCTGCAGTGTAATTTGAGATTGTAAGCAATGGACGTCGAAGAGCAGGTAGTCAACAATGTTATGTGCTCGTTGACGGACCCAGAGGGGACTCCCTTGGGAGCTCCCATGTATCTTCCCCAGAACTTTGGTCCGAAACAGCTTCAGCAAATCGTTAATAAGTATCTCAACAATGTGAGTTTTGTTAAGAGCTTTATATATTTCGCCTTGTTTCACTCTATACAGTTTGTTTCATAAAAATAACTCATGATCACTATTTTTTTTTATTCTCTCTCTCTCTCTCTCTCTCTCTCTCTCTCTCTCTCTCTCTCTCCTTTTCTGAGTAATAGTACAATATCAATCATGGGTTTGGGCTTTCAAATGCTTCATAAAGCATGATGCAGCCCCTCAATTTTAGCTAATTGTCTCAGCACGAAATACGCGGGCCATGGATTTGTGGCTTTAGTTGTGGAGCATTACCTAAGGTTATGTTTGTTTTTCAATGGATAAATTGACGATATAAACTTTTCAATTTTTTGTGCTTGCAGGAGGAGAAGTTGCCTTATGCTTTTTACATAGCAGACCAGGAGCTTGTTCTGGAGCTTGGATCTTACTTACAGAAAAATAAAGGTTAGGAAAATAAGAAATGAAGGAAGAATGTAATTTCCTTTTCCACATTTCATTTTTGTCATAGGTCTTCAAGATAATGTGAATTATGTCATTTATGGGTTTTCTTATTATTATTTTAGTTGTTTTTTTTATTTCTTTTGATCTTTTTTTTTTGTTGTTCTTTGTATATTTATGTTGATTTCCTGTGCGAACTAATTGCAGTTTCTGTGGAGAAAGTTCTGTCGATAATTTATCAACCGCAAGCAGTTTTCCGAATTCGGTCAGTTAACCGTTGCTCAGCAACAATAGCTGGTATGAAAATCAGAGTTTCCTTTATTTCTTTAGGTACAAATGTACATGAAATGCTAAGTTTTGCCAATGTGTGGAGTCTAGTGATTTGATGAAAGCCAAGGCATTTGCTTCTTGTATGGTAGTTTGTTCTGTAATGTTCAATGTGAAGTTGCACTGCTCCATTTATGCCTATTTTAGGAAATTGATTGCATAATGAAATGCAGCAATTATTCGTGCGTCCCTTTTTATCCTATGCATTGTCTTTCATATAATTGCACCTTTGGTATTTATGCTGGTGATTTGGTTTGAAAGCATGTTCAGTATGAGAATTGTGCCTATTTATGCCAGACTATTATTATATAAAGAATGATACTGGGCCTTTTCTAGTTTCACTTGCTTTGTAAACTTTTGATGTAAAAATTAATGGTGATTGCCATGGAGCCTATCCAATAATGGCTTTCTTCAACCCCATTGGGAGTCCAACAACATGTTTGGCTAGTCCTCCAATAGTTGGTGGGGACTAATTGATTTTTTTATAATCAGAGAAGATATCATTAACTGTTATGTCTTTCTTTCCACTACCATTACTATTAATTTAAGTTGCATCTAACTCTAGTTTGTGCACTGCAGGTCACACCGAAGCTGTTCTTTCAGTTGCCTTCAGTCCTGATGGGAGACATTTGGCAAGTGGTTCAGGCGATACCTCTGTTAGATTATGGGATCTAAATACCCAGACACCAATGTACACTTGTACGGGTATGTTAATATTTGACATAATATGCCCTTTTACATAATTGAACTATCGTACCACACATCTATGGCAAGGTGCAATGCTTGCTTTAATCTGGACCATTTGATTTGAGGGGATGCTAGGATCTTTTACAGGAGATGCACGAGGCAAAGCCAAATCTGGGACTGTGCTTTCTTGTTGTCTCTAGTTATTGGCTGCGTGCTCTCCTTTTTTGTTGGGGGAGGGGGGGTTAGAAATATCCAAAGACTAGGGTTTTTCTGTTTTTCTTGATATTGTATATCTTATTGAAGGATTTCCTCCATTTTTACACATTCAATTATATCCTTTGTCTATAAGTTGTTGGAAAAAGTCCAATCCCTTGTACGTGCAAGGGTGTTGGAAAGATTGTAGGGTTATGACCTGTCGGGTTCAGGTGTATTTGCCTATCAAAAAAAAAATGATGTGGTGTTTTATTAGGTAACTTCATGCAAACTTACATTTTTCATGCTATTCAGGGTATACAGTTGGATTCTTTGAATGACGTGGTCAACTGACCTTTTGAATCATAATTGACCTTTGAATTCTTATTTTTATTTTTAAGAGAAATGGCTTCAGCATAATTATGTGCTTATTTGGTGCTTTAATGCTAAATTTGCATTTACTATTTCTGTCAGGTCATAGGAATTGGGTTCTTTGTATTGCATGGTCACCGGATGGCAAGCATCTTGTTAGTGGAAGCAAAGCTGGAGAACTTCTGTGCTGGGACCCCCAGACAGGGAAGCCTTCGGGAAATCCACTTACTGTAAGTCTATATTATATATTTAATTTTTTAAGACTACCATTTTTTAAATTAAATAGAAAAGTGCTTGTTGGCTTTCCATTGCTGCAGCTTTCCAAGTGCTTTAAAGGCAGTTATAACATGAACTTGCATCCTAACTTATTTACAATATTGAAAGTGGTTTTAATTCAATTACCGTACAGGGGTTCTACGTTTTGTTTCAACAGTTTTTGTTGGGTACATAATGCTTACACCTCCTTTGGTTAGGGCAGCTATGCAAGTACGCCTGTAGGTAAAATCCCCTGAGGTTCAATAGATGGGTAAATTTCAATGGAGGATAATTAGAATTTCATCCTCTGTACTTTAGGAGTGACCAATTCCTCTACCTGCTTCTTTCCCTGTTCTTACTTCACTATACCCATTTATTGAACTGCATGGGTACATGGAGTCTTTGAGTAAATTACAAGGTATCTTTGTGTGGGGTTCTTATTGTAATTCATATTTTGTTATTCATATATGCCCCTAGATGTCATTATTTTCCTCTTCTTAAATTGGCTAATTTGAAAATTATGGTCCTGCAACTTTCCTTATCTAGCACTTTTTTTTTTTTTAAAATTCAACTTTAATTTCCTCATAATATTATGAGCTACTTTATATAGGGTTCTATTTGATTTTGCACTCTAAAAGATACATTGGCATTAATCCTGGCGTTATATTGTTTCCCAGGGCCACAAGAAATGGATAACTGGTATATCTTGGGAACCTTTGCACTTGAATGCTCCATGTCGGCGTTTTGTAAGTTCTAGTAAAGATGGAGATGCACGGATATGGGACATTTCTTTAAAGAAATGTGTTATTTGTCTTAATGGGCATACACTTGCAGTGACTTGTGTAAAATGGGGAGGTGATGGAAAGATATATACAGGGTAATTATCTTAGTTTTTGAAGTATATTATGAATTCATTTTTCACAATTGTGCTTTTCCTGATGGTCTATTCAGTGCCTTTTAATTGGACGACTAAATGTTTTCAATCAGGCTATTTTGATGCAAACGCTGCATGTTGCCTATTGCATCCAATATTTATATACCTTAACTTTTTAAGGATTAGATTTGGAGAATCAATCACTTTCCATCAGTGCATATGTTACATGTCTTTACAAGGCTGTAATTTTATTGTATCTATCTATGTGTATACACAAATTTTTTTGTGTTAATTAAACCTAGCTTTTTTGTCCCATCAATAATCTGGCAGTTGGTCTCTTTGCAGAGGGGCAAGGGCAATATTAAGGTTTTTTTTTTTTTGTGTGTGTGTGTGTGTTTAAAGGTGGAAGAAGGCTTTCATGATCAACTGTCATTGTTGGTTTGCCTATTCAACATCTTGAACTATTGCCATTAAACTACCCTTTGCTACTACTACTTTGACCCCTCTCCATCACCCAGCTGCCAAGGGTACCACTATTAAGGTTTAAGCGACCTTCATTATTGGTAAATCTTATATTCATGTGCATTTAGCCACTACTACAACCCCAAATCAGCTGTGAACTGAACCCCAAACATGACATCATGCATAACATAGTGTCTGTTTATCTATGCAATTGTTTAGCCAGTTACTATAGAGTGGTTGCCAGTGCGTCAAGCTCTTATTAGGCTTGGGGCTTGAATTTGATTGCAATTTTCCAACTGTTGCAGCTCCCAGGATTGTACAATTAAAGTTTGGGAAACTTCACAGGGGAAGCTAATTCGTGAATTGAAGGTAAACCCTAGCATTTTGGGCTAGTCATGATTCTTACCAAATGTTGTTCTTGCCTTTATGTCTCTTCTAGGAAAATTGGTTCAAGTACAATAATTATCCAAATTCCAGTTTCATAGTAGTACTATCTCATTGCGGCTTACTTCATTGAAGTCTATAAGTTGTTCAATGATCACATCTCATAATGCTATTAGTAAATTCAACTTGGTTGGAAAGTCTCTCTTATAACTGTTTCTCCATTATACACTATAAGGGATTATGCTGGAGGACGAGGTAAACTTCTCAATTTAGAGTGATTTGACATATTTTCTGGCAATTTAGGGAAACAATTTCCTTTAGAGAAGCAATGGCTAATTAAAGTTACTTTTGAGAATTTATTATTGCTATTGTTATTGTAATTTCTTTCAGTGAAAGAAAATATTGCATTATAAGGTGCCAAGGGGGTGCGAAACCCAAGTACAAATTTTAGAAGGCAATATATAAAGAATTTGGTGCCAAAACTCAACAATATAAGCAACATTTCCACTATCACAACTAGCAGCCTGGTTGTACAAGCTTTGCATTTGCTTTTCCTTTAGCCAGTTCATAGAGCATTCCTCCTCATTGAAGACCTTTAGGAGTCCATATTGTACACAGGGATAACATGCTCATGACACCAAGCCAAGTAGAATTGTTGACTGTATTAGTTGTAAACAGAATGATGGTATTTAACAGTTGAAGGGTGGGTTTGGTGGTTAGGGAAGTCAAATATTGTTTAGTTTGTTGAGCAGCAAGTTTGTTGATTGAGAGGGTGGGGTGGGGGGGAATCTGTAATCTCCTTCTACTTCTTCAATAAAGAAAATTTCATTGTTGAGGAGGCCTTCACGAAAGAAGGTCCTTGTTGGGTTATAACTAGTTCTTTTAAACTTCTTATGGTATATAGTTTTGTTTTGCTTCTTTTTGTTTTTTGTTTTTCTTAATTGCATTCCATTTGGTCTGCTGTTTAATCTATCACTTATTGTTGCTTAGCTCAGTTCCATTTTCATAACCTAATCTCTTTTTAGGGGTCCTGGTACACAAATTCCTTTGACTTTAGCTTTTTATGTTATACATTTTACAGACTATATCATTGTTATTATTTGACATCTTTTAGGGGCATGGGCATTGGGTTAATTCCCTTGCATTGAGCACCGAATATGTTCTTCGCACCGGAGCTTTTGATCATACAGGCAAACAGTATTCTTCTCCTGAGGAAATGAAACAGGTACCTCATTTGAACCATTTTAGCGTTTGATATTGGAAATCAGGTCTGCTGTTTCACCTCATGCTTTTGTTTGTATACTTACACCGTGATTTAAATTTGTTCATTTATCGATGTCCCATCATACCTGTAGTTGAAGTATTGAAACATGGGCTTTGGATCGAAATCTAAATTCCAGATTATCTTTCCAATGCAATGATTAAAATTGTATAATGTATGGGTCATTTGAATTCACATTGCACATCAAATCCATGTGACCAGAAATTTGATAGGAAAACAGTTTCTCACCTTTTTAACTTGCATAAACTGAGATCTAACTATAACATTCTCCGAAGGAAAGCAATTTTCTGTCCATGAGCACCGAGAGACGCCCAGAAGAGCAACGAGTCTTTGTTCACTTCCAAATATGATTTTTCAAGTTCCATGATCTAACATAGAATTTTGTAATCTCAAAAATTAGATCAAAGGACAGAACAGTTAAAGGATAAAACTGAGTTTTATATTATGAGTGTTGCAATGGTCTGTAGTGGCCTGCAATGGACCATAATGATGCCCTTCCGGCCACAACAGCTATTTCTGGGAGTAAAAAATATATAATTCCCACCCTTTACCCTTCTGGGCTTTATTCCCGATGCCTTTCTATTTCTGCCACTAAGTAGAGCTCTCTTCGCTGTTCGATCAGGTAGCTTTGCAAAGGTATAACAAAATGAAAGGAAATGCTCCAGAACGATTAGTTTCGGGATCAGACGACTTCACCATGTTCCTTTGGGAACCTTCTGTTAGTAAGCATCCAAAAACTCGCATGACAGGTCATCAACAGGTAAAATTTAATGACTTTAATTTGACCTTCTGCTTGCAGTTTCTGCAGGAACTTGTTTCTGGCTTAGAGAGTTAAATATCTGTTTTAAGTTTTTACTGGTCGCTTACAGCTTGTGAACCATGTTTACTTCTCACCTGATGGGCAATGGGTTGCAAGTGCCTCATTTGACAAGTCGGTAAAATTATGGAATGGCACTACAGGGAAATTTGTTGCAGCTTTTAGGGGCCATGTTGGGCCTGTTTATCAGATAAGGTTGTCAATGCTTGTGTGAATATCATTCTTTCATATTTTCTTTCTTGTTCAACTAATTAACCTAATTTTATTTTGTCCCTCAGCTGGTCTGCTGATAGTAGGCTTCTGTTAAGTGGCAGCAAGGACTCTACGCTGAAGGTAATTTAGTGTTTTTTTTGCCTGTCGTATCAAATGGATGCTTATGTTGCAAAACTACTCACATTTCGCTACTAATTTGCGGTCCGTTGAAATTTTAACGATTGGTTTCATGGCATATGACTCTAATGGGGAATGATGGACCAATATAGTGGGTGCTATTCCGACACCTGCTAATGAAAGTTTAAACGTGGTTCTTATCTAGGTATGGGATATTCGAACACAGAAGCTGAAAGAAGACCTTCCAGGCCATGCAGATGAGGTAACCGTAAATGTCCTGAGCGGAATGTCTTTATACGTATGTGTGCATGTATCTGTGCATACATAAAAACTGGTTTGACGTGCCACCCAGTATGGGTGCGTTGTAAAGAAGGGGGAAAAAGTGGATCTAGTCTCCTTTCACTTACAAGCTCATCCCTGAACCCATTTCTCTTTGCTGATTTAAAATTATCTTCTGCACAGCACCTGCCTCTGCATGAACCCTAACCCCCCCCCCTCTCTCTCTATATATATGTGTGTGTGTGTGTGTCTATGTGTATATTTTTATATGTGTATATTTTTATATGTGTATATGTATATATGTATTTATGTCTATATATATTGACAATCACATTATAATGCATGTTCAAGTCCCTTCTTTCTCCCAATTTGAAAGGTTTATGCCGTTGACTGGAGTCCGGATGGTGAGAAAGTAGCTTCCGGTGGTAAAGACAGAGCATTGAAGCTATGGATGGGCTAGACTGTTCGAGGGGACAAATCTACATTCAAAAGCCTGAATGAGGCTATAACTGACATGTCGGATATGTACCTCTCTCACATAACTGTCGAGTACATTACTAGAGCACTTGTACATCGAGGATGTTTCGCGATGCACGGGTGTCGTCAAATTACGATTTTGGGGGGTTGGTGCAACGGTCTCGTCTTGGTTTAGATGCAAGTAATTGCATGTTTTCCAGCACTCAGGTTTCGGGACACTGCTTCAACTTGGGAAGTTGGGATCATCTTACCCATCTCACGATACGTTGATCTTGATCTCGGGACAATGGCCGATTGTCCTCCATGGCAGGAGTTGGAAGCTTTCTATTTTATTTTGGTTAATGATTGATTGCACAATGACGTTTGATTTCCCTTATCAAACTTCAGTAGCAGTAGAGTATCGATTGAGTTTATACTATATCCAATTTTGCCCATTAATTAGAGACGAGGTTCCCTTCTAGTGATTCTTTAATAATTATTTCATGCTGGAGTTCCTAGTTAAACATTTAATATGGAAAATTAGTTTATTGTCCATTATTATTGATGATTTTCACTGATTTTACGATTTTTCTCCACTTTTTTTTTAATCTCTTTTATCACTTTCTTATCCTCTAGATTAATTAGAAAAAAAATAAATAAAAAGTTGTAAAAATTAATGATAAATTATTTTGAAGGATTTTTGGTTTTCTGAACTCTTGGAAGTTTTAGTTTAATTACTGAACTTTTAAATTTGTTCATTAGAGTTCTTGAAAATTTTCAGTAAGATCTGGAGTAGAAAAAAATAAAAATTTATATTTTTATATTTGATAAATTCCTGATATTCATAAAAAAAACTTATGCAAACGCATCCTAAAAGAAACATGAGGGTAAAACTCGAAAAGAGAGGAAACATAAGGGTAAGACTCGAAAAGAGATTGAAATTTTATTGAAACTTTGGTGGTCGGCGGAGCGAGTGCGGGTACTTCCGCGCGTGGTTTAGTCCCCCGACAGTCAGGACCATTAACAGTCTCATTCCCGCCACAAAAAAAAAAAAAAAAAAGGGCCAACAAAACTTCAATCTCTCCAAACGAAACCTCCCGAGGAAAGAAAAGGAGAGAAAAAATTCTCCCTGCAGAAAAGATCAAGTCTGCAATGGCCTCACTGACTTCAATCTCCGCATCGCCTCTCTCCTTCTGCATCCCCTCTCCCCGTCTCCCTCCAAGGCTTCACAGGCGCTTCGCACTCCCGCTCGCCACTATTCGCTCCTCCTCCTCATCCCCTGAGCCCTCCTCCCCGGGTGGAGTCGGTGCTGTTCCCTCCTCCCCTCATTCAAGCCACTCCCTTGAACCCTCTCGCCCCCTGGACCCGAGCTTCGACTATGTTGTCGCGAATCCCGGCGGCAACCTAGTTGTTCGGTTTGTTCGATCCGCCGAGACGACCATCGAGAGGGTAGACTGAGTTATTCTACTTTTTTAGTATCTCGTCTTTTGTTTAATTTATGCTTTTTTCATCATGGGGTTGACCTGATGAAACATCTATGGTTGATTATTTGGCACTTGATTTGTGTTTTTGGGTACTGTTGAGTGCAATTGATGTTTACATATTAATTTTATAATAACGGGTAGTGTTAAATGTCTGATAATGCTATGAGTGTAAGCTTTTGTGCTTGCCTTAAGGTTTTGCGTATGGCTTCCTGCTTGATGGATATAATAATAAGACGAAACTTGCCTTCAAGTTCCAATTTCGTTTGAGAACATAAGCGTAGTTGCTTGAACTGGACATGGAAAGAAGTTTTCCGCCTTTAATTAATCTATACCCAATAATATATATATATGTATATATATACATACACATATACATACACATATATAGATACATACACATATACATACACATATATAGATACATACACATATACATATACATACACACATACATACACATATATAGATACATACACATATATAGATACATACACATATACATATACATATACATACACATATATAGATACATATACATATACATATAGATATATATATATACACATATATATACATATACATATACATATATACATATATATATACATACACATATATAGAGACATACACATACATATACATATACATACACATATACATATATATATATATATATATAGATATATGTTTGCAGCCATTTAGCTGAGCAGGTTCAGCTCCATTATACGATTGGCTTGAACTATATGCATGCTTATACTTGTCAGCTTTGCGCAGGTGATTTTCGACTTCCGCTTCTTGGCACTTCTGGCTATTGGAGGTTCGTTGGCCGGTTCGTTGTTGTGCTTCCTAAACGTATTTCTTCTTCACACCTGGTCATCTTTCTAATGTTACATGGAAAGCAAGATGTAGATATTTTTCCTCAGTCAAAAACAAAATTTGTGTCCTATTAACTACTCCTGCACAATTTTTGCAGTTGAAATCTAATTTTGTATATTAGTGTCATACTTTTAGCTTCTTGGGCTAATTAATATTGTTTAAATGGGATCACGTTTTGTGAGAAAGGTTAAAGGATTTTCCAGTATATTCCAATAAATTTTCCTTACCTTCTTGGATTGTTGGTGGCTGGAGAGTATCTTCCTTACAGGGTGGCGATTAAGTACATTTATCTCACAACTTTCTAATGCCTGAAAACACTTTCAGGAAGTCACTGCTAGTTCTCTCAAAGCTAACCATCAACTCATTGTTTTTTTTATTGAAATAGTGTAAAACATTCTAATGGTGTTTTTTTATTGAAATAGTGTAAAACATTCTAATGGAGTTCATTGTCGAAGTTCAGACAATTGTATGCAAGGTTCTTGACTTGTTTTTGGCCCACCAGTAATTTTTAGGACGTTGAAAATGTAAAACTGCAGAATTGGTGAAGAAATTTGGGTTCTTGAATTGATACATGAGTTTTGTTAGTTTAATTTGTGCCATCTCTTTTGTTGTGAACTTGAATGCATTTGGCATTTTATTCTTTGTTTGATGCTTACCTTTTCATTTCTTCATTTTAACAGATTATGTTGCCAACCAAAAAGTATGCTCAATTGTAAATTTCATTTGCAGTTTGCACATATAGAGGGATGTTCTAGATTTTGGATTTCCATCACAGTGATCTCATATTGTATCTGTGCTAAAGTTGGACACTGCTTGTGGATTTTATGTCTTTAAAGAACCCTCATCCGCATCACCTAAATACTATTATGTATGCACAGTCTCAATGTATAATATAACCGAAGAAATAAAAGTAGGTAATTTACGAGGATACTATGTGCATAAATATACATGTTTTTGTATGCTTGAGCTTGGTTTGGTTATTCTGTAATGATCATTGTTTGTCTTTGTAGGGTTGCGTATATATTGTTGATGCATATAAAATTTACTGGAACAGCTGTCTCAAAGGCATTCATACAGGACAGATGGTCTTACGAGTAATAGAAGCTATAGGTAAGAATCCTTCCTGAAATGCTTAATATATGTTTTGAAAACCACAAGGAGATAATGTGGCAAATTTTTAAATAACCTGGTTGGATGGACCTTGGTTTGTAGAACAAATTTTCTGCCCTTAGAGAGTTACCATTATCCCCAATTTTGAAGAAAATTATTTGAATTTGTCTTGAGAGGACAGTAGGCAATTAATCATTCAACCCTTGGTATAAAGTTTAAACATATTCATCAAAATCTTTTATGTTTTTTTACCGATATAGTTTTTCTCCGCAACCCTTTGTAACCGGAAGGTGAAAGGTTGTCACGGAACAGTATCTTTTTGAGAAAGCAAGGAGAAGGTTGTGTTGGATAACAACCCTCTCACAACCTTCGTAAAGCAGTGACCCTTGTCCATAATTGGTTTTGTAGTTCCCTTTCCCACTTATTAAACTATTTTAGTTAGTTCTAATTATTTTATGTTTTCTGCTAAATTTCTTTGATTTTAGATGTTTATATTTTGAATTTTTAGAGTAAAACCTTCGTCATAAATTCTCACACCTATACTAGTTGCACTATTTTCGCTTTACTTTTTTAGGGCTTAAAATCACTGGAGACATGGCAACCTTGAGATGGCAATTATGTTTTCTTTTTCAATTTAAAGGCATGTCGTGGAAATCGCCTAGATCTTTTATAATATTTGAGTTTTATATGGATGCATTGTTGGAGGTAGGGAGAAAGGATTTATGAGAGCAGGAATGCCGCATGAAGGAGATAAGCATCTATAGTTATAGTGATTATGTCCCTTCAACTGACATTCACGCAGTACTTCAAAGAGTGCAAAAACTTCCATTTTTCATACGCATTTACTTAGTAGACTTCCCTGCTGTGCATCTTGGTGACTTGCTCCATGCGTAAGGCTTAGCTTGTATCTGTTTACATAATTTTGGATGATTCCATAAAACTATCTAAGATTTAACTTCCCAGGGCAGGGAGAATGACACTGAGAATTTATTCTTCGTGCAGATGTATATCTTGCCGGAACAGTGATGTTAATATTTGGCATGGGTCTATATGGCTTATTCATCAGCAATGCACCCCCTGGCGTACCATCCAATGTTGATCGTGTCCTCAAAGGTTCTTCTTTGTTTGGAATGTTTGCTCTGAAGGTAACTATGCTATTTTCCTGAATAGAAGTGTTTAGTAATGAACAGCAGAGACCCTGGGGTGATCGCATACAGTCACAAGTGGAGTAGGCAAGAAATAGCTGTTCTTATGGGTCATGTGTGAAATAGGTAACAAAATAACAATTCCACAGGACCATAAGCCGTATGTGTTTTTGATTAGGTCGAGGATTCTAAGGTGACTCAAAAGAGGTAGTAGCTATTTTGTAGCAATATCAACATGGTGGAATAGTTATTATTATAAACCAAGCACGGCATTTCTCCCACCTTGTTTCTAACTTACTTTCAGATGCTCATTTAGAATTTAGCAGATTTAAAGTAATAGTTATTTTGTAGAAAGAGGGACAGAATGGAATAGCTAACCATGTGTGGCATCTCTCTCACTTTGTTTCTAACTAGACTCTCAGATGCTTATTCAGAGATTAACAACTAATCATGTAAATCTTGGTTGGTTTGCAGGAGAGGCCGAGATGGATGAAAATAAGTTCTCTTGATGAGTTAAAGACAAAAGTGGGGCATGTTATAGTCATGATCCTGCTAGTGAAAATGTTCGAGAAGAGCAAGATGGTGACAATAGCCACAGGAATGGATCTACTGAGCTATTCTGTATGCATTTTCTTATCGTCGGCCTCGCTGTACATTCTTCATAATCTGCACAAGTCCGAGTAGAGTGTGACTACACCAGTGCAAATAAATAAGTAGATTAGATGAAACTATGTACCATTAACTTGCTGCAGTATTATTCCATTTTGTGTACTGAAAAATCTCTTATTCGTGTTCGCTTTCCTGGAACAAAATCCAGAGTAGTGCAGTGTTTTCAACAATTATTGACTTGGAGGTAGCTGTTCAATTTACGGTTACACTCTTTACTTATAAAAAAACCTCTTTAGCTATAAAAAAATGATTTTAAAAGTTCTTTGGAAGCCTGTATTTGGGGGTATATTATTCCTAAAGGGTTCACTTTTTCAGCATCCAAAATTGCATTGCATGTTAAGTGAAAGAACAAATGCGTTTGCCGGGAGTCGAACCCGGGTCTATTGCTTGGAAGGTAATTATCCTAACCGTTGGACTACAAACGCGAGTATTTATCACGTGTGGCTCAGCACTCATGATCTGTCGTTCGGAAAAGTTATAACAGGTCAAACTTCTCATGGATTATAATTTTTATTTTTGATGGTAGGTTTGTACTTGCACTAATTGAATAGAAGTTTATGGGTCATTCTATTTTTTCATGCTCCTTCAAATGTTTTGCATGATTCTAAGTTGGTGTGTGCTTACTACAATATATATAAACCTTTCCAGGACTGAGGAAGGATGCGTGCGGAATCAAATTCTTTTGATATATTTGATGGTAAGTTTGTACTTGCACTAATTGAATAGAAGTTGATAGGTCATTTTATTTTTCCACGCTATTTCAAATGTTTTGAATGATTCTAAGTCAGGTGTATGCTCACTGCAATATATATAAACCTTCCCAAGACCTAGGAAGGATGCATGCAGGAATCAATCTCTTTTGATATATTTGGACATAGGATTTCTCCTAAGAGACCTGGCGACTAAAATTTAGCATTTAGTAAGATATGGTTATGAATTTTAATCTAACAGTCTAAATTGTGTTTAGTGATCTTCCATGAGCTCACAACACAATCCTCTCTTCACCTCTATTCCTTTTATCATAATCTTTATATAGTAAGGTAAATCGTGATTGGGGTTGTGATTTTTAACCTTCATCGTAAAGGCTTATGAATTCTAAAAGTTCATAAACTGTTGTATTTTAGCTAGTGAAGGTTTATTAATTCTAAAAGTTCATAAACTGTTGTACTTTAGCTAATGTCGTCAAGATCAATCCATGGCCCGCCAACCCTCCACCCCTTGCACGAGATAGCTGAGTCCAACTGACATATAATGTAATTTTGACCTGATCGTTTTGACCCCCAACTCATCTTAATCCATTAACAATCCTTTCAATCCTATCCAATTTCCTTTCGTAGTCAGAAATTTCATCTTTTTTGTTTGATATTAAAATTTTGGCTAAATATTGATTGTTTTGTGAAAATACTAAAATAAACAAAAATTATACTGATATGTATTAATTGCATTTAGATTAGGAACAAACACAAGAATGTTGATGAAGTAATGGGAATATTAATAGAAAAATCAAAAGAAGGTCATTTTGTAACTGAAATGATTGTTCTAGCATATTTTATTTTACCAACCAATATAATGAGAATCAACATTCTTATTCTTATTCATATTTCAGCCCAATCAAGTTCGTCCACATTTATGATAAAAAATACAATTCATATTTCGTCATTAGATGCGTTGAAAATTTTGGTAATTTATTAGAATTTTAAACTTACTATTTATAAACTATAATATTTTAAGAAGTTTTATTTTAGGACAGATAATAAATCATAAAAGCAAACGGTCCGATTAATCTATAGAAGAAGCCCAAAATCTAGGCGCCGAAGTGTACTTGGTTAAATGCGGGTCCCCCGCAGGTAAGTAATAACTCGGGCAGGGCGTATGCTTTTGGCGCCATTTCAGTGGTCCCCTTTCTGTACTCGCTCACTCTCGCTTTTCGAAAGCCCTGCCTCCCGTTTCGTGGCATGAAACTCGGGGCCTAGGGTTTCGCAGAAGCTTCACCTTCCCGAGTCTTGGAGCTCCAAATCGAACTGAGTTCTCCATCAATGGCAGAGCGTCTCGCGAAACGCCCCAAAATCTCCAGGTTCATATATTGGCTCTTCTTCTTCTTCTTCTTTTTCTTAGGGTTTTGTTCCTTGACTTTCCATGTTTTAACAGTTAATCTTAGTTGCACAAAGTTTGATGCTTTGCTGGATGGAGAAGTGAGGAGGGAGAAGAAAAAGGAAAACAAATCTATTGCTTTCCGTCGTTTCAGTTTCAGAGGCACATTTTATTTTTTTTTCGTCTTAGGCTTTGTTAGTTTATATAAAGAAGGTTAAATTAAGATGTTAGATTCTCGGTATATGCTGTTTTGTTTAGCATCTCTATCTGTTGGTTTTTCTTGCCCTAGCGCTTGAATTTGGCTTTAATTCTAACTAGAAATGTTTTTCTTTCTTTATTCTTCTTTCTATTCAGCAGTAATTGTTAGCTTGCGGGTTTTACCTTTTCTCTCTTTTTTTTTTTTTTAAAATTTTTCATTTTAAATTTAAAATTCGGTCGAGGCAATGGAGATAAACTTTGTTTTTATTCTCAGGGGAGACGATGATTATCTGCTTGGAAACATAACCGAGATTGAGCTCCGAAACTTTATGACATTTAACTACTTGAAATGCAAACCGGGCTCACGCCTCAATCTTGTAATTGGACCTAATGGTTCTGGAAAGAGCTCCCTTGTGTGCGCCATTGCCCTTGGGCTTGGGGGTGAGCCTCAGGTTAGTTTACACTGGCAGCTATACTGGCCCTGAAGGTTAAATCTTGTTGAACTTTAATCATGATGATTCATTGTTTGCAGTTACTTGGGAGGGCTACAAGTGTTGGTGCATATGTCAAACGTGGAGAGGGGTCCGGTCATATTAAGATTTCCTTGAAAGGGACCACTAAAAAGGAAAATATTATTATAACCCGAAAAATAGATACATTCAACAAGTCTGAGTGGATGTTCAATGGTAAGGTATTTAACCTTTGAAGGCATATGTTTTTATATTTTTAAGCCCGGAGTTAAGATCTTTGCAAATGATTTAATTCATTATCTTCGCTGTGTGCATCGACTATTATCTATAAATTATTTGTAAATTTGAATTGCATGAGGTATATAACCTTCATTTTTTTTTTTCTTTAAGATTCGCAGCTTTGCTTTTTGTCTGTTCTCACTCTATGTTCATGATAAGTTTTGTGATTGATTGCCTATGCCTCCAGCTTTGTCCGGGGAGGAATATCCAATGCTGGCTACGAAGGCCTCCGTGGCTGTTGCTGACACGTTTTAATAATTGCAGGAAAAATGGTGCCGAAAAGAGAGGTCACTGAAATTACTCAGAGGTTCAACATCCAAGTCAACAATTTGACTCAAGTGAGTTTTAGCATTTCCTAAACTCTCAAACAGCATATACATGGTAATGTTAAATTATATTAATGATTTTAGGATGTTCTGAACTTCTCATTGGAAAAGAGTATACTTGTTATTGAATTTGTAATTATTATCCAACCTTCTTGCTGGGATTTCAGCTGCTGAAGGTGTGGAAAGCCATTGTAGGATGCTCATTTTTTTCTGTAGCATGTGTATTCTTTATTCCATTGGTTTGTATTATTACAGTCGTTTGCTTGCTTAATCATGTTAGTGTTGGAAGCTATGACCAAGCAACATTAGGTGAACTCCCAAACTCAATATGTTCCATCATGACATGCCTAACCTAGCATGGACTTTAAACTGGAATAGGTTCTGCGCCGAAGTTCCCAAGAGTTAATAGAAATGTGCCATTCTGCTCTCAGTTTAGGGCTCTTTACTTCCATAATATTGTCTCGTTTAATTGCTCAATTTACTTAAATTTAAATGCTGGAATTCATAAACCGGAAATATAAGATTATCTACATGTTTAGCATGCATGATTAAGATGTTTGAGTTTGTAAGGTTACTAAGTTAGCTGTGGGCCTGTTGTACGGGATACCGTTAGCTGACCTATGCCTGTTTGAACAGTCTCTGTTAATCCCAGTGTTCTAAAAGGCGCTAAGTGGTCCTAGGCGCTCGACCTATCGCCTAGCGCCTGGCCGGGGACTAGGCGGATTTTTTTTATTTTGTTTAAAATACTAGTACTTACATACAACTATTTGAATACATTCATAAAATATTATTGAAACAGCATATTAAAGTACAAAAAATTGCATAAATTATATTGTTTCACATTTTACATAACACCATATTTTCACAAAGCCTCAGAAAAACCTATAAATATTACCCTATCTTCATTCGAGTTTTCAAAAGTTATATCCTTTTCTACTTCCTTGTTCTTTCATCATTTTCTTCTTATTTGCAAGTTTTGCATTAAAGTGAATGTAAACTAAATTACTCAATCTTGTAGCATCTAATATATTCCTCTTTTTTGTATGAATCTAAAAAAAGAAAAAAAGAAAAAAAAACGTCCGTTAATAATAATTATTAAGTATTATTAACGAAGTATCAAAATTTTCTTTAAAATTAAATTACATACCCCCTCAAAGGTAGTTGACAGCCACATTTTTTTATTAAAATAATAAAAAAATAATTTTTTTTTAAAAAAAAATCCACCTAAGCGCCCCAAATCTGCCTAGCCTTGGACCATTTTTTTTGCCGTTGACCGCCTAGGAGACCGATTTCCTCCTAGGTGAGTCGCTTTTGTGCCGCCTAGGCCAAGGCAGCCTCAGCCGCTTTTTAGAACAGAGGTTAATCCTGTCTTTCTTTGATAAGAATCTATAAGTCTAGATTCTTAGCAAGATGAAAATTTGTGGGAACAAAACAAATAAAATAAATAGATTGCTCAGAATGCTCTTTTTTAGCTTTTAGGGTCTATTAGCTCATTCTCGCTTTGAGACCCTTTGTCCCTGCCACCAACGACCCATTATGTCGTAAGAACTTCCGACTATGTATAAAAGTTGAAAGAGTTAGACCCATGCGGATCTTTTCCCCGAACCTCGAAGTAAAGCTCTTTATTTGATGAAATTTTTTCTTTTCTTTTTAACCAGTTGATAGTCAAGGTCATGTAATTAATATCTGGGCTGATATCATTAACCATGCTAGCTTGAAAAGAAGCAATAAATTTATTGGGTTTATCAGATTCAACGCTAATGGAAAGGGTCTTGAAAAATTTCATTTAAAGTTTGCTTGGAATTTTTCTTAATAGTTGTTGCATGTTGTGCTCTTTTTATGAAAGATTGAATATTAGTGCGAATCTTATTTGTCGGGTTGATATGATTTTATGGAATGTAGGATGTCTTTCTATCTATGCACATTTGTGATGTCAAGCCATGTCCAATATGGCTGCGCCTGCCATATCTGAACCTTGTTTGTGATTCTATGGTATCTCCTCCTCTTGTAAGTGCAAGGTGGGGAGCAGGTTGTAGGTTAAAAACCTATTAGGTGCATGTATTTGTACTGATAAAATAAAATGTTTGTAGGTTCAAGCCTTTCATTTAAGTTACCTGCCAAAAGAATGTTCATTATGCCATGTTTCTTTTTGTCCTCCTTGAATTAAGTCTTATGCTTTCATTTATATATGCAATGATGACTTTTGTGTTTCCTTATCCTCTTACTTTTGTTGGTGGCGGGGGGTCATTGTGATGCAGTTTTTGCCGCAAGACAGGGTTTGTGAGTTTGCTAAGCTAACTCCTGTGCAACTGTTAGAAGAGACTGAAAAAGCTGTTGGTGATCCCCAGCTACCAGTGCAACATCATGCTCTTGTTGATAAAAGTAAAGAAATGAAGAAACTTGAAACAGTAAGTTTCTGAACTCATCTTCTTTCCTCCAATCTAGTACATGAGGTGTGCAAGCTACGCTAATATTAAATTTCTTTGCGTTCTGATTTAGACTGTTGTGAAGAATGGAGAAACTTTAAATCAGATTAAGGCTCTCAATGCTGAACAAGAAAAAGATGTTGAGCGTGTTCGCCAAAGGGAGGGACTCCTAAGAAAGGTCTTTATCTGGGTTTTATTATTGATCTACCTGTTGAAATGATTAAGGTGCTTATTTTCTGTCATTTGTAGGCTGATTCTATGAAAAAGAAGCTGCCATGGCTGAAGTACGATATGAAGAAGGCTGAATATGTGGCGGCGAGGGAGCAGGAGAATGATGCAAAGAAGAAATTGAATGAAGCTGCTAGAATTTTGAATGATGCTAAAGAGCCAATTGAGTATGATGACTTCGTTCTTTGACTATAATTTAATTTATCCATTACAAGTATAAAACAGTTCTTTTCATTTTCTAATCAAATTTTCAAATTCACATTGCATACAATCATTCAGTTGCATGTATCGATAGTCTGTACTACTATATGTTAGTTAACTGCATACTCGACTGCGTGAGCCATGGGTCACTGTATAGTCGACCAATTAGTTTACAGTCGAGTATCCGTTATGGTTTTTCTGTATTTTTACTGCAGCTACTATACATAGCGAAATTCCTAACCCTAAAGGTGAAGGAGCAAAGGATTTCGTAACTCTCTCTGTTATGTTTTTACTGCAACAATTATATACGAGGAAACGTCCCAACCGGTTTTTCTGTATCTTATGTCATTTTATAACATTCATGTCGTAACCTTAGATAATAACTTGGTTATATAGTTGTTGCAATAATATTCGAATGTGTACATACTGTTACTAAAGTATCTTTTCATTAAAGAGCTGACAGACCTTTACTGCTCTTGACCAACTGGAAATGTTTGAAGACATTAAAATCATTTGGTCTTCCAAAATTCAGCTCTATACCTGATGATCTTTAGTGGACGCGTTTAAAAAAAAGTCTAATTCATGGAATTAGCCAACCTGAGCCATTCATTGCATTAAAAGGTAGAGAGAGAAAGTAGGGGAGGAGGAAATGATTGACTAGGATTTTCTAATTCGACAATTTCTTGGCTTTTCAAATTCAGGTGATCAATATCCAATTGTGATAGCCCGCATTCCTTTAATGCAATTCCTGGTCATTATTTCTCGTTTTGTGCTTTTGCTGCTACAATTTCTAGGTCCCCTCCTCCCTGGCTTGTCTTAGAGCAACTTGCTGGGAATTGTTGCATTTAAGTCCACTAAGTGATGTTTTTAACTACTTCTGCATTTTATAACAACCTTTATTTTTCCTTTTATACCTTCTGCCTCCAGCACGGTGAAAGAAAGAAAATTCTTCAAGCTCTTGTGTTTTTCCCTATTCTCATTTTGAGCTGTCAATTGACTGCAGGAAGAAAAAGCAGATGAAAGCAGTACTGGACGCTGAATGCAAAAAGCTACGTGGCCTCTTAGATGAAAAGGACAAGAGACATAGGGAACTCCTGGAGAATGCAGTTCATTTGGTATGATAAATGTATCAAGCTATCATCTTAAGCAAATATTTGGTTGTCTAGCCTAGTAGCACCAACTCGTATTGTAAATTTTGTGTCCTGGGGTAATGTCAAGGATTCAAGTCCTTGTAGGTGCTAGACTGGGTTTGTTTATTTACTAATCGAAAAATGTATTTGTTTCAGTAATACTGCTTTTTGTGCTATATTGTGAGGTACTTGAATTTTTATTTCATATGATGTTTACTGACTTTGATAATTATTAGGGAGTGCAAGTTCAAGGAAAATACAATGAAATGGAAGAGTTGAGGAGGCAAGAAGAGTCACGTCAACAAAGAATTTTAATGGCAAAAGAAGATCTTGCTGCTGCTGAACTAGAACTGGCAAATCAACCTCCTTATGAAGCTCCGAAGGATAAAATTGTAAGATAGCCCTTGTTAGGATGCTATTTTCTCTGGGTCGGACCTAATGAACTATGGCAAGCTGGGAATTTGAAAGTCAGATATTGAGCAAATTGACCTGTTTAGTTGCCTGTGTTTGATTAGTTAATATATAAATATTATGGCTTCAATTGAAGGTTCTGTTTCCTGATCAATTACATTATATTCATATAAAATCCTGTTACTAAGCTGACCTTTTCTATTAGGAGAAATTAGGGTCTCAAATTCTGGAGCTTGGAATCTCTGCAAAGCAAAAGAGGCTACAGAAATCAGAAAAGGAAAATCTCTTAGCTCGAAAGAAAGGAACCCTGAGGCAGTGCCTAGACAGGTAAAGTTTGCCCATAGGATGATAGATGCCTTGCCTTCTGATTGTCATTATAACCTAATCTTTGAAGTTAGTGCCATCTTTGTAGGTTGAGGGATATGGAGAATACAAATCATAAACTATTGCAGGCATTACAGAGTTCTGGGGCTGAAAGGATTTTTGAGGCACATAGATGGTTGCAAGAACATTGTCATGAGTTGAATAAGGAGGTTTATGGCCCAGTGTTGCTTGAGGTACATATCAGAATTACGACCATGGTTTTAAAAAGTGGCCGCTACGGTGCGTAGCGGCCACTTCGTAGCGGTATCGGCGCGTCTCGATACCGCTACGGTCCGCTTTAGCGGATTGAGTCCGATTCGCGGCTGTAGCGGCCGCGACGCCCGCGACGGCCGCTACGGCCGCGACAGCAACCTAAGTTCTATTCTAAGACCTATTTTCTCTAATGTAAGAGCCTTGTTTGATTCCAAAAGTCATATGTACCAGTATTTACTTGATAAATAAAGTGGGTCAAAATAGTTTAAAAATTATTTATAACATTTTTATAAACTTAAAACGTCAAAAAACAATTGTTGTGCGACACGTCTCATAATTCACGCCGGTTACACCCGCATCCCGTTACAAAACCCCCGTTACGCCCGCGTCTCGTTACACCCGCGACCGTTACGCGACAGCGGCCGCGACCGCTATTTAAAACCATGATTACGACGGTTGTGTTTCATGCCTGAAATGTACCCCTACAGTTAATTTGTTCATTGATTTGCTTTGCATGTGTACTCAGGTTAATGTCTCAAATCGAGTTTATGCAGACTACTTAGAAGGTCATATACCATATTATGTATGGAAGGTAATCTTACCATCATTTGTTGTTCAAAGGTGCTTGGCCAGTTTTTCTTGTCTAGTTACATTGTACTTTCTATATGTATAGGCCAGTTTTTCTTAGTTTGGCTACTACAACAATTCAAGCTTTAATCCTAAGAGTTTGGGGTTGGCTATATGGAACCAAACAAGAAGTTATATTTGGTCATTGACATGACACAACTCCTCCCTATCCAAGGCCAAATTTGTTAAAGGCGCGCGGCCTAATAAGGCGCAAAGGCCTCCTGGAGGCCTGTTGTGCCCATTATGAAAATAAGGCATGTATGCTATTGAAAAATGCAAATATATCCACCTTCATGGGATATTTAACAAGTAAATAAGTTCAAAGACAATTAAAAGGAAAAACTACAAATACATATTAAGTGCATCACAAGTGTCCTCCCAATAAAATTGGTGCAAATAACTACAATTACATATACAAATACATATTAAGTGTACCAGACCCCTAATTCTTGGCATATAACTGCTAATATTGAAAGTGGGTTGCTAAGAATGCCTAAATCCAACTGGTCCCCAATTAAAAAGTTCCCTAAAATAATTCCTGTTGTTTATTAGATTCTTCGATCATTGTCTAGTTATTTCAACAATTTCTTTCTGTTCTTCAGTTTTTAACTTGGCTGGTAAGAAAATTTAGTTGATAAAGATGCCTCATATATATATCTTGATAAACAGTATCTTTTAGATTTTGAAGGTGTAACTAAGAGTATTTTGAAAATAGTGCTGTTCTTACTAGCCTCATTGTACCTTTTGGAACCATTTCCGTCTGACTTGCCTTGGGCTCTACTTGTTAGTCAATTAACTTCTTACGGAGTGTCATTTTGTTCGTTGCAGTCTCTACTCTAAATTTTTATATTTCATAACATCTTATAGTTTATTTGGATAAAGGACTAACATGCCATTGGACATGATACTTGTTGTTGGTGATCTATAACACAGCTTGTTCATTTTTTCCCCCCAGTCTTTCATTACTCAAGATTCTGATGATCGGGATTTCTTGGTTAAAAACATGAAGTCCTTTGATGTTCCGATTTTAAATTACGTGGAGGATACAACCTGTCATAAAGAACCGTTTCAGATCACTGAGGAGGTAAGGATTATAATTGATTTGCTTTAATGCAATATTTGAATAAATCCAAGTATCATATATTGGTTTTTATTTGTTGTAATGAGCAGATGCGTGCACTTGGCATATATTCCCGACTTGACCAAGTTTTTGATGCTCCAAATGCTGTGAGGGAGGTTTTGACCAGTCAATTTGGTCTGGAACATTCAGTATGGTTCCTAAGCTTCATTATCAGTTTAAACTTTGATTCATTTAGGTTCTTTGCAGTAGCATTTGAGCTCTGGTAGCTAGAAAAAATAAAATAAACTTTTTAAATTGCTACTTTTGCTTAGCATCTATGCATTTTATTCCAGTATATTGGGTCGAAGGAAACTGATCACAAGGCTGATGAGGTGTCAAGATTGAGAATTATGGATTTTTGGACTCCAGAAAATCACTATAGATGGTCTACCTCAAGATATGGTGGTCATGTTTCTGCTATTGTGGAACCGGTAGATCGCTCGCGTCTTCTTTTATGCAGTATGTTTTCTAGACATTTGCTTCTGCTTAATTTTATTCCGATGATTCTGTGACAAGCTTGACCTGCTACTTTTTACAGGCGTGGATGGTGGAGAAATTGAAAGGCTCAGGTCCAGGAAAAGGGAGCTGGAAGAAAATATTACTGATTTAGATGGAAGTTTTAAAGGACTTGTGAATGAGCTAAAACTTGTAGAGGATGAAGCAGCTAAACTTGAAAAACACCGTGTAAGCTGAAACTGAGAACCAAAGTTTTTAGTCTTTCTACTCAGATAACTAACTTCTGTCTTTCCTTTCCAATTATATAGATTTTCTATTTCTTGTTTTATTGCATTCTGCAGGAGGAGATTCTCAGCACAGTATTGTTTGAGAAGAAAAAACGACGTGAATTAGAGAACCATGTCAGTATGTACCTTGTGCCTTGACTGGGTTTTCGTTGCATAGTGTATCTATATGCAAACATTTTTTTCCCTAACATATTTCATTAACAAACCTGTTTGATTTGCATCTAGATCAAAGAAAGAGGAAGCTGGAATCTGTTGAGAGGGAGGGTGACCTTGATACCACCATGGCGAGGCTTGTTCACGAAGCTTCAAAAATGAATGATCGGCGTTTCCAGTGTGCAGTTGAAATTAAGGTGAAGTTTCTTCATTTTTAGGTCATTTTGATGTTAATGATATATGATATAGTTAAGTAATGGGATTCATTAAGGAAAGATTTGTATTTCTTAATTTATTCTATTTTCTTCTTAACAGAATATGCTTGTCAAAGCTGTTTCAAACAGACAGAGATTCGCCATAAAGCACATGACTTCCATCGAACAAGATGCAAAGGTTGTAACTGCGCTATATATTTAAATGGTTGTTCATGGATAGCCGTCGAAGCTTTATGTCACTTAACTTTTTCATGTGGGAACAGAATTTTATTCCAAATTTTTATTGATCCTCTAATTGTCCAGTACAAAATCCTGTATTAAAATTCAGGTCTTGCATGTTGTTTATGCTGGTAGGATCCACAAGTGGAGGACTCTTCTATAGTGCAATTGCCCTGCCACCCACCAGGCAAAAAAAAAGAAAAAAGAAATGGAAAGGAAATATGTGCATTCTTTGTGTAATATGTCCTCCTACTATGATTAATATTTACTTACACTTGGTTAAATATCTTGATATCTTATTGAAGTTTTGTTTAATGTTCCTAATTCTATTCTAGTTTGAGTCGAAAATACTTGACCTTTAGGCTTTATGGATGTACATTGCTATTAAATGCACATAAATTGATACAAAATACACGGCCATCTGTTTGGAGTCAATTTGGACCATCTTCAGAGAATGGGCATTTCTTTCCAGTTTCCTTGGGGCACTGGGTTGGAGTCCAGTTTAAGAATCCCTCTGTGATTTGAACAAGTTGTAGGGAATCCCTATTATTTGAAAATCAGCATATAACTTCCCTATGCTTTCATTGGTGTTGCAACAGTTGCTTCTTCCGTTAAAGCCTAATTTCATCATTCAGTAACACTTAGGATGCATAAACCATCAAATTTAATGAAAAAACTAACTGTTGCAACTCCAGTGAAAGCACAGGGAGATTTAAGTGTTGATTTCCAAATCATTGGAGGTTCACTGCAACTCCCTCAAACCGTAGGGGTGTTAAGTGGAATTTCCCCTTTCAAGAATGCACGCAATGTTTAAAAGCACATGCCTAAATCTTTCTAATATTAGGAATATTAGGCACTGGTTAGAAAAATCCTCAAAGCATTAACTATATGAAACTTAAAAAAAGGGTAAAAACAAAGATATGCAGCATCAATCAGACCTATCTTATGTATTATTACCACAAATAGATTTCTAGAATTTACATGTAACTGTGGATGTGTTAAATTCAGATTTGTGTTAGATCTGTGATGCATTTGTTTCCTTTCAGCCTTTATGGAAAGCATAGTTTATATTCAGGAAAAATATAAAATTGAAGTATGTGGTATGTTATTGCCATAGATCAAAGAGTTGGAACTTAATCTGAAGCAGCAGGAGAAATTCGCAATGCAAGCTTCCCTGCATTTTGAGTATTGTAAGTTACTGTCTAGTTGAATTTGCCTCCAGTTTCTTCTTTTGCTAAAAGTTTGTTTCTTTCTCTCTACTTGCTTGCACTATGCTTCATTTTATTGATTTATATTGTTATTTTTGGAATAATTCTTGCTTGTAAAATTCAAGAGTCTTCCCTTGATACATGTGCGAATTACTGTTGGTTGTATAATATAATTGTTGTCCTGTAATATAGGAACTAAAGGTATCTTCCCTTTTCTTTCCTTTTGATTTGCATGTATTAGTAAATTAATCTGTTGGCCTTGGATGGACTTATCAATTTAATATTTTCCCTCCCATTCTGAGGACAGTGCTCTATTAAATCTCTCCCCACTGGACAAGTTCTTATTGCAAATTGGTTGTGTTCATTGTATTCATGACTGATTTTTTAATCTCAAAATCCCTTAATCCTGAAGTATCTGCACAAGATTGCCTTTAGGCTCTATTCAACCTTGAGAGCTTAAATGAACGTTAGCAATTACACTTGCTGTGGGACCTCAAAACATGTCTAGTCAAATATGGTTTGGGAAGTGGGGAAAAATGGTTTTGTAAGTTACTTTATTTTGTTGGCTAGAAGCTTGCTTCTTGCTACTTCTTTGTGGGATTGATGCCTTTACCAGCTTATTTGTTTTTCATCATTGATTTTGATTTAATAAGGTAAGAAGGAGGTGGAGGATTGCCGACATCAATTATCAGCTGCAAAGAGGCACGCAGAATCGATTGCCGTGATTACTCCAGAACTTGAACAGGAATTTCTTGAGGTTTGTATGTTAAAAAATTTGACATTATCCTTACAATGCATGTACTTGTGCTCAGGATTTATGAGGAATGTCTTAAAATGTCAATGCAATCCATGTACTTGTGCTCAGGGGATTAAGTATGGGGAATATCTTGAAATGTCAGTACAAGTGCTGTAATGCTCAATGATTTGCATTTTCAGTTTTCACATTTTTAATAAGAAAAATGTTTGAGTTCTTCCAGCTGTAGGGAAAAAGCATCTTGAGGAATGGTAATTGAGAGGTCTAAAAGTGTTAGAGAGCATCAAATTTAATGGAATGTGATGAAAAAATGAAATCTGGTCCGGAGAACATTAACAGCTATACGAGTTGATGATGTTAAATATGAAGACCGTTCTGGCTGTAACATTTTATTTATTTATTTATTTTATTCGTAAATTTCCACGAACTCTTCCTAGCATCTACAAGGACTTGGACCCTCGATCCCAATGCCGAGGATTTTGTAAACATGCTGGTATCACTAGATTGGGCAGCTTGTGTTGATGAACCAGTTATATTTATGGCAATTGAATTGTGTTTGAAAATCCTGAAGTTCGGGCATTTTATAGAGAACTGACAACCTCAGTGGAATGCACCATTTGGTATTGACTGCTGAACTCCGTGGCCTGTTGAATTCCAAAGCCTTTCTATCTTCTTAGACCTCCTGAATTCTCTGAAGGAAATCTGAAATAGCCTCCACGAACTTAGGCACCTTCTGCACTCTCCTATGATGCAAAACAACCAGATGGATTGACTATCAAGCAGAAGCCTAATGTAGAGTAAATATGGTACTTCCCAAGTAAGCTAGAAAAGGAGCAGCACTAAAAGTAGTGATTGTTAGTCCATGGATCTTGGAAGTGCAATACAAACATTTGGATGCATTTTGTGCGGTCTTCTCACTTACTGGAGATCATATGTATTTAATCTGTTCAGCTTCACTGTCCAAGGAAGAGCCTATGTTTCTGGAGCATTTTGGCCTGTGGACGATGTGTATGAGGAAGGGAAATGATCATTAGGTTTGGTGGCTAACCTCCTGTTGATAGTCTTGCATTGGGCATGGACTTAGATATGGTGGTGCTTGAATCTCCTTGGTGAGCTACGGTACTATGGGTAATTGATTTTGGGATGGAACCTTGACATGGCATTAGTGCCCAGTTGTGTTTGGCACAAGAATGGCCCTGGTTGTGTTTAGCTCACCATGCACCCTGTAGGAGCTGCTTCCCCATAACACAACTGGTCAAGTTGAAGGCTATATTGATGAAATGTGAGCTTAACCAATCAGCTTCCTCTCCCTGTACTGCTCATTTAATGCTGGATAGGAATATTCGGGAAGATAAAATTAAGATTGACAATGCATGATAATAAAGAACAGAAATTACCTTGCCTTTAGTTTCTTTCCATATTCAGGGGATATAAAGAGGTATTGAACAGCTATTGCAATCATCTGTGTCTAAAATTTTTTCTTTTTTGGGGATTTTTATGCGTGAGATTATTGACCCAATTATTTGTGGCATTCCCGTTGTATTCTCTGGCTTTTCTTGTTTTTCCTTGGAGTACCTCTCATCCTCGTTCCTTTTGTACCAGTGTCCTAAAAAGTGGCTGCCTAGCGAAACAGCTCACCTAGGAGGAAAGCGCTCCCCTAGGCGGTCAACACAGTTCATCAGTCAAAGGCAGCCACCTAGGCCTACTTTACAATTGCAGATTTGTTATTATGTGGAGGCATACTTGAAAGGATTTTATTTCTGTAAAGCTGTAAAAGGATATTATTTATGTAATCTTGATGTGCTTTGTTATGCTACTCTAATAATATTTCATGAATGTCTAAATAGTTCTATAAAACTACTATTTTCTTTAAAAAACATACCAAAAAAAAAAAAAACTGCCTAGGCGGCCCAGGCATTAAGCCGTAGGTCAGGTGCCTAGGGCCTAGTGCTTTTTAGAAGTGTTTTGTACTCTTTTTTTCTTGAATAAATTATTCCTTGCCTATATAAAAAGGGTGAGACTATTCAGACACGTGCTTGGTATGTTCTTTCAGGCCATTTGCTATACGATGTTCAGTTTCACCTGACTTCTTGATCCTTAATACTTGCGTAATTCTTTTCGCCGAATATTTTGTCATCTATCCTCCATTTCTACCTGCAGATGCCTACTACTGTTGAGGAACTGGAGGCAGCTATTCAAGATAATATTTCTCAAGCTAATTCTATTCTATTCCTAAATCAGAACATATTGGAAGAGTACGAGGGCCGTAGGCGTCAAGTAAGCTCTGCATCTTTATATTGGCTTTCTACTTATTATTGAAATATTCCGCTCTTTAATTTTTGTTTTTCTTCACAGATAGAAGACTTCTCTTCAAAATTAGAAGCAGATGAAAAGGAGCTAAAGAGGCAGTCAGCTGAAATAGATGCCCTGAAGGTGATAGAAGTTCTCTCCTTTATTTACATCACTTATTTAGCCCTTGCTCTTTGAATATTACTTGGTATCTGATAGTTTTTCAAGGCATTTGTTGCTCAAATGTGTTGTATTGGTGCTTACAAGATTTTAAATTAATGTACAGAATAGTTGGCTGCCGACATTGAGAAGCCTTGTTGGTCAAATAAATGAAACTTTCAGTCGTAATTTTCAAGAAATGGCTATTGCGGGAGAGGTTTCATTAGGTACTCATTATGGGACCTTAAGTATAGAAGTAAGTTTAAAATATCCCTAAAATATCCCGTTGATCTGTTTTGTTGATCTTTTCCTTGTCTCAGATGAGCGTGACAGGGACTTTGATCAATATGGTATACTTATAAAAGTAAAGTTCAGGTAACTGCAGCTTTGAACCTTTGATCAATATGGTATACTTACAAAAGTAAAGTTCAGGTAACTGCAGCTTTGAACCTCATGTACTGTTCTTTGAAGATCAGTAAGTTTGAGAATTTTATGTGAGAGAATAAATAGGCGATTGTATATGTGGAAGAGGGATTACAAGAAATAATATATAGGCTACAGTAGGGTTAAGCTACTAGTAACATAATAGGTGAAATGACCGAACTACCCTCGCTAATGAACTGTTAACACTCCTCTAGTTGGGGCATGCATTTGAAATCAACTCTATTCTTTAGCAATGATTAGCGAAGATATTAGCTAGTGATCCTCGGTGCAGTTATATTATTAATGGATTGCACCACACTGAATCTTTCATGTAGAAAAAAAATAACTATCTACCTCAATGTGTGGCTTGTCCTCTCGTGAGACATTGGTTTGTTGTTAAATATGTATGGCTGACTAGTTATTGTGGTGCAGAAATAACAAATCAGACAATGATAAGCCCATCTCAAACAACATCCAAAGCCATTGGGGCTTCCCAATTTCAGACTATAACATCTAAAAGGGGCATTATTGCTTTCTTAGTTGTATAATAGTTACAAAGTTATTTGCTTTTTGATTTCAAATGAATAAGATGCAGATACCCACGGATTCCCATCTAAAAGAAAGGTATATACACCTTGATGGGCTTTTGGCAATTCTTGGTTTTATGGTGATGTTTTTCATAGATATTTAGATGTTAAACGAACTTATGTGGATTTATATTTCTTAGAAAAAGTAAATTAATGACTACAGTTGGCATAAGATTTCCTCTGTGGTTGTGGTTTATCTTATACTCATGGCAAGCAACTTTTGTCGTCCGGTTGGAACTAAAATATAACTGACAATGAGGCATGCTCATTGTGCTTGATACATTTTGCTGATAGAATTGTTTGAGGTTTCCTCAGTCTCTCACTCTCTCTTTGCTAGGCAAAACTTGAGTTAATCAAGTCTAGTGCATTTGTTTTATGGATCATCACTTTAATTGTTGTAGAATCAAAAGCTCCATGTAAAAATTATTTCTGTAACAATCTATTTAGTTAAGTCTACTGCCCACTTCGGTGCTATGGTTTCATTTCTATCGGTTGACTCGAGTACTCCACTATGAAGCCATTTTGCTTCATGTTTCACTTAATTTTTTTTGTTGTCCTCAGGCAAACAGGACAGCTTCAAGTTCTTAGTGCCCACCATCAGTCTGGAGGGGTATCATTGTAAATTGAATAGTTGTGTATGTGATCTTGCATTATGGCTGTTCTTACCAAAAGTCGAAAATTTTCTTTTCTAGGAGCGTTCGGTTTCAACAATTCTTTATCTCGTATCTCTTCAAGATCTTACAAACTGCCCATTTAGGGTAGTTGATGAGATAAACCAAGGTGAGTTACCATTTAAACTGCTTCTTTCCATTCTAAAAATAGGTATGGTTAATTGAAAAACATGAGCATTTACTGGTTTTTCAGGAATGGATCCCATAAACGAAAGGAAAATGTTTCAGCAGTTAGTTAGAGCTTCCAGCCAGCCTAATACGCCCCAGTAAGAAATTCTGTTGCCTTATAAGTCATGCCATTTTTATATTTGTGACTGACTGAGAAATTGTGGGCCATGGTTTTTATGGGGATTGTTGAAGTTAACAAGAGTCGGCTGAGATGTCTTCTGTTAGAATAACAACAATGCTAGTAATTTTTATACTCCTTGAGCAATGGAATGTTTTGAAAGGAACTTGCTATTATAATGGTCATGGGATGGGACCAACTCAGCTCGAAGCTGATCAATTTAGGTTTTGTGCATTCCCTCCAACTATCACTTGTGTGATTTGTAGGGTACAACTAACAAGTATGCCATTGCCTGGGTTTTGGTCGTGTATTATAGAAGACACCATTATAAAGTTCAACTAGAAATGAATATTTGGATTTATGGGCAGAAATTAAATTTAGAATTATTTGTATTTAGGAGAGTAAGAGTTCGTATATAAATTGAGGAAAATCTGAACGAAAAGGAATATGTTAGAAACTGAATATGTTTCCTTTTCCTTTTTTCAATGAAAAACTATTTAACAAAGAACAAATTCCCGTTGGTGTTTCTCAGATGTTTCTTACTCACGCCGAAGTTGCTGCCAGATCTAGACTACAGCGAGGCATGTACAGTTCTGAATATTATGAATGGTCCCTGGATTGAGCAGCCATCGAAAGGTATGTTTCTGTTTAAAGCAAAAAAACTTCATGCATACATATATACTGCAGTGACAGAGTATCTCACTTTCCATTGATAATTTGTTCCCTGTTCCAGTGTGGAGCAGCGGAGAGTGCTGGGGAGCTGTCATGGGCTTAGTAGGGAAAACATGACCTCAAAGGTAATTCTTGTTCCACCACGAGAAGGGAATTTGTACAGAATCGATTCTTAGTGTGCCCTTCAATGGCAAGGCCACGATTCTAGGGGTTGGGAAGATGTAGTTCTTCCCTCTTTTGTTCCTCTTGCCTGGTTCTTTCCACCCCCGCAATGTCCTTGTATAGTTATGAATCGACGTAGAATTCTCTGAGCCGATTTTTGCTAGGCCATTTTGTGCTGTAAGTCGATGGGAGCCGTTTAGTTCTCGTCTCAGCTTAGGCAGGTTTTGTTAGCACGTTTCTGTTCTGATAGTTGCTAGCACCACCCGCCCATCTGTACCTGTAGATGGAATTGTAGCATGTTGAAGATGTAACACCTATTTAGTACTCGTTTGGCTGCGGTAAAGTACCCTTTCTGGAAGTAGCAACACACTAATAGTGGACTTTTGTAAGATATGAAATTAGGGTACCGGTGAACACAATACAAAGAAAGGAATTGAATCCTAGGGTGGTAAAAACACTGCATCGTGACTCGTAAACCAAATTAACCTTAATTGGATTATAATACGATTAGTGACGTTTATTCTCCACCGAGGATGGTGGAGAATGTTTCTTTAGTAAATTGGGTCGGCTTTGTTGTGAAGGGACAGATTTATGTTAATTTTACCTTTTGAATTACTCAATAATTTGCGTTAGTTGCATTTAATTCCAGACCAAGCAGTGAAAAAGCACTTACCTGGCCACTTGGTTAGAATGATGCAAGAATATTTTTCGGTTGAATTGTTCTAAGCCCTTTTGGAGATTGATGTGAAGTTAGCTTAGATGTTTTTCTTATGTGAAAAATTAGGTGCTTTCATGTCAAGTACTTAGCAGAGGTTAGAGAGTGTCGTGTCTGTTTCTTGCTCGGTAATAATTTAAAGAATGAGAGACATTGATATCTTCTATTCATCCGATAAAGATATGGGCATCCCTTTATTTTCCGAAAGCACTTCTCACCTTTGAATTTTTTAAATTGCCTTTTTTGTCCATTGCAATTTGTAAATAATAAAACATAATTATCTTGTTATTATGGCTTTGAAATGCCATTATAAATTTGTATCACGTCATGAATGAAATTATGTAATAAAGTACTTGATATAGTTAGTTATCTCCTTTTAATGGGTGTAGAGGTCAATGTAAAATATTCAGGGGATGGGAAGGATAACACAGGGCATGCCAAACGAACGAAAAGAGTTGCGTATGTTTAATCTGTATTATTATCTTGTATCTTTGATTTATAATATATATATTGATGTTACATATAATAATGTCATCGATTTAATTTTATATTCAAGCATCTGAATTCTCTTATATTTATATATGTGGACCAGGATCAAAAGTTTTCGTTCTATTGAAATTTAATGAACTTTTTAATAATCTTTAATCATATTGAAAAGATATATTCAGATATATGTCAATTTTTATGAGATTTACAAATACATGATCTATTCATTATAAGCAATGGAATTTAAGATGATTATAATATTTTAAAAAATATTTAAAAATATTTTAAGTTTTGATAAATATGTTATGTACTTTTAAATTGTATAAAATTTGATATGCTTACATACTTGGGTATATATATATAAATTTATGTGTTTAAAATTATTAAAAGGTTCATTAAAATTAACTTGTGTAGGAATTTGGGGTGCATGAAATTGAGAGCAACGCGCTACGAAGTCTCGCGGGTGGCGGGAATCCGGCAGCCCAAATTAACTATCCACGCTCGCCGGATAAGCGCGTGCAACGCGTGGAGCTCCGCCTGACCCCATGATCGGCATCTGCGAGCTTCCACCACCAACCACACGCACAACACACACACACACACACAGACACAGAAGAAAGAATCAGCAGAGAGAGAAAGAGAGGGGGCAGAGAGAGAGAGAGAGAGAGAGAGAGAGAGCTTCAATGGCGATCGCCCACTGTTCGAACCTTCCCCCACGGGCTCTGTCACTCCCTTCTCCAAACCTCCACCCCTACTCTTCTCTCCACTATCTCACCCTTTCTTCTCCCCGTCCCTCTCCCTCTCCTTTCCATCTCTCATCCTCACGCGCCCGCAGGCCTTCCACCGCCCTGCTCGCCGGCGGAGGAACCCCCACCGGCGGAGGGAATGGCAGCGGAGGTGGCGGCGGTGGCGGAGGAGGAGATGGAGGCGGAGACGGAGATGCGGCCGGAGATCGGAACAAAAGAGAGGCGGTTCTGACGCTGGCGGAGATCGGGAGATCCCTGGACAGTCTTCCCAACGATCTGGCGGCGGCGATCGAAGCGGGGAGGATTCCCGGTTCGATCGTGAGCCGGTACTTCGAGCTCGAGAAATCGGCGGTTTTCCGGTGGCTGCTCCGGTTCGGAGGGTTCAAGGAGCGGTTGCTCGCCGATGATCTGTTCTTGACCAAAGTCGCCATAGAGTGTGGCGTTGGCATCTTCACCAAGGTATTCTGATTTTAATACTGAAATCCTTCAATAATCTTCTTATTTATTTATTTTGTGTATGTATATATATATAATGTATATATTTAGTTTGATGGGGAAATAAATTTGGCAATGAAATGGAGCAAAATTAATTAATGAACTCAAGGGCGGGCTTCGACCCAGCAGCTCAAAATCAAATTAATTAAATTAAAATTGTATATGATATTAAGCGCATATTTTTTAGTTTAATCTCATTTAATTAGGCCCTTGCAAGTATTAGGTCTCCCATGTTTACTGGTTCATTTACTACTAGCCCTAAGATTCAGCTTAGGGCTTATTTTCACCTTAAAAAGAGGGACATATTTGAATTTTTCGAAAATTTACCAAAATACCTACTTTTGTCCGGGGAAAAAGAAAAAAGAATCTTTTTAATAAATAAGCTGAAAAATAATCTCCCTCGCCCTAAGAAGTTTGTCCTTCCTTTATAATGACTTGGTGAAGTTTGCTTGTAATCTTTGTTAATACTATTTTTATAATTTTTAGACTGCTGCAGAGTATGAAAGGCGCAGAGAGAACTTTACCAAGGAGCTGGATTTTGTCTGTGCTGATGTGGTATGTTCTTTTTTTTTTTTCTGTGATATTAATTTCCTGCGAATTCAGCATCCTTACAACATGGGGGCAAACACAAATGGGCTTCACTCAGGCGAAACACAACCTAGGGTTATGATACCGTGTCAAGGTTTCATCTTAAAACCAATTGGCACTGAAGGGAATAGCCCAACATATACTTTAAGCACCACAACTGCTAGTCCCAAACAGATGTGGGATTCTCAACGATATTTTTTTGGAGTTTTGTTTAGCAATATGAACTTAGAATCAATATCTGTTGAATTTTGCACCTGCTACCAATCACCTAGTTTAAGACAAGACTGATCTGGATGCTATGTACCATGCTTCTGAGATGTGCTCAATGTAATGAAATAACTGACCACCCCTACTCTAGAAATTTGACTTAATTCATCATAGTACGCATCGCATCATTTTGTTTGATTGAGACATGCACAAAGCAAAATTTTGTCGATGGTCCTCTTTTGACCAGAGGTTTCTACACTGGTATATTTAACTTGTGCTTTATATGTGTTCACGAGTTCTTAATTATTCGATTGTTTCATCTCAGGTAATGGCCATAGTTGCAGATTTTATGCTTGTATGGCTTCCTGCCCCTACTGTTTCGCTCCGACCCGCTCTGGCCATCAGTGCTGGACCTCTGGCTAAGTTCTTCTACGGCTGCCCTGACAATGCTTTTCAGGTTTAATGGGCGTGTATGTAGCACAATATCAATGCATAAATCAGCAGTGTCACTTATCTAGCTAATTCTGCAGGTGGCTTTGGCTGGAACATCCTACTCACTTGTACAGAGAATGGGTGCAATAGTGGTTTGTTTTAACTTAATAATATAATTCGATGGAAATAGTTTCTTGCAGTAATATGTATATTTATGAATAATATGAGTTTTTGATGGCGCAGCGTAATGGAGCTAAGCTGTTTGCGGTTGGGACCGGTGCATCTCTGGTAAAAATTTTGAAGTTCCTTGATTTAACTATGCGAACATGGTGTATGGGATTGATATGCATTTTCCTTTCGCTGATACATTTTCTTTAACAGGTGGGTACAGGGGTAACAAACGCTTTGATCAATTTACGGAAGGCGTTTGATAAATCTTTCGCAGCTGAAGCGGAGGATGTGCCTGTATTATCAACCAGTGTTGCCTACGGTGTATATATGGCAGTTTCCAGCAACCTTAGGTACATACATATTTGTGTAATTATCATTAGTACAAGTGATCTAATTCCTCATACATACGCATATGTGTGTGTGTGTCTGTGTGTATATATATACATATATATATATATATATATATATATATGAAAGCATCGTAAACATTATAGGTTGAATTTTTTTCCTTCCAGCATCTAGAAATAATCTGTGTTTTCGACAATATCCGAAAAGCGATAGGGAGGCCTTGGCCTGGCTCTGATTTTCAAAATAACTGAAAACTCACATTGGCAAGAATTGGGAAATAAACTTTGCGTTGTGCTACCCAACATTTTTGTCGGCACACTTTTTTATCCGCAGAATTCTTGAGAAGACCCTAAATCTGTACTTGGTGTGACCAACACAGGTATCAAATTCTGGCAGGAGTGGTCGAACAGAGGGTTTTGGAACCCTTGCTACACCAACGAAAGGTTTTACTCAGTGCTGCCTGCTTTGCTGTTCGAACCGGCAACACATTCTTGGGGTCATTGATGTAAGATCTCTAATCATGTCTTCTGGGTGGTGTTCATATTGCAACTAAGGCTCCGTTAGTTTCTAGGAAAATAGCCCCCTTTAGGAGCCGGAGTTCCTCCTGCTGCTTGGTCTTAGGGTTCCCTAAGCCTCCTAACGTCGGAAAATGGCTCCAAATAAAGCCTATTTTCCGTCAACTAAGTAAACCAGTTTCCATTAACATATTTTCGATGATGCAGCAAACACCGGATAACGTGAAAAACAAAAACATTTTCCTCTGAACAAATGGTGTCTAACCGGCTGTATCGCTTCATTGGATTCACTTTTTTTCTCTTAAATTTGGAACAGGTGGGTGGATTACGCACGTTGGGTTGGAATCCAGAAAATAAGGGATTAGAACAAGTGCACAAATGAAGCGTTGTTCGTATTTGTTGATATTAGTTTTATCGAATGCTCTTCCCTTTTCCATTCCCTTGTGGGAGTGTCCAGAAGATAGGGTCAAGTTCATTTAGGTCGTGCTTTGTCACTTCATGTTTTGGTTCATGCACAAAGTGTAAACCTTCTTTCTGTGCATGCATGTATATGTCTATTCATGGCCCCAAGGCTTGTGCATGCTAGATGAATGCCCACATGCATACCCATACCCTTGCACGTACAAATACAAACCCCTAAACTTCCCATCATCGTTAAATATTAAAGCCCCTAAATTCAAGAATGAAATAGGGTGAACAGATTTATTGTATTTTAGGTAAACTTACCTTTCATCCCCAAAATTTGAAGTTAGTTTCAAATTTGTTTCGTGTTTTCTCCGATTCGTATCATTGGGATGAAAGAGCGACGTTTGTTCATTTTTATTTTTTTCTCCATTTTTTTACTTTTGCAAGCCGTATCATATTTCTTTCACCCGATATCCCTCATATTTCCTCGATTTCTTTTTTAGGTTTATGTACATAATCTCAACAAAGCATTAAAGAGCGCAAGGCATAACACAGATTCTGGCAAATAATACCTTCAGTACCCAGGAAAAGAGAGTGGAGACAAGCCAATAGCATACGCATAAAAAGCTTCATTCCTAGTTAGAATCAAAGAGCTTCTTTACCAAGAAAGGAAAAGATTAAAAAGAACTTTCCTCACTGGGTTGTCACACTCTTTGCAAGGTTCCGAGGCTGATCGACATTGTAACCTCGTAGAACGGTCAGATGATATGCCAACAACTGCACCACACCCAAAAAAAAAAAAAAAAGAAAAAGAAAAAAAGCAAGTAAATAATGCGATACTAACACTCTCAATTAGTACTCAAAAAAACACACTTGGGCGCATTGAAACATCGAAATGCATACTCTGTTGTGAGCCTGGAGTTCTGATGATGCTTGAAGTAGAAATTCATTTTATTTCGCCACTTATAATGGGATCCCATAATGCTTTTTAATGTATTCCTTTTCTTTTTTGAAACTTACATATTTTTATTATCGAATCAAATTACCTGTAGTGGAATGACATTAATCACCGGCTGAAGGCAGTCCTCAACCTGTGGAACTTCTACTACTCGACAAGATCCACCCAAACTTACAGAGGCTTCCTCCCCTTCCGAACACATGACTACCAGGCGACCTTTGCGAGCATGAAGTTGCTGAATCACTGACTGTTGCTTGCTGATCCCAAGAAGATATCACCATAAAGCAACCGAATATATTTCTTTATGTAAATATATAAATATTCAAAGATGAAATGACTTTGTTAAAACGAGAAACCAACCTGAAGCAAGCATCATGGGTAGCAATAACAACGATTGGCAGATTTTCGTCAACTAGAGCTAAAGGACCGTGTTTCATTTCGCCTGCAAGGATTCCTTCACTGTGCATAAGTGCCACCTCCTTCACTTTCAGAGCGCCTTCCAAAGATGTAGCATAATTGTACCCTCTTCCGAACACAAGAAGCGACTGCTCAGCCATCAAAAGTTTGGCGATATCTTTCATTTCCTGGTCAAGTTTCAGCACCTCTCTTACTTTGTCTACAAAAAACATCAAAAATGTCAGTATTGTGAAAGAATGGAAAGATATATTGCACCGTTATTGAAACCTGTAATGCGAGTGCTTATATAACACAGGCTTACTGGGAGTGCTTCTCATGTTAGGGTTCCTACTAAGCCAGAAATTACTAAAATACAAACTCACTAATTCTACTGAACTACCAATTTGCCCTAGTACCACTTTCACTTCAAAAACTTCTTCACAAGATATATGACTGGAAGTAGAAGACGAGAGGAACATACTTGGTAAGTCAAATAAACCGTCTATTATAGCCTCTCGTCTTGCTCGACTAGAAATAGTGTCATCTCCAATTGCCAGAGCTAGCATAGCCATCACTACTATTTGACTTGTATAAGCCTGTTCTTCACAGTGGGAAACTGATCAATTAAAAGTGCAGCATGATGACTGGAAAGGATTTTAAAGAAGCAATTTTTACCTTGGTACTTGCCACCCCTATCTCACAACCAGCATTTATATGAACACCACAGTGTGTTTTCCTCGCAAGTGCGCTACCAACAGTATTTGTTATGCCAACACACAATGCACCATTTTCCAAAGCATATTCTAACGCAAGTAAAGTATCTGCAGTTTCACCAGATTGACTAACAAAAACTGCTGTATCTTCTCTGTATATTGGTCCTTGCCTATCCAGTAGGTCACTAGCAATCTCCATTGTAACAGGAATACCTACATTTGCCACAGAAAATAAATAACAAAAATAAGGAATTAGCACAATATATATTATCTTCCTGCAGAACCGTAGTGCCAGCCGGCTGCTTACCAGAAAGTTCTTCCAAGATGGGTCTTGCAGCTAAAGCAGCATTATAGCTTGTGCCACAACCAATAAAAACAATCCGTCTGCTTCGCCTGATAGTTTTAAGGTGGTCCTTCAATCCACCCAAAAGAACACTCTTGGCTTTAGAGGAACCTCCTTGTATAAGCCTGCCCCTCATTGTTGTTGTTAGAGATTCTGGTTGTTCATGAATTTCTTTCTGCATGTAGTGTTCATATTTTCCCTTATTAATTTGTTCAACCTCCACCTCTAGAATAGATAATGCTCGCTGCACAGAAGCAGGTCTAGAAAGAGAGCCGCCATACTTTCCCTTGCCATTGTCAAACTTGAGAATTGAAACACTCCCATCCTGAATTAACCACTATTAATAGTTAGTAGGTCACAGGTAAATGAGCTCGTTTATTTCCTTCACTCTAAAAGCAACTTATGGAAGTGACACAACTGATGTAGCCATGATAGTGCCGATTAAGCATAGCGAATCCAAGAGATGGAATTATTCTTTCTCAAGGATGTGAAGATCACAAAACATAAAACCAAGCACAATGTACACCATGCACCTATAGAGAAAGGATGGGAAGGCCTATGCTTGTAAGCGTCTAACTAAGGAAGGTACTTGCCTTGAGTTGAACCACTTCACCATCCTCAATCACCAGAACTTTTTTAGTGTGTTCAACCACTGCATTTGCATCACTAGACAAGAATAGTTCCTTTGGCTGGTCATTCTTTGAAACAAATTTATCATCATGAAACGATGCTCCATTACTGACATCTTCCATTGTTTCCTGCCATAAATCGATGTCATTTATCAAATAACTGTCATAATCTAAGAGCCCGTTTGGATTAAATTGGTAGAGGTGATCATATAAAAGCTAACTTAAGGTACATGACATGGTTCCAGGATTATGAGACCAAATTAAACATATGTAACAGAAAGCACAGAAGGAAGGATTTTCAGTTAAAAACTTTTTTTTTTGTCAGTCAGTACAATACAAATTCTTAATTTATCACTCACTTTGACTCCTAGGAGCAATGGGCTACCACGTTTGCAGGCAATCAGTTCATTTGGATAATGCTTGCTCTTGAAAACTAAGGGCATAAGCTCCTTCAAGATGCCTCATAACTTCAAGAACAACCTGGCTAAATGTGACAGACTGGTCACCTGCACATAAACACCGTCAATTTCGTAAAAAGGAATCACCATATAAAATTACCATAAAGGCTTCTGTTTCAATGATAAGGCAATTTACAATGAAAAGCTCATCGTAAAAGGCATTAGCAGCTTGGTCAGCCGCTAACATGGCCCTTTAGTGGCTAACAACCAGAACAAAATTAGAAAGCATTTTAAAACTTGACAAAAAAAAAAATAATAATAATTTGGGACTCAAAAACAACATGAAACTTTAGTATAATTTGGTAGTTTCAAATCAAATATGTTCTATTGGAACTCTATACTTCAATGTTTATTTGAAAATTTTAAGGTGAAATATAAGTGGTCTCTTTATATGTGTATGTTTGGAGGAAGAATAAATTAACAAACCTATTTTATTCTTGCATCCTCTTCCTCCTCTACTTAGATGAGCCTTGAGCAACAGATGTAATCATTTAGGAATTTTCTTTTTTTCTTTTTTGGAGTACTTCCTCACAAACCTCTCTCTAACTCTCACTTGCCAAAGGGGGGGGGGGGGGGGGACCTCTCTCAGACACGAGCAAATTTTAATTTACTGTCTTTTTTTTTCTTGCCCCTGAACCTATCTGACTTGAAATGATGGTAACGCTAGGTTGTCAAGACAAGTACTGGATACAAATTTAAAGATATAGGAGATTATAATAATGGTGTTAATATGTCTTCAACCTTGCAGAACCACAATACTCGAGGATAGATGTATCAAGTAGAGAAATTGGCATGCAATTCATACTCAACCAACCCTCAGACCACATTACCAATCAGAAAGGCACCATAATGATCACAAATCCCTGAAAACTTATTTAATGAGGAATCCAGTTACAGAAGAAAAAACGAAAACACATTTAGTATTTTCTCAATTTTCCTACTGAGATGTGCATGTTAAGACTGAACATTCCTATAAGGAACCAGCAGCAGTAACTCAACCATTCCAAAAATGATTCAGCAGCAGTTGCATAATTTGGCTGGCTAAGGTCAAAAGTTTCAATCCTTGCGCAGACTAGGTTAGGTATACCCTTATTTGCCTATAAAAAAAACATAGCTGTGAATTTTGGATTTTGAGCTCCTAAGTACAAAAATACTAATTGTGGTAGAATTTATAATTTAACCCCAAACTCCAAAACCAGATTGTAACCATACACTAAATAAAAGAAAAACTCCAGGTTTGAGCATGACATAACCAGAATTCTATAAAGAAATCTTGCGAAGCATGACATAGCATGGCATCAACGATTATATTGTATGTAATAAATGATTAAAGTAATTTCATAGCACTAAAAATCTAAAACACAAAAGTAGAGATCGCTTACTGACTTATCAGTCAAAGATAAAATTACCTTCTTCATTTGCTTTGTCAAAAACAAATTTCGCAAGTTTTGGAATGACTTCAGTATCAGTTTCAGATTCAAATGTAAATCCATGCCGCACTAGCGTTTCCTTCAACACCTGAAGATGTCGATAATTTCAGTAATACATAAGCATAAGGTCATATATTTCACTGCAAAAATGGTGATAAATCAACAGCTTTAAAATTTGAAAGTGATTCAAGGAATAAATGGTAAAATTTCAACAGCTGAAAATTCAGTAACCACGACAAAGAGTAAGGTAGCGTTTGATAAATAAGTATGATTAGCCTCTAATTCTGAATGCGTGCTTAATTGGTGTTGGTTAGTTAAGAGTTGTAATAAGAGATATTAAATATGTAATGGTAAAACTGCTTGATCACATATCTGAATATAAGTCTAAATTACCTACATTTTCAACTTCACCCTTATTATTATTTTTGTTTATTTTTTTTATTAAGTCATGCATTCGCATTTATCAATTCATTAACAGCTTCATATTTTTAATATCAAAATATCCAAATTAAAAAACCTAACCAAAATTAAAATTTCCAAAATTTTGAAATCTCCAATCCTTTCATTAACCTTTTTTCTTTTAATTTTATCACTCTCTCTTGAAGGTGTAGAATTAGAAGCAAAAATAAAAGGAAAAAAGGGTGAGGGCCGGCAGCCAGGGGGATTTGAACTCGGTTATTTAGAGGCTATTCAAACCTACCTCTGACCGAGTCAGAGATCAGATCTATTCAGCACCAATTCAGTGCAAACAAACGCCACCTAAATTAAATAGTTGAAATTATAAAGCCATCGGTTTTAAGATTAAAAGAAAAAGGAAACAGTATCACAGCACAAATGTTTTGCCAAACCTCGTAATTAGTAACAATTCCATTGTGAACCACCAAAAATTCATTTCCTGCATCAGAGGTCTGAGGATGACTATTCCTAGGAGCTGGCTCCCCATGCGTTGCCCACCGAGTGTGTGCTATTCCAGCATGAACAGAAAATGATTCCTCTAAATCCAAATCTGTCGTAGCAACATCTGAAAGAATAAATACTCATTAGTTTAGCCAACCACGTGCCCGACCAAGCAAAGCACAACTATAATGCGTTGGGTGGATAAACTAAATCACAACCTCTAGCAAATACAGTCCTACAAATCAGAACCAAAACTTAAGAAACTTCCACAACAGCTCAATAGTATGGAAATAATCAGATAGATATAAGTTGATATCTATTCACTTTCCTTACGCATTAGGACATATTTTCTAATAATTCGTAAAGCAGGATGATAACTACAATATCCTACAGTAGGTCCATTTGGCGGTGATAGATGTCCTAAGCATTTGAGCAGTAAAAAATTCCATGAAACTTCCATGCACACTCTTTAGTGACCATCTTATGGAAACCAGTTCCAACCCAGTTTCCTTTGGAAAATCTAGGAGACAAATTATATGTAAAAGCATTATGCTCTTTTTTTTTTTTTTTTTTTTTTTTTTTTTTTTTTCATTTTGCAATAAAATCAGAAACCCTTGTGCCGCAGTTGTGCACTCAGCCAACAAGTTAAACTGGACTCGCTGAATTTAACTCCCAACTACAAAATGCGAATTTTATACGCATGTATTTTAATTTCCCCCTTTTACCCCAAATTTCAAGCTACTTAAGGAGCACAAGATCAAGTTTGATTACTGTTTTGTCGACGAAACCAATCGGCGACCATGAAACCAAAAAGAAAAAAAGAAAAAAAGAAAAAAAAGAGAAAAAAGCTCGTAGAATGCAGTGAAAAATTTGAAAAAAGGAAAAGGGATAAAGTATTACCGTGATAAACTGACTTGACGAGGGATTCAATGTTGCCCTCCTGGCGAAACACGAGAGGGGGGAGAGGGGACGAAGAAACGGAGGAATCAATGGAAATCCCAGCGGAATCGTAGCCTCTGTACTCCAAACGCCTCAGGCCATTGAAGAGGACTTCAAGAATGAAACGCCTTTCCCTGTTCACGTTGTAGTTCAGATACGCGAATATCCCACACATCTTCTCTCGTTCTCTCTCTCTAACCCTCACTCTGTGTGTGTGTGTGTCGATCCAATGGCTCTATGCGTCGATCTCGTTCTTGTTTTTCCTGTAGATTCAAGATCGCAACAATGGAGGTTTCTGAGGGAGTTTTATTTGCACAGAGAGAGAGAGGGAGAGAGAGAGAGAGAGGTAAGGGGAAGGAAGGAGGATGAGTTGGCGGATTTTGACTTTTTGACGTTGGCTCTTGGATTTTATTATTGAATTTAAATGGGTGATAGAATTTACAAATTAATCGGGCCACGTGGCCATGACCCTGCGGTGTTTCAACGTATCAAAAATGGCCGCGTGGCATCTCGATTTCAGCGCGCTAATATGTCGGAAAATAAAAACTTAACCTTGTCTACGATCTTGAAATTTAACGGTGATATATATATATATATATATACTTTTGTAAACGTGATTAACAGATATTTGTTTCTGAAAAATAAAAAATTAAAATAAAGTGGTGTATCAACTTTTAGAGCTCCTAAAAATTTCTCAAATGAATTCTTATACCTTTAATTTGATCCATTTTATTCAAAATTTTATTTTGACTCAATATTATCCTTAATTGTTGAAATAAAGTGCAATGTAGCACATAAATCAAAAGTGTTTTATGGTGAGAACTCTATTTATGAAATTTGACCTAATCTTTGAAACCTTGAGATTTTTGTTTCACCGTAAAATAAAAAATTGTTCAAAATTAATTTAAAATAATTATAGAATCGAGTAAAGTCCGAGTGAGCTCAAAAGTAAATTTGACCTATTGACAATCCTATTTAAGACCATAAGAATATTATTAATCAACATGTATTATATTTCAAACCAAAAACTAAAATGTAGAATTTGGGTATCTAAATTGAAATTAAGATTGGGTTTCATGCGGTGTTGGCGTTTCTATTGGATTATCTTCCCAAAGTGGCTTAATAAATAATTTTATGATTAATTTGTATTTTTATTTTTTGGAGCAGGGCAAAATAATTTCTAAATAACGAAGGTGTTTCAAGGTATAAATGAGGCGCAATCAAGTAAATTTATACATTTGCAACCTTTTTTATTTTTATTTTTTATATCACCTGATTTAGTATTTGTTTATTTGAAGGGGGGTTTTAGGATTCGAGCTTCGCTTCATCGCTGCCAGACGCAGTAGCGGAAAAGAAACCCTAGAAGTTGAGATTCAGAGGAAACCCTAGAAAGATGACTCAGAAGTCCGGTCTCTTCAAAGGCCAGCAAAAGAAGAAATCCATCCCTCCTAATCGCCATGGAAAGCTTCCCACCAGTCGCAAAGGTCACTCTCTCTCTCTCTCTCTCTCTCTCTCTCTCTTTCTCTCCTTTTTTTCTTCCGTCATATAAATATATATCTTTGTCTATTTTTGTGTCATGGAAATTTCTTTTTTCATTTTTTTTGCTGTGTGTTACGCAGGGAAGAGAGTGGTGAAGCCTTTGAAGTCGACACGGGATATGGGCGTTGAACGTGTAAGTTTATTTTCCATTAGACCTTGCAGCCAATTCTTAATTGCTTTAGGAATGTTAGATTAGTTTGTTATATTTGTTTTGAAGTATGAGCATTTGACATATTGCTCAAGTCACCATAGAATTGGTTCTGCTCTATTCTTGAATCTAATCAGTATGAGCTCGTTTGGTTTTATTTTATTTTTTTGGGTGTAAACTAGGATTTGGTTGAAGCTCTGAATGGTTTATTTAGTACTGGGAAATGCTCTTTTGTAGGTTTTTCTCATCTTTTATGCCTTAATGTTTGTTAAGAAATTATATGATTGGGAGACTAGAATTTTTTGGTCATATACCCAAATCTGTAGAGGGGAGAGATAGGTTTTGAATGTTTTGGAAGAATGATTCTGGGAAAATTTCTCTTTGAAATATTGTTTCGTAATTGCTCTCGTGGCTACATATTGGAGCGAGTGCATAATTTCTCAGAAGTCTCTTTGTCATCCTCTTCCTATCTATAATGTTTTCTTTCTTCTTGGGAAATCTAATTGGCTGCCACTGCAAATAAACGAAGTTATAGTAGAAATAGTTTATTCAGATAGCTGTAATTTGTGTAAGTAAGCTTTGAAATCCCCGGGGGGGGGGGGGGGGGGATTTGCGGATGGTGCTCACAATTTGGAAGGTTTTCGGTTAGGTGATTCTTCCCATCTACACCAAAGGAGGTTTTGGAAGGTTTGTATATTTGAAGTGGTAAAATTAGAAAAGATAATTTTGGGTTTGCACTCGTCTAGCTTTGTTTTTTCTTTTTGAAACACTTGGGAAAGGGGGCCCAATAGGTGAACTTCAAGTCATTAGTTGTCTAGCTTGGTGGTACCAACGAAATCCTAGCCACTCATTTGGTTCACAGTATGAAATATGTATTACATAAAAATATAACATATTAGGAGTAATATTTCAATCGAGCCTAAGTGAAATGGTCACTCCCATGCACCATGAGAGTAATAGATAGGGAATAACTATTGCTAGTGGTCAAGGTGGTAATAGCTATTACTTACTTATTTCATTCATAGTTGTCACGGCGCCAAGGCGGTTGGTGTTGAGCATTGAGAGCCTGGATACCTAGACGCTTAGGCGTTTGCCTAGGCGCTCTCAAGATGGCCCAAGGCTCCCCCTATTTAAATTCATAATTTTACCCCATATATCATACCTATACTTGTTCTAAATATGAAAAATATTGGTAAATACTTGAAAATAAAATACAAATACATTATTCAACTACAACTTACCTTATAATATATCAAATTAGACACAACTAACATTATTACTGATCAAATTAAAGCATCAAACTAGCAACCATCATCAAATTGAAGCATTCGAGTAGATCAAAGTAGCAACCATCATCAAATTAGCAAAGTCAGCAATAATACATACTAATAACACCATAAGTCCAAGGTAAAATGATGTTTTTTTGTTAGGTTTTGTGTTTTAAAACATAAAGCCAAGGCATCGCCTTGGCTTTATGGCAACCTCAGTCGCCTTCTTACAAGCCAAGGCATACACGCCTTGGCCACGGGGAAGTATGGTGTTGCTTGGACACTAAGCCGTCTCCTTGACAGCTATGATTCTAGGCCTTGAAAAGAGCCATTCCTCACATATTCCGCTCATTGTTGATGTCATATTTCTGTGGAGTACTTACTCCATTTCATTCCGCAAATCAAATGAGTGGTTGGTGTTGGGTAAGGTCAGACATATGAATCCTTATGGTTTTTAGGTTAGGTCTGTGCATTTGTACCTACCTATAAAAGCAGGGTAATTTCGAATGGATTTAGGCTACTGATTGTAAAGTGAATGAACTATATTTTGGATAAATTTACAGTGTTTTTTTTTTTTAAGGGTTCAGGTGTTGCAGTTTAGTTTGTTGAACTCTTAGGCACAAATTGGATGTAAGTGTTAGTTTTTACGTTATGAGCCTGCATTGCATTTTTAATAAAAAAAGAAAAACACACACTACCAGTGACCCGTTCTCTGGGAAAATTAGAACCGAGTCTTCTCTTAAGGAGTAAAAATACTAAATAAAATTTAATAAAAAGGATTATATTTGTATATGCACTTAAATTTCCTTCGATTTTTTTTTTCCTCTCCCGTGAGTCATCTATCACTAAACACTTGTTTGTTGTTTTATAAATCCTTTCTTTTGATTCATGGACACCAATGATGATTCTTTCTCCATTTTTTTTCCCTTGTGAAATGAGAGCAGGACCTGAGCAAGTTCATAAATCACTGCAATGAGGTTAAAGCTGCTGCGGCAGCTACAAAGGAAGGGGGCCATCTAAGCATCGTAAAACCTGAACAATGATTCAGATTCTACTAGCTTGCAAAAAAAAGGTAATCAAAATGGGGAGAAGTAGCAAGATAAACTCTATTTTCTGCTAGAGACACCGCTCTGATGGCGGCCATATCAAGATCATATGGTTATGATAATACTCTTTTTAAGTTTGGTTTCCGATATTTTGAATTATTATTATTATTTTTTTACTTTTTGATACATGCCTAGGGTCTAGTTTCTGGATCAAGATCATATCATTATGAGGATGCTCATTTTTGTTTTGTTTCTTTTTGATGAATGTAGAGTAAGGGTCTAGTTTATGGCACTATTCATGTTTTCCAACATCAACAGGATGGGAGGGAGTGTATTGATTGGATGGGTTGATGATATGGTAGCGTAAGATCATTTCGTTTCAACTTTTGATTTTATTGACATAAGGATTGATTAGGAATTGCATTAATTTTATATGTCTAGGTTTACATGTTCAAATTGAAATTCTATGGAGCATTATCTGTCTAATAGTTGAGGAGGAAGAAGAGTAGTTAACCCAAAAGAAAATCAAATTCACCCCAACAGTCCTTACCCACCATGATGTTGCATATAATTCTAGGGCTGAAATGTTCAAATTGAAATTTCTTTTTGGGTTATATAATGCTTAGGATACTTTTTGCACCAGAAGTTGAGTTCATCCATTATTTCTTCAAAATGCTGTACTAGTGAGAATTCAGGAGGACAATCCATGCTTTTCAAATTCATTTCTACATGTGGCCTGTGGCACATGCCCAAAAGAAACCATTTAGTCTTCACTTGCATTCGTTCTTCGTTGAAGTAACTGGTACAACTCCATCCGAGTTACTGCTGCATTTCATTCATTCAAAAGCTCTTTAATGTCATGCCCAATTTATTTGCTTCTTTTATTTTTGTTTTCTACTAGATGTGCAACCCCAAAAATCAGCCCTCGGCGGTAATCCTACGTGGACTTTTTACTTTTTTGTCGACTGTTGAACATGGGTTCCTAATCTTGATGAGAGATGACTACCTATGAATAAGAGAAAAGCTCAAGCAAAGGAAGCAAAATAATTGCAAAGATAAGAAGTTAGATTACCCAGTTCAGCTTTTCTTGGAACCAAGGTCTGGAGAGTGAGGGAATAGCAAAAAGGACATTATTTACCATCAAAAGAAGTTAAATTGCGCATTTAGTGTATTTTATTTTTACCTATCACAAGTTTGTAAATAATAAAAACAAATTTACTCTGTTTTATAATTATGAAATACCAAGCTATTTGCTAATCCCATACCTTTATTAAATAGAATAAGGACTTTATAACACAAATTTGTATTCCATAAAAAAGAGTATGAAAAATGATAATTACATTACAAATGGTATTTTAAAGTAATATTAAAATGATAATTTTATTTTGTCATAAAAATCAATGTTAAAAGAAGTTACTGAATTTGAGTGTGTTTTCCAAGATTATATGAGTGTCTTTTTCATATCGGTGAAGGGGTACTGATATTACTCTTATGAAATTTGATGTGTTTATGCCGATTGAGCTTCTAAAGCATATTTTTCCTACAAATGTAGCACTTTTCTAACATCTTCAAACAAAGGGGAAAAAAAAAACCGAATATAATATTTCGTTTTTAATAAAATCCAGCAAAAAAAAAAGAATACAGTTACAGCAGTAATCATATTGAGGTGCCCAAGCCCACACCTCTTAGTTCCAAGTGAAGAGGGTTCATGTTTCAAGGTTGAACAGAAAAGCCAGTTTTCGAAAATAGCTCTCTTTAAGTTCATCGATATCTTCTTTGTATAAAGTAAATGGACTCCGATTCTTGAATAATTCACGTGGCCAACGTTTACCCGTCCACACCGTTACAAACAAAAGAGCGGCTTAATCTTCTTCTGTATCTCATACGATTTTTCCAAATTATAGGAATAGGTTCTATAACTGATACGCAGATTTTGAAGGCCTCTGTACTGAAATTTTCAGCAGCTCGTCGAAGGATTTCCCACACAAAGTCTACTCTTTGGGCTTCAATTCAAGTCCCATTCGTCAGTCATTTATTTGCCAGCATATACAATTTAATAACACTTACAGTTCTCATCTAAGGTGCATTACTAGCTCCATCTGGTTTAAGTCTTCAGGAAGGAGGCCAAACCCCTTTGCCTTTTCCCCCTCCATACTTGGGGGTTTTATAGGCTAATGGAACACCAAGTTATGCGTTTGTTTCTTCCCCAATCGATAAGGATCGTAGTTTTATGTAAAAATAATAGCATTTCACTGCTGTCTCACAATTCATAAGTTTTCGTGATTTAGGCTGTGCATCATATTACCCGGTGGGTCCATAAGTTGAGAACAATCAGCTTTTTCGATTTAACATATCATAGTGCTATTTTCAAGGTCATGTTTGGAATCCTTTAGGTGAATGGGAATAATAATGTCATTGCCAGGGGTGGGGAGCCGGTATCTGATGCTTGGGGAAGCCCAAGTAAAAAATGTTAATGAGTGGTTTGTGCAGAACTCAAATTTTTTTTTCCTTTTTTCTTTTAACCAATACCAAAATTTTAATTTCTTAAGGGAGTATAATTGAATTTTGGAAGGAAAAAGTATCAAGAAAGAAGGCATTGTTAATAGGAGACCACGATTTTAGAAGAAAAATTAATAATGTTTTAACGAAAAAAAATTGAAATAAATTGACAAATATCAAAAATTAATCCTTCAGCGGCAATAAAATCACTCCTCATGCTATTCGTAAGAGCAAGCAAGAATTGCCCGTGTCTTATTTTTATTTTTTAGTTTTATAATATAGCTACTATTCTATGTTAGTATTATTTTTTCTAGCCACTGACATGCATTCTATTTTATCCCCTTGCTTTCTATTTTTTCCCCATCTATTACTTATTGCTCATTCCTGTTATTGTACAACAAGTCCCATTTTTATCCATTTTTTATTTTCTTAAATTAAAAGGCGTGAATGAACTGTTTTTCAAATAATTTTTTTTAGCGTATATACCATAATTTATTTTTTGTGGGTGGAAAGCCATTATGTTTTATGTTTTAAGAAAATAAAATATGAAATATTTTTATTTTTCTCAAATTAATTATAAAAACTTATCTATCTTTAGAGCATTGAAAGTCACAAAATAAAACAAAACAAAAAATAGCAAAAGCAAAAAAACTCAAGTTGCCAAACACATATTTTGCACAAAACTATGTCAAGCTCGATTTTTGATTGAACTTGATTTTGCCATGATAGCCAAACACACCCTAAAAGGTATGTTTATTTTTGGACTCGACTTCCCTCAAGATGTTTTAGTGCGCATGCCTGCTAGTGTCTTGGCTACCCCATAAAACTTCATTGATTTGAAATTTTCATGCAAATTTTTATGGTGTTTGAGGCTTTCATTTATGGGGAAAAAGTTTTTTTAAAAAAATATAATTAAATCCTTAAATAATTCAATTTTTTTTTTTTTTTACCGATGAAAGTCTTACTACCGTGAAATCATATGAAAATTTACAAGCTTCCATGATTTTTTCCGTGAGTTATTGTCTATTGTTGGCTTTTATGGTAGAATCAGTCGGGGACTGGAAAGGCGGTGGCTTACCCTATATTGGATGTCAGCGGTTCGAGTTCACTTATCTCCAACTTGTGAATTTACCGATATAAAGCTATATAATAATCCTAATTTTTTCGATTTGGCAGTTCGATCTATGATTTATCATTCATGCAAATTGATAAGATCATCCCATTTAGCAGCACCTTAGGATAGTATTGCATAACCTTAAAGTGAAGCAAAGTAAAGTTAAGGACGAGGTTCAAATGAGGAAAGGCTTACAATGGATAGCTAGGCACCCAGAGATGAAGAAGGGCATAATAAGTGACGAAATGCTTTAGAGAGTTGAAAATAAGCATAGATCCGGAGATTCCTGAACAGGCCAACCTTTCGAATTGCTGCTGAATGCATGGGCAGGCAAGAGACAACCTGGCGAACTAAAACATCTTAGTAGCTAGCAGAAAAGAAAGCAAAAGCGTTTTCGTAGTAGAGGCAAGCAAAATGGAAGCAGCCTAAACTATGATAACGGGGTTGTGGGAGAGCAATAAAGGCGCCGTACTACTAGCCAAAGTGGTGGAGTGCTGTGCCATATGCAATGCAAATGAGGCTATCAATTCAAGTCTGACGATTCCGCTAATTTAGGGATCAAACTGACAACTTTAAAATATAAGAGATTAAATTTTGACGCCAATGCCAAACGTTAGGAGACCATAAAGGTAGTTTTTCCCTCTATAGAAGTTCACTACCCTCAAATTATTTATTTGTTCCTAGGTTTCAAAGAGAAACAAAAAGGTGACCAAGCTTTTAAAATGGCTTCTTCTGTCGAGTAAAGCTCTTCTGAAACGTGTCATATGACTCAAGCCTTGATTTCCTTTCCAACATTTTCATTCAGGCATCGAATTCTACTGCAGGTCACCATAATCCCACACAGGTATCTTTTAGCGTCTACTAATATATTTGGCTTTATCTGCCTGCTAACACATTATCTTCGGATTATCAATTCATGCGCTCGGACGGTCGAAATAAAAAAGGAATGAAATAATCATTCTCATTCATTCGCATTCATCCGTTTGATTTGCTCAACGATAAAATAAAATTGGATGAGCATGTTAGAACTTCAAATAACTTCATAAGTACAAAATAAATAAGAAAATTATAGAAATATTATGTGAAAATGTTTACAAGGAAGGAGCCCTTGTACAGCAGACCCTCAAAACTAATATCCGAATGTTCTTAGAATTCGAACTTTGTAAAATTAGTAAGACGAAATGTTGATATTTTCTTATTCGATGACATAAAAAGTAATTAAGCGATCATTTCTTTGTAATGATCATTTTCTCACTAATCAATGATCATTCCCACTCTTACAATCCACGCGCAGCCTATGGTCTCACTTTTGAAGCACTTAGGAGAGGAGTGCCGGCAAGGAAGTGGCTGATGAGCCAAAGAGCGGCCTCTGGTTTATAACTTGGCACCACGTGTCCTTCTCCTTTTATCGTCACAAATGTCAGGTTTCCCTCGTACACTTGCGTAAATCCACCAATCTATCCCACAAAGAAAAAGACTGGAGAATCAACTCGAAAATCATTCAATTTTACTTGATCTCAATCAAAAATCATATTCGCTTCGTTGTCCTCAATTTTATGAGGTCAAATTATAATTGTCGGATAATTTTTGAGAAGATTACACTAATTCCGTTTGAAGTTTGGTCGAAATCTCACTATCCTCCCTAAAGTTTTAATTTTGATAAATAGTAATTATGGAATAATGTTTGATATCCCCTTCCATAAGAATTTTCGTCAACCACCGACGATCCAACGTAATAACTACACCAATATCCCGCAAATAACCGAATTGTGAAGAGAGAGTGTCTCTGTAAAAACTATTGTAGACTAAATTGAAATTAATTACCTCATCGTGGAGGAACCAAGGATGTCACCGAGTCTTCACAGGCAGCTTCATTGCTTTAATGGAACGCTTCGTTGAAGTAACTGGTATCATTCCATCTATGTCCCCACTGAATTAATTTATTCTCAACTCATTACTTCCTCTTCAGATTCTAGTGCCTTATAAACTTTCAATAATGCAAATATGGAAGTTCGAACGACAACAGTGAGAGATACAATTAATATTGCATTATTCTTAATTTGAATACTTAAATATCAAATATTATGCAAATATGAAAATAAAATAAAATAAAAATGGAACATTGACCGTGAAATTACCTAAACACCCATACTGAGATGTGGTTGGCCATGAGCTCCTTAAGAAGTGGAATGATGGTTGATGGACTATCTTTCCAAGCTTCGTTCAAGTCAACGCTACAATATAAATTATTTTAAATAAAGCTTCAAGCTACACCAAAATGCGCACAAGAGTTGATATAAAAAAAAAATGAGACTCGAGTCAAAATTCATAAAACAATCAGCCTAATTGATACGGGATCTTTCTCTTTTTTGAGAACAATGTCTCACGTCCAGAACTTAAAGCCTTTCAATTTAGTTATTAAGATCTAAGGACCATCCCACCCAATATCAATTGGTTTCGGGAAAAGAATGTTTGGACTTTGTCATGTTATCGGTGCAAGCAAATGACATATGCTTAGTTTAAGATCTTGGAGCCACTCCACTCAAGCCTGCTTTGGCGGGAACACATATACGAATGCAGGAACCAAACAATAATGGAAATAGTATTAATGAACACAAAGTAGAGCACCAGCGAGTTTTGTCATATGTATCTGCACATTGTCCATCTATATTTGAGGTTAGTGACATTAGCGTGTAAGGCCTTTTGAACATCAGGCCGACTCAAATAAGCCTCCATGTAACTGTCGGTGCATGAATCAAAGCTCATAGCCTGCACCGATAAAAGGAGTCAGAATGAAATCATGATCAATATGTGATTGTATTGCCCCATAGTTTTTTTTTTTTTCCGCAACAAAACTGTCTAGGACGTAAGCTTACCGAAGTGTTTACGGGGTACGTAGTGAGATTGGAATGGCACAAGGGAGCATAAATGTTGTAGATATCCATGTAACGGAAATAACTGAAAGCCTCTCTAGTGGCGGCTAGGCACTGTTCGGGCTGACCTCGGGCCTCGGGCGAGAAATTACAGTATCTCCAGATTATACCTGCTGTTTCTTCCGAAATTATAGCATGAGTCTCCCAATAATCAAACCTTCCTTTAAAATCTGTTTCATCGTTAATTAGAGCATTCCCTATCTGCAGAACACAAAGCCATTTCGATTTATAATGTTTGGCCATTGAAAAAGTAGCTAATCATATTGTTATGTTTGATAAAGTAAAAAGCTGATTGGACCAATTGTCGAATTTGGACCAGAAAAGCATGATCATAAATTTTTAAGGGTTGAACATAAATATCGGCAAAATATTATAAAGTCAGTAAAATTTTTGCTGGGACTTGTGGCCTTGACCCGTGCCTGTCCCATCATCTCCGCCTTTACGCACTCATGCGTGTGTGTGTATACGGCATTTAAGATAAAAAGAGAATGGTACGGAAAAGATTTTGATATGGTCCATGTGAGACCCCCAAGTGTAATTCTGATGGTTAGATTATAACTTTTAATTATATTCTACTTACTACCTACAAAAATTTGTGCTATACAATCAAAGTTAATAACATTTATGATTGACTTCTTTGTTGATCAAATTTTTATCATTTAGGTGACAGGCCTCTCTTGACACAAATTATATGAGAATTGATTGTTTCTCATATTCTTCTTCATGTTCTTTCAATTTGTGCTGCTATGTGGATAAAATCCTCTCTTTATCTCTCATCTTTTTTTTTTTATTTTTTTATCATAATCCTATATACATATGGGAATGATAAAGGAAACAAGGAAGCTCACTCTTTTAACGAAGCACCCGTTACATGATGGGAATTTTTCATACTATTTCTATTCATACGACTGGAATTTTCAGGAATAAGGGAAGCAAGAAAGAATGCTCCTTAAAGGAAGTGTTCATTATATGAGTTGCGTTTAAAAATTCTAAGGGAAATTGCACTTAACCTCCCTGTGATTTTACCTCGTTACAGGGAACCCCCCTGTGGTTTGAAAATTAGCACATAACCCCCCCATGGTTTCAATGGACTTGCAAAAATTAATTTTTCCGTCAAATCTAACAGTTTGTTCGTCAAATCTAACAGTTTGTTCTTCCAAAAAAAGAAAAATTAGTCTTTAATAGAAAAAATAGACTTTAATTTCCTAAATTACCAAAAATTAACTCCTTACCTCAATCATAATGGCTCTCAAAGAGCTAGTTGTTTTTATAATTCTTAGGCCATAAAAATGATATATTTATTGTACAAAATAAGAGAGACATTTGTATGTGAATCTACCTGGATACTTATAATATTCGTATACATGTTTCTAATTATCATGATTAGTTGGGATTATGAATATATAATCTCTATAGAATATATTTTTTTCAAGATACAAGAAGTATAAAAGTGTCAATTTATTTGGGTACTACTACAATAGGGGTTAAGAAATTAGTTTATGAATAATTTTAGAAATTAAAGTCTTTTTTTTATCATATTAAATACTAAAAAATTTGAGAAAGAACAAACTGCTAGATTTACCGGAAAAGTTAACTTTTGCAAGTCCATTGAAATCACAGGGAGGTTATGTGCTAATTTTCAAATCACAGGAGGTTCCCTGCAACGAGGTGAAACTACAGGGAGGTTAAGTGTAATTTTCCCAAATTCTAAATGCATGAACTGAAAGAACTTGAAAAGGTTGGATGACCCTCAAATTTTTATGCAATTTAGGCTCATTTACGCTAATCAGCTAAATGGTGAAACGTCTAAAATATTATAAATATTTTTAAGTTTTTACCGATTAGATGATAGGCATGAACCAACTTGAATTACATGGAATTTGAGGGTCAACGTACTTTTTTAAAGTAGTGTAGTTGACCAAAAATAAAGCGATTAATCTTCAGGAATTAAGGCAAGGGGAAATGACTCCTCTGGAGTCCTTTTGTCCCTTTGAGACTCGACACTCATGCTATAAGGATATACTCCAAAACAATCTAGTTTTGAATTCACAGAGTTAAGCATAAACGAATCGAGTGGGTGTTGGAAGATTTTATACTGGAGAGGAGGAGTGAGATGGGCGATCTCAGCGAAAGCGTACCGCAATGCCTTTGAGGTTAATGATGACTTTGTGAGAGTGTTGGCTTTGGAGGAGAATGGTAGAAGCGAGTTGGGGAACGTAGTGGCCAGCATAGCTCTCGCCAGAGATGTAGAAATCTCTGGTCTTGTATTCTGGAAACCTTTCCAGCCAATTCAGCAAAAACACGTAATTGTCTGCAGCAGGTTCTTTCATCGCCAGTAGTATTGTAGTCGCTTGACAGGATAGAGTATGAAAACCCCACACCGGCAGGAGACTCCAAGAATAATACATTTGCAGCTGCAAATTTATAAGCATCAGAGCCAAAAATTCCAGAGAAATATTTATTGAGAAAATGAAATATGCTAAAAAAAGAGAAAAAAGAAAAAGGAATCAGTATGCCATACCCATGTTCCAAGCAAACTTGTTAGGGGGGAGGGACTTTCCATCACTTCTGACCCGAATTGGTCGAATCTCCGTCATTGCTCCTATGAGAGAGGATCAAGCTGGGCCTACAGATAAATAATTTAGAACATTGAACCACAATGAAAATAATCCCTTAAAATAAATCTTGATCCTATTTTAACCTCCTTAAAAGGACTTTACCGTTTTAAAAGGAATTTAAATTGAATTCAGTTATCTTTTAAATTCTTCTAAAAGGAATTTAATTTATTATCTAATTAATTCCCTTAAAAAGAGTTTATTTTCAAAGGTTTAATTTCCTTAAAAGGAATTATAAATATTTTTTATAAATAAATATAATTTAAGTATATTTAAAATCATTTAAGAATGTTTATTTCCCTTAAATAAGTGTGGGCCCCGAAATCATCAAATTCGAATAAGTTTTTTATTTGTTAAATAGATGAGGTGAGATAACAATCTGTGATTGGTTGTCTCTTTTAAAACTTATTTAAATGCATTTAAAATTTAAATATGTTTTATTTACCTCCTCTATTGTGTGTGGGCCCTGCTCAGGCCCGCCTAGTTAGCTTCTATGAAGCACCGACACTCTAAAATGAGTAACGTACCGGAGTCCGACACTCTTCCGACACCGACACGCGGCCGACACGTCTAGGACACGTGGTCAACACCTCCGACACGGTCAACGACTGGGACACGCGACCGACACGCGTGTCCCCCTTCCCTCCCCCGCTTCACTTCCTGTGTCCCTAAACCTAGATCTATTTCTTTGTCTCTGTAGCTCTCCCTCTCCCTCTCTCTCTCTGTAGCTCTCCCTCCCTCCCCCGGCTTCACTTCGCGTGTCCCCCCTCCCTCCCCCGCTTCACTTCCTGTGTCCTTAAACCTAGATCTATTTCTCTGTCTTTGTAGCTCTCCCTCTCCCTCTCTCACTGTAGCTCTCCCTCTCCCTCTGGCTCTCTCTTTCTCTCCCTCTGGCTCTCTCTCTGACTTTCCCTCTCCCTCTCGCTCTCTCTTTTTCCCTCTCCCTCCCACCCTCTCTCTCACTCTCCCTCTCGCTCTCTCTCTCCCTCTCCGTCCCTCCCCCCTCTCTCTCTCTACCTCTCTCTATTGCCGCTCTCTCTCTCTCCCTCTCCCAGTCCGACCCTCCCCTTTTTCTCTCTACCTCTCTTTATTGCTTCTTGAAATTGTAAATCTTTACCTATAATTATGTTTGGTAAAACTTTTATTTTATTTTATGAATTTCGTCAACTTATATGGTTTGCACATTTAACTTAAATTTTATAATTTCATACACATATATATATATAACGTGTCGGCCAACGTGTCGAAATTGTTCATTTTTTTAAAAATGTGTGTCCCGTATCGCTAACGTGTCGTGTCACCGTATCGGTGTCGGTGTCGGTGCATCCTTGGTTAGCTTTGTTCCATTCTTTTTTTAAATGATCGGGTGAGGTGATAGTATCTTATTGGTCCGATTAATGGTTTTATATTGCTTGCAATTAAAGGACTTTTAAGGGGCAGATAGGTAATTTCACTTTCCCACTCTCTCCCATCTCCCCTCCTCCCCACAATTCCCAGCTCTGGCCGAGCCTCCACAGCTTCCGGCCATGATTTCGAATGATCTAATTGCCCGCCGTTTTGAGTGCCACGTAATTGGAACCACTCTAATTTGGCGAGGGGAAGCAACCCGACCTATAAATTGGGCGAGTGATGCACTGTGCCTAGGGTTAGAAAATTGGAGCGGGAGAGGAAAGGGAGCCATTCCGAGGGCCCTTTTGAGGGAGTTTCAGTCGAAAACTTAGACTAGTCCAGCGACCTCCAGTGCCCTTAGCGCACCCTTTACAGTGGTTTGGTGGTCATGGTTGCTGCATCCACGACCCACAGTAGCCGTTGTCCCTCTCTAGCTGTCCCATCTTCGGTGATTGCAGCCGACCAGTGACCATAGTATGCTGATTCGGCACAGTCAGAGGCATGCCTGCTGCCTTTTTCACCCGGCCTTCTTAGGTTTTCAGGTTCTCTTATGGTTAGGTGAGCCTGCAAAGCGTAATTAAAACATAATAAAACTAAAATGAAATAACATGTTATCTGGTTTACACACTTCGATGGAGGACCTTGCGGCACTTCGTGCTTAGCGAAACAGCTACAATCACATGAGGGATTTCTAACGACCTTTCACACACTTCGGTGTGCCTATCGGATCTTCTGATTCAAGGCCTATGGCACTTCGTACTCAGCGACGACAACCATCCGAGGGGTTTCTAACGACCTTTCATGCACTTCGGTGTGTTGGTCAGATCTACGGATTTGAGGCCGGCAGCACTTCGTGCTTAGTTACGGCAACGACTTGAGGGGTTTCTAATGACCTTTCACGCGCTTCGGCGTGCTTGTCTGATCTACGGATTCGAGGCCTGTGGCATTTTGTGCTTAGCGACGGCAATCACTCGAGGGGTTTCTAACTCCTTACATGCTTTGGTGTGATTGTCGAGTATACAAACTTGAGGGCCTGCAGCACTTCTTCCTTAGCGGAAGGGCCACCTTATGCATTTTTGACAGCACTTTTTTTAGGTTTATCACTCAAAGTCTATTGCGGCACTTCGTGCTTAGCAGAAATCATCATATTTGCTGAAATCAATAATCGAATCTTTTCACTTGCTTGGAGGATTATGCTCATGTTAGGATTTTACTAATTTTACTGTTAACAAAAGTAAAGTGAAGCCATTGTGCTGAAGAAAACAAAATAATCTAAGAAGGGGAGGAGAAATCGAAGTACATGTAAGTACCTCCATTTAGCCAAAGAAGAAGAGGCAAAGATTTTTTCTTCGAATCCACAGCTTCCACAAAATAGTAATATAATGCTCGTCCAGCAGATTGGTCCACAGTAATGTATCCACCATAGTGAGCGAAGTCAACCTCGGATATTCCAGGTAATCCTTTTATCCTGTCTTGCTCCTTCGACCCATCCTGAGGTTGAACAATCTTAGCTTCATCTGCATATTTGATTCTCTGAAAATCACTGGTGTCGATGCCGGGGATTCCTTCAAACTTGGCTTTGTAGAGATGGCCCACAGCTTCCCCTCGATTCATGCCATGAGCTGCGACGGAGCAATAGGAGAGAAAGAGAACAAAAGAGAATTCATACAGACCAGGTATTTTCTCCATTAACTCTCAAACAGGCTAAGATTAAAAGGGGGTGGAATAAAGGAAAGACGAACATATAATTTGAAGTTTTAGTTGATCCAGTTCGTATCTTTTATCCACAAAATCTTGGTTTTCCTTTTGCACCAAGAGCTAATGAACTCCCTCAGATTTTCCAAAATGCCATTTTGAGGAAAAACGTGATACCTAGAAGAGCCTATATAGGTTTCTATTTTACTCAAATTTATAGAGGATTAAAGAGGTCGCAATTTCATTTTCTTTTTCTAAAATTCATTTGTATTCTAATTCAACTGCAAGCATCGGGTTTTTAAATTTTTATTTTTATTGGTAATACACAACGAACCTAGCACACGAAAATATTTAAACCCTTAACCTTGTTCGATGACAACAAATTTAAAACAATAACACAAATTTATGCATATTTTTCAAGCATGAGCATATTATTATGTTTACTCACATGTACACGTAGATATGCAAGAGGACTTTATAGATGCATATAAATCAATTTAGACTAGATTTTTGTTTAAAGATTTAACATTGTGGTAGATTGTTCATTTATCAAAATAAAATTGAAAATAAAATGAAAGGTGCGGTTGATTGTGAGATTTTTTTCAAACGTAAAAACATTTTTATTTGCTTAAAAATGCTATTAGTTTTTTTAATACTATTTAAAAAACAATGGGGAATCCACTGCCTTGGCTCACCTATGATTTTCTTTATATTACTGATAAGAAAATTAGGATAAAAAAATTACATAATATGCGGAAAAAAAAATCACTGGTAAAGAAAGAATTTGGAAATCATTCATTCGAATGAGATAATAGAAAACGAAAAACACAATTGGGAGCTTCATTAAAGGAAAGGGTAGAAAGGAGAAATCACTGGTAGCAACGTGGGCTACGTTGATTTTAGATTATTAAAGTAATTGAAAAGGAAAACACAATTGGGAACTTCAAAAGCGAAATTTGGAAACAATAAAGGACGGTAGCATTGGCTCAATTATAATGATCACATGTGTTTCAAATTCAAAATCCTTTGTTTTATTTTCCTAAAACATAATCATTTTTTTTTCTTCGATTTCCTCATTTTTTTTATAGCTTTTTTGTTATAAAGTAAACTTTCTTTGGCGTGACCATGACTTTCAACAAAACATGGGATCATGGCAACTAAACCAACCGTGCCTTTTTTGTTTCAAATTTTCATTAGTGAAGTTCTCAATTGTGTTTTCTGCTTTAATTACTCACATGCATTTCTTTTTTCCATTTTCCCCTTTTCTCTAATAGGAACAATGGACCATTTCCATTTATTTATTTATTTATTTTTTATCAAATTACGCATGCATTTGGAAGAGATTAAATCAACAATTTGTTTCCATTTTATATTCTTGGATCGTACGAGGGGTGTTGCGGAAATACCCTCGAGAATAGATAATTGTAAATTAGAAATGAAATGCATTAAGATAAATAAAGAATAATACATGGAGAAAATAAATTAGAATGATATTTGTTCCCATTGAGCTTCTTTAGATCTTCACTATATGGAAAAAATAATACATACTCCTCTATTACAAGCACTCTTATGAGTAACTTCTCATTCATACATTTCTCTACCTAAATACAAGGGAAAAAAGAATTTACAAGAGAAAAAATTATTGGTGTGTTTTGAAAATAGAAGAGGGGTCCCCAGTTTATATGGTTTAAGGAGCCATTCCTTTCACTTTTTTCGATCTGGGATTGTGAACATTTAAAAGGCTCCAAGAGTTATTCTATTATTTAAACTTTCTAATGTGGGATTGCAACCTTAACAAGGATAACTTCTCTACTAGGGTATCACTCGCTGATGTGGTGGTACAGACCAATAAAATCACTATACCTCAAGTATTCTCTCCCTCACCCTTGTTTTATATTTTTATAATATAACCGCTACTCTACTATTACTATTCTTTTTTTTTTTTCTTAGCCATTGACATGAATCTGTGTTTTATCCACTTGCTTTCTATTTTTTCTCCATTTATTACTTATTGCTCATTCCGGTTATTGTAAAATAAGTCCCAATTTTATCTCTTTTTTATTTTTTAAAATTAAAAAGCATGAATGAACCATTTTTCAAATAATTTTTCAGCATATGTCCCATAATTGTTTTTTTGTGAGGTGAAAAGTCATTGTTTTTATGTTTTAAGAAAAAATATATTTTTTATTTTTCACACAGTATTTATAAAAGTTATATATTTTTAAAGCACTGAAATTTGCAAAATAATGCAAAACAAAAATAGCAAAAGGAAACAAGTTTGGAGAATTAAAAAAATGAGCTCAAGTTTAATAGTAGGGGTGCCACTCTGCCAAGAAAACAAAGAAATAAAAGAAGGGTGTCAGGTGATAAATTAGAAGTAATAAAACTTAAAATTGAACAAAAAATATTGGTAATTTACTATTATGAAATAATTTTATTGATCCGTACCACTACGTAAGTGAGTGGTACTGCAGCAAAGAAGTGTTTCTCCGGTGAATGTTCTTCTCCGGTGAATGTTCTAAGTTTATGCACGGGCTAAATGGAGTTACACCCAGCCTAAATGGGTCCCATAAATTAGAAATGTCGCTTCAACAACTAAAAATTATACGTTCAGAGTTATTCTAGCATGTGCCCAATAACCTAATTAGAGTTATGATTTTTTTTAGTAGTTAAGTTTTGAGTTAACGAATGATAGAAGAGAACAATAACTCAAATGTGGCCAAAAGAGTGCTAACTGAATAGACCTGGAAGCGAAACAACCTTGAAAGGAAAAACAAGGGCCAACAAGGCATAATGTAACAAATACAAACAAAGGTCTAAGATTGACAAAGAGAAACATCAAAATCTAGGGTCGATAACCTAGACTAATAGAATACAATATAAAATAGCAAACTAGGATAAAGAATGAGATTGCCGTATAACAGAGCCACTCAACTCATAGGCCACATCAAAGCAAACGCAGCAAAGGGGTGTCCCAAAGCCAAAAGGAAATCCTATAATTCTCTAAGACTAGAATTTTTGAATGAAACCCGAATTGGAAATTGAAGTTCACAATCTGCGCAAACTTGAGTGTAATTACCCGTGATGCAAATTATCGCTCCTTCGCTTTTCCCCTATTCTCGAACTAATAAATTAAAGGACGAGTTTCACAAACTCTAGAATCATCCCAGTTAAACATTTCAAGGAATCAATCTCGGACGGGGGATAAGAACACTAAATTACCACAAGACTGAATTAAATCTACAACCAAATCATAAACTGGCAAAGAACCAACAAGATAGAAAAATAAAGAGCAATACTATATTTATCCTCCTTCACACAACCTTCATATTGAAAGGGTAACGTGGCAGAATATGTGTGATCCTTTTTTAGTGGTATTTTGATCAAATAACAATATAAAACCATACATAATTGGCCACGTGGTCACTTTCAGCGTGAAAATTGTGTGAAAAATATACAGCTCAAAAATATATTATTCAAATATCACGTTTGTGGAATCCAAGAACTAAACCCAGTAAGGGTTGTGCAAAAGGCATCAAGGACAGGTTTATTACACTTATTAGGGCCGAGGGGTATAAAATGAGCTAATTTTTGCCTTTGGTTGGAGCTTTGGGAGGAGTGCCGGCAAGGAAGTTGCTGATGAGAAAAAGAGCTCTCTCAGGCTGATGACTTGGCACCATATGCCCCGCACCTCTCACTGTCACTAATGTTAGGTTCCCTTCGTATAGTTGAGTAAATCCACCAACCTGTCACGCAAGGGAAAAGAGATGCATGTGAAGGAGAATCCCTTGGAAAAGCATTTGGAGTCGTCTTCATGTTAATCTTGCAGGGAGCAATTCGATCTATTCCCCTCCCTTTCTTAAGTTGCCAAAACTTTTCCCCTGTTTATGCATGATTTGCCTTATCACAATCTATTGTGTTATGACATGAATGGATCAAAAGTATTTGGGTTGCGGCGTGAATTATCACACAACATAAGTCAAGTCTAGCCATCTCCTTTCTTTTCGTGGTAGAAGAGATTTAATTTCAAGACATTGTCTTAAATGTCATATATTTTTTAGCAACTAAGCTAGATGGTACCCACGCTATAGGAGGCCAACGAGCGAATTGTGTGGGTTATGGTATCATGTGAGTGGGCAAAGATGATTAGGTACTAGTAATCCATTTTAATCATTTCATCCTTTCATCTCTTCATGAAATGGGTGTGGTGTTCTTCTGGGCGAGGAAGCACACTGAGTTGAGATTACCTCAGCATTGAGGAGCCATGGGTACCACTTAGTCTTCACAGGTAACTTCATTGCTTTAATAGACCTTTTCGTAGAAGTAACAGGCACGACTCCATCTGTGTCGCCACTGCATTTCACCCATTTCAAAAAATAATATTAACAATAGACTTGTATTTTGTAATCATTAATAAGAAAATAAATTAAAAATATATCATTTGTTTTATGCAAAATAAGCAACTACATGTTCAAATATGCGTAGTATTATTTATAATTTGAAAACCAAAATTTAGATAGACATAATATATTGGCAAATGTCATACATAACAAGCTCATCCACGGATCGTAATACTAACAATGGAGTTACCTAAATATCCAGACTGAGATCCGATTGGCCATGAGCTCCCGAAGAAGTGGAATGATCGTTGATGGGCTATCTTTCCAAGAACCCAATACGCTACTACAGTACAAAATAACTATGCAGTAAAGCTTCAGACCTACCCACTATTTAGGATCCTCAGTTGATAACAAGTAACTAAAAGAAGGAACACGCTTGTGCAAACATAGGATCAAGGTTATGTTCATGTCTACCTGCATGCCTGCCAGTCATACTTAAGCTTCGTGACATTGGCGTGTAAAGCCTTCTGAACTTCAGGACGGTTCAAATAAGTGTGCAAGTAATTCTCTGTGCATGGATCGTAGCTTGTCACCTGCAAAGTCCTCGGAATGAAGCACAAATAACTCACATGGGTGCAATATACTGAGGAGTACGGCCATGTATCCCTCCCAGCCGAATCCTTGAATTCATATCTACCATCATATGTACAGAAGGTAATCAAGTAAATTTCTTGTAAAATACCCTTTCTTTCATCTGTACGCTGACACTTGAGTTTTCTGAATTCAGTTCGAATAAGTAGAATAGGGAAACAAATTTTTTTTCGAGTCTATGCACGAAGGTGAAACACATGGACCCAAAACTAACCGAAGTTTTGATGAGATCCGCAGTGGGACTGGAATGGCATAAGGGAGTGTAGATACTGTACATATCTATGTACTCGGTATCTTCCCATGCCGAGTCAATGGACGAATTGCATTGTCTAGACGGTGGCCCCGCGTTGGGTGAGAAGTCGCAGTGTCTGTGGATTGTGCTCGCTGTTTCTTCGGATATTATGGCATGGCTCTCCCAATAATCATACAGGCCTTCAAGATCCGTTTCATCATTAATCACAGCATTCCCTATCTGCAAACCGCAAATCCATTTTTAAAATAGTTATCTAATTAATATGCAAGTCTGCAAATCACTCGAGGAGCTAGGGCTAGGAACAAAGATTCCTCGTAGCTCTAATGAGTGTGTTGTATATTACTTCTTATTCACATTTTTTAGAGTGGGAAGCATACCATGATGCCTTTGAGGTTAAGAATTGCATTTCCAGAGTATCGGTTTCCATGGAGAATGGTATAAGCAAGTTCTGGGACAAAGTGCCCTGCATAGCTCTCGCCAGAGATGTAGAAGTCTCTGGTCTTGTATTCAGGAAATCTCTTTAGCCAATTCAATAGAAATACGTAGTTGTCTTCAGCCGTTGTTTTGTCACCACTAGTCTTATAGTCCGATGACGAATTAGAGTAAGAAAACCCCGTCCCAGCAGGCGTCTCCAAGAACAACACACTCGCAACTGAACAGGTTGCAAGCAATTAGAACAAAATCACTTAAAAGAGCTTTTCTCAGAAAATGGGACGTGGGAAGAAGATAATCATATGTTCCTTTTCTAGTGGACTGGCGCCTAAGGCTGAAACGAAGGCTCGTTGAACTTAACGGAAAAATTCAATGGGGCGAAAAAAGCGAAAGGAAACCATGCTATCAATATATTATACCTTTATTCCAAGCAAATTCATTACGGTTAAGGGACTTTCCAGTTGGCTCGGACCTGGAATGGTCCAAGCTCTGTCATTGCTCCGAGGAGAGAGGAACAGCCTGGGCCTGTAAATTAATGGAGAACATTAAACCACCACGACTTATTCTGAAATGCAGTAGTTTTTTTGTGTGGCTTCGTGGGGACATTTTACTAGATATGTATGTCTATTTACATCGTCTATTATTCCATGCTGGTACTCCATTGTATGTGTTTGTATATGTGTATGTGTACTTACCTCCATTTAGCCAAAGAAGAAGGGGCAGCGACTGTTTCTTCGAATGATCTGCTTCCACAAAATAATAATACAGTGCCCGACCAGCTGATTCATTGACCGTAATGTAACCACCAAATTGTTCGAACTCAACGCGGGGTTGTCCCGGCAACCCCTTTATTCTATCTTTCTTCTTCGATCCATTCGGCGGCCGGACAATCTCAGCCTCATGCTCATATTGGATTGTCTGAAAATTGCCGGTGTCAATGGCCTGAATTCCCTGTAACTTGGCTTTGTATATATGACCCAAAGCTCCTCTTTGTTTCATGCCATGAGCTGCAAACAAACAGTTTGAGAAAAAGAGAACAAAGAAGAATTTACACGAACCGTGTATTTCCTCCATTTACTCTCAAAGAGACTTAAAAAGATAAAGATAAACAACAATTTTGAGTCTTGACGGGCGCAGCTTACACATTTTTATACCTAAAATTTTGAGTTGTGAACCACACTGGCTAGGTGAGATAACATTTGACCTTCCATTTGGCATTACTATGATTGAGATTCTACTTTTGCACCGAAATCTGTCCAATATAAAGAAACACCATTTTGTAACCGAAATAAAGAAACACCACTTATAGGATGTTGTTTAAATTTTGGAAGAATTAAAGTGTGCATGTACCATGATTTGGTCTTGTCATTCCATCCTAAAATAAAGAAATAAATAAAAATGAAATCCCACGCCTCACGGTTGTAGGCTAATGTGTGCGTGTATATAAGAGAATTGAATGTTCTCGATTTGAAAGATGGAAGGATTTTACTGGAAGAGGAAAATAAAAACAAGAATGGAGAGAAGGAAAAACAATAAAAACAGTTCTATTTTTAACAAAGTGAAGAAAGTTCAAGTTTTAATGATGAACAGGACAGCTGATTTTCTAAAATAGAAGTTAATGCAATTTAGGAGAGGGAGATGGGGGGCTAAGTGCGCCTTTAACTGCCATCCAAGACATTAGTTTTGTTCAAGTTTAACGTGGTGTTTGGTTGCCACAAACAGAGGTTTGGTTCCCAAAATTAAGTTTTGCGAAACTATGGATTTGACCATTTGGGATTACTCAATTGGTCCCACTCAAGTCATGACCAACACAAATCAAGTTTTGATCATTTGAGATTATCCAATTCACTTAAGCACAACCATTTTAGCTAAGTGCACGTTTAACTGCAAACTTGCGAGTGTCTTTGCTAGGCCACAAAACCTCACCGTTTTAAAATTTTCATCGTGGTGTTGGGGCTTTCATTTATAAGGAAAGATTTTTTTTTAAGAATCTAAGTAGATCCTCAAATGATTCGATTTTTTTTATGATCGATTTCCTATGGACGAGAGACTTAGCAGCAAAATAATAAAATTTTATGACTGATTAAAATTTTAAAACAACGAAATTTTATAGACTAGTCCGGTGGGGCACCCCCACAACTCCCAGCAGTTTAGCTGTTCCCCATATTTATTTTCTCTTACATATGTCAAGGATAATTGTCCTCCCAGGCTTACGACATGGTATGATATGCAATGCACATGAAGCTTTCGGTTCAAGTTTGATGGCTGGCAACTTTAAAATACGAGAGACTAAATTGATGCCAACTCAAACCTTGGGAGACCACAAAGGTAATTTCTCCCACTACTATAGAAGTTGACTATCCTCAAATTATTTATCTGTTTCAAGGTTTCAAAGAGAAAGAAAAAGGTAATTCAATATTTTCTCATTGCAAATGCTTTTAAAATGGCTTCTTGCACCGAGTAAAGCTCTTTTGAAATGTGTCATGATTCGAACCTTGATTCACTTTTCAAATTTTTCAGTCAGGCATCGAATTCCAGGGCACGTTACCACAATCCATGAAAGGTATCATTCAGTGCCTACTAATATACTGGATTTTATCCGCTTATCGTTGACTTATCGAGTCATGTTTTCATTCCGAGATTGTGTTGGACGGTGAGAATAGAAAGAAAACAAGAATGGAAAGAGAATGAAATGGCCATTTCCATTCTATCCTCATTCCCTCATTTCGTTTGCTCATTGATGGAATGAGCTTGTAAAAGCTTCCAACGACTTTATAAATATAAAATAAATAAATAAGTTATAGAAACGTTGTGTCACAAGATTTAAAGTGCCACGTGATATCATGAGATTTTACCTACCATAAAAGAAATGTATTTAACAACATAGACTTGAAATAATAATATTTAACTCATTTTATTTTATTCTTTTATATTATCAAATAATGAAATGGGAAGAAACATGTAATGATCAATGAGAATTAATTTGTTTCCAATTGAGAAACCTTGAATTACAATTCACATTTCTTTACTTGATACTGCATTATCCGTAATATGTAGCAAATAAAAGAAAAATTAAAACTGAAACTGCAAATTACTTAGAAGTACGGGGGATAAACCCAAGGAAATTAGAACCTGATATAACTTTAAATGACGTGGGAGTTTAGAATCATTCTGGACTAGGTTGGATGCATGGGGTGGGAATGAGAATGGATATGATTACTCTGTTTCATTGTTTTGTAACATAAAGGAGTGAATATCACTTCGTTTTTTTATCATTCTTATTCTATTCCCACGATGTAAATACAAAGTAAAATCTTGATTTTGGTAACATAAAAGAGGGAGCATCATTTCATTCCTTTGTCATTCTTATTTTATTTGTATCATACAAATGCAAGCTAAGATGTTGATTTTAGAACATTAGGCAGAGTGTTGGCAGGGAAGTTCTTGGAGATGAAAAGAGCTCTCTCTGATTGGTCATAAACGTTCTTGTGTGAGTCCACCGGCTTTGCACACAAAGAGAAAGCACAAAGGATAATGGCTTAGAGATGTTTTTTCCGGATTTTTATTTTCAATGACAAAAAGCATGCAGCATATTTGGTTTATAATAATAGTGCTTTCTGGAAAATAAATATCATTATTTTTCTATTTGATTCATTTCCGAGCACAAAGTAGTCATTGTTGTTCAAGTTTTGTGTTGTCCCAATCCAGAATAGGGGAGTGCCAGCCAGGAAGCTGTTGATGTGAAAAAGAGCTTTCTCTCGCTTTGGTAATAACCATTCCTTATTCTTAATTTTCTCAAGATCCATGAAAATATTCATTTCATCTATACACCTTATGTGTTATGTCCCTGTGGAATGCCAATTCCATTTTTATTTCGGGAATTAGACCAATGACAAATTACCCAAAATTCAAGAACTATGAGACTCTGACAAGGATTGTAATTTACTTCAAAAACAATGGCATCTCACTATGGTCTCATAATTCGTGAGCTTTAGTGATTTATGGTTTGTGCTAGTCTAATTTGCGAGAAATTCTTAGGAGGATGACTTTGGATAAAGTTCTGGCAGAAAGTCATTTGCAAACGTAAACATAAATTATTTAAAATGATCTTATGATTCTACATACTTATGGGAGTGTTATTTTCAATCTTTTTAGATCTCGTTTGGAATCCTTCAAGCAAAGTGGGAATCATAATGCCATTAGCCAGATTCTTTTTGTTTGATAATTGCATCATTAGACATTAAAGTATAATTGAATAGAAAGAGTATAAATGTAAAAGGAAATACAAAAATGAGGTATGAGAACTTAGCCACGCAACCAGTAAGATTTGCTTAACCTGGTAAATCACAAATTCTTTGAGCAGGTAGCAACAAGCCATAGACTAAGATTTATCAAGGTAATGACCGATAAAGTCTCTTGAATGTATTGGATTATGCTATTTATTGCAAGTACGATGAAAAGATAATGGAAATCAGAGCCTCAGAGTGTTGTTAAGAGTTGGCTCTTGGTATTGGAGCTTTGGGCGGAGGAGTGCCTGCAAGGAAGCTCTTGATGAGGAAAAGAGCGGCCTTGGGCTTATGGCTTGGTACAGTATGCCCCGCACCTTTCACGGTCACAAACGTCAGATTCCCCTTGTACACCTGTACGAATCCAGCAGTCTAGCACACGAACAAAAAGCACATGAAGGAGAACCACTTAGAAAAGCATTCTTTAGTTTTTTTTTTGTCTTTTTTTTCTTTTGCTAACCCAGATTCCCGCACCGCTCAAACTACACGAATTCGTAATGATTAGGTTCCAAGTTATAGTTTTAAACATACATATAGGACACCTAAATAAATTTCTGCTACCACGATATCAAATAAGTAAAGGGACTAAGCGTATAAATCCTATTTTTATGAACCAATCAAGTAAGTCTTACTTATCACCTCGTTATGGAGCTGCCACGGATACCACTTAGTCGTCACTGGCAGCTTCGTTGCCTTGATGGACTTCTTCGTTGAGGTAACCGGTACACGTCCATCCGTGTCACCACTGCATTTCATTCATTCAAAAAGTTTAATGCCATGCTCGACTTATTTGCTGTCTTTTTTTAGATGTACGGCCCAAAAAAAGACACAAAACATAAAAGTGGTAATAAAAAACAATGAAAATATTTACAAAAGTAAACACAAGTCAGGAAAAAAACATCTACACAGTGAATAATACCCCAATGTTTTAAACAAAGACATTGATTAAAAAAAAATCACTTCTCCCATTAAAATGATTATTTTAGGACCTATTATAAGGTATGACAAATGAACAACAACTGGGGCAATAGATCGCGCATGACACTTGTTATTAATGGTGTGATACCAAAATATTCAATGTAATATGTTAACAAAATATTGAGTAGTGAAATTACCTAAATATCCACACTGAGATCCGATTGGCCATAAGCTCCTGAAGAAGTGGAATGATTGTTGATGGGCTATCTATCCAACGATCCAAGACATTGCTACATTATAAATATGTGTCTCAGTTAAATTGGCCATTGCAATTTTAACATTTTCATTCATTTTTTGCAATTTGATACAGTTCTCCATTTCAATTCAACGACAACAAAGATGAACACATTTGAAGCATTATCACATGTACCTGCACTCAGACCATTCATATTTGAGGTTAGTGACATTAGCGTGCATGGCCTTTTGAGCGGCAGGCTGATTCAAGTAAGCATACAAGTAATCTTCGGTGCAATTTGATACAGTTCTCCATTTCAATTCAACGACAACAAAGATGAACACATTTGAAGCATTATCACATGTACCTGCACTCAGACCATTCATATTTGAGGTTAGTGACATTGGCGTGCATGGCCTTTTGAGCGGCAGGCTGATTCAAGTAAGCATACAAGTAATCTTCGGTACATGGATCATAGCTTATCACCTGCACTCACAAAATGAAGCACATGAAAACACGCTATGATTTATGATTATATACTAGACAACTGCCGGTGAGAAAAGTTTATATTTTGGATACCCTCAAGTAAATGAATCCGGTGGTGATCCCTAATTACAATTTCTTGGCAATTTTTTTCCTGTGATTTGCTTTCATGTAAAACTTACCGAAGAGCTTTTGGGGTGGATATTCAAATTGGAGTGGCATAAGGGAGCATAAATATCATAGACATCTATATACTCAAAATATTCCTGTGCACCCGTGTAGGCCGCAATGCACTTTTTGGACAAGTTTTTGCCAGGTGAAAAGTCACAGTTTTCCCCGATTGTAATTGCCATTTCTTCTGATATTATAGCGTGGCTCTCCCAATAATCAATCATACCCATTATATCTGTTTCATCGTTGATCACAGCATTGCCAATCTGCAAACCATAAAACCATCTAAATCGATTGCCTAATTGATGTTACACATGTAATAGTGGCGTTAAAGGAATTAAAAAAAAATGCTAACTAGTTCTTAGACTTTACTTCCACTTATCTAGCGAAGTCGGATTGGGGGAGGATGACTACAACTGTATAAAATGTACTAAATATAATTCTAGGTGTTGCCAGGGCTGTAAATGAGAGAAGCTACTTGTAAGGCTCAAATTGTAAGCCTCATAAGGTTTTTTTGTTTTTGTTTGGGGAGCTAGCTCAATTGGGTTGTAATATTTTATATAAATTATGGATAATCAAATTGAAAAGTTGAATAGCGATGCCAATCTGAGTTCAAGCTTATCAAAAATTGAACCACCCGAGGCTAAGCATATTAAAGTTCAGTTGGCTTGTTTACATCCCTAGTTGTGGTGCATACTCCCCAGCTCTTGGATGACAAAGACAAAGCTTATTGCGTATTGAGCAAATCGTAACATATACTAATAATATTTGGGGTTTCATAAAGAAAAAAGCAGTAAAACTTTACGGATTGAAAATTTGAGTGCAACATGATAACATGAAGGGAATTCTTTGTTGGCTCTTGACCGTTGGCTAATAAGGGTGCAAGAGGAATAATTAAGCATAGCACTTCAAGCATGGTCGGTGGAACTATTTAATTATCTTGCTCACCCGTACCTTAGAGAAAGAACTTTTGATGTAAGGAAAAAATGGTGCATACCATGATTCCTTTGAGGTTAATAATGGCATTCTTTGACTTTTGGTTTTGGCGGTGGATAATATTCGCAAGTTGTGGGACGTAATGGCCGGCATAGCTCTCACCGGTGATGTAGAAATTTGTTCTCTTATATTCTGGGAATCTATCTAACCAATTCAATAAAAAGGCATAGTTGTCTTTGGCTGTTCTTCTATCGCCACTAGTTTTATAGTCTGATGACGAATTAGAGTATGAAAACCCTGTCCCAGCTGGAGCCTCCAGAAATAACACGTTTGCAACTAAACAATAAACAAGATAATTAGATTAAAAAACATTGTTTTTTTGGAAAAAAAAAAGATCCAATGGAAAGGAGAAATCGATGAGTTATTCTTTTTTTTCCCAACAAAATGAATTTACTGTAAATCAGAGATATTTCTAGAATGCCTTAGGCTCAATTAAAATGTAGTGAGATTTAAAACCTCAAGAATGGGGAGGAGAAAAGAAATGCCAATAAAGTGTACCCTTGTTCCACGCAAATTCATTACGATAGAGAGACCTCCCATCGCTTCGGATCCGAAACGGTCCAAGCTCTGTCATCGCTCCGATCAAAGAGGAACAGCCAGGGCCTGTACAGCATTGAGGATATTAAACCGCAATGATCTTTTGTAAAACTTCTATAGATTTTTGAAGTTTCGACAGTGGGGAGGCATTTTCTTGATAAACACATCGGTTAGATTATGTTCTTTTTTAACTCTTCAATGATTTGTTCACATTGGATTTTCCCTTAGAAGAGATTTAAAGAAGCCTGTGACGCTTGTGTTGCCGTGAGGTGGTTTTCCCAACAATTCTGGGGCTCCTTATAGCTACCATAATTAGCACGAAGGTGTAGAATTCAAAACAATCGATAAAATTGAAAAATATGAAAAAATCAGTACAGGAGAAATGGCATGTATTACACACACACACACACGTACATATATATATATATATATATATACATACCTCCGTTTAGCCATAGAACCAGAGGCAAAGATCGTTTTCTATTTTTTCAGAAATGGAAATACTGTTCACCGCCGGAATTTGCAGTATTTCTGAAAATTGCAAATTGACCCCTCAAGTTTTTCCAAAATCACAGTTTTGCCCCAATAGTGGAATTTTGGCTATAGTGTCTATTCCACCTTTTTCGACCGTTCCGGATGCAATGGTGGGCTCCGTTTTTCAAAATTCAACCTCGATAGTGTTGAAAAGATATTTGTAAGGTGATAATGTCCACAGAAGAGTCAACATCATCTTCCAGGAGCCATGATTATACTTACTGCCACCAACTACACGCTGTGGAAACCTCGGATGGAAGATTTCCTCAGCTGTAAGGATTTGTTTGATCCCATCGAAATGAAAGGTACAAATCCTGATCCTGCCAAAGAGTTAGAGTGGAAGAAATCAAACCGAAAAACTATTGGTCAGATCCGTCAATGGATTGATCATAGTGTCTTCCACCATGTTGCACAAGAGACAAACGCATATGCTCTCTGGAAGAAGTTGGAGGACATGTACCAAGCCAAGACCGCTCGGAATAAAGCTTTGTTGATGAGGCGTTTAGTCAACATGAAGCTTAAAAGTGGAACTTCAGTTGCTGAGCATACCAGTGAGTACCAGAGCTTGGTCAACCAGTTGTCGTCTGTAGAGATGCCACTTGGCGATGAAGTTCAGTCGTTGCTACTACTCAGTTCCCTTCCCGATAGTTGGGAAACGCTGGTCGTATCACTCAGCAACTCAGCCCCTAATGGCAAACTTAGCATGTCAATGGTCAAAGATGCCCTTTTCAATGAAGAAGCAAGGAGAAAGGACATGGGCACAGATCAGACCCATGCCCTTGTCACAGAGAACAGGGGGAGGCAACAAAAGAGTAGCAAAAGCAAATGGAGAGGCAGAAGCAAGAGCAGGGGCAGGTCCACTGATGGCAGAAAACCAACATATAAGTGCCATCATTGTGGAATAGAGGGGCATATGAAGAAGAACTGCTACAAATGGAAAGAGGAACAAGGCCAAAGCAGTTCACAGCCGAAGAACAAGGGTGGAGAAACATTAGTTACTATCTATGGTGATGTAGCTTATTGTTCAACCCAAGATGAGACATGCCTTCATGTCTCACGAGAAGACACGGAATGGGTGGTAGATACTGCAGCGTCCTACCACGTGACTCCATACAAGGAATACTTCATAACATACAAAGCCGGTGACTTTGGAGCTGTGAAAATGGGAAATTCCAGTTCCGCTGGGATTGTCGGAATTGGTGATGTCCAGATAAATACAAGTTCTGGAAGCACAATTACTCTGAAGGATGTCCGCCATGTGCCAGATCTTCGGCTGAATCTACTTTCTGGTATAGCTCTCGACAAAGAGGGCTATGATAGCCATTTCAGTAGAGGCACATGGAAATTGTCAAGAGGCGCTATGATAGTCGCTCGAGGACATATTTGTGGCACGCTATACAAGACTTATGTGAAGATTTGTACAGACAGCCTCAACGTTGCAGAAAAAGAGGCTTCACAAAATTTATGGCACCAGAGACTCGGCCACATGAGTGAGAAGGGGCTGTCTACCCTAATAAAGAAGGAGCTTATCAATGTAGACAAGGACGCTGCACTAGATCCTTGCAATCATTGTTTGTTTGGTAAGCAGCATAGAGTCTCGTTTAATTCCTCTTCAACGAGAAGATCAGAGTTGCTCAGTCTGGTACACTCTGATGTTTGCGGTCCCTTGGAGGTTGAATCACTCGGCGGCAACCAATACTTTCTGACGTTCATCGATGATGCTTCTCGAAAGGTGTGGGCGTATTTTTTGCGGACGAAGGACCAGGTATTTGATTACTTCAAACTGTTCCATGTCATGGTAGAACGTGAGACAGGAAAGAAGTTGAAGCGTCTTCGATCCGACAATGGAGGTGAATACTCTTCCAGGCAGTTCGATGCCTATTGCAGATCATATGGCATCCGACATGAGGAGACGGTCCCACGCACCCCTCAACACAACGGTATAGCTGAAAGAATGAACCGAACAATCATGGAACGTGTTCGGAGCATGCTTAGTATGGCTAAGCTGCCAAAGCCATTCTGGGGAGAAGCAGTCAGAGCCGCCTGTTACTTAATCAACCGATCTCCATCAGTACCATTAGATTTTGAAGTTCCGGAGAAAATTTGGTCTGAAAGGATCCATCATACTCCCACTTGAGAGTATTTGGGTGTTTAGCGTACGCACATGTATCCAAAGAGCTCAGGCAGAAGCTGGATGCAAGGACCACTCCATGCATATTCATAGGCTATGGAGATGAAGAGTTTGGATACAGATTATGGGATCCAAAGGAGAAAAAGGTGATCAGAAGTAGGGACGTGGTGTTCCATGAAAACCAGACAATAGAAGATATTGAAAAGCCCACAATATCTCGGAAGTTGAACGTTGCTCCTCAGGTGCCAGAGGCAACATCGGAATCATTCGTGAGAAATGATGATACAGTGCCAGAAGAAATGCCAGAAGTAGAAGACAATGAGGAAGATGACGGTGCTGAGCAGGGGGAGCCACAACCCCAGCTGCTAGACGTTCCAGAACCATCACAAGGCCAAGATGATGGTGGTTCTCCTCAGATTGTTCCAGAAGTTCGTAGATCTGAACGAGGTTAGATTCCATCAAGAAGATATCCAGAATCTGAGTACCTTCTACTTACTGAAGATGGAGAACCAGAGAGTTTCCATGAAGCATTATCTCATAAGGACAAAGAAAAGTGGTTGCTCGCAATGCAGGACGAGATGGAATCCCTGCGGAAAAATCAGACTTATGAGATCGTAGAACTTCCACGAGGGAAGAAGGCACTGAAAAACAAATGGGTGTTCAAGCTGAAAAAGGATAACAGTGGAAAAGTGGTGAAATACAAAGTACGGCTTGTAGTCAAAGGATTCCAACAGAAGAAGGGGATTGACTTTGACGAGATATTTTCACCAGTAGTCAAAATGACTTCAATTAGAGTCATACTTGGATTGGTCGCAAGTATGAACTTGGAGCTTGAACAAATGGATGTGAAGACAGCTTTTCTTCATGGAGATTTAGAAGAAGAAATCTACATGGAGCAGCCAGAAGGTTTTGAGGTTTCAGGGGATAACCTCGTTTGCAAGCTGAAGAAAAGCTTGTACGGTCTGAAGCAGGCACCTAGGCAGTGGTACAAGAAGTTTGACTCTTGCGTGGTGAGTCAAGGGTATAAGAAAACTGCAGCAGACGAGTGTGTTTACATTCAGAAGTTTTCTGATGGAAATTTCGTTGCTCTTCTACTATATGTAGACGATATTCTAATCGTGGGGAAAGACGCAACGAAGATCAACCAGCTGAAGAAGGAACTTTCTAAGTTTTTTGACATGAAAGACTTAGGATCGACTCAACAAATATTGGGAATGCAGATCACCCGAGACAGGAAGAACCAGAGGTTATGGCTATCTCAGGAGAAGTATATTGAACGAGTGCTTGCACGGTTCAATATGAACAATGCCAAACCAGTTAGCATTCCATTAGCCAACCATTTCAAGCTGAGCAAGAGTTCCTGTCCCTCATCCAAGGAAGAGATTGGGGAGATGTCGTTAGTACCATATTCTTCAGCAGTTGGAAGTTTGATGTATGCTATGGTGTGTACGAGACCCGGTATTGCTCACGCAGTGGGAACGGTGAGTCGTTTTCTCTCCAACCCCGGGAAAGAGCATTGGGAGGCGGTAAAATGGATTCTCAGGTACCTTAAGGTACAACGAAGATATGTCTTTGTTACGGGGAAGCTGATCCAATCTTGGAAGGCTATACTGATGCAGATATGGCCGGAGATCTTGATAGTAGGAAATCTACTTCAGGGTTCATTTACACTTTTGCAGGGGGAGCTGTTTCATGGCAGTCAAGATTACAGAAGTGTGTTGCTTTATCCACAACCGAAGCAGAATACATTGCTGCCGCAGAAGCTGGAAAAGAAATGTTGTGGTTAAAGCGTTATCTCCAAGAATTTGGAATCAAGCAAAAGGAGTACAAGGTACATTGTGACAGTCAGAGTGCTCTAGATTTGAGCAAGAACTCCATGTACCATTCCCGTACAAAACATATTGATATTCGCTATCATTGGATACGCGAGGTAATAGATCGACAACTGTTGAGACTAGTGAAGATCCATACAAAGGAGAATCCTGCGGACATGTTGTCGAAGGTGGTGACTCGAGAGAAGCTAGAGTTATGCAGAGACATAACTGGGATGTTTTCGGATATGGCTGGAGGGGGAGAATTGAAGAAGTCCAGCCATCCAGCCCACCATTGTTGAAGCCACCAAACCTTCCACCAACACAGTCCCACCATTTTTGAAGCCACCAAACCTTCCACCTACTCAGCCCACCATTGTTGAAGAAGGAAGTTGCATTGTTCACACCAACCAAAGCCCTCTATAAATAGAGGTGGATACCTCAGTTGGAATGCATACTGAAAATCACTAAGACAAGAGTGATTGTGAGAGTTTGAGAGTTTTTTTTATGAGTTTTGTAAATACTCGTGTAATCTATTCTTGTGAGTAATAGAGGTTGATTTTTCTCTCAAATCCGTGTTTACCAATGCCCAAGTTAATCCAGGTATCCCAATAGAATCCTCTGCTTCAACAAAATAGTAATATAATGCTCGGCCAGCAAATTGGTTGACCGTAATGTAACCACCATATTGGCTAAAGCCAACGCGGGGTTGTCGAATCAATTTGAGAATTTTGTCTGTTTCTTTCGACCCACTGCGAGGTTGAAGAACCTTGGCCTCGTTAACACATTCAACTGTGTGAAAACCGCTCGTGTCAGTGCTGGACTTTTCCTGTAACTTGGCTACGTTGAGACGCGCAAGAGCTTCTCCTTGCTTGATGCCGTGAGCTGCAACGGAGAAATACGAGAGAAAGAGAACAAAGAAAAACTCACAGAAACGAGGCACGTCCTCCATTAATTCCTTGGGAGACTAAAAATAATGTAGGGTACTGAATGAAATGTGCAAAATTTTGAGGACTCCTACTTTCATCATCCCTGACGTTTCAATGTAGTTTATGGTATGTATATGGTTCTAGTTTTACTTTTGCACCACGAGCTATAGAACTTTCTCATATTTTCCAAAATGTTATGATAGAGCTTAATTTGAGGAAAAACATGATATCTAGAAGAGGCTACATAGGATTCTATTTTGCTCAAATTTATGGAAGCTTTACGAGGCTGCAATTGCAATTTTTCATTTTTATTTTTTGTAATCTACAATTCCACTGCTTGCGGTTTTTTTTTTTTTATTTTAAAATTATTGGCAATACGTAACCAACTTAGCAAATGAAAAATTTAAACTTGCCTGTCCACAAAAAATTTAGACGAATAACTCAAATCTAAGCACATTTTTAAAGCATGAGCCTGTTCTTATGTTTGCTTACAGGTACACGTAGATATGCAAATACATTTTTATACTTAGGAAGATATAGATGACTTTATAGACACATAAAACAATTTAGTCTAGCTTTTTAAGATTTAGCACTGTGGTAGATTGTTCATTTATCAATAAAATAAAATAAAATAAAATAAAACGTGTGGTCGAGATTTTTTTTCAAAAGTAAAAGCATTTTTATTTGCTTAAAAATGCTATTAGTTTTTTTATTACTAGTTTTTTCTTATAAAAAATGGAGTCCACTGCCCTCGCTCACCTATAATTTTCTTCAAATTCAAAATTCTTAGTTTTATATTTTCCAAAAACATAATCATTCTTGTATTTAATTTCGTCACATTTTCATCTTTTTTAATTACATAGTGAACTTTATTTTGGGTGACCATGATTTTTGAAGAAACATGTGATCGTGGTAGTTAAACCAACCGTACTTTTCTGTTCCCAAAAACTTTAGACAAATAACTCAAATTTATGCACATTTTTCTAGCATCCGCATGTTCTTATGTTTGCTCACAGGTACACGTAGATATGCAAATACATATTTATGCTCATGAAGATATTGATGACTTTATAGACACATGTAAAACAATTTAGACTAGCTTTTTAAGATTTAGCACTGTGGTAGATTGTTCATTTATCAATAAAATAAAATGAAACATGTGGTCGATCGTGAGATTTTTTTTAAAAAGTAAAAGCATTTTTATTTGCTTAAAAATGCTATTAGTTTTTTTACTACCAGTTTTTTCTTATAAAAAATGGAAGCTACTGCCTTGGCTCACCTATAATTTTCTTCAAATTCAAATTCTTAGTTTTATTTTGCAAAAAAAAAAATCATTCTTGTATTTAATCTGGTCACATTTTTATCTTTTTTAATTACAAAGTGAACTTTCTTTGGGGTGACCATGATTTTTGAAGAAACATACGATCATGGTAGTTAAACCAACCTTGCTTTTCTGTCCCCAAAAACTTTAGACCAATAACTCAAATTTATGCACATTTTTCGAGCATGCGCACTTTCTTATGTTTGCTCACGGGTACACACGTAGATATGGAAATACATATTTATGCTCACGAAGATATACATGACTTTACCCAAGTAGAAATATAGAGGTGGGTTACAAAATATTCCACTGCTCACCTTGATCCATAGATTTTTTTTTCCCTTACGTATACCAGAAAATCAGTTTTCCTAATGTAAGGAGACTTTTTTTACCATAAATATTTTAACCTATAATGGCCTGTAAAGGTTTCGGAGGGCCAGGAATCCGTTACGTAACCGTAATAGTCATTGCTCAAAATTACGGGCTAAACATACACAAATAAAATATTTATGTACTCATAAAATCATTGAACTACACAAAGCAACAAGCAAGGAAGCCAGAGATAAAACACCTAAACTATAGGACAGGTAAGCCCCCGGGGTTGAGTCTTGATACTAATAATACACACAAAGAGATTCAAGAAGAATCATTTCCCCTTATTAACAGTGATTTAGAGTGTCGGTTTTGGAGGAGAATGGTATCAGCAAGTTGTGAGATAATGTAGAAACGTCCATTCTTGTATTTCGGAAATCTTTCCAGCTAATTCAAAATTGAATACATAGTTGTCTTTAGCTGTCATTTTGTCGCCGCTATTCTCATAATCAGATGATAAATCAAAGTATGAAAACACGGCACCGATAGGAGACTCCAAGAACAACACGTCTGCCAACATATGTTGAGCAGCCTAGAGGGGGGTGAATAGGATGCTTTTAAAAAAAAACTTCTGCAATCATCCAAGGTTAGATGCGGAATAACAGTTTAAATATAGACAGTGCAGTTTAAACAGTTTAATAAGTTCGAACACACGTTTGAACCACACAGTTTGAACACAGGTTTGAACAGAAATTTGAACACCACTATTTGAACCACTCTGTTGTAGCAAATGAATTTAAATAAGCAATAATCAACAATTTAAACAGAGCTGCAAAGAAAAGGAACACAAGATTTATAGTAGTTTACTTCAATTTGAAGTTAGGTCCACTCTACCAAGCACAGCCCACTGCTGCCCTGGGATCACACTATAATCAAGTTCCTTTTGCGGGTTCAGGAACAAATAACCCTTACAAAACACCTTTCTTCTTCTTCTAAGGCAAGAAAGTGAAAAACAAGCCTAACACCTTTCTACTTATAAGGCCAGAAAGTGAATAAATAGCCTCCTGAAAACATCAGCCTTGACCAATTTGTCAAGCTGTGTTTGAACCTACCCAAATACAAATGAAATTACTGTCCACTACTCAGAGTATTGGATAGTCACACCAAAAGATAACGGAATATTCAAGTTGCTCGAAAACCTTTTCAAACAACTTTAAAACGATTTTTCAGAGAACAAAGTAATTCAAGCAGTTCAAACGTTTCTGAAAAAGTCAAGTGTGAAAATCAGATTTTGGAAATTCAAACCACACACAATTACTGCAGTAAGTAAGACTTACAGCCCTTTATGAAATCAAAGTCAGCAGGAAATTCAAACGCAGCACCTCTTTTCAAATGAGTAGATGTTTGACCGTAAGAAGAGTGTTTGAACACTTGTAGAGAATGAAACAATTCCAACGGATGTTCTAGGATGAGTTTCAAAATCTCATCTGCTTAAGATTTAGCACTGTGGTGGATTCACCAATCTGCTTAGGTTCATCACGATCAAATAAAATTTTACTTGTGAGATGAGAATATTATTAAGAAACATCTATTTAAAATTATTTTTTTCAGGGTAAGATGTGAATTTTACAAACAATTATGTCACAGGGGAAAAAAAAAGAAAAAACATGAAAAACGAGTCCATGGCAGATGGAAATTCTTGCTGCCCAGTTTGCACGAAAATTTTGTCTAGATAGCTTCAACGGCGTGGACTTAAAGATTATTTAAAAATGAGGATATTTTTAAATTTTCATATCATTTGATTATGTGTGAGGCCTTTATTTATAGGCTAAAAATACATCAGAATTTTCCAACAGCCTAGTGTTTGGTTTTTCTATTTTCTACACTATAGATGAAAGACAACGCATCATCAAAAGATATGAATTAAATCCATATAATAAAGAAAAAATTGCCTCTATGGTCCAACAAGCCTAGGGTTATTTTAATTTGGCCCCTAAATTATTAGAACCATTTGATTTTGATGGGAAAAATAGGTAGAATTGAAATTTGATGGTTTGTATTGAATTTTAGCAAAGAAAAAGAAAAAAATAGAAATAAAACTTGGCAATTTTTTTTTTTTTTATTTTTCTACTACAATTTCCAAGAAATAAATTATTATTTTTTATTAGCGGTTGGATTTTGCTATAAAAATTTATTTTTGGTTAAGTTTTCTGTTGGAAAATGTTGAAAAGGTACTAAATATTTAATGAAAACGTTTTATAAGTTCAATTGTCAAAAAAAAACAATAAATTTTATCCTGATCTTGCAAAAATCTACTCAATTCTTGAATATCTAACCTAAATCAAGAAATCAACCAACAGCAATGAAATCAACATCAAATTTGAGCCGAAGTAGAAATATAAAGGTGGGTTCCAAAGTCTTCCATTGCTCACCGTGATCCATAGATTTTATTTCCCTTAAATCTACCAAAAAATCAGTTTTCCTAATGTAAAGAGATTTTTTTTTTCCATAAATATTTTATCCTATAATGGCCTGTAAAGGTTTCGGAGGGCCAGGAATCCGTTACGTAACTGTAATAGTCATTGCTTAAAATTACGGGCTAAACATACAAAATTAAAATATTTATGTACATATAAAATTATTGAACTACACAAAGCAACAAGCAAGGAAGTCAGAGATAAAACACCTAAACTATAGGACAGGTAACCTTTCGAGGTTGAGTCTTGATACTAATAATACACGCAAAGAGATTCAAGAAGAATCATTTCTCCTTATTGACAGTGATTTAGAGCGTCGGTTTTTGGAGGAGAATGGTATCAGCAAGTTGAGTCTTGAAACATCTGTTCTTGTGTTCCGGAAATCTTTCCAGCTAATTCAAAATTGAACACATTGCCGTCTTTAGCTGTCATTTTGTCGCCGTTATTCTTATAGTCAGATGACAAATCAGAGCATGAAAACACGACACCAACAGGAGACTCCAAGAGCAACACGTCTGCCAGCAAAAATTTACAAGTCACAATAGAAATATTTTAAAAATATCTGCTCAGAAAGTCATGTATGAAAAGAAGAAATCAATATCTTGTCCCTTCGTTCCGAGCAAATTCATTATGATAGACGGATTTCCCATCTCCTTGGACCCGAAACGGTCCAAGCTCTAGCATAGCTCCAACAAGAGAGGAACAACCAGGCATCATAAATTGATGGACAAAATCGTAACATAGCCATTCATTATAATCAATGAAATTAGTAAGAACACAAGGGAAAATAAATGCCCGGCAAGATGACTTGTTCACAGTAATATAACCACCAAACTGGATTATACTCAACATGAGGCCGTCCCGTTAGTCGTGGGATTTTCTCTCCCTCTTTTGACTCATCCTGAGGTTCAACACCCTCACCGTCTTCTACATATTTGATTGTCTGAAAATTGCTCTCATCGATGGTGGATTTTTCTCCTCTGCTATGCCTTTGAGGGATGAGCTAGAGCTTCTCCTTGCTTCATGCCATGGGCTGCAAACAAACAATACAACAGAGAGAGAACAATTAAGAATGCACACAAACCAGGAATTTTCTCCATTTATTCTCAAAGAGATTGAAAAGATTGGGAGACCGAGTGAAGAGGAGGAACATAAACAATTTGGAGTTCAATTGGACCCACTTTACAGCTTTTATGCATAAATTTTATGGACACTATCCAAACCACGCTTACTTGGTGAGATCACTCCATACGTATACATGATGCAATTTGAGTCTTCTTTGTGTGGATGATTCTAGTATGCGCCAAACGACGACTCTGAGTTTAAAAATAAGGAACAGTATCCTCTTAAATTCTTCAAAACTTTGTGCTCAAATTCAAGCAGTGGCATCATAAGCTCTAGCCACTAAACCAACCCCTATTATAGCATTGTGAAAAAATTGAGGAACTTCTATGACTTCTGGTGCAAAACCACAACCATACATACCAAAAAGAAACAGATGCCACTGTCAATGCGCACAGAGCGGTCTCACCAAAGAGCCTCGCCAAGAAACTGTCATTGAACTTCATAGAAATCTTTGTAAATTTGGGCTAAAACTCCGATCATAGAATCATTAGTTCCGGCTAACTACAGAGTCATTGCTCCTAGCTGTATCATGTTCTTGCTAGAGGGAAGAACTTATTCGGTACAATACCTCCAAATCATCAATTATGGACCAACAAAATTTGGGCACGTGGCAGGAGTTGCAAATAGGAACACTTGTGCTGGCTTCAATTATGGGATCCACCATAGGTTATACATTTAGTTAACAATTATTGAACGGTACATTCATATGAGGCTAAAGTATTCTACGAGATGAATTTTTTTAGGCATTATTATATGCTTTGAAGCCAGACATATGCCTATGCGTTTCTTCAAATTTCTCATTCCATGGGAGCTAGTATCATCAGCAATGGCATAATTACTAGTTTAAATGCGTAAACCTTTCCCTAATTTTCCCATAGTTGGAACAACTTGCCTTCTGAAAAATGACCAAACATCCATAGGTGGGCATTTGTTTCTGGTACGAGTAGAATCAGCCTCATGGAGAGATGTAGCATGGCCTCCCTACTAGTCATCTCTACAATCTCTTCATCGGCCTCCTCTATATCCAAATCAATGGCCCGTTTCTCATCTAAACAAGAACCCACGGAAAGAGAGGCTACAAAAAAACAACAGGAGATCAAAATGAAGGTGCAGTACATGAACCTATTAAATGAAGTCTAGATTTGGTTATTTTTAGCAAAAAAACAAATGAAATGAACTAGAAAGGGAGCCCAGCAATAATTCCATTGATCTTAATCAACCAAATGTATAAATGAAATTTGAGGATTTTATTTTGAGTATACAGAGGGTTTATGGTTGACAGAACCTACATGCTCAATTATTATATCAACAACCAAATCCCTAATGTTTCAATTCAGTGAAACGGAATATGTATTAACGGAATATGTATTCCAAGGTGAATGACCTAGGGACCATGCCACCAAGGTGAATGACCTCCTCACGTGGAGACTATACTTGAGGAGGTAACCTAGAGACTATGACTCACGACTTAAGAAGTAAACAAAACAGTTTTTAGTTATTCAGAACCACTTTGGGTTTCTCGATAATGTTGCTTGACTCGATAATTGATGCTAAATTTGATAACACACTTGGTTGCTTATCCTTCTTTAAAATCAGTTGCCTAAATTGTTGAACAGTTATATATCTTGTCCGAATATGACCGGTTATGGTTTGCTTGCCTAGTCACTCGCTTTTTACGTGTTTGGTACCTACTAGGAAGAATCAATAAAGAGGAGACGAAAGCAATTATGCAGATTAAGTGCAAAAGCGTCTCCTATGCCTAGATGGGCTAACTGCCGAATAAATCATTTAAGCCATGCACAATCGTCTAGGTATGAAGGGTAATAAGATGTGTTATGTTGGCATTATTTTCGCCAACACTATGATCCAGTGTAGAGGTAGAAGTAGGCCATGTAATAATGATAAAATCTATTTGAGAAAACTGGTACAATTTATTGTTGGTCTCAAGTGATAGTTTTGTAATCCTTGCCAACCATCATTTTCATCAATCTTCGGAAAAATGGGGTGTCACATTGGCAATAACTATTCCTTGTTTACTCCTTTCATGGTCTATTGGAGTAGTCATCTCACCTATGCTCCATGAACATATTACTCCTTACATTTTATATTTATATGCAGTTGCATTCCGCAAACTAAGTGAGTGGTAATTGTTGGGTGCATCAGGGGTTAACAGAACTTGAATAAGACTTCAATGATTAAAACAACCACCAAATCCCCAAAGTTCCAATTTTCTGCCTTAAATGTGGAGTCAGATTCCAAAAGCTTCTGTCGTAACGAGTAAAGTCAGGTTAGAGCCGACAAGGGTATAAAAGATGCAAACATGAGCATTTGGTGGTGGTGATTTGTGTCAAGACGTGGCAAGACTATCATGGAGAAAGACACCGGAATAGGAGCTGGTGCCAGTTTGTGGTTGGGATATGGTAACCAAAGGCCTCTTGGTTCGTGGCTAGTATTCTAAAAGGCCTTAGGCCGATCTAGGCACTTGACTTACCGCCTAGTGCCTAGGCAGTTGGGCGGCCTAGGCGGGTTATTTGTGTTTTTTATTTTAAAAAATTAGTAGTTCGATATAACTATTTAGATAAATTCATGAAATATTATTAAAATAATATAATAAAATGCGAGAAAATTACATCAATAATATCCTTTCACAGCTCAAGATAAATAATATTCTTTCAAGTGTACCTTATTGTAAGAATAGATTTATGATTATAATTTTGATTTTTTTTATTTAAATAATGGCTAAGTGATATTGCTCTAACGGAAAATTTTTTAAAAAAGTATTCAATCTAAAGCTATCTCAAGAGGATTATGTGAACAAAGTATTGAGCAGGTTCAACATGGGAAATGCTAAGTCAGTGAGTACTCCTTTGAAAAGTCACTTCAAGTTACCAAATAAGCAATCACCCACCTCAGAGCGGGCACGAGACCACATGGCTAAGGTACCTTGTGCTTCTGCAATAGGTAGTCTAATATATGCCATGGTATGTACTAGATCGGACATTGCACATGTAGTGGGAGTAGTGAATAGGTACATGAGCAATCCAAGCAAATAGCATTGGGAGGCAATAAAGTGGATTATTAGATATTTGAGAGGCACTGCAGGTTTAGCTCTAAATTTCAAGAAGTCTAACTTGAAATTGCAAGGCTATGTAGATGCTGATATGTCAGGGGATCTTGATGGAAGAAAGAGTACTACTATGTACATTTATACAATAGTTGGCATGGCAGTCAGTTGGGTTTCGAAGCTGCAAAAGATAATTTCACTCTCCACGATTGAATCTAAGTATGTGGCAATGGTAGAAGCAAATAACGAGATGATTTGGTTAAAGTCATTCTTGGAAGAACTTGGTCACTCGCAAGAGGAGAGTGTGTTACACTGTGATAATCAAAGTGCTATTTACTTAGCCAAAAATCTAGTATTCTAGGCTAGGACAAAACATATACAGGTGTGTTACCGTTTTATTAGGTTAGCATTAGAAGATAGAGTGTTATCTCTACAGTTTCTACAGAATATTCTTGGAAGCAAGAATCCAACAGATATGCTGACAAAGATGGTGACTATTGATAAACGAGAGCTATGTACTACTTCACTTGGCCTTCAAGCATGAAAGAAAGGAGCTGAGCTACTGCCTTAACCAAGTGTGAAGATACAATTAAAATTAATCTTCAAGTCGAAGGATGTTGAGGACATAATCCCACATCGGAAAGATTGAAGAATGGAATGACTCCGGAAGCCTTTAAATGCCCACAATCCCACATCAGAAAGATTAAAAAGTGGGATGGCTTTTAAAGCCTTTAAATAGGGACTTCCTCTTCTATTTCAAAATACACTAAGAAGAAGTATTTTATTATTGTTTATATATTGTTATATTTCTTTTTGCCTTGACTCTAGGTAGAGAAAGGTGCAAGTGAAAAGTTACTTTTAAAAGTGTTTGTGAGCGTGAAGGGGTGTATATTATTTTTCTCCATACAAGAAAAATTTGCAACAACTCTATGAACGTAGCCTATTTCAAGTAAACCATGTAAGTTCGGCGTTGTTCTCTTTATTTAATTTCAGTTTATATTTGTTGTTGCTTCAATTATCTATTCTAAACGATAATTTCTACTAGCATCAAATGAAAATCGACTAGCATTAAAATTTCATCAACAACGCAAAAGTGAATAAGGACTTAGGGGTTGGGAAATTTGGATCAAATGAAAATCGAAGGCATCAGCGGCAATGACGAAGCCAACAGCTAATCAACGGCACGTCGGTGATCGATTTCAGTGCTGGGGTAGGTGTTGAAGATCGATTGCTGGTGTGCTGGTCGGCGACGGTGGAGGCTTGGAATTGGTTGGTGACGACCTCGTGACCAGCGTTGGGCTGAGGATGGCGTGGTGACGCGGGAGAGTGATGGAGGATGGTTTGTAGCGTGGTGGGTGATGGAAATAGGTCGGGAATCCATGGATAGGTGTCGGAATGGAGATTGGGTTTGTGGTTGGGGTTTTTGTTTCCGAGCATAGAGTAGTTATTGTCATTCGAGTTTTGTTTTGTCCCGATCAAGACTTAGAGGAGTTATGTTTTCTCGTGCGCACTTAGAAATAGCTCTTCGTTCGTTTTTCATATTCTTTTTACGATCCATAAGAATATTTATTTTATTTATGCATCTTATACGCTATATTTCTATAGAGTGCTTATTTCATTTTATTTTGCGAGTCGAATGAGTGATAAATCACCCAAATTCAAGTATTGTGAGACTTTGACAAGGATTGCAATTTACTTAAAAAACAATGGCATTTCACTATGGTCATAGAATTCGTAAGTTTTGATAATTTGTGGTATATGCATAGTATTACTTAGAAAGGTATTTTGATTTGCGAGAAATTCTTAAGAGGATGACTTTAGATAAAGTTCTGGTATAGTAAACATCCCATGAAGATCATATTTGCAAACATAAATGCAAATTAATTAAAGGATCTTATAATTCTATCTACTTATCAAAGTCGTATTTTCAAGCTTTTAAGATCTCGTTTGGAATCCTTCACCAAAGTGGGAATCAAAATTAGCCACATTCTTTTGGTTTGATAATTGCATCATTAGACATTAATGTATAGATGAACAGAAACAGTATAAATTTAAAAGGAAACATAAAAATGAGGTAAGAGAACTCCGCCACGCAACTAGTAAAGTGTTAAAAAAAAATAATAACAAATATATGCCTTTTGAATTTTGGGTGCTTCATCAAATCATTTGTTGGAGTCAAAAGCCTTGATTTGAAGAAGCATGTTTGGTGGAAGAAAATCATCTCCATGTTTTATGGCATTGCATGTTTGGTGGAGGAAAATCATCTCCATGTTTTATGGCATTTTTAAATTCCTTATTTTGTGGCTATGTGTTGGTAGAAGATGGGTATATATATGTGTATTGAAGTGTGGCTTCCATGGTGAAGAGAAGAAGAGAAGAACTTGAGCCACTTCTTGTAATTCTCGTGAGAGTGTAGAAGAAAATACGTGAGGTGTTAGAGTGATCTCCACAGTGCACTTGTACTCCCAATATTTGTATTAGTGAATTTTTTCCTTCGGCTCCCCGTGGTTTTTCCCGAAAGGGTTTTCCACGTAAATCCTTGTGTTCTTTATTGTGTTGTCGATTTTCGATTTTCACATTTGTAGTTGATAACATTTTCGATCCAAATTTCTGTTGTTGTCATAACATAAAGTTTGCTTAACCCAGTAAATCACAATTTCTTTTGAGTAGGTAATAGCAAGTCACTTAGACCTATATTTATCGAGGTAATGACTGATAAAGTCTGTTGGTTTTATTGGATTATGTTATTTATTGGATGTACGACGAAAAGCAAATGGAATTAGAGCCTCCAAGTGTTGTTAAGAATCGGCTCTTGGTATTGGAGCTTTGGGAGGAGGAGTGCCAGCAAGGAAGCTCTTGATGAGGAAAAGAGCGGCCTCAGGCTTATGGCTTGGCACCATATGCCCGGCACCTTTCACCGTCACAAACGTTAGATTCCCCTCGTACACTTCTACGAATCCAGCAGTCTAGCACACCAACAAAAAGCACATGATGAAGGAAAACAACTTAGAGAATAATATATATATATATATAAAACCTAAATTCCTGCAATACTCAAATTACACGAATTTGAAACGATCAAGTTTCAACTGATAGTTTTAAACATACGTATAAGACACCTAAATAAATTTCTGCTAGTATAGTGTCGAATAAGTAAAGGGACTAAGTTTATAAATCCTATTTATATAAACCAATCAAGTAAGTCCTATTTATCACCTCGTTTTGAAGCAGCCACGGGTACCACTTAGTCTTCACTGGGAGCTTCATTGCCTTGATGGACTTCTTCGTTGAGGTAACTGGTACGCGTCCATCCGTGTCACCGCTGCATTTCATTCATTCAAAAGGTTTAATGTCATACTTGACTTATTTGTTGTCTTTTTTTTTTTTTTTTTAGATGTACGACCAAAAAAAGCAAACCTTTGGTGATATCTAATGTGGACTGTTTGCTTTTTAGTTTGACCATCTAACCTGGGCAGGTGGGACGCTACTATATAACACCTCTCTTAAAAATCAAGTAGAATCATAAACTGTTTATATATTCATCAGAAAAGAAATAGTAATAACTAATTTAGATCTCTCTTATCCAAATGCTTGTAGTTTCATATAAAATTACATGCCGACTCAAATTGATGGTTGTAAGTGATCGTAAATAAGAAAATAAAATTATAATGATGGTGTCTATTTTTAAGAAGTGAAAAGAGTTTCTAATCTTCGAGCTCATGGACTTATCTATGGCAACCCTCCCCAGGGGCTGCCCCCGCATAAAGAATTTTGTTGAAAATGTTAAGTGAATAGATGTTATTTTTAGTAAAATGACATTATTTTGAGGAACAGACTCAAGTAAGTCCTTGAGTGTAAACTTCGAAACTCTAATGTCAAAATAGAATACACGCCATACCGCTAATCCTCGCGATGAAAGTAGAACAAAAGAACAAAAAATCTAAAGTGCCACTTCGCACACAAATCAACGTCATCTCCTTACTATATTATATTATTAAATAGGAGAAATTGTACTTAGTCTCCTTGTGGTTTCACCTCATTACATGATATCTTCCTGTAGTTTGAAAATTAGCACATAACCTGCCTTGTGATTTCAATGCACTTGCCAAAGTTAATTTTTCCATCAAATCTAACGGTTTATTCTTCTACAAATTTTTTAGTGTTTAATATGAATGAAAAGACTTTAATTTCCCAAATTACCCATAAACTAACTCCTCACCTCAATCACAATAGTTCTCAAAGAACTAATCATTTTTATAATTCTTATACCATAAAAAAGATATATTTATTCTACCAAAAAAAAGGACACATTTACATGTGCATCTATTCTAGATGCTTATAATATTCGTGCCATGAAAAAGATATATTTATTGTACAAAAAAAGCGAGAGGCATTTTTATGTGCATTTATCTAGAAGCTTATAATATTCGTACACATATTTCTAATTATCATGATTAGTTGGGATTATGAATATATAACCTCTGTGGAATATAAATATTTTCAAGGTACAAGAAGTACAAAAGCGTCCATTTATTTGGGTACCGCTACGATAGGAGTTAAGAAATTAGTTTATGAGTAATCTGGGAAATTAAAGTCTTTTTTTATCCTATTAAACTCTAAAAAACTTATGAAAGAACAAATTGTTAGATTTAATGGAAAAGTTAACTTTTGCAAGTCCATTGAAACCACGGGGGAGTTATGTGCTGGTTTTTAAACCACAAGGAGGTTCTCTACAACTGTGTCAAATCACAGGAGGGTTAAGTGCAATTTCTCCTATTAAATATGACTTAGATAGCACTTGAACCCATGACCTATTGATTAAAAGTTAAATTCATTTAAAAATAAAGAAACACGCATTACTAATGCTAACAAAAAAAAGAAATAATGACAGAAAATGAGAAGACAAAAGAAAATACTATAAAAAGAAACATACACAAAATGTAAAAGTGGTAAAAAAATAAAAACAATGAAAATATTGACAAAAATAAACACAAGTTGGGAAAAAAAACATACACACCCCGAATAATAATAGAAAGCTCAAGAAACACGCCAATATTTTAAAAAATTCACTTCTCCCATTGAATTGATTAGTTTTGGATGAATTGTAAGTAATGACAAAGAAACGATAACCTAGTCAATAGGTTGTGCATGATCCTGGTGTAGCACTTGAATATTCAATATAATATGTTAACATATATTGAGTAACGAAATTACCTAAATATCCACACTGAGATCTGATTGGCCATAAGCTCCTGAAGGAGTGGAATGATTGTTGATGGGCTATCTATCCAATTGTCCAAGACATTGCTACGATATAAACAATTGTCTCAATTAAATGGGGACGATCCACACTGAGATCCAATTGGCCATTGCAATTTTAACATTTTCATTCATTTTTTGTAATTTGATATGGTTCTCAGTATCAATTCAACAACGACAAAGATGAACACATTTGAAGCATTATCACGTGTACCTGCACTCAGACCATTCATATTTGAGATTAGAGACATTGGCGTGCATGGCCTTTTGAGCGGCAGGCTGATTCAAGTAAGCATACAAGTAATCTTCGGTGCATGGATCATAGCTCATCACCTGGACTCACAAAATGAAGCACATTGTAGGTGAGAAAAGTTGGTATTTTGGATACCCTCACGTAAATGAATCCGATTTTGATCCCTAATTACAATTTCTTGGCAATTTTTTCCCTGTGGTTTGTTTTCATGTAAAACTTACCGAAGAGCTTTTGGGGTGGATATTCAAATTGGAGTGGCATAAGGGTGCATAAATATCATAAACATCAATGTACTCGAAATATTCCCATGCACCCTTGTAGGCCGCAATGCACTTTTTGGACAAGGTTTTGTTGGGTGAGAAGTCACAATTTTCCTCGATTGTAATTGCGATTTCTTCTGATATTATAGCGTGGCTCTCCCAATAATCAATCATACCCGTTGTATCTGTTTCATCGTTGATCACAGCATTCCCAATCCTGCAAACCACAAAACCATCTAAATCGATTGCCTAATTAATATTACACATGTAATTGTGGGGTTAAAAAATAGGAAAAAACTAACTGGTTCTTGGGCTTTACTGCCACTTATCGAGCGAAGTTGGACTGGTGGAGCATGACCACAAACTGTATAAAATATACTAAATATAATTCTTGGTGTTGTTAGGGCTCTAAATGAGAGAAGCTTCTAGCTCTTGGCTCACAAACAAGCTTGTTAAGGCTCGTCAGTCTGGTATGAGCTCAATTTTAAGTGAAGCCAAATAAATGAGCCAAGTATGACTAGACCCTCACACGGCTCGTTGAGCTTAGAAAGAGCTCAAATTGTAAGGCTCTTAAGGTTTTATTTTTATTTAACGTTTTGGGAGCTGGCTCAACTAAGTGGTAATATTTTATATAAATTATGGATAATTAAACAGAAAAGTTGAATAGAGGTGTCAATCCGAGTTCAAGCTTATCAAAAAAATTGAACCACCCGAGGCTAAGCATATTAAAGTTCGGTTCGCTTACTTACATCCCTAGTTGTGGGGCATACCCCTCAGCTCTCGGACGAGAAGACAAAGCTTATTACATATTTAGCAAATCATAGCGTAAACTAATAATATTTGGGGTTTTATGTAGAAAAGAGTAGTAAAACTTTACGGATTGAAAATGTGAGTGCAACGTGATGACATGAAAGGAAATCTTTGTTGGCACTTGACGTTGGCTAATAAGGGTGAATACAAGAGGAATAATTAAGCGTAGCACTTCAAGCATGGTCGGTGGAACTATTTAATTGTCTTGGTCACCCGTACCTTAGAGAAGGTGTTAGGCTTGTGGAGCTTGATATCGTATTTATGTACTGTTAATACGTGCTCCCGGCGAGGTTCAACCTCCACGGTGAGGTTGCCGGGGGGTGTGGGGGGCGGGAGCCCAACCCAAATTTTAGGTGCCACCATTTATTCTCCTTGTATACGTGTATTCTGTGTAATTGTAAATATCCGGATATCATTAATATATAACCCTATCGCCGTCAAGGTTACCCATGGGGCATTACCACGAAAAAACTCTCTCTCTCTAGAAAACACAGTTTTTCTCTGCCTTCTCTCTAAAACTTCGTTCTTCCTCCTTCTCCTCCATCTTCTTCGTTCTCCAGATCGTAGATCCCATCAGAAAGAACTTTAGATGTAACGGAAAAGTGGTGCATACCATGATCCCTTTGAGGTTAATAATGACATTCTTTGACTTTTGGTTTTGGCGGTGGATAATATTAGCAAGTTGTGGGACGTAATGGCCGGCATAGCTCTCGCCCGTGATGTAGAAATTTCTCCCCTTGTATTCTGGGAATCTCTCAAACCAATTCAATAAAAATGCATAGTTGTCTTCAGCTGTTCTTCTATCACCACTAGTCTTATAGTCTGATGATGAATTAGAGTATGAAAACCCTGTCCCAGCTGGAGCCTCCAGAAATAACACGTTTGCAACTAAACAATAAACAAGATAATTAGATTAAAAAATATTGTTTTTTTGAAAAAAAAAATCTAATGGAAAGGAGAAATCAATGAGTAATTCTTTTCTTTTTCCCAACAAAATGAATTTACTATAAACGAGGGACAACACATAGAAGTGGAGATAGATTGACACATTTCTAGAATGCCTTAGGCTCAATTAAAATGTAGTGAGATTTAAAACCTCAAAATGGGGAAGAGAAAAGAAATGCAAAGGAATCAATATGGTGTACCCTTGTTCCACGCAAATTCATTATGATAGAGAGACCTCCCATCGCTTTGGACCCGAAACGGTCCAAGCTCTGTCATTGCTCCGAGCAAAGAGGAACAGCCAGGCCCTGTACAACAATTGAGGATATTAAACCGCAATGATCTCTTGTAAAACTTGTATAGATTTATGAAAAAAAATCAGTACAGGAGAAATGGCAAGTATTACATATATATATATATATATATATGCATAATACCTCCATTTAGCCATAGAACCAGAGGCAAAGATCGTTTTCTAGAATCCTCTGCTTCAACAAAATAGTAATATAATGCTCGACCAGCATATTGGTTGACCGTAATGTAACCACCATACTGACTGAAGTCAACACTGGGTTGTCCAGTCAATCTGAGAATTTTGTCCGTTTCTTTCGACCCGCTGTGAAGAACCTTGGCCTTGTTTACCACTGTGCGAAAATCGCTCGTGTCAATGCTGGACTTTTCCTGTAACTTGGCTACGTTGAGACGCGCAAGAGCTTCTCCTTGCTTGATGCCGTGAGCTGCAACGGAGAAATACGAGAGAAAGAGAACAAAGAAAAACTCACAGAAACGAGGCACGTCCTCCATTAATTCCTTGGGAGACTAAAAATAATGTAGGGTACTGAATGAAGAGAGGCAACTTGGAGTTTTGTCGTACCCAACTTACGCATTTTATACATAAAATGTGCAAAATTTTGAGGACTCCTACTTTCATCATCCCTGACGTTTCAATGTAGTTTATGGTATGTATATGGTTCTAGTTTTACTTTTGCACCACGAGCTATAGAACTTTCTCATATTTTCCAAAATGCTATGATAGTGGTTAATTTGAGGAAAAACATGATATCTAGAAGAGGGTATATAGGATTCTATTTTGCTAGAATTTATGGAAGTCTTACGAGGCTGCATTTGCAATTTTTCATTTTTATTTTTTGTAATCTACAATTCCACTACTTGCTGTTTTTTTTTTTAAAAAGAAAATTATTGGCAATACATAACCAACCTAGAAAATGAAAATTTTAAACTTGCCTGTCCACAAAAAACTTTAGACGGATAACTCAAATTTAAGCACATTTTTCAAGCATGAGCGTTCTTATGTTTGCTTACAAGTACACATAAATATGCAAATACATATTTATGCTCATGAAGATATAGATGACTTTATAGACACATGTAAAACAATTTAGACTAGCTTTTTAAGATTTAGCACTGTGGTAGATTGGTCGTTTATCAATAAAATAAAATAAAATGAAAGGCGTGGTCGATCGTGAGATTTTTTTTTAAAAAGTAAAAGCATTTTTATTTGCTTAAAAATGCTATTAGCTTTTCTACTACTAGTTTTTACTTATAAAAAGTGGAATCCATTGGCTTCGCTTACCTATAATTTTCTTCAAATTCAAAATTCTTAGTTATATTTTCCAAAAACATAATCATTCTTATATTTAATTTCGTCACATTTTTATCCTTTTTAATTGCATAGCAAACTTTCCTTAGGGTGACCATGATTTTTGAAGAAACATGTGATTGTGGTTGTTAAACCCACCGTTGTTTAGACCAAATTTATGCACATTTTTCTAGCATGCGCACGTTCTTTTGTTTGCTCACAGGTACACGTAGATATGCAACTACATAATTATGCTCGCGAAGATATACATGACTCTATAGACACTTGAAAGTCAATTTAGACTAGCTTTTTAAGATTTAGCACTGTGGTAGATTCACCAATCTGCTTAGGTTCATCCTGATCAAATAAAGTTTTACTAGTGAGATGAGAATATTATTAAGAAACATCTATTTAAAATTATTTTTTTAAGGGTAAGATGGGAATTTTACAATCAATTATGTCACAGGGAAAAAAAAGGAGAAAAAACATGAAAAACGAGTCCATGGCAGATGGAAATTCTTGCTGCCCAGTTTGCACGAAAATCTTGTCTAGATAGCTTCAACGGCGTGGATTTAGAGATTATTTAAAAATGAGGATATTTTTAAATTTTCATATCATTTGATTATGTGTGAGGCCTTTAATTGTAGGCTAAAAATACATCAGAATTTTCCAACAGCCTAGTGTTAGGTTTTTCTATTTTCTACACTATAGATGAAAGACAACACTGTTGAGGTCCCAATCCCACATCGGAAAGTTTGAAGAATAGAATGACTCTTGGAGCCTTTAAAATGTTTATAATCACACATCGAAAGTGTAAACAAAGGAATGACTCCTTGAACCTTATAAAAGGACACCCCCTCTTCCATTTATAAATCACACCGAGAATTATCTCACTTGTAAAATTCTTTCTTCCTTGTATTATTTTCTCCATATAGTGAAGATCTGCAGCAGCTTCGTGGACGTAGCCTATTTTGTGTGAACCACGTAAGTTCGGTGTCTCTCTCTTTATTTATTTTCCCTGCATTTCATTTCCAGCTTATTTCTGTTATCGCTTCAATTATCTATTCCTGTGGGTATTTCCGCAACAATTGGTATCAGAGCAAGGTTTTTCCGAAGTATGCTCTGTGGTTGCAGCATAGTCTGATCTTCCACATCAGAAAAGGAAAATTCCTTGGGGAGCTGTTTGCTCTATCCAGTCAGGGTTTTATTACCCAACGGTGATGTCAGAGCCTAGTCTAAGGTTCTTTTGGGAGCTTGGTAGCAATTTAAAAAAATTCTGTCTAAAGAGGCTGGTTCTTAAGTGGGACCATTGTGACCCCACCAGTCTTTCCTGGGAATTTTTTTTGTTCTGTCTAAGAAGGCTGGTTGTTTGGGCCGGGCTTTGACCCTAACAGTCTTTCCTAGGAACCTTGGAATTGCTACAAGCTTGGTGTGAAGCAATGGCAGGAGGTAAAGGATCTGGACCCGGGATCGACAAGTTCGATGGTACGGACTTCTCACACTGGAGGATGCAGATCCAAGATTATCTATACATTAGGAAATTACATCAACCTTTGACGAGGAAGAAAACAGAAAATATGGAGAAAGATGAGTGGGATACACTTGATCGACAGGTGTTGGGCGTGATTCGGTTGACAGTGAGAAAGAACGTTGCTCATAACGTGGTAGAGGCAAAAACAACTGTAGAGATGATAAGCATTCTGTCGGAGATGTACAAGAAGCCGTCGGCAAACAACAAGATACATCGTATGAAAAAGTTGTTTAACTTGAAAATGGGAGAAGGAATGTCTGTTGCCGCACATGTTAATGAGTTCAACATGATTGTGACACAACTCACTTATGTTGAAATCAAGTTTGATGATGAGATTCGTGCTCTCATACTTTTGGCTTCCCTACCAAACAGTTGGGAACCTATGAGAGCAGCGGTTAGTAATTCTATTAGCAAAGGAAAATTGCAATTCAATGATGTTAGGGAATCGAATTCTTTCTGAGGAAGTGTGAAGAATAGATTAGGGTGAAGCAATATCAAGTTATGCTCTAAATGTCGAGAACAGGGGTAGAAACAATGAGAGGAATTCTAACCGAGATCGCGGCAGATCCAAGTCGAGGGACGGCAGAGACAGATCCAGAAATGAAAGAAATGGGGAATGCTAGAATTGTGGCAAGAGTGGCCACTTAAAGAAAGATTGTAGGGCTTTGAAGAAGAATGAAGGCAAGCCCAACAACAACACCGCCAATGCAGCCACCAGTGAGGATCGTGATGCGTTACTGTTGTCAGTAGACAATTGTATTGACTCTTGGATGATTGACTCAGGAGCATCATTCCGCACTACAGCAAATCGAGACGTTCTGGAGAACTATGTTACCGGTGATTATGGTAAGGTTTACCTGACTGATGGTGAGCCCTTAGACATTGTTGGGATCGGTGATGTTACGCTGAAGATACCCAACGGATCTGTGTGAAAAATTCACAAGGTAAGACACGTGCCCAAACTGATGCGCAATCTAATTTCGGTAGGGCAACTAGATGATGAAGGACATCATGTGACCTTCAATTGTGGAGGTTGGAAAGTCAGCAAGGGAGCTATGGTTGTTGCACGAGGAAGTAAGTCTGGAACTCTTTATATTAGTTCCAGCTGTAGAGATACCGTAGCAGTTGCAGACAACGCCACTAACACCGAGTTATGGCATCACCGGCTTGGTCACATGAGTGAGAAAGGAATGAAGGTACTGCACTCAACAGGTAAGCTACCTAACTTAAAAACTATTGACCATAGTTTTTATGAGAGTTGCATATTTGGCAAGCAAAAGAGAGTCAGCTTTTCAAACACAGGCAGGGAGTCAAAGATAAGAAAGTTAGAGTTAGTTCATTCAGATGTGTGGGGTCCTACAATAGAAACTTCCATCGGAGGCTCGAAGTACTATGTGACCTTCATCGATGGCTCAAGCAGAAAGGTATGGGTGTATTTTCTCAAGCATAAATCTAATGTTTTTGATGCTTTCAAGAATTGGAGAGCTATGGTAGAGAATGAGACAGATTTAAAGGTTAAGAGTCTGTAATCAGACAACAGAGGAGAATACATCAATAATGACTTGGTAAATTATTGTGCGGAGAATGAAATCAAGATGAAGAAGACGATTCCAAGGACACCACAACAAAATGGTGTGGCTGAGAGGATGAATAGAACTCTCAACGAGCGTGCCAGAAGCATAAGATTGTATGCAGGGCTGCCAAAAGCATTCTGGGCAAAGGCAATTAATGTAGCTGCTCATCAATCAATAGGAGTCCATCCACACCATTGAACTTCAAACTACCAGAAGAAGTTTGGAGCGGGAAAAAGGTAAATCTTTTTTATTTGAAAGTATTTGGTTGTGTTTCGTATGTGCACATTGACTCTTCTGCTAAGGACAAACTAGATGTCAAGTCAAAAAGGGGTTTTTTGGTTGGCTATGGTGGACTTAAGTTTGGTTATCGGTTATGGGATGAGAAAGCTCGGAAAATTATCAGGAGTAAAGATATGATCTTCAATGAACACTCTTGTATAAAGACAAAGACAACAACAACTCCAGGAATATAAGTAAGGACTCTGAGATGATTCCACTTAGAGATCTTCCAAGTGGGAGTCCTGAGAGAGAAGAACAAGAGAACGTAGTCCCAAGTGGGAGTCCTAAAAGAGAAGAACAAGAGAACGTCATCCCAGAAGAAATCCAAAGCACCCCTACTATTGTAAGGAGGTCTAGCATAGTTACTAGACCGCCACAGAGGTAGTCTCCTTCCTTACACTATATCCTTTTAACTGATAGAGACGAGCCAGAGAGCTATGATGAAGCCATGCAGGCTAAGGAGTTGGACAAGTGGGAGTTAGCCATGAGAGATGAGATGAAATCCTTGATATCTAATCATACATGGCAATTAGCAGAATTGCCTAAAGGCAAGAAAGTCTTGCACAACAAATGGGTGTATTGTATAAAAATGAACATGACAACAGTAAACGATACAAAGCAAGATTCGTAGTGAAAGGATTTCAGCAAAAGGAGGGCATTGACTGTAATGAGATATTCTCCCCGGTGGTGAAGATGATGACAATCTGGACGGTACTCGCATTAGTGGCTCAAGAAGACTTGTTCTTAGAGCAGTTAGATGTAAAGACGGCCTTTCTTCATAGTGATTTGGAGGAAGAAATTTACTTGAAGCAGCCACAAGGTTTTGAAGTACAGGGTAAGGAGAATATGGTGTGCAAACTTCAAAAGAGCCTATACGGTCTTAAACAGGCACCAAGACAATGGTACAAGAAGTTTGATAGTTTCATGGGTAGGAATGGTTTCTCCAAGTGTCAAACAGATCACTGATATTATATCAAGAGGCGAGGTAACTCATATATCATTTTACTTCTATATGTTGATGATATGTTGACAGCAGGTGGATGCAAATGGGGGATTGACAAGCTCAAGAGGGAGTTGTCTGAAAACTTTTCCATGAAGGATTTGGGTGCTGCAAAACAAATCCTTGGAATAAGGATCATCAGGGATAGTAATGGACTAAAGTTATCACAGGAGGACTATGTGAACAAAGTGCTGAGTAGGTTCAACATGGGAAATACTAAGTTAGTAAGCAGTCCTTTGGGAAGTCACTTCAAGTTGTCAAAGGAGCATCGCCCACCTCAAAGCAGGAACAAGATCATATGGCTAAGGTACCTTATGCTTCAGCAATAGGTAGCTTAATGTATGCCATGGTATGTACTAGACCGGACATTGCACATGCAGTGGGAGTAGTAAGCAGGTACATGAGCAATCCAGGCAAACAATATTGGGAGGCAGTGAAGTGGATTCTTAGATATTTGAGAGGTACTGCAAGTTTAGCTTTGAGTTTCAAAATGTCTGACTTGAAATTGCAGGGCTATGTGGATGCTGATATGGCAGGAGATCTTGATGGAAGAAAGAGTACCACTGGGTACCTTTACACAATAGGTGGGATGGCAGTCAGTTGGATTTCAAAGGTACAAAAGATAGTTGCACTCTCTACAACTGAAGCAGAGTATGTGGCAGTGACAGAAGCGAGCAAGGAGATGATTTAGTTAAAGTCATTCTTGGAAGAACTTGGTCACCCGCAAGAAGAGAGTGTGTTATATTGTGATAGTCAAAGTGCTATTCACTTAGCTAAAAATCCAGTATTTCATGCCAGGACAAAGCATATACAGGTACATTACCATTTTAGCAGGTCAGCATTGAAAAATGGAGTGTTATCTCTAAAAAAGATTATTGGGAGCAAGAATCCAGCCGACATGTTGACAAAGGTGGTGACCATTGATAAACTGAAGCTGTGTACTGCTTCAGTTGGCCTTCAAGCATGAAAGAAGGTGGCGAGCTGCTGGATTGACCAAGTGTGAAGATATAATTAAAATTAATCTTCAAGTTGGAGAATGTTGAGGTCCCAATCCCACATCAGAAAGTTTTAAGAATGGAATGACTCTTGGAGCTTTTAAAATGTTTACAATCCCACATCGAAAGTGTAAACAAAGGAATGACTCATTAAACTTTATAAAAGGAGACCCCCTCTTCCATTTCTAAATCACACCGAGAATTATCTCACTTGTAAAATTTTTTCTTCCTTGTATTATTTTCTCCATATATTGAAGATTTGCAGCAGCTCCGTGGACGTAGCCTATTTTGTGTGAACCACGTAAGTTCGGTGTCTTTCTCTTTATTTATTTTTCCCGCATTTCATTTCCAGCTTATTTCTGTCATCGCTTCGATTATCTATTCTTGTAGGTATTTCCGCAAGAAACACTATAGATGAAAGGCAACGCAACATCAAAAGATATGAAATTAAATCCATATAACAAAGAAAAAATTACCTTTATGGTCCATCAAGGTTAGTTTAGACCCTCATATTTTAAAAGTGACCACTTAAGTTTATTCAAAGTGGCGAATTTGGCCCCTAAATTATGAGAACCATTTGATCTTGATGGAAAAAATAGGTAGAATTGAAATTTGATGGTTTGTATCGAATTTTAGCAAAGAAAATGAAAAAAATAGAAATAAAACTTGGCAATTTTTGTTTGCGTTTTTTTATTTTTCTACTACAATTTCCAAGAAATAAATTAATTTTTTTTATTAACGGTTGGATTTTGCTATAAAACTTTATTTTTGGTTAAGTTTTCTTTTCTGTTGGAAAATGTTGAAAAGGTGCTAAATATTTAATGAAAATGTGTTTTATAAGCTCATTCGTCAAAAAAAAAAAAAAGAAAAACAATAAATTTCATCCTAATCTTGCAAAAATCTACTCAATTCTTGAATATCTAACCTAAATCAAGAAATCAACCAACAGCAATGAAATCAACATCAAATTTGAGCCGAAGTAGAAATATAAAGGTGGGTTCCAAAATCTTCCATTGCTCACCGTGATCCATAGATTTTATTTCCCTTAAATCTACGAAAAAATCAGTTTTCCTAATGTAAAGAGATTTTTTTTTTCCATAAATATTTTATCCTATAATGGCCTGTGAAGGTTTCGGAGGGCCAAGAATCCGTTACGTAACCGTAATAGTCTTTGCTTAAAATTACGGGCTAAACATACAAAAATAAAATATTTATGTACTTATAAAATTATTGAACTAGACGAAGTAACAAGCAAGGAAGCCAGAGAAAAAACACAAACTATAGGACAGGTAAGCCTCCGGGGTTGAGTCTTGATACTAATAATACACACAAAGAGATTCAAGAAGAATCATTTCTTCTTATTAACAGTGATTCAGAGTGTCGGTTTTGGAGGAGAATGGTATGAGCAAGTTGTGAGATGATGTAGAAACGTCCGTTCTTGTATTTCTGAAATCTTTCCAGCTCATTCAAAATTGAATACATAGTTGTCTTTAGCTATCATTTTGTCGCCGCTATTATTGTAGTTTGATCATGAATCAGAATATGAAAACACGACACCGACAGGAGACTCCCAGAACAACACGTCTGGCAGCATATATTTACAAGAATCACAATAGAAATATTTTAAAAATATTTGCTGAGAAAGTGATGTATGAAGAAAAGAAATCAATATCTTGTCCCTTTGTTCCGAGCAAATTCACCATGATAGAGGGATTTCCCATCACCTTGGACCCGAAACGGTCCAAGCTCTAGCATAGCTCCAACAAGAGAGGAACAACCAGGCATTGTAAATTGATGGACAACATCGTGACATAGCCATTCATTATACTCGTCCTGATTCCTGAGGAATTTTTTAGGCATTATTATATTCTTTGAAGCCAGACATATGGCTATGCGTTTCTTCAAATTTGTCATTCCATGGGACAAATTGCCAGGCATAATTACTAGTTTAAATGCGTAAACCTTTCCCTAATTTTCCCATAGTTGGAACAACTTGCCTTTTGAAAAATGACCAAACATCCATAGGTGGGCCTTTGTTTCTGGTACGAGTAGAATCAGCCTCATGGAGAGATGTAGCATGGCCTCCCTACAAGTCATCTCTACAATCTCTTCATCGGCCTCCTCTGTATCCAAATCAATGGCCCGTTTCTCATCTAAACAAGAACCCACGGAAAGAGAGGCTACAAAAAAACAACAGGGATCAAAATGAAGGTGCAGTACATGAACGTATTAAATGAAAGCTAGATTTGGTTATTTTTAGCAAAAAACAAATGAAATGAACTAGAAAGGGAGCCCAGTAATAATTCCATTGATCTTAATCAACCAAATGTATAAATGAAATTGACGATTTCATTTTGAGTATACAGAGGATTTATGGTTAACAGAACCTACATGCTCAATTATTGTATCAACAACCAAATCCCTAAAGTTTCAATTCTCAGCCATAATGACTCGTTTCATCTGCTGAGTGAAACGGAATATGTAATCCATAGAAATAAAACATGAATAATGAGATGAGTATTTAAGGAATAGCTCTTTTGAAGACCCATAACTGAAACATGTAAGTAATATGTACTACGCCCTTAACCATTGGCTATAATACCCAGAAACTTTGTGGTTTTCACTGTTACTATTAGTTACTCATTTGATAATTAATTATTCTTTTTATTTATCATTTTATTTTTGTTGTTGATGACATCACCATGAGTGAGGATAAAGGGTTGTGCATGAGTGAGTACATGCGTCAGCTTTTATGGGGAGTAGGAGTTTTACGGTTATAATACATATGTGTTCATCAATGTTAATGGAAAACATAGATGCCAACAAGGTGAATGACCGCTTATGTGGAGACTATACTTGAGGAGGTAGCCTAGAGACTATGACTCACGACTTAAGAAGTGAATGAAACAGTTTTTAGTTGTTCGGAACCACTTTGTGTTTCTCAATAATGTCGCTTGACTCGATAATTCATGTTGAATTTGATAACACACTTGGTTTCTTATCCTTCTTTAAAATCTGTTGCCTAAATTGTTGAACGGTTATATATCTTGTCCGAGTATGACCTGTTATGGTTTGCTTGCCTTGTCTCCTATGCCTAGATGGGCTAACTACCTAACAAATCATTTAAGCCATGTGCGATTGTCTAGGCATGAAGTGTAATAAGGTGTGTGATGTTGGTATTATTTTCGCCAATACTACGATCCAGTGTGGAGGTAGAAGTAGGCTATGTAATAATGATAAAATCTATTGAGAAAACTGGTACAATTTATTGTTGGTCTCAAGTGGTAGTTTTGTAATCCTTGGCAACCTTCATTTTCATCATTCTTCGGAAAAACGGGGTGTCACATAGGCAACAACTATTCCTTGTCTACTCCTTTCATGGTCTATAGGAGTAGTCATCTCACCTATGCTTCATGAACATGTTACTCCTTACATTTTATATTTATATGCAGTATTTACTCCATTGCATTCCGCAAACTAAGTGAGCTGGAATTGTTGGGTGCATGAGGGGTTAACAGAACTTGAATAAGACTTCAATGATTAAAGCAACCACCAAATCCCCAAAGTTCCAATTTTCTGCCATAAATGTGGAGCCAGATTCCTAAAGCTTCTGTCCTAACGAGTAAAGTCAGATTAGAGCCGACAAGGGTAGAAAAGATGCAAACTTGAGCATTTGGTGGTGCTGATTTGTGTGAAGACGTGGCAAGACTGCGATGGAGTTGGAGCCACGAGAGCAAGACAGATGATGGAGAAAGACACCGGAATAGGAGCTGGTGCCAGTGCCGTCAGCTGAAGAACAAGGTGAGTATCATTTCAATTTAGGTGAGAGACTGTCACAAGACGATCACATTATAATCATGAGTTTATTTAGAGTTAGAAATATTATGTACAAAATTATAATAGTCCTTTTTCCCTAAAAACAAGCTTGTACTCTCTCTTTTTTTGCGGGTATCCGCGAGTACAAAAATGCAGGGTCTATTGGTCGCAGCCGTTCAAGATCAGTATGGTGTGGAAGCCTGCACACAATAGCATGTGATGGGGTTTCTGGACCATCATAACATTTGTTCATAAAGTCCCAAATGTTTCTACTACCTCATACGGTTCCACGCCTTATTTTCTATAGGAGATGGTGCTTTGTTTTTGGTAAAGATGTGAGATCTGAGATCGAGTCTATACCTTGTCCATACAGCTAGCGTGTGGTTGGGATATGGTACCTTGTCCATACAGCTAGCGTGTGGTTGGGATATGGTAACCAAAAGCCTCTTGGTTCATGGCCAGTATTCTAAAAGGCCTTGGGCGGATTTAGGTGCTTGACTTACTACCTAATGCCTAGGCAGTTAGGCGGCCTAGACGGGTTATTTGTGTTTTTTATTTTAAAAAGTTAGTAGTTCGATATAACTATTTAGATAAATTCATGAAATATTATTTAAATAATATAATAACATGCGAAAAAATTACATCAATAATATCCTTTCACAACTCAAGATATATAATATTCTTTCAAGTATACCTCATTGCAACAATATATTTATGATTATAATTTTGATTTTTTTGTTTAAATAATGGCGAAGTATATTGCTGTAACAGAAAATTAGAAGAAAAAAAAAGTATTCCATCTAAAGCTATGTTAGGAGGATTATGTGAACAAAGTACTAAGCAGGTTCAACATTGGAAATGCTAAGTCAGTGAGCACTCCTTTGGAAAGTTGCTTCAAGTTGTCAAATGAGCAATCACCCACCTTAGAGCGGGAACGAGACCACATGGCTAAGGTACCTTGTGCTTCTGCAATAGGTAGTCTAATATATGTCATTGTATTTACCAGATCAGACATTGCACATGTAATGGGAGTAATGAACAAGTACATGACCAAACCAAGCAAATAGCATTGGGAGGCAATGAAGTGGATTCTCATATATTTGAGAGGCACTGCAGGTTTAGCTTTAAATTTCAAGAAGTCTGATTTGAAATTGCAAAACTATATGGATGTTGATATGGCAAGGGTACATTTACACAATAGGTGGCACGGCGGTTAGTTGGGTTTCGAAGCTGCAAAAGATAATTTCACTCCCTACGATTGAATTTGAGTATGTGGTAGTGGTAGAAGCAAGTAACGAGATGATTTGGTTAAAGTCATTTTTGGAAGAACTTGGTCACGTGCAAGAGGAGAGAGTGTTACACTGTGATAGTCAAAGTGCTATTCACTTAGCTAAAAATCTAATATTTTAATCCAGGACAAAACATATACAAGTGCGTTACCATTTTATTAGGTCAGCATTGGAAGATAGAGTGTTATCTCTACAGTCTCTAAAGAAGATTCTTAGAATCAAGAATCCAGCAAATATGTTGACGAAGATGGTGGCTATTGATAAACTGGAGCTATGTACTGCGTCAGTTGGCCTTTAAGCATGAAAGAAAGGAGTTGACTGTTGCATTGACCAAGTGTTAAAATATAATTAAAATTAATCTTCAAGTGGAAGAATGTTGAGGACATAATCTCACATCAGAAAAAGCGAAGAATGGAATGGCTACCGAAGCCTTTAAATGCCCACAATCCCATGTTAGAAAGATTAAAGAGTGGGATGGCTTCTGAAGCCTTTAAAAAGGAACTTCCTCTTCCATTTCAAAATATACTAAGAAGAAGCATTTTAGTACTTTATATATATTGTTATATTCGTTTCTCCCTTGACTTTAGGTAGAGAAAGGTGTTAGTAAAAAGTTACTTTTAAGAGTGTTTGTGAGTGTGAAGGAGTGTGCACTATTTTTCTTTATATATTGAAAATTTGTAACGACTCTATAAATGTAACCTATTTCAGGTGAATTATGTAAGTTCAGTGTTATTCTCTTTATTCAATTTCAGTTTATATTTGTTATTGTTTCAATTATCTATTCTAAGGACAATTTCTACAACATTATGAAAAATCATCAACTAGAATTAAAATTTCATGACAACGCAAAAGTGAGTAAGGACTTAGGGGTTGGGAAATTTGGATCAAATGAAAATCGAAGGCATCAGCGGCAATGACGAAGCCGACAGCTAATCAACGGCACGTCAGTGATCGATTTCAGTGCTGGGGTAGGTGATGAAGATCGATTGCTGGTGTGCTGGTCGGCGACGGTGGCGGCTCGGAATTAGTTGGTGGCGACCTCGTGACCAGCGTTGGGCTGAGGATGGCGTGGTGATCCGGGAGAGTGATGATGGAAGGTTTGTAGCGTGGTGGGCGATGGAAATAGGTCGGGAGTCCATGGATAGGTGTCGGAATGGAGATTGGGCTTGTGGTTGGGGTTTAAGGAATTTGGGTATCTCTCTCTTTTTTCTTTTTTTTATTGTCTAATTCTTTTGTGTTTCCGAGCATAGAGTAGTTATTGTCGTTCGAGTTTTGTTTTGTCCCGATCAAGACTTAGAGGAGTTATGTTTTCTCGTGCGCACTTAGAAATAGCTCTTCCCTCGTTTTCCATATTCTTTTCAAGATTCATAAGAATATTTATTTTATTTATACATCTTACACGCTTTATTCCTATAGAATGTTTATTTCATTTTTATTTTACAAGTCGAGTGAGTGATAAATCACGTAAAATTCTAGTATTGTGAGACTTTGACAAGGGTTGCAATTTACTTCAAAAACAATGGCATTTCACTATGGTCACAGAATTCGTGAGTTTTGATGATTTGTGGTATATGCATGCTATTACTCAGAAAGGTAGTTTGATTTGTGAGAAATTCTTAGGCAGATGACTTTAGATAAAGTTCTGGAGCTTTGGGCGGAGGAGTGGAATGATTGTTGATGGGCTATCTGTCCAACCCTCGAACAAATCGCTACGATATAAAAAAGTGTCTTAGTTAAATGGAGGCGAGCCACACTGAAATCCAATTGGCCATTGCAATTTTAACATTTTCTTTCACTTTTTTGTAATTTGATATGGTTCTCAATAACAATTCTGCAACGACAAAGATGAACAGATCTGAAGCATTATCACGTGTACCTGCACTCGGACCATTCATATTTGAGGTTAGTGACATTGGCGTGCATAGCCTTTTGAGCGGCCTACTGATTCAAGTAAGCATACAAGTAATCTTTGGTGCATGGATCATATCTCATCACCTGGACTCACGAAATGAAGCACATTGCAGGTGAGAAAAGTTAGTATTTTGGATACCCTTATCACTCACATGTAATAAGTGAGTCTGTCTTATATATGTGGGGCCTTCTTTTTCCTGTGAGTGGTGAGATTTGTTTTGAGATATACTTTTTTCAGAAGTGTAGTATTGTATTACCCTTTAGTGAAAGTAGTGCTTTGCACAAAAAACTGCGCTGACAAAAACTCACATAGTAGACTCAGGAAGTGTAGGCCCTGTTCATTGGTAAACGTTTGGTAAGTTTTAAGGGTTCACATAGGCTTAATGTTTCTATTAATATAATGAACATGGTTTCAAAAAGCATCCGCTACATAATGGTATTGGCGCATCCCAATACCACTACGGGCCGCTTTAGTGGATAGCATAAGATTCATGGTTGTAACGGCGGTGACGGCCGATACGGCTGCTACAGCCGCTGCAGGCAAAATAATGAGAAAAAAATGAAAAAGAAAATGAAAAATCTTAATAATTTTGTTGCCATTACTTTTAGCTTCTTGCCCATTGATTGCAGTCCCGTTTACAGTGCTGTTGGGATTTAGAGACTAACTCATTTTCTTGGGATTGTTGGCAAGTTTTGTATTCCTAAAATTGTATAAGTTTTAACATTGTGAAGCGCGGGAGAGACATTTTTACATGTGGTTTTGGTATTTCATTTTTTATTTTTTATTAACAAAAAAGTTGATGTAAAGTGGAGGGGAGAGATTTCTACGTGTGGTTTTTGTATTTCATTTTTATTTTTTATTAACAAAATAAGACGATGTATAGTGGAGAAGAAATATTTCTGCATGTGGGTTTTGTAATTCATTTTATATTTTTATTAACAAAATAAGATAATGTATAGTGGATGACAGATAATTCTACATGTGGTTTGATTATTTTGTTTTTTATTTTTTATTGACAGAAAAAGGAGGTGTAATATGGAGGGGAGAAATAGTCTAAAAATCATTTATAACATTTTTATGAACCTAAAATGTCAAAAACAATTATCTTGTACCGTGCCTCATAATTCACAATCGTTATGCTCGCGTCCCGTTACAAAACCTCCATTTTGCCCACGTCCCGTTGCACTCCAACCATATGTGATGATGGCTGCGACTGCTATTTAAAACCATGACACAGACCTTGATCATAAATGAATCACTCTCTTACTAAGGAATTGAATTTTGATGAGTAAGTGTTTATGTAAAAACTGTTGTAAACTAAATTGAGATTAATTACCTCAGCATGGAGTGATCGAGGATGCCACCATACAACGGTGCCTAAGGTTATTTAAACTTTTCAGTAATTACAGACGTGGAAGGGGATCATATTATATTTCTAATTTTAGTATATAATAAATTCGCGACTCCCTCAAACGCGATGGAGGAGAATGAGGGAAAGGAAGCCTTTTGGACCAATCCCTCGAGGGCGCCTTGTTGGGCCTTCTCCACTTTTCAGGCCCACCATGAACGGATCTGTGTGAACAGCTTAACTTGGCAGCCCATGGGCCCGCAATTGATGTGCACTGATTATCTTAAATTTTATTTTTTAGGCAAAACTTATAAAACATCCGGTCTGTGGTCTGGGTAATTATCTTGGAGAATCTATGTAGTTTTAATTTTTTATCACACATTTTATAATTATGAAGCCCAAATGGTTCCTTGCTGCCCAATTCCACCCAAATTGATAACTGTCATTAAAAAAATTATAATAAAATGTGAAAACTAAGAGAAAAAGAGAAAAGCTAAATTATTGCAACTAAAAATATTATTATTTTCTAATTAAAATATGAATCCTAGCTCCAAAGACAGGAGGAGACATCGCTATTAGACCTAATACATGAGGTTTTGAGAAATGAATTTTTTGTGTTTTAATTATAAAATTTATAAAATTTATAATTACAGTGATTCAATTTTTTTTTCTCCTTTTCTACCTTGCTTTCTCAATTTATTCTTTTTTTATGATTTTCCTTATCAATTTAAATGGAATTAAATGATAGGGATTTATTGGAGGAAAAATTAATATTGAAAAAGAAATTAAAGAAAATGACGAAATTGATAAAACACCATAAATACCTATGGGTCGAGAAATTAACTTTTAGAGTTCTAATCCACTTTAAACTCACTGTTTTGAATATGCATATAATTAATCCATTAAAGATACAAGCCTAATAAGATTCAAAAAAATTGCGAAAGCTAACTTAGGTACCGGCCATCTTGCTGAACCCTAGTTTAGTCAAGTTATAGATCATCATCGGAAAAAATCTCACATAATAACGCACTAATGCTTGAATGGAAATTATGGAATCACATGGAATATAACCCTTACTAAATATAATAATATGGCTTAATCGTTTCATTGTTAACATGAAGCATTCAATTGCACGCATATTTAATAAATTTAACAAAAAAGCCATCGATCCGAACAAATGGAGCTCGAAGGTAGGACCGGATCAGCGGCAATGATGAAGGCAACAGCTAATCGACGGTGCGACGGTGATGGAATTCAGGGCGGGGTTAGGTGATGAAGAACGATTGCTGGTGTGCTGGTAGGCGATGTGGAGGCTCGGAATTTGTTGGTGGCGACCGTCTTCGGTGACCAGCGTCGGGCTGTGGATAGCGTGGCGATGCGCGAGAGTGGTGGAGGATGGTTTGTACCTTGGTGGGTGATGGAAATAGGTCGGAAATCCATGGATAGGGGTTGGGAATCCATGGAGATCGGGGTTCAAGGAATTTGGGTCTCAGTTTTTTTTTTTTTTTTTTTGGTGATTTAATTCTTTTATATTATCAAATAATGAAATGTGAGTAAACATATCAATGAGAGTTAATTTGTCTCTAATTGAGAAAGCTTGAATTACGATTCACATTTCTTTATCATACAAATGCAACCTAAGATGCTGATTTTAGAACATTGGGAGGAGTGTTGGCAGGGATGTTCTTGGAGATGAACAGAGCTCTCTCTGACTGGTCATTTGGCACTTCATGCCAGTCTAATTTGCGAGAAATTCTTAAGAGGATGACTTTGGATAAAGTTCTGGCAGAGTAAACATCCCATGGAGGTCATATTTGTAGACGTAAACATAAATTAGTTAAAATGTTCTTACGATTCTACCTACTTATCTAAGCATTATTTTCAAGCTTTTAAGATCTTGTTTGGAATCCTTCAAGTGATATGGGAATCATAGTGCCATTAGCCAGATTCTTTTGGTTTGATTAATTGCATCATTAGACATTAACGTATAATTGAACATAAAGAGTATAAATGTAAAAGGAAACTACAAAAACGAGGTATGAGAACTCCGTCCATGCAACCAGTAAGGTTTGCTTAACCCGGTAAATCACAAATTCTTTGAGCAGGTAACAACAAGTCACATAGACTAAGATTTATCGAGGTAATGACCGATAAAGTCTCTTGAATGTATTGGATTATGCTATTTAATGTAGGTACGATGAAAAGATAATAGAAATCAGAGCCTCCGAGTGTTGTTAAGAGTCGGCTCTTGGTATTGGAGCTTTGGGCGGAGGAATGCCAACAAGGAAGCTCTTGATGAGGAAAAGAGCGGCCTCGGGCTTATAGCTTGTCACCATATATGCCCTGCACCTTTCACCATCACAAACGTCAGATTCCCCTCGTACACTTCTATGAACCCGGCAGTCTAGCACACCAACAAAAAGCACATGATGAAGGAGAACCACTTAGAGAATAATATATATATAACCTAAATTTCTGTATTGTTCAAACTACACAAATTTGAAATGATCAAATTTCAACTAATGGTTTTAAACATACAGTATAAGACACCTAAATAAATTTCTGTTACTATAGTATCGAATAAGTAAAGGAACTAAGCTTATAAATCCTTATTTATATGAACCAATTAAGTAAGTCCTACTTATCACCTCGTTATGGAGCCACGGATACCACTTAGTTTTCACTGGTAGCTTCATTTCCTTGATCGACTTCTTCGTTGAGGTAACCGGTACACGTCCATCCGTGTCACCACTGCATTTCATTCATTCAAAAAGTTTAATGTCATACTCGACTTATTGCTGGTTTTTTTTTTTTTTTTTTTTATGTATGACGCAAAAAAGCAAACCTTTGGTGATAACTAATGTGGACAGTTTGCTTTTTTGTTTGACTATCTAACGTGGGCAGGTGGGACGCTATTTTATAACACCACTCTTAAAAAGCAAGTAGAATCATAAACCTTTATATATTCATCAGAAAAAATAGTAATAACTAATTTGGATCTCTCTTATCCAAATGCTTGTAGTTTCATATAAAATTACATGCTGACTCAAATTGATGGTTGTAAGTGATCGTAAATAAGAAAATAAAATTATAATGATGGTGTGTGTTTTTAAGAAGTGAAAAGAGTTTCCAATCTTTGAGCTCATGGACTTATCTATGGCCACCCTCCCCCGGGGGCGCCCCTGCGTAAAGAATTTTGCTGAAAATGTTAAGTGAATTGAGTGTTATTTTTAGTAAAATGACATTATTTTCAGGAGCAAATTCAAGTAAGTCCTGGAGTCTAAACTTCGAAACTCCAATGTCAAAATCGAATATACGCCATTCCGCTAACCCTCACCATGAAAGGAGAACAAAAGAGCAAAAAGTCTAAAGTGCCACTTCGCACGCAAATCAACGTCATCTCCTTACTATATTATATTATGAAATAGAGAAAATTGTACTTAACTTTCCTGTGGTTTCATCCCATTGTAGGAAACCTCCCTGTAGTTTGAAAATTAGCACATAACCTCCCTATAATTTCAATGCACTTGCAAAAGTTAACTTTTCTGTCAAATCTAACGGTTTATTCATCTACAAATTTTTTTAGTGTTTAGTATGAATAAAAAGACTTTAATTTCCCGAAATTACCCATAAACTAACTCTTCACCTCGATCACAATAGTTCTCAAAGAACTAATCATTTTTATCATTCCTAAGCCATAAAAAGAATATATTTATTCTACCAAAAAGAAAAAGACACATTTGCATGTGCATCTATCTAGATGCTTATAACATTCGTGCCATGAAAAAGATATATTTATTGTACAAAAAAAAGAGAAGGTATTTTTATGTGCATTTATCTAGAAGCTTATATATTCCTATACATATTTCTAATTGTCATGATTACTTGAGATTATGAATATATAACCTTTGTAGAATATAAATATTTTCAACGTACAAGAAGTATAAAAGCATCCATTTATTTGGGTACCGTTATGATAGGGGTTAAAAAATTAGTTTATGGGTAATTTGGGAAATTAAAGTCGTTTTTTTTATCATATTGAATACTAAAAAACTTATGCAAGAACAAATTGTTAGACTTAACGGAAAAGTTAACTTTTGCAAGTCCATTGAAACCACAGGGGAGTTATGTGCTGATTTTTAAACCACATGGAGGTTCTCTACAATTGCGTCAAATCACAGGGGGTTAAGTGCATTCCCTATGACACAGATAGCACTTGAACCCATGACCTATTGATTAAAAGTTAAATTCATTTAAAAATAAAGAAACACGCATATTAATGCTAAAAAAAAAAAGAAATAATGACGAAAAATGAGAAGACAAAAGAAAATACAATAAAAAGAAACAGACACAAAATGTAAAAGTGGTAAAAAAATAAAAACAATGAAAATATTTAAAAAGTAAACACGGAAAAAAACCATACACACCCCGAATAATAATAAAAAGCTCAAGAAACACCCCAATGTTTAAAAAAATTCACTTCTCCCATTGAAGTGATTATTTTTAGATAAATTATAAGTAATGACAAATAAACAACAACCTAGTCCATAGGTCGTGCATGACCCTTGTTGTTAATGGGGGTGACACTTGAATATTCAATATAATATGCTAATAATGAAATTACCTAAATATCCACACTGAGATCTGATTGGCCATAAGTTCCTGAAGGAGTGGAATGATTGTTGATGGGCTATCTATCCAACCGTCCAACACATCGCTGCGATATAAACAAGTGTCTCAGTTAAATGGAGACGACCCACACTGAGATCCAATTGGCCATTGCAATTTTAACATTTTCATTCATTTTTTGTAATTTGATATGGTTCTCAATATCAATTCAACAGCGACAAAGATGAACACATTTGAAGCATTATCATGTGTACCTTGCACTCAGACCATTCATATTTGAGGTTAGTGACATTGGCGTGCATGGCCTTTTGAGCGGCAGGCTGATTCAAGTAAGCATACAAGTAATCATCGGTGCATGGATCACAGCTCATCACCTGCACTCACGAAATGAAGCACATGAAAACACACAGTATGATTTATGATTATATATTAGACAACTGCAGGGTGAGAAAGCTGGGTACTTTGGATACCCTCAAGTAAATGAATCCGATTTTGATCCCTAATTACAATTTCTTGGAAAAAAATTCCCTGTGATTTGTTTTCATGTAAAACTTACCGAAGAGCTTTTGGGGTGGACATTCAAATTGGAGTGGCATAAGGGGGCATAAATATCATAAACATTGATGTACTCAAAATATTCCCATGCACCATTGTAGGCCGCAATGCAGTTTTGGAACACGTTTTTGTTGGATAAAAAGTCACAGTTTTCCTTGATTGAAATTGCAATATCTTCTGATATTATAGCGTGGCTCTCCCAATAATCAATCATACCCGTTAAATCTATTTCATAGCTGATCGCAGCATTCCCAATCTGCAAAGCACAAAACCATCTAAATTGATTACCTAATTAATGTTACACACGTAATCGTGGGGTTAAAAAAGAAAAAAAGAAAATAGTTAACTGGTTCTTGGACTTTACTTCCACTTATCGAGCGAAGTTGGACTGTGGGAGCATGACCACAACTTTAATGGTATAAAATATACTAAATATACCACTAGGTGTAGCTAGGGCTATAAATAAGAGAATCTGCTCAGCTCTCGGCTCCAAAACAAGGTCGGGATGGCTCGTGAGCCTTGTATGAGTGCAATATTAAGTGAGGTCAAATAAATTAGCCAAGCTTGCATAGACCCTTACTTGACTCGTCGAGCTTAGAAAGAGCTCAAATCACAAGGCTCATGAACTTTAATTTTTTATTTTTTTGTGAGTTGGCTCAAGTGGGGGGTAATATCTGGGGTTTCATGTTGAAAACAGTCGTAAAACTTTGTGGATTGAAAATTTGAGTGCGACATGTTAACATGAAAAGAAATCTTTGTTGGCTCTTGACCGTTGGGGGTGAATCCAAGAGGAATAATTAAGCATAGCACTTCAAGCATGGTCGGTGGAACTATTGTATTATCTTGGCCACCCTTACCTTAGAGAAAGAACTTCAGATGGAAGGGAAAAGTGGTGCTTACCATGATGCCTTTGAGGTTAATAATGGCACTCTTAGACTTTTGGTTTTGATGGTGGATAATATTAGCAAGTTCTGAGACATAATGCCCGGCATAGCTCTCACCGATGATGTAGAAATTCCTCCTCTTGTATTCTAGGAATCTCTCCAACCAATTCAATAGAAACACATAGTTGTCTTTGGCTGTTCTTCCGTCACCACTAGTCTTATAGTCTGATGACGAATTAGAGTATGAAAACCCAGTCCTAACTGAAAGCCTCTAAAAATAACACGTTTGCAACTAAACAATAGACAAGATAATTAGATTAAAATACATTACTCTATTCAAAAAAATGATCTAATGGCAAGGAGAAATCTGTGAGTAATTCTTTCTTCTTTTTCTTTTTTTCTTTTTTTTTTTCCCAACAAAATGAATTTCCTATAAATAAGAGACGACTCATAGAAATGGAGAGAGATTGACACACTTCTGGGATGCCGTAGGCTCAATTAAAATGTAGTGGGATTTAAAACCTCAAAAATGAGGAAAAGAAAAGAAATGCCAAGGAATCAAAATGGTGTACCCTTGTTCCACGCAAATTCATTAAGATAGAGAGACTTCCCGTCGCTTTGGACCCGAAACGGTCCAAGCTCTGTCATCGCTCCGATCAAAGAGGAACAGCCAGGGCCTGTACAACAATTGAGGATATTAAACCACAGTGGTCTCTCGTGAAACTGCTATAGATTTCTGATGTTTTGACAGTTGGAGGCGGAGGGGCGCATTTTCTTAATAAACACATCTGTTAGCATATGTTCTTTCTTAACTCTTCAATGATTTGTTCAGATTGGATCTTCCTTTAGAATATATCTAATGAAACCTATGACACTCGTGTTGCCCGTGAGAAGGCTACTCTTCAACGATTCTGGGGCTCCTTACAGCTATCACTTGCCAAACTTAGCACGGAGGTGTAGAATTCAAAACAGTCGATGAACTTAAAAAAAAAATGAAAAAGTCAGTGGAGGAAAAGTGGCATGTATCGGATGCATGTGCATACCTCCATTTAGCCACAGAACAAGAGGCAAAGACCGTTTTTTAGAATCATGTGCTTCAACAAAATAGTAATATAATGCTCGACCAGTCGACTAGTTGACCGTAATGTAACCACTATATTGAGTGAAGCCAACTCTGGGTTGTCCCATCAATCCAAGAATTTTGTCCGTTTCCTTCGACCCGCTTTGAGGTTGAAGAACCTTAGTGTCGTTGACATAATCAACTGTGTGAAAAGGGCTTGTGTCAATACTGGAGTTTCCCTGTAACTTGGCTATGTTGAGACGAGCGAGAGCTTCTCCTTGCTTGACACCGTGAGCTGCAATTGAAAAATACGAGAGCAAGAGAACAAAGAAAAACTCATAGAAACCAGGTATGTTCTCCATTAATTCCTAGCGAGACAAAAAATAATGTAGGATACTGAATGAAGAGAGGCAACTTGGAGTTCTATTGCACCCAACTTACACTTTTATAACTAAAATGTGCAAAATTATGTGGCATAGGGGAGACATAAAAGCATATAATGTATTATTATGTACATATTAGGTTTCCTTTTTGCACGTTGTACCCAAAGTTGTCCAAGTTCATCAATTTTTCTAGAACTTCATAATTAGGAAGAACATGGGAGGTAGAGCTATTGTTTCTAGTTCGAGGCTCAAGCTCAAGATTAATTTTTTACTAATAAATATGTGTTTATCCAATGGGTGTAGAACCTGTAATCTCTTCCGCACTTTTACATTCATGGGGGAGAAGATGCCATTGAGTTAGAAGCAATCCGCGAATTCTTTAAAGCTTTTTAAATTTTTAAATTTTAGATCCACGTTTTGTCTTTAACTCAAATTTAGAGAGTTTAAGAGGTCAAAAATTATTATAGCCACATGTTATTTTTATTTATTTATTTATCTTAGGGAGCAAGAGAGAGCTAACAAGAGAATTTAATTGCCCAAAATTAATACTTTTAAAAAAATCAATAATTTAATTTATTTGCGAACAAATTTATTTCACGTTGACTAAGATGCAACCCTACCATAGGCAGAGGCACAGCTAGGGTGGGTAATTAACTTTCCTGTTAGGATCAAAATTTTCTAACAACTTACATAATTACCAAAGCGTTGGTTTCATCGCCCAAAGTTTAAATTGGCCCCTTTAACAAAACCTAGTGACCAAATTTATTACTTTTAAATATCGGGGACTAAATGAACTCTAATCCTACACTTAGAGGATTAAAAGGTAATTTTCCTTTAGTCTTATATTTGTTAAAATATCAATCGACCATACGAAGATGCATGGGTTATGCAGAGCGGAGAACGAACTACTAGGACTTTACCAAAAATAATAGAAATAAATTAAGAATGGCCAAAATTTGGTTTCATTCTTCTTTTCTTCTTTTTTTTTTTCTTTTCTTGTTTTGGTTATAAAGGAGGCTCATAGCTTAGGTATGGAGGAATGTAAACTTGTTCAACAGTCTAATGAAGTAAAGACTTAAACCTTTGACTTTCATTATAGGAAATTTGTGAGTAAGATCAAAATTTTGTAATGACTTGCATAATAACCAAACCGTTCGGCTCAATACTCCATTATTTTTGTCTCTGAATATTCCCTTTCCCTTCATTTACAGACTCTCATATTTCGTTTATTTGCTTCCGGTTATACGTTTACTCATTTCTCTAGAACAAACAATAGCAATAAATTACAAATTTTTAGTTTGATTTTTGTTGATGGTTCGTATAATATCATTGGTTACGTTTGACTGGTGATAATCAAAAAGAATGAGAGTAATTTTCCTGCCATTTAATTGAACCTGTAATTATAAATAAGAGATTCAATGGGACACTTTAAAATAGAAATATATTGCAGTCATTTTTTTTATCCATTTTAGAAAAGTTTCTTCACTTCAAACTTGTTTAAGGGGACAAAAAAAATGCTCATTCAATTCACCCAATTAAAAATGTCAACAAGTGTCCATAGAAATGACAAAAAAAAAAAAAAAAAAAACCTTGTATAAACATGTATATATATCTAACACTAGCATGTATTAAGCTAAAATCCTTTATTTTTGGCACACGGACTGATTTAGGTTGCTTTATTCTGAATGCAATTCTCCACAGCCATTATAATATTAATGCAATTAAATAATGAAAGGTAAAACCTAACCACCAAATAATTAAACCAATCTCATTATTTAGATTGTTAATATTTTGATGTATAGACATTTTAGGAAACAAATATATGAGCTTTGATTAACTTAAGTAGAGACTTTTAGTTGATTTGTGAGCTTGAACTCGTTGTATGGACTTTCATTTATTTCCCTTTTTTTTATTAAAAGGGTTAAAAAAAAATATGAGGGGGGACCCGCGCCCGTGGCCACCCACCTGTCTACGCCTCTAGTATAGATTCTCTTTTCTCTATTATAAGTTCGTTGATCATGTTAGGTTTTTACTCTAAAGATTTTGTCCTTCAACCAAAATTTTATGAACATATTTTTGCTATAGGTTATCACCATTGAGCAAGTATTGACACTTTCAAAGTTAAAACATTAACAACTTTTGATGACTGTGGATCGAAAAATGTATATATTCCTGGAGATAGGTAATCATTGAATCCATCAGGCCAAGGCAGAACTGGTTTGTTTGCCTTTTTTGTTTTTTTTTTTTCCAGTTTATTCTCAAAAGTATTCATTTTCTCCTGGCTCTGCCTCTGATGGCCATTGGATGACAACATGGCTTAGGGTAGGGTGGGCAATGGCCAACCATGGCCATTAGATGATTGCAGATCTGAAAAAAGCAAAACAGCACATGCAAAAAAAAAAAAAAAAAAAAAAAAAAGAATGACAAGCACATGATCTTTAGCAATTCAATCCAGTTCTTTGACAAACGAATTTCCGGAAGTAAGAACGACAATCAAACCTCTCTATTGCAACAAAGAAAAGATAATGAGTCCGGGCACGTAAGTCTGAACTCATGTTTGTTCGTTTGTTTATTTGGCTCATCTAATTGTTAAAAATAATTACATAACCATGATGAATATGTTCAAACAAAATAGCTAAATTTTTATACAAAATGGGTCAATCCCCTTATTTTTCCATTCTTGAAATCTATAGATTTAAGACATGTTGGCATGTCTGCATGGATCAAGAAGTGAGATGACCCTCTATGAATAAAAGAAAATAGCACATGCAAAAAAAAAAAAAAAAAAAAAAGGAATCACAAGCACATGATGTTTAGCAATTCAATTCAGTTCCTTGAAGAAGCTACTTCTGGAGGTAAGAACGGCAAACAAACCTCTCTATTGCAACAAAGCAAAGATAATGAACCTAGGCTCATAAGTCTGAACTTGTATTTGTTCATTTGTTTATTTAGCCCATCTAATTGATAAAAATAATTACATGACCATGAATATGTTCGAAAAAATAGCTAAATTTTTATACAAAATGGGTCAATCCCCTTATTTTTCCATTCTTGAAATCTATGGATTTAAGGCACGTTTCTCGCCCTTAAATGCTCCTCCCTCTTTCCCCCTTCCGCCGCTCCAATGATTACAGGGTAAATTGCAGAAGCTTTCCCATTCATACATTCAGAGAGGGAACCAACCAACAGATAACCTTGCCAAAGTCAACACCTTTGAGTTGAATATGCCCAAAGTGTGACCACTCGCGTCGACGCGCCTTATAAATACTATTGCTTTTGAGAACTCATGTCCCTCGTAGCTTTAAAATGCCACTACAAGAGAGAAGAACCACGGGAGTCTTCAATTAGTTCAATACTCCTCCCTTTTCTAATATGGAATAGTGAGAGTGCTCTCCATGCACCCATTCGCGGAACTGGTCCAAAGGACATCACACAAGGGCTCCCACTTTTTTGGCCATAAATTTTTGGTTTCTTTTAGGGCAAGCATGTGGTGGCCATGCAGGGCATCCATGGTGGTTTCGTGGACTGCGCGCAGGAACCAAACAGCTTGCCAATCCATGGGTCTTTCGTGGATTGTATTGAAGTATTATTTTACTTTTTGAACTGTGTTTGTCTTGAGACCAATTTTTATGCGCTGCTTTGTTCTCTTGTATTTGAGTTCATTTTTGAATTCACTGTAATATGATTTGTCCAGTCTACATTTCTTCTTCTTTTTTCTTTTTCTTTATTTTGGTTCTTTGTGGGTGATAGTATCTGGTCAACTTCAATTAGATTGAAAATTATAGGTTCAATGACAATTTTTGTTTTGATAATTTACTAACTATAATGAGTAAAAATATAAATTTATGAAGGTGTGTTTGTCTTTGCAACTAAAGGTACGACGACGCCCCAATTTGCTCGCCAGTTTAGGTACGGTAATTTTTGGGGGTGGAATTCCTTTCGAAGGACGGAAAAGGTACAATCTTTACTGTTCATTCGATTCACGAAATAGAATGAAATAGATATTATACATAAGTAAAACCTGTAAAGAGTATTATCTCCAAAATGTACAAGTTAAATAGCTACTTTCGTATACCACGGGGGGAAGTAGATGAGGGATAGCTATTGTCTCAAGGGCCAATAGCAAGATAGTTATTACTCATATACTCCTCTCATTGTTTATGTTATATTTTTATAAAATTTTAATACCATTTCATCCCAGCATACCAAACCAGTAATTATGAATGAATATTTAAGCTAGAAGGTTCATTCAAACCCACTAGTCCTTCCTTAATTAGGATTTTTACTAAATATTAATTGCAATGGACATTTGGGGTGGGAAGGAACATTAAAGATTTTTTTATATTTAAAAGTTGAGTCTTTACCAAAAATTATTTTGTTTTTGAAAATACAATGATGATGATGAGCCCTTGACCGACCAGTCCAATCTAACTCGTAAAATGATCTTAACCCGTTATTGGTCCGACTATTTTGACCTGTAACCCGTATTTGACGGCCACTTCCCACTAGGGTCAAGAGTTCGAAAAATTAGTGGGTTTTTTTGGGTGCGTTAAAACCTGCTGAAACACGAACATTCACAGTTATGCCAAAATGGCCAAACGATTTGTTGTTGATCTATGAGCTTCGCAAAATAGAAAGACACGCCATCTACTCATCGTCAGGTACTACTACTATTACGCTAACCTTGGATTAAAAAGCTCATGTGCTCATAAAATGCCATGTTTCCTCCCTTGATTCTGTTTTTTCACATTTATGTTTCTCAAGATCGCTTGTTTTTTTTTTTTTAGACTTAATCTCAGAACACCAACTTGGAAGAACATTGGATAACTCTAAACTATGAGATTAAATTCAAAAATGAAGAAGTGTTTATTGGTTCATAGCCATTGGTTGACCCCTATTTCAACCCTAGTAAGATTTGAACCGTGTTTTGAACCACCATTAGTTCATAGCATCCTAGATTTTTTTTGAGAAGCTTAAATTTGTAAGTTCTTTGGCCAAAATTTCAAGTCTCAAAAACAAGGAACTTGAAGGAGAATAGAACTTACGCAATGAGGAGACCCCCATCATTGCCACAAGGTACTGAAAGCCTATTCTATTTCAGGTTTTCTTTTTTCATTGTATTTTATTTCTTATTTGTCATATAATCAAGGCTAATTTAATAGGGTTGTGCAACTTTTTTCTTGGGCTCCCCCCTGCAAAAAGGCAGGTTGGAGTCATGGAAATAATCTTTTTGCAGGAATTTTTAGATTTTCTGCATGCTTAATTTGACAGGTATGCTTCTGTTTTTGTCATCTGCTACTGAAATAATAAAACAGATTTTCTAGGGCCAAGATCTCACCTATTTGGAGTTTCGGTTTTGGACATTTATGAATGCTTCATTATTCCCCCTCATTGATCTTATTAAGCCAATCAGCACAATGTAGGGATATAGGCCCCACCCACCAAAAAATAAAAGCCTTGTTGGGTGGGAGGCTAACACGCACAACCCTGTTAATTTCTGGTGAGTCCCACATCAGATTGGTAGTGGGTATTGTGGTGTTTGAAGTGCCCTGTTGAGGTACTTCACTCATTACCAATTGATTTTGGGATTAAACCCTAAAAATAACTATAAATCCCGACGTCACGCCTAAGGCCCATTAGCGCCAGACCTTAATTGTGGTCCATTAAACCAAAAGTTTATCAATAATAATAGTTGAGCAGACTGAGAATGCTGTATTACATGGAGCCTTGAAGAAAGTCGATGGCTGTTGCTTTAAATGGTGCAAAGACGAGTGCCAGCAAGGAAGTGCCTGGCTAGGATAAGAGCTCTCTCTGGCTGGTAGCTTGGCACCTCATGCCCTGCCCCTCTCACGGTGGCGAATGTTAGCTTTCCCTTGTACACTTGCGTATACCCTCCAACCTGTCCCACAAGAAAGATGCACTTAGAAACAAGCCTTTTGGGCAGAAAATGTGACCCAAAATCAAATGTTTATTGTGATTAACGCAGTAATTTTATTTAGCAGAGTCTGAAAAGACGTTGCATTCAAAAAGTTAGCTATTGCATTCTTAGGCGCAATACTAAATAATAGGTTGTAAAATTGAAACCCAATAAAGATCATTGTTATGAGTTAATCATGCTTTTAGCACTATTGTTTTTTGCTCTCTTGTACTTTGGGTACACCCCCTTGGTGCCTTATTGCATTTCACTTTTCACCGATTTAAAAGAAAAAAAAAAAAAGCTGAAACCTGATGAAAATAAAACTAAAAGCATAGATAAGAAGATAACTAAGAACATTTGTTCGTAGAAAGAAATGACCTCCCCATGTAAGATCCAAGGTTTCCATGAAGTCTCCACAGGAAGCTCCATCTTATTGATAGAAAGTTTTGTTGAAGTAACAGGTACCCTTCCATCTGTGTCACCACTGCACTCCATCCATGAAACACACTCGTTAACTTTACGTATTGTTCCAACTGACAGGGATGAGTTGATTCTCAAGGTGATATGTAGTTACCTAAATATCCAAACTCGAAGCCCATTGGCCATGAGCTCCTGAAGAAGTGGAAGCGTCGTAGATGGGCTATCTTCCCAACTTGTTAAGACATCACTGCAACATTCATTGATTGATTCATGTTTCAAAGTCTACAATTGCCCATGTACTTGAATTTATGTGCTCATGCACTAGCAATCACAAAATCGTTCACACACAACTATATCTATGTATATAACACATTTTTTGAACACAGTGTAGATCAATGGATTTAGTAGTTAGGATTAGTAAGGGAACAAAAATGAAGACTAAGCCACCACAAAATCCATCCACTGGGATACTGCCCACTTAGCAAGGCTGTGCATATATATAGTATAGGCCCTTTATATATTTGCAAATGTACATATGCGTGTACCTGCAAAAGTCCCATCTATATCTGAGTTTAGTGATATTAGCATGGAAAGCCTCTTGAACTTCACGCTGATTCATATAAGCATACACGTAGTCATCGGTGCAAGGATCAAATGTTATAACCTACACCACAAATAAGATAGAAAACATCTTAATATTGTGTTTCAGCTTCTTGGACAAGCAGCTTTAACCTACACCCTGGCTTTTCCCACTCGATATTAAATTTCAGGTGTTAATTGAGGCATAGTGCCCTGCATTTGTGGTCAATTTGTGTGTGTGAATTTCTTTTCTTACTCTTTAATCTCATTCGTTCTTTTAGCCAATCAAAAAATAAATAAATTATATAATTTCGTGAACTTACAGACGCCTTAACGGGGGAACTGCTGAGACGGGAGACGTGGCACAAAGGGGCATAGATACTGAAGATATTGATATTTTCTGTATCCTTGTCAACCTCACTGTAGGCTGCATTGCACTCCTCATCTCTGTCGGCTGCTTCGCACTCTTCAGACGGATTATTGTTGCCCACTGCTGCCGCTTTGCAGTCCTTGGAGAACTGGCTGCTGCTGCTGGCACTGGCATCATCCAAGAAATTGCAGTATTTCTGGATTATACTTATGGCTTTGTTAGATGCCAGTGCATGGCTCCCTAAATACTCGTAAGCTCCTTGTTCGTCTGTTTCTTCATTGATCGTTGGGTTCCCTATCTGCCCATCATGCATACATGTATGCATTACACCAATTATAAAAACCATTATTTGATGAGAAAAACTTACGCGGAATGATGGAACACTATCATTTTTTTTTTCAAGTCAATCGTACAATCATTTCAACATTTTTATGGAAGAGTGTGAAGAGTGGCCCCACATTTTTATAAAAGCTAGTATAAAATTAATCCGTGATTGGATTGCTACGTAAATAATGTGATCCCTCACGATACTTTGTACGGTGAGTCACACAATTTATATGCATATAGCATCTGATTTTAAGGACATTTTACTGATCTTAATCAAAAAATTTATTTCGACAAGTTTGACTTATCTCGGACATGCGGACTGATTGTATAGAGCCCCAACAGGGAGTTATTTTCGCATCAAATAAATGGAATTTCATGGCTTGTTGTCCTAAGTATGTTGACTAACCCTTTTCCTTGGTTTGCAAAATAAGTTTGTTGGGCCCACGTTCACTTTGGCCTCTTCTCTACTGAGAGGGAGAAACATAAAATTAGCCACATGGAGATGGGTCCAACCTCAATTGCTTCTCAATTTTGCAATAAGAGTAGACAAAACCTTAGGCTTGAGCCTACTCCTAAGTATATCTTAGAGATTCCTTGTCCCCACTAATTTAGGTGAGACTATTATTGTTTACTGACATAATTAATCCTTAATTCAAGTACTCTGGGTTTTGCACCTATACCTTTAGGCGACAAATAAGAATACCAGCGACAAAATGTTTATCCATTTATGCATTGAATGAATATTGTTTACGATGTGGTTACCTTTTTTTCTCCAGGCTCTTTTTTAATATTGTTTGTCTCATAATCTTGAGGGAAGAGATCATACTATGTCAAGCACTCTAAATTTGTGAGGAGGGAGAAGGAGTCCTACCATAATGCCTTTAAGGTTGATAATGGTCCGGTTGGATTTGTGGTTATGGTGGAGAATAGAGTGAGCCAGTTGTGGGACAAAGTGGCCTGCATAGCTCTCCCCAGAGATGAAGAATTGCCTGTCCTTATATTCGGGAAATCTCTCTAGCCAATTCAACAAGAACACGTAGTTGTCATCGGCGGTTCTTCTATCGCCACCCTTCTCATAGTCCGAGGAGGAGTTACTGTACGAGAATCCCACTCCCGCAGGGCTCTCCAAGAACAACACATTTGCAGCTGAAAACCGCAAGAGTCGGGTGAGCGAACTTTTCTTATATGAAGTCGTAGAAGTATGTACATTACCTCAACCTACATCTAGTTCAAACACACCAACAAAAACTAGTCCTTTTATTTTTTGTAACGAGTTGAAAGGGGTAAAAGGCGTAAAGTTTCTACATCCAAAGAAAATACCTTTGTTCCAAGCAAACTCGTTCAGGTAAAGGGTTTTTCCATCGCTGTGGACCCGAAACGGTCCGAGCTCTTCCATTGCTCCATAGCCAAGAGAGGAACAGCCAGGGCCTGAAACTCCAAGTTACGCGCAGTGTAAGATTTTAGAATAGACAAACGAAGATTTAACCACAGAGCGATGCTTCTAAAACTCGAATACTTACCTCCATTGAGCCAAAGAAGAAGCGGCAAAGAGTGCTTAGCACTGGAATTCTCAGCCTCAACAAAGTAATAAAACAAGGCTCGGCCGGCCGTTGCATTGACCGTAACATAACCGCCATACTGAGCAAACCCGACATCGGGTTGCCCGGGCAACGCCTTGATCTCGTGTCCCTCCTTCAAACCATCTTGAGGGAGAATTTCGACCTCGTCCACGTTTTCCATGGTTAGTGACTGAAAATTGTTGGCGTAGAAGTTGCTTGACTTTCTGTGCAACTTGTTAGCTCTGAAGAACTGGTCCATGGCTTCTCTTTGCTTCTTGCCATTGCCTTGAGCAGCAAAGAAGCACAAGAGAAAGAGAACAAACGAGGAATCAAACAAAGGAGCCATTTTCCCTTTCTTGTCTCTTTTCTTCTCTCTCTAGATTAGTTACTGAACAGAGTAACAAGAGAGAAATATAGGGAGAGAGAGTGGGACAACTTGGGGCTTTGGAGATCCAACTCCTAACTTTGTGTGTAACGGTAATATAAAGCCTTAAGAACTGTGGAAGGGAGACTGGCTTCAGATAATTAATAAATCACTTTGAGTTATGAAAACAAGAATTTTTTGTTAAAAAAAAAAAAAAAGAAAATGTTTACATAAATGGCCCCCTCCTCAACCAACCTTGAGCCCCACTTCCTAATGTATTAGAGAATTTTATTATTTTATAATTTTATAATTTTTTTTTATAATGTTTTCGTTTTAGTTGATCTTGGGATATGCGTATCACATCCTTCATGAAAAAATATATATATAAAATAGAGCAATATTGCACACGCGAAACGCTTTCAAAATGTGTAAAGAAATTGTGACGAGATATGAATCGCCTGAATTTGAAAAGTCCATGAATTTATAAATTCAGATAATCTTAGTCACTCATTTCATTCACCCCTAGTTTATGTACCTCTTTCTACGATGAATGATTGGAATTGTTCAATTTTATAAAAGGCTTAACTTTGCTGCACCGGCTGCAACTAAGTTAGGCACCACACACAAGACAGCAGCTATACTCAACTTATGTATAATAGCGGCATATTAGTTTTTTCATTTTATAAATTCATGATCTTTTAAATTCCGGTGATCCAGATCCATTATCGTGATAAGAATACGCAATAAATGAACATTCATCCAACCTCATTAATTTGGTAAATGCTTTGTGTGTATGGAGTTCTTACTAAAATGATAAAGTACAGAAGAATTGAATCATTTCAAAGGGCAAGGAAGAGACAAGTGATGTCGTAGTCTAATTTTTTGAATGAATGAAGACGTGTAGTGGCATAAAATTCACCCATCATTTCCATCGAATGATGTCTGCCCTTATGGAATGATCGCATCTCAATGGCTATGCAATCATGGACCATCTTGTGTGCTCAATGCAATCAAGCTTGGGATGTTGTTGTCTTTTTCTTCTCTTTTGTTTTTTTTTTTTTTTGGTGGATGAATATCACCTTCGAAAAAAGATTGGTGACGTCAAGAAAAGTTATAAGTGTTTGATAGAGTGATGCTTCACAGTACATTATACGCTACATGCACGCACGTATGAGCGCACACGAGATTAATGGAAATGAGGTGACACATCATTTCAAAAAATGTGAACACACTATTTGGGGCCATATGAGAGGTACATTTTGTAAACTTGTTGGGCATGAAAGAATAAAAGAAACAGCCAATTTTCATTCGATGTAATTATATACCGACTTCTCATTGAATTATCGAGGCATTTGAATTTGGATATTTGAAATTTAAAATAGACACAAAGATTTATTACTGTATTTCCCACCTTAACTACAATTTACGAACCATTGATGTTATCATCATGATATCATTATTATGCACAGTTTTAAAAAAAAAAAAAAAAGAAGCAGAGTTTACACTCTAAAATACAAGTTTCAGAATTCTGAAAACTACAGAAACAACGTAAACTTGTTGAAATTAAAATAGTACTTTCCCAATTTAAAGAGTTAATAGCATTATCATTCTGAGGTAGCTTTCACAGGAATAGAGATACAAGTGTAATAATATGGAACTAAATCCATAGTTATCAGACCCGGCCCGGGTATTGACCCGGTCAAGAGGCCGGGTCACCGGGTCATTGGTTCAACCATCGGGTCAATGACATTTATATTATAAATCATAATAATTATAATTATGCATATTTTTAAAGAGAATCTATATAAAATAATCAACAAAATAACAAAACTTATTAAAATAGATTTACCACTTAAATAGCAAAACTTTCCATTTTCATTAAGTTTTTCGAATTGCTTTGCAAAATAATAATAACATTGACAAGATAAATTATTTTGTTATTATATTTCTAAATTTCTTGGATTAATTGAATTTGACACAATCAAATTGATAAATAAATTTATTAAAAATAAAATTCTAATATAACGTGAGAGATATTATCAAAATATTATGGAATTATAGTTATATTTCAATGGCAAGATTATTTTAGTCGTTAAAAAAGTGATATGATAAATATTTCTCAAACTTGATGGTTTATTATTTTCTAAGATAAGAACAATTAAATACTATTTTTCTTAGTTTAAGCTATGTTATTATACTTATTTTATAATGTATATTAAAATTATTTATATATATATATAATTATTATCTATTGACTATTATTTTAATTAAATATTCTTCATTTATAACATATTTTAACGTAATTATCTTGATTAGTTGAATATAGGATTATAAGTAAACTTGTCTTAACAAGTTTTCATGAATTCCTATCGGCTCCATTGGTTAGGATTATTGGATTTTCATGAAAGTTAATGGGTTCAAAACTCATCAAATACACTTTAGATGATTTTTAGCCTATTTTATAAGGATCGGGTTTTGTCCGGGTCGACACCCGGGTCACCGGGTCAGGGGTCAACCCATTGGGTCAAATGGGTTTGACCGAGTTTGACCGGGTCAATGTACATTTCGGATTAATTAGCAACCCGAACCGAGTTAGGGCCCGTGTCGGCGGGTCACCGGGTCGACCCGCCGGGGCGGGCCGGGTCTGATAACTCTGACTAAATCTAATTCTATAAAGAAAAATATTATTAATATTATTCTGAGCTGGATTGAAATCAAGATTAGAGTACATGCATGCAACAAAATGTCACGGCTCAATGCCTAGTATATTAAAGCCTAATCATGAAATGATACTCTTGTGACCTAAACCTTCAATTAATCAATGCTCGCCACGAATTCATATTATTTAAAATATAGAAGTCGATCGAAACCTAGGTCGGGTTTTCGAAAGCATTTCAACCCGTTGGATCAACTCGATCTCCAAATGACAATCCTTAGGATAAATTTTTGAATTAGGCATGAGCATGTGCATGGGATAGGGTGACTTCTACAAGGTGAATCAACGATGGAGAGATCTTGGGTGCACAAAAAAAAACAAAACATTTTGCCTTTCCATGTCCCTAAAAAGAAGGAACACGTAAGGCTAGTGACTTTTCAGCCACCCCTCCTCTCTAGGTCGAAGAATTCCTCAACCCTATTTGTGGAATTAATATGTTGGCCTGATGATCACCTGCTCTCATCCCCATGATAAGAGCCTGTACCCTTCTAAATAATTTCTTGAGGCCCAGTGAGCTAGGAAAGAAGTTTGGGAAATTTAGCAGAATGACCGAAGGCAACACAGAAAGTTGGTATATTTTTTATTTATTTAGATGACGTTTGTTTGCACCTTATTGTTGTTAAATAACTTTAAATGCTGAATCAATCAAAGATGGGCTCATTTAGAACATTTGGTAATACTTTTGAATAGCTTTAAATGACTTCTAACTGAATCAGCACTCAAATTGGTGCTGAATGCTGAATATTGTACATTTTAGAGCTTAAATTATAAAAAAGACCTTTATAAATAAAAGTTCAAATTCTTTTGATGGCAAAACCATTCCATTCTCACCTAAATAAGTCTAGTTCAACTCATCTTCTTTAGAGAGAGAGAGAGAGAGAGAGAGTTAAAAGAAGATTAATGAAAAGATGGGAGATTTAAAATTTGAGAATTTTAATTTTGATTAAGTCCTTTGATTTTGAGATTTTAATATTAAAAATGTAAAGCTGTTAATTAATTAATAAATTTGCATGCATGACTTAATAATAAATAAATAAAAATAATAACAAAGGTAAAATTTAAAATATAGATAATTCAGGCTTTCATTCAGATATGTAATCAAATAATTTTACTATTACATATTTAGTATCTCTTATTACACCTCTTATCAAACCAGCACTAATTCAACACGCATTCAGAATCAGAGGCTAATCAGACTTATATATCAAACGTTACCCTAGGATATTTATAGAAACAACTCGTTACTGCGAGGAGGTCAGATTGATAAAAGGGTATTTTTTTTCTCTTTCCAAACAAGAAAAGAGAAATTTTGAAAACTCTCACGTCCCAGCCCAGCCTCGTCTTGTCTTGGACCGCCCCTGGTCCAGCATAGGTTCGGACACATCAATACTGGTTTGGATCAGTTTTCCGAACTTGAACTTTAGACGGTCTCAAGTCAATTCCGGCTGAGGCTGTCGATCCCAGTCCTTTTCACCATCTCACCGAGAATTAAGGCGTTAACCTAATTTTGAATTTAATTTGAATTTTCAAGCCTTTTTCATTTCTTATAGAATAAATAATAAAAAATAAAAGAAGAAAAAACACGTCTTAGGAGGTGGGCCGGCCAAGTGTGCTTTTTGTCTCCTCTTGTTTCTTTTTTTTTTTCACTCGCCCTCGTCCCCAATTAGTGTTCAAGCATTTGGCCCCTTTGCTAAGGAAATGAAGACCAGCCTTGACCTGTAAGCCCCTATATATGGGGGAGCCGTGGCTCGTTTCAGAAAGCTGTATTAACATCTTAATTCTATTTTATTCAGGTTTTATTCCAAAAAAAAGAAAAAGAATTTCAGAAAATTTAATAATAAAAAAAAAGACTCAAAAATGTGGAATCTGGGATTATAGGACGATTAAAATGAATCATCAATCTCCCTTCTATAAAGTAAGTTTTATATGCGCCGAGTACAATCCTGAAGTGTTTATACTCATCGATCACGACTAACTTATAAATAATTTATATTTATTAAATACACTGTATCAGCCATCATGGTTGGCGAGCTTAAATTACACAAATATCATTATATCTGGGGTGTATAAAGTTTTTCTTTTCCCTGCTTGATAATAAAATTAATCAGTTTTTTCTTTTTTGTTTGGTAGAGATCGTGGCAGTGTACGGACGGCGAATGTGTCGTCGAATGTTGCTGTGATTGATTGATAAAATGATTGGGAAGCGACGAGCAGTGTGAGTCCTTGCGTGCTCATGAGGGTGGGTGTTTGAAATTTAATCCCCTTACTTTGGGAATGAGGTTGTGACGAGGGGATGCCTATGATTTTGAGCTGTTTTTACATTATTTGAGTTTGGCTCTTTCCTTCATCACCTTGGCCAAGTCTCCTAATGTGTTGAGAATTTGACACCTACCACACCTCTAAAGAAGAAAGAAGAATAAATGACAAGAGATAGGAATCTATGTATTTGTCCATCAATTGGTATGTTTATGTATAATGTTTGTGAGGTGGCACCTCGTTTCGGAAAAATATAAACCTGCCTTTTGGAGTCGCATTAAGATCTATTCTTCGCATTTCAATCAGAACGCGAAAAAAAAAAAAAAAAAGAAGAAATAAAGAGATCGTATCGATTTTCATATATTTTCCTTCTGAGTTATCATTTATATTGCAAACTATAAAACATAAAAAGTATTGTAGATCTTGTAAATGAGAGGTTTATTTATAACCTAATTGTATGATGGGTTTGATGGGAAATATATTGAGAATTGGACGACATCGTCTTTGAAAAAGAAAGAAATACTCAAAAAGAAAAGAAACAATAAAAGGATGGGAACCTATATGTGTGTGCGTGTGTATAATACGAAGGAAGGCATGCACCTATCATTCTATCATTCTTTCGAACTAAATTCGAAGTGCGTGCGATGCATGGATTATTTAATTATCAGTAGTTATAAATTTAACATATATAGTTAAAAGTAATAAAATTTTAGGTGTATAAATAAGTGTTATAAAAAAATTAAGCATAAGAGAAAAAGAATTTAAATAGGGGTACAGAAGTCGATGATTCTTAATTTACATGTAAATGTATAATATAACATGTAAAAAGTGAGAGTGATGCTTAATCATCAATAGTTATAAATTTAACATATATATATAAAAGTGATAAAATCTTGTGTGCATAAATAAGTGCTATAAGAAGATTAAGCATCAAAAGGAAAAAAAAAAAAAAAAGAGTTTAAGTAGGGGCACATAAGTTTATGAGTTTTATTTACATTTAAGGGTGTAATATAACACAAAATAAAGTTCATGAATTCAAAGTTAGGGATGTGCCGCATGTCACCTAATGAATGCTAAGAATTTTGGAGCAAAAATTGGAATCTAAGTGATAACTAGAAATATTTAATAGTGGCCTTAATTAAAGTAGATCAGATGTCATATGTCATTGAAAAACTATTTATTAGTGAAGACATATAAGCAATAAAAACAGAAAAACATTGAAAATGCATCAAAAATATTTTAGTATAAAACATGACACTTGACAAAATTGAGTCCCACTTGTTATCACCGTAGCTTCACCAAGCTTTTTTATGGATGCCTTTCCCCGATGTGCCAGCCCGCAGCTTTATATGTATAATTAGATTGGGTTAGCCGTTTTTGTTGAGCTTTATGATACGGAAGTCCTTAAAGTGATCTCCCTGATATTAAGGATCTTTTAGTTCACATAATTTTTAATCAGACTTTAATGTTTGGTTCGAGTATTTTATATTTTTAAAGTTCACAAAATTTGTTGTTAGATAAATTAATGTTTGGATAACCATTCTATATTCTATATTTCAGAAATGCACACATGATACGAAAGTTCAAAAGTACTGAAAAAAAGATTGCTCTTTACATAGTTTATATGTTTACACTAATCTAACAACAATTGGATTAAAAAAAAATACTGACAACAATAGTAATAACAATAATGATAAATTATGACTTCATTAAATTGTATTAGTTCTTGTTTCGTACTTTTATATGCATCAGTCGTTAGAAAAATGGCATGAACTTAGGGAAATCGACAGATGGGGGCAAGCTGTCTCTTGGTGTATTAATTAGATTCACTTATTAAGTAATTATAATTTTCACAAAAAATTATTTGAAATATTATACACATATTTCACAAGTATTAAAGTAAACTAGATTCAAATCTTATGTGATGTATCAATAGTTATAAGTTTAACATGTATGTAATAATAGATGGGGTTCCGGTGACAACACACATAACTCATTTTTGACATCATCCATTTAAGCTTCCTATTTAAACTATCTCTTTCTCCCTCTTCTTTGATGCTTATCTTCTCCCTTACACTTATTTATCATCACTCATAAATACTTTTTTCGAGACAAGTCCTGGATGGAATGAAAAAGGATCACTAGCTATTCGAATTGAACCGTACCCATTATTGGATTAGACTCAAAATTTTAGTAATGAGTAGAATAAAATATTAATTTCTAATCCAAATGTTAAAATATTTTTTCATGATGTTATGTGGCCTATAATATGTGTGGTAAAATGCAAAAAGAAGCCAAATAGCTGGTTGTTCAAATTGTAAATATTAGTTGTTCTTCAAATCTACTTAATTATTTTGAGAATTCTTAATTATTTTTGAGAATCTAGTAGACATGCCACGATAGTTGGTATTCAAAAGTTAATATAAATTAAGCATAATTATTTTATCAAAAGTTAATATAAATTAAGCATGAGATTTGTGGAGGATAAATAGTATTTTTCTTAATTGAAATAAAACACAGGAAAATAAATAAATAAATAAGAAAAGAAAAAGAAGCGGTGTATCATGGAATTCTCCCATTCAAATCGATTCCCTGTCCTTCAAATTCAAATCCCTGGCGTGAACATCAAGCTCTACTAAAAATTTTGGCAAAGAAAAAAGAGAAAAGCTTTAATAAAATGGATTCTCTCATTATTAGGGGTTAAAAAACAAAATAACAAAATAAAGGATTCCGCACCCAACTGTGATTCTCCTTCCCTCACCTTCCTCCCTTTTTCCTTTAAAAACAAGGGAAAAAAAGGGGGTGAAGTTAGAGAAAAAAATTTCCGAAACAATACTAAAATGAAAATCCAAAGTAGGTGTGCAACTTATTTTTTCCCCGCTATAGGTGGTGTCTTACAATTGTGAATTGCGAGACTAATTATTTTTCCTAGTCTCGCGATTCACAATTGCGAGACGTGAAAACTGACAATTGTGAATTGCAAGTTTCTCTATCTAAAAAGTATGTAACTTTTGTGGACAGGATATGGCATGTAGAAACAGCATACAAATTTATGATACATTTTGCATCATTCTTTTGTTCAGTGCATTTTTAAAAAATTTGAACCATATAGATGGGAACAACATACAAAACCATATATGCCTATTAATTTTCAAGTGATTTGAAACTTTAAATCCTATTTATTCTAAGTAGGAAAAAAAAATTAGGACTTCTTTTAAGCTTAAATTACTCCATACTTTGGATGAGTACGTTTTACATTTTCAAATTACTTGAAAATTAATATGTTTGTATGTTTTTTATTTTTGTTTCTATCTAAACGGTTCAAATTCTTCAAAAATACATTTAACAAAAATAATGGTGCAATTTGCACCTTGGATCGGAAAGAGGAATGGGAAGAAATCTTTTCTCAAACCCTGTTTTGATTATTTTAGGGAAATTACACTTAACCTCTCTGTGATTTCACACCATTGCAGGGAACCTCCTTACGGTTTGAAAATCAGCAATTAACCCCTCTGTGGTTTCAATGGACTTGCAAAAGTTAACTTTCCCTCAAATCTAACTGTTTGTTCTTCTAAAAAACAAAAAATTAGAGTGTTTAATAGAAAAAAAATAGACTTTAATTTCTCAAATTACCAAAAATTAACTCCTTACCTCAATCACAATAGCTTTCAAAGAACTAGTTGTTTCTATAATTCTTAAGTCATGAAAAAGATATATTTATTGTACAAAAAAAGAAAGAAATATTTATATGTGAATCTACCTTGTTGGGATTATAAACATATAACCTCTATAGAATATATACTACAAAAGGTATAAAAGTGTTCATTTATTTGGGTAACCCTACAATAGGGGTTAAGAAATTAGTTTATAGGTAATTTTGAAAATTAAAGTCTTTTTTTTAATCATATTAAACACTAAAAAATTTATAGAAGAACAAACCGTTAGATTTGATGGAAAAGTTAACTTTTTCAAGTTTATTGAAACCACAGGGGGGTTATTTGCTTATTTTTAAATCACGGGGAGATTTTTTACAATTGCGTCAAACCATAGGGAGGTTAAGTATAATTTTCTCAATTATTTTTTACTTTTATTTTGTGAAAATTGGAGTAGATGAGTCTCACAATTTATAATTACGAAATCAAAACTTATTTTGAGAAAATTTTTATCCATATATCTACTTTGCAAAAAAAAAAAAAAAAATTATTAGGGGAATATTTTCGAAAATGGAGGCGTGCAAAGGGAAAACTAAAGGGAAATACGTGGCATTAGATAAGAGCTTCTGACCGCCACAAAAGATTCCTTGGTTTCTCCAAACCAATCATTAATCCGGATGACCACAGAATCAATCCCAACTGCACAACTATTCAAACAAAAAAAATATAAAAAATCCCAATTGCACAACTGGAATCCCTCAATTATATATTTTACTTGTATATATATATATATATATATATATATATATATATATATATATATATATATATATATAGCCACTAAGTTTTATTTATCAAACCCATTAGTCATCTCTTTCAATCCCTTCGCAATTTTTATTTTTTTTCCCCTTCTCTTAGAAATAGACATGGTTCTTTTCGCACAAAGATTGGGTCTCTCTCTCAAACTCCCCTCCAGATTGAAAATTCACCCCCACCACCATCACCGGACGGAGCCCTCACCGGCGGCTCTACAATCTCTCCGATCCGATATCTCAGCTCGATTGGAAAATCTATTCTCTAATCGAAATCCTCAGTTCCTGTCTCTGGTGTGGATCAGACAGTGCTTGGAGCTCCTGTCGATCACGAACAGGGGCTTTGCGAAGCTTTTAATGGATTCGAGCCGCGATTTGGGCGAAGTGGAGGCCGATTCGATGGAAGAGTATCTGAGTTACAGCTTGGGTTTGCTAGATCTCCTCAATTGCATCAGCTCGTCCCTCTCTCACCTGGGCCAATCCAGGGTTTCGCTCTCGCATGCCCTTACCCTAAATCCCCCTTCCTCCGCTATCCCGCGGCTGAACCCGATTCGATTGAAGAGTTGCAGCAAGAATCTCAGGGGAACCCTAGAGAGATTGAATGAATCCAACGTTTTTGTTGGAAAAGAAGGGATTATCCATCAAGCTTTGGTTTTTATGAAGAACACGGGAATCACGGTTTGTGGGATTCTGATATCGGCTCTGTCGGGGGATCCAATCCCATACTCGGAAATCAACAAATTGGGAGATGGGTTCGTGAATTCTTCAGATTCTAGCATGTTCGACGGGAGAATGGGGAAAAGGAATGCTCTGGAAGAAGTGGAAGCCGTGAATAATGCGTCGGCGAGTCTCGTAGCAGCGATCGCCGGAAAAAATGGCGACGGCTGCGGTGCCGGTGAAGCTGAAGAATTGTTCAGGAGATTGGAGGTGCTGGAGAAACATTTGGGCGGTGTCGAGGAGGAGGTAGATCGACTATTCACGGAGGTCATGGCTGGGAGGAATGAATTGCTCCAAAGCTTTGTGAGGACGAAACAATAGCACGGGGAAAGTGTAAATGGTGTTTTCTGTTTTTATGAAACGGTTATATTATTGTACATGGATGGATTCAAGGTGTATTAATTTCGAGGAAAAATAATTTGATATCTGCGATTAAATAAGCCAGTGGCGGTAGATAATTTAATCACTAATGTTTCAGGTGGTACAAAGTGATCCGTAACATTATTAGGCAAAATAATTCAATCAATATTAATTACCGGTACTCATGATACTCATGACAATAATAAGTAAATATTTCTTGATATTAATCATATCAAGTCTATTTTTACTGCACTTACAATTAATTTTATTTCATTCAATATTTTAAAATATATTAGAATAATATCTCATAATACTAATAATAATATGATATTTATGATCATCGTTATTATTAATATAAAATGAGATATATTATCAAATATTATGGGATGTCAATATCTCGAGCATAAAATTTTTCTAATGAGATTTTGTTTGGATTTTGTGTTATTTTGAGTTAAGTGTAGTTGTAACTTGTGATTTTAAAAAGAAAAAGACATCTAAGACCCAAAATGAAGTTGTGTTTGGATTTTGTTTTATTTTTCCTCTTTTTATGTGTGTGCTGCACCTAACTTAAGTACGGTAGTTTCACCAAAGTTAAGCTTCATCTAAACGGTCAAGTTAAACTTTAATATCATCAAAAAGAAAAAAAAAAAGAAGAGTCAATAATAAAAGTTATAAGCATTGCTATGTAAACGAAATCTTATCCGTCAATGAATTAGGCTCAACTTTTAGTAGTTAATATAATATATATTGAATTTTTAATCTAATGATTAAAATATTTTCCCTTATGTGAACCCCACAATGCCCACTTTTTTTTAACATTTCCACACACACGTGCAGAGTGTGAGAGGAGGGAGAAGTGATACTATGAACGCTGCTCACATAAGGGCTAGCAGAGCAGCGGCCATCTGGACCGCCCATTTTCAAATGAACGGCTACGTTTATTGGTTTTAGAAATATAATAAATGAGAAAAACTAAAACCCACCTTCTCCCTCAACGCCCCCCCGGCTTCTCCACTTCACGACCCCACTTCTTCCAGCCTCTCCCGTCTCTTGTTCGGCCTCTTCTCCCGACTAACAGAAGAAACACCGATGAAGCATCCACGAGTTTGGGTTGGAGAGGATATGCATACAATCAACTGAGGAAAGTAAGTGAAATGGATCCCATCATCAGAGCCAACTCTAAATTGATGCGTACCAGCAAACCCATTTTTGCTCCCAAAGCCAGTGGAGAGCAGATCAGGGGAGCACTAAAACACGAACACAGGAAAAGAATTTGCGAGGCGGCGGAGGTATAAGCCCCTTGAGGTCGCTCAGATTTTCAGATAAAGCTTCTAAAGCTCCAGATGCACTGACCTCACTTGAATTTTACAGGGAGCGTTGGGAGGGCGAGGCGTCTGACGAACCCCATCTTGTGAAATTCAAAACGATTCTATCCTGGTTCTGCTCGTCGTTAGCATTTAAGCCTTTGTTTAAAACACTCAGTCTTAAATATCAAGTTTGGAATTTTTAAAATGTTACCTTCAACTAGTATATATAGAATATATTTAGTGGTTTTAGGTTAATAACCTAGTCCATATCTGTGTAGTACATATTAGCACATAGATGCATTAGAGCATGAAATATCGTCAACATGGATCATTATTAGTCATCTCATTAGCGTAGATCTCTAAACCGGAGACCTTAAAATTTAGTTCCATTTAAAATAAATCTTTGAAAATCATACAAAGTTTTGGCTGGGATTGGATCTTAAATTGTTAAATTTTTTTTCTTTTTTTTAAAGATTTTGTCGAGGAGTTCAATACGATCCAAGAGAAAACACTAAAAATTAACATCTGCAAGCAAGCTTGTTTCAACAAAAAGCATTGGTAAAATTTGCAGCAATTTGATTATGCATTCGGGATGAGAAGAGGGGAAAGAAATGGGAGGCTACTGCCTCATCTTATTACTTTCCACTTTCTTTGTTGCCCGATTTCTGCCATAGTCCAATTATATTATTATCTTTTCAGTAAATTTTATAAAATTGTGAGCCTCATTTATGCCCAAGACTATAAAAGGTCACCATGGCTTTCTGAAAAGAGTTGATGAAAGATCAATTAGTAAGGTAAATTTTACTGGTGGTTAGTGACCTTAGGGTGTAATTTTAAGATAGTAATTAGACTTTAACCTAGTGCATGAAATCTCCCAACTCATCAACTTGTTTATAAAGGCATCACTACTGTTGGGTTCAATAGTTTTTAAATTCGATGAACCATGGTGAGCTCGTTATAAAACAACATAATAAGTTTAGGAATCTCCAAATAAAATTTATTGATTTACGGGGCTGCAACACAAATGATACGATTCTACCATCGCATGGAAGGATCTCAACTATCCTATAAGACTCCCTAGGTTCTTAGAGTAGGCACTCTTTTTAATAATATTAGTTTTACTTAATATTCAACTCCAAAAATAAAATATCTTAGTCTCCCAAACATTTTTCTTTGATTTCAGTTACTAATAGAATGTTTTTAACAAAACAACATTATTAAAAAAAATCAAGATTGAATAACTTTGTTTCAAATGCCCCGCACAATAACAGCACGGTAGTATGTCACGTCCTGATTATAATACTCCTATATGTTTGGCATCTTTTTTTAAGTAGAGAGAGCCTACTTTTACTCTCGCTTATATACACTTATACCGAGCTTACATACACTTATACCGAAGGGTAGGATATCTACTAAAAGGAAAGAGTGACAAAGGTGCCTTTTTTATTTCATTTTAGTAAAATAATACATTCCTACGGTGCAGGCGCATGTAGGAGGGAGATTTATTGAACTTAAAAGAGGCTCATTTTGTTAAAACTTCGGTCATATGGATCAATTTAAATCGGGCAACGCAAGGGAGTGAAAACATGGGCCGGCCCCCGCGGAATGATTAGGATCAACGAGTTACTGGGCCCTCGAGGCCAGTGAAACTGCTACGTGGCATGACGTCATTGGATCTGATGTCGTTCTCCCGGCTCAGGTAGAGTACCCGTTAACAAAACCCTCCAACGCTCACATCTGCAGATGAGAGAGAGAGAGAGAGACTGAGAGAGACTAAGAGGGAGCTTGAGTTCAACGATCTTCGCTCGATCTGTTCTGAATGAAAACCCTAGAATTCTTCTCCTAGTATCCGATTGCTAGATCCGTATTCTGTATTCGATCATGGCGTGTATAAAGGGCGTGAACAGATCGGCGTCGGTGGCGCTGGCGCCGGAGGCGCCGTACCTCGCCGCGGGGACCATGGCGGGGGCGGTGGATCTGTCGTTCAGTTCGTCGGCGAATCTCGAAATATTCGAGCTCGATTTCCAGTCCGATGATCGGGAAATCCCGGTCGTGGGGGAGTGCCCGAGCTCCGAGCGGTTCAACCGGCTTTCTTGGGGCAAGAATGGATTCGGTTCGGAGGAATTTGCGCTAGGCCTTATTGCTGGTGGCCTCGTCGATGGCAATATCGATCTCTGGAATCCCTCTAAACTGATCCGGTACTCAGTTCGTTTCTGTTTTTGAGTTGAGTTTAGGGTTTGAATTTTTTAACTATTTTGATGGATTAAATTATGGTGTACTTGGGTTATTCTGTATGCACTGATTTTGATTTTATATAAATATTAATTTTGTTGAACACGATGGGGGTGCATGATATTTATATACATGGTACATGTGATTCTGGATCAAATTTTCTTTGGGAGTATGAAGAATTTACTTCCTTCACTCATTGACATTTCTTCTACGTTGAATATGCTTTCGTGTTTTTATTTTAGTGATCAACATGCTTGTTGCAAGTACGTCTTGCAAGGAGAAATAGAGAGTAAATAATTCTGAATTTATATGATAATGGATATTTATTCGTAAAATTGATTTTGAAGTGAATCATCGGGGCTTACCGTAAGATACTTGATATTTTCTTGAACTCACAAATTTGAAAGTGGTGGATGTAATAAAACTGGAAGATATTTTTGTTCGAGTGCATATATGTTTAATACAGTTTCATGCTCCTTGTGTGTAGTACATTTAATATCTAGACGAAACCTTTGCACTTGAGAATGCTTGGCTCAAATGGGTGTTATTTTCTAGGGTAAATTATAGTGTTCTAAAAAGTGTTAGGCGGATCTAGGCGCTCGACCTACCGCCTAGTGCCTCGGCTGCCTAGGTGGGGAGTAGGTGGTTAGGCGGCCAAGGCCGATTTTTGTTTATTTTGTTTAAAATATTAGTACTTACACACAATTATTTGAATAAATTTACAGAATATTACCAAAGTAGCATATCAAAATATAGCAAATTGCATATTTTTTCACATTTTACATAGCATCATGTTTTTGCCAATCCTCGGAACCTCCTTCCATAAATACCATCCTATCTTCATCCGAGTCTTTGAAAACTATATCCTCTTCTACTTCCTCTGAATCATCATCTGATTTAAGAAGATCTTCATCAAGTTCTCTAATATCACGAGAGGAAGAAGAACCAACAACGCTTCTACTACTTTTTCGAGGCTCTAAAACATCATCAGCTCCTGCTGCATCTCCACTAATTCCCAAACTAGGGTAAACTTCCTCATTTTCTTCACCATCACCATCCAATATCCATTCTTGACCCATACTAGCTTCACTTGATAATAATACATCTCCTCTTAGTTCTTTCATCCTTTTCTTCATATTTGCAAGCTTTGCATCAAAATGAACATAAATTAGATTACTCAATATTGTAGCATCTAGTCTGTTCCTCTTTTTTGTATGAATCTATGAATAAAAAAAAATCATTTGTTAATGTTAATTATTAAGAATTATTAACTAACTATCAAAACTTTCTTTAAAATTAAATTACTTACCCCTTCAAACTTTCTCCAATTCCTCTCACATCCACATGAATTAGTTGTCAAAGAAAGTATCCTAATTGCCATTCATCGCAAGTTTGGTGTATTGACACCATAATTGGACCACCAACCGACTAAATATTCAAGCACACAATTAATTGGTCAAGTTAAATTAAGAAAAATCTAAACTAAAATCAATAAGCAAAAAAAAGGCAAATTTTTACCCGGATCAAAAGTGCTATCATTTTTCTCCCTTCCCATGATAGCCATCTTTCTTCCAAACATACCCTCAACATCCTTGTATTTCAAAAGCTCCACATTAGACACTTGATGTTGTGCACCTATGTCATCAAGGGAAAAAGTCTCAATACAAGTCTTGATGCCATCCATTACATGAGGATCCTTCTCAACTTTATCATCCTTGAAATTGTAGTAAGGATTCAAGAGATAGCCAGACAAATGTAGTGGTGTATAAACCCGATCTTTAGCCTTCTGCTCAATGATATCTAATATCGGCCCATAACTAGGCTCATGCAATTTATAAACCTTCATTATCTCTAACTTTGCATCGTCAAGTCCACCAATCAAGAAGCCTATGGATGGATTTAAATCCCCATCAGCAAGGCGAAGAACCTTTACCAAAGGCTCAAACACCTTTAAACACATACTAACACCATTCCAAAAGGTTTGACTTAAAACCGTTGCCGCCGCCGCTGCTTTTCCCTTTACAGTCTTAGAATGATTACATTTATTGTGGAGGAGAGGGAAGGTCGTCGATGGGATCAGAAGTCCATCACTCGCTGCTATTGAGGAGGGTGAAGCTCGTTGATCGATCAATAGCTGCTGTGGAGGAGAGAAGTCGTTGTCGTCGTGAGGAAGATAAGTTTTAGGGTTTTTCTGGGGGAAAGGGAAAGTGGTGCAATTTGGGTATATACATTTTTTTTTTTATAAAATTTTTTCCTTAAGTGTAGCACATGACATGCATGTTTTGCCTTTAAATTTTTTTTTTTTTTTAAATCTGATTTGACTTGGTCCAAGGCAGCTGCCTAGGTGCCCCGATCCGCTTAGGCAGCCAGGCGGCTGCCTTGGACCATTTTTGGTTGTTGACCGCCTTCAAGCCTGATTTTCTCCAAGCCGAGTCAGTTCCCCCCGCCCACACCTAGGCAGCCGCCTAGGGTGCTTTCTAGAACACCAGTAAATTACCTTTTTGTTCCCCCAAATTCGGGGCTAGTGCCAACATAGACCTTCATGTTTGAAAGTGGCCAATTTGATCGCTTAAGTTTATTGAAAGTTGCCATGTTGGTCCCTAAACTAGCGAAACTATCAGATTTTGACCAAAAAGACAGGTAGATTTGGAATTTGTTGATTGCTAACAAATATAAGTGAAAATAAAAAAAGCAAAAAAAAATCAAATTGAGTTCTTTTTATTTCTTGGTTTCACCTAAGTAAAATTTTTAAGAAATTGCCTAAATTTGATTTCTTTTCCTCTACCAGGTTAGGCTAGAAATAAAAGTATATTTAGCTGAGGTTTTTTTTTCCCTGCTAGAACATGTTGGAATAAATACAGCATATTGAGGGGAAATGTGCTGTATATGCTTAATTGGTGAGGAATATATCAAATTCTAAGTCTACCTATCTTAAGCCTATGTGCATGGGGGAGCCTATGTGCGTGGGGCTTCTCCATCCAAATTTAGCAGTTCTGTTTGTGTCATGACCAAATTCGTCACATTCAAACAGTAGGGACTAAATTGGCACAAACCCCACCTTAGGGGACCAAAAGGTGGTTTTCCGTATTTCCTAAATGAAGAAAATGTGATGTATTGCTGTACTTTGTTCTTTTTATTATGTTAGATGAGAAAACCCTTTCTGTGTTAGAATAATCTTTAGTATTTTGATCCGCTGCCACGTTGTATTCTGCTCATCATATATAGTGAGGTTCCTTTCTTTTTCTTTCCCTTCTCTCGTTGCACAGTTCAAATGCTGGTGAAAATTCCCTTGTTGGACATCTGTCAAGGCATAAAGGAGCTGTAAGTATCCATGTTTTGCATTTGATGATGCTTTATCATATATCAGGCATTTAGTTATAACATGGCATGCTTGGTCCTGCATGTTTCCCCCATTTCAGGTCCGTGGTCTGGAATTTAATGCCATTTCACCAAATTTACTAGCTTCTGGGGCTGACGAAGGTGAAATTTGCATCTGGGATTTGGCAGCACCAGCAGAACCGTCGCATTTTCCACCTCTTAGGGTATGTATCCAATATTCTGGCCAACATAAAGATTTGCGCCTATGCTAGTTTTTACTTCAACAGTTAGCTACATTCAAGTGCACTTAGACGAACAGAGCAACAAACACATTCAATATGAATTTTCCTTCTCTCCCTTGTTTTTTTTTTTTTTTTTTTGTAATTAAAGTGAATTTTGAGCTCACAACAGAAAGAATTTTAGGTTAAAAAAGATATAAATATATGTTAAATAGAAAGGAAAAGGCAATCAAAATAGAGTGAGTGAGCCTAATTTGTTGAGATGTGTGTGTTCTAGCTATAATATTAATTAAGCAAAAATAAATGAGGATAGTAACTTCAAATTTTGTATATAAATTCCCAAGTTCCAAACTGTATGTACTAACGCAATTTTGATCTTAGTGATGTTGAAGTTTGTTCTCAGTTGCAACACAAGATCTAACTATGAAACCTGTTTTACTCACATCCCCTCAAATCTCACCTATGAAACAGCCATACACGCTAGTCCCTCGCATTCGGGAACAGAAACTTTTGCGTCCAAACAGTTCTTGCTTTCTTTCTTTTTTTCTTTTTTTGGAACGGGTAAAGCACACAAATAAAAAGGCACCAAAGGGGGTGCCAACTCTTACAAAAAAAGGTTTTCAATAATTATGCATTCATATGTTTGATCTTTCTAAAATTTCAGACTTCTATGCACTTTATTTGTATTTATATCCTCGGAGTCACTAGTCAATGGCTTGGTGAATAGTGCATGATAATAGTTCTCATCTTATGATATTTGGCTGCATTTTAGCAGAACCTCTCACTCGCTTCTGTCTCTGTCATTGTCTCCCCCTCACTTGCTCTCCTGTTCTCTTGCTTCTCTCTTTCCCGGCTCTTTCACTTGCTTCTGTCTTCTATATGCCATTTGTTGTTGAATACGAATTACAGGCATTTGGCACAAATTTGTGGATTCTTCTTGCAGGGTAGTGGTTCTGCTGCTCAAGGTGAAATTTCATTCTTGTCATGGAATAGCAAGGTTCAGCATATTCTGGCATCTACGTCGTACAATGGGACAAGTGGTGGGGAAAGAGATGTTTTTCTCAGTTATTGTCTTGGTTATTTATTTATGAATTTGATCTTGGACCATCTATTTTCTATATTTTCAGTGGTTTGGGACTTAAAGAAGCAAAAACCAGTGATAAGGTATGCTGCTTGCATTATCATTAAAGTTTTAAGGGTTGTTTCAGTCAAAACTTTGCTTAATGCATTTATATTTGATAACCTCACATAGTCTGTTAAATGCCAGTTTTTCGGATTCAGTTAGAAGACGATGTTCTGTTTTGCAATGGAATCCTGACCTTGCTACTCAACTTTTTGTTGCATCGGATGAAGATGATTCACCTGCTCTGAAGGTAAACGACTTGTTTTTGGTACTATTACTCATTGCAGGAGTATGGTTTATATTGATTCCAGTCTTCATAATGACATTTGCAAGCAGCTTTGGGATATGCGGAATACAATGACACCTGTCAGAGAGTTTGTTGGGCACAGTAAAGGTAGGGTGCTTTGCAATTTTATTTTATTTTTTACCATATTTCATTCTAGATTATGTTTAAGGATGCAAAAGGTTTAATAGTTTTCAATGAGTTATTATTTTGAATTGAAGTTGTTTGATGTCCCTTGGCCGTGGGAATATATACAATAATGATGAGCTTGCAACTTCCATGTAGCCAACGAGTGCACTTCATGAGATGCCTTATTTAGTGTTATATTTTTGGAGCTACAATGCGTTTAGCTTAGAACCTTGGGGATTATATTGTTAAATTATGTATTCTGACTTAGTGGGAAATGTTTCTGGTTCTTTGCCCCATCCATAGTTTCCCAAACTGGACCTTACTGGACAATTTAGCCAGGATTTGTTGTCTGAGTTGTCCAGATGGAGTTTAAGCTGAATTGAACTGAACGAGGGTGTAGCTCAGCCTAGCTTGCCTCGCGAGCTGGCCTACTCACTTGAACTTGGAAATTTGAAACATGGACAATGGTGTGGAACAAATGGCAGCTACCTGCCATCAACATCGGACAAGTGGTTTGTTTATTATTTGTCACAAACCACTATATTTATTTATTAATATTTCATATATTAATCGATGCAAGAATTATGTAACATCCAATTATATTGATTAATTTTAGACAAATATGCAAACAAAAATAATTTTATTAATCTTAATAGCTGCATCTTAGATTGAAACTTACAGTAATTTTTATAAAATATAAAAAACATAAATATTGTATAATAGATTTATGTGTATATATATATATATATATGTTTGATTGGGTTGAACAATTGGTTGGACTCTTGGTACCAACCCAGTGGATTCACTCACCCATCAGAATGTAAGTTTATGCACTGTTCAGTCTTTGTTTTGCTGTCCACCTGGTGTCTAAGACGGATAATGAATGCTTTCATCTAGTGACTCAGGCCAATTTTACATGGAAAAGTCTGAGCTATTGGATTTTAAGAATGCTATGGAAACCGGACCGCCAAACCGGCCAGTTTGACTGGGAAAACAGGGAACCAGCCTATCGTATGGTCTGATTATCGACTTAGAACAACCAGTCTGACTGGATGAACTGCTGCTGAACCGCAGCATGTGACCTGGCACTAACCACTAAATACTGCACATAATTTCCAAAAATGCTGTTGCTGTGTATCCAACGTACTACCTGGACCTTAAAAGATAGAATAGGGTATGCTAGGCCATGATTCCATCTTTTTGACTAATGTTTATGAAGTTTGTTTTGTGATTCCAAAAAGAATTTTTTCTAATACTTTTATTTATTTTACTCTACACATACTTCATAGTTCATATTGATCAAGAAATTAATGTGTTAACTACTTCATGCTTACATTCCACGATCATTGAATGAATGGTTCGAGTTGTGACCCTTGACTGTCACCCTTTTCTGGATCGCTTAACTGTCCAGTTTTTTAAAAATTGTCCTTAGAAACATATGCTTCTTCTAATTGTGGCATAACTAGGAGATTTGAATATGCACATTGCAGCAGCCTTCATATAATGAGACACGAGGGTATGGGATGTAAAATGGAAACATGAATATGCACTGTAATTGCTCTGACAATGTGCGGTTAGATTTCTGTTATCATCATATGGATTGTTTTGTGCTTCCCTAAATTCCTAAAAATTAAATATGCTGCTTTCGAAGACAATTAACCTGAAGTCAAATTTTTCCCTTGTGAATTACTGATACTGGCAGTATCATACTGCGAGCTTCTGAATCCACTTATGGTTTAATCATACATTTAACCTCTCTCTCTTCTTATAAAGAAGCTTATTCTACTTTTTTGAACTCTTCATTTGTTGATTGTAAAAAAAAATAAAAATAAAAATGTCTTATATTATTTAGCATTTTGGGTTTGTTCCTTATATGATATTGCTATTTTGTATTTCTTGTCTTCATCTTTCACTAGGTGTCATTGCAATGTCATGGTGTCCTAGTGATAGCTCTTATTTGCTTACTTGTGCCAAAGATAACCGCACCATCTGTTGGGATACTGTTTCTGGCGAGGTAGGTAGTATGTCTGTTGGCTTCTTCTGTTCTACCCCATCAATATGACCGCATGTATTTTACCTTCCCTCTGGTGGTCTTTATATATTTAAAGCCTCAGTCTCCATCAGTATTCTATGCAATGAGCTGATTGTATAATTTTAATTGTTTCAGATTGTCTGTGAATTGCCGGCGGGAACTAACTGGAATTTTGATGTACACTGGTATCCAAGGATTCCTGGGATCATTTCAGCATCTTCTTTTGATGGAAAAATTGGCATTTACAATATAGAGGTTTGTTCTACCTATTTGCAGTGAAGTAGCTGGATTGTTTTCAGGCTGTTAGATTCCCTCCCTTTGAAATTAAATGGTAAGACTTAGTGTTAAGAACATAGAGGGAAGGCAAAAGAAGTCTGAGGGGCTGACTTTTATGCAGTCAGCTCAGATCAAAAGATTATATGATAAAGTTGGAAGTTCACATCTATATTGTATGACACCATTTGAAGTTTGTCTTTTATAAAAATAAAAAAAATAAAAAAAATTGAATGTTTCTATATTACTTAAATAGAAATATGGTTTTCTTGAAGTAAACAATGTAGGGTTATTTTTGGGATGCAAATTAGTGTAATATATTTATCATATTAGTTATGATAATAAAACCTGTGGAGTCTTGTATGCATATTGGTTTGTACATAATATACTACCTATGAAAAGTTGATTTAAAATGGAAAAAATTAGTTAAGCATATTGAAAATGCAGCAAAACATATTCAAGATAATTATTACTAGAAGTTAAACACCTATATGGCATATTTGTTTCTCATACTTATTTGTTAGTAATATTATGGTCCATTTGAAGTGCCCTGTCTTTTATACGATAAATTTTATAAAGCAAACATAGACTCCAGCATATGTAGTGTCAAATGGTCTTATGCTCTTGCCAGATTCAGTTTTTTTTATGTACTGATAAAACTGAATTAAGCTCTAGAGTTTCAAAATATAATCTAGCAGTTTGAACCTGTCTTCAATGTTCAATGTTCTCACCATTAATAAGTCAGTTCTACGTCTTTGCAACTTATTTTTCCATTTTTTAACTGTTTAGTTTTCACTGCAATTTCCTGAAGCGTATTTGGCATAATTATCAGAATTTTGTCACAGATACCTTTTGGGTGCCTTGTCGTGAATTTAAATTTGATTTTGTTTTTTCAGGGTTGCACCCGGTATGGCGTTGGTGATAATGATTTTGGTTCAAGTAAGTGATTTCTAGCTCAACTTGGACTTGCTTAGCTCGGGTAGGCTTTTGCTGCTGAAGTTTTTATGAATGTCGTGAGGACTAAATTGTTTTGAAAGAGTTAGGCTGTGGAACTTTTGATATGCGTGTCTGTCTGCTTTCAGTACTACATAGAAATATTGTTAGGCCATGTAAATCTTTTAGCGCAATTTTTAAAAATCATTGTTGTGAGCAAAGCTAAAAATTAAGGGCTTTTGTGCACCATTTTCAACAGGGTAACAGCCCATGTGGCTTAAAATCAATGAAAAATACAAGCGCAGTTTTTTTCCCTGTTGAAAAGCTTTATAAAGCTCTGAGAAATCTCTGTGAGAACTATTAGGTAAGGATTTGACATCAGTAAGGGGTTGTTTGAAATGGTAAAGTTAATCAACTGCAGTCCGACTAGATTATTATCTAGGGCCACTAAGCTCATAGAGTTGCACTGGGCCCTGATTCAAAGCCTAAACTCTTTGCAAAAGTTCATTTGCAACAATCGGTAAATTTTCAGAATTTTTGTTAATACAATAGTTCAATTAATGGTTGCCTGAAGTTATCTTAGATGAGTTAAGAAAGTATAATAGGTAATGTCGGGAATGGCTGCAGAGGATCAGCCATGTTTTCTGTAGACAATAATGTGTGAAAGAGTCAATTTAAATGTTGGATCTGCAGTGATGGCAGTTATGATGAAAACTTTGTGGAAACCATTGCCCCAGAATAGTCACTACCAACCTTTTAGCCTTGATTCTTGACTTTAAGAATAAAAGCAAAATAAATCAAATCAAATAAGTCGTAGAAACATTATAATTAAGGAAATCATTGTTATTCTGTATGGAACATACTAACAATACTGGTTAACCATATCCCTTGTTTCATTTCCTGTTCCTATTTCTTGTTCCTGTATTTACTGGATCAGTTTCCTCGCTTTTCCAGTGGAAAGAAAAGAAGAATTGTTAAGCATGTTTGTGGGTTCTTGTTTTTTAGATGATCTTTCGTTTGAGCAAATAACTAGAGGCCTGTTTGATGAAAAATGAAGATCAAGTCCTGATAACCTTAAGTACTGAAATGTTAAGGCCGAATATTTTTAGTGATAACTTCAATCAGGAAAAATTCTTCTGTCAAGGATTTTCAGCGATAAGTGAAGTCTGTTTCACATATTCTTTTCAGTGATTTTGACCATTTTAAGCAGTGAACACTGGATATTGTCAAGCACACTTAATATAATTAGCAGTTAATATATTCATTTTTAAGTCCTTAACCAGATAAATAAGCTGACCCTGTATCAATCAATATGTATGGTTTTGGATCATTAGTATGGGTTCATTTTGAGGGTTCCAACTTGGCTGAGAACCTAGATGCCCTAGAAAAAGGGTAAAAAGAGGATGTATGAAGGAAGAATGATTTTAGGAGGTTTAGATCAGATAGATCGATCGTGTAATTGATGATTCATTTGTTCCATGCTCAATCTTGCATACCTTTGCATAATTTTGGAGTCTCCACCTCCCCTTTATATGTTTTGTTGCTTCTGCTGCAGCTGCTTATTTTCCATCAGACATTTAGTTTTGAGATACTTCTGATTTGCAGCAACTTTGAGAGCACCAAAATGGTACAAATGTCCAGTGGGGGTTTCTTTTGGTTTTGGAGGGAAACTTATTTCATTTCGTCCTGGGTCTTCTGCTGCAGGCACTGCTACTGGAGCTTCAGAGGTGTGACTTTTGTATGCTCTGCCATTTTTTCAAGTTCAGTTGACCTTTTTTGTAATCTCATTACCTGTAATTTCAGGTCTATGTACATAATTTAGTTACAGAACACAGTTTGGTTAGTCGTTCATCTGAGTTCGAGGCAGCAATACGGAATGGGGAACAGTCCTTACTGCAGGTTTTATGTGATAAAAAATCTAATGAGTTTGAGTATGTCTTCTCTACAGAAAAATGCTTGAATTTTCTGTCTGGCATTTCATGGCTACCACGTAACCTTTTTTTGTGGCTAATGTCAATAGATCCAACAATGACAGAGAAACATGGGGTTTCTTAAAGGTCATGTTTGAAGATGAGGGTACAGCAAGAACAAAGCTACTCGCTCACCTTGGTTTCAGTGTACCTCCCGAAGAAAAACATACTGCACCAGATGATGTCTCCCAGCAAGTAAATGCTCTTGAAATTGACAAGAAAATGAATGAAAACGTGGAAAATGAGGGGGGTAACGGATTCACAGTCTACCCTTCTGATAATGGAGAAGATTTTTTTAACAATCTTCCAAGCCCTAAAGCTGATACTCCTGTATCTACTTCCGGTAGTAACATTATTGCTGAAGTTTCTGAACCCAGTGTGGAACAGATGCAACAAGAATTGGATGAGCAGGATGTGAACGATGACCCGTTGTTTGATGATGCAATTCAGCGGGCATTGGTTGTTGGAGACTATAAGGGGGCAGTTGCACGATGCATATCTGCAAATAAAATGGCTGATGCTTTAGTTATTGCTCATGTAGGTGGTGCTTCCTTGTGGGAGAGCACACGCGGTCAATACCTTAAGATGAGCCATTCTCCTTACCTTAAGGTGGCTAAAATGTTTCTGTTTTCTTTAGAGTTGTATATAGATGGACAACATAGTACTTTCAATTGGCATCAATAGAATGGTTATCTATATATTATATTCGTCATGAGCTCATTTCAAGGGTGGTAAAATTCGATGTATCAGGTTGTATCAGCAATGGTGAACAATGATCTCATGAGTCTTGTAAACACCAGACCCCTAAAATCCTGGAAAGAAACACTTGCACTCCTATGCACTGTAAGTCTCTCAACTCCTGTGTAGGATGATATAGTTTACGTGATGCTGCATTGTTGTAATTATGTACCATTTTCAACTTCTTGTATTTGTCTTACAAAAAAGCATTTGACAGTCGTTATTGAATTTTGATCTTGATATTTTTTTTTTTTTTTGTAGAGCTTTGAAAGAATTATATATTCTTCTCAATTTTTGTTTTTTTGTTTTTAAGTAGTTCGTATTTGATCTGTTAAAACTTAAAAATTGTTGAGGATAGAGAAACATCCTTGCGCAAATATAGAAATTAGAACATGTGTGGCAACAGGAACAGGAACCATTTTTTCAGTCTTTTTTTTTTTTAATGATCCCGTTTTTAGAAAATTATTCACATGAGCCACATAGGTTTATTTGTCAAGATGTGTCGGAGGAGAATTCCCTTGAGCAAAACATTTCATATGACTGGTTTTGCAATAATTGCAATCCGAATATTTTTCTTCTCACATTGTCAATCTGGAGGATCAAGTGTCCTCTCTTGAAACCCCCACCCTCCCCCAACTGGACTATTTTGTGATCCCTTCCAGTGTCCATGCATTATGTGTTCTCTTCATATTATGATCAGTTGTCTTACAGTGAATGTGAGAGAGCATACTTTATCTTTTATTTTTGGGAATCAAAGGAAGCATATTTACTGTATATGATACTGATACATATTATTTCATGATTTGTCAATACACAGTTCGCGCGGGGGGAAGAATGGGCTTTGCTTTGTGACATGCTTGCTTCAAGACTGGCGGCTGTTGGCCATGCACTGGCTGCGACCCTTTGTTATATATGTGCTGGTAATATTGATAAAACAGTGGAAATCTGGTCTCAAAGTTTAACAGATGGACATGATGGGAAATCCTATGTGGACCTTCTTCAGGTTATTATGCTACTTTCTGTATTAGATCATTGCAGATTAACTCTATACATAGAATAATTGACAGATTTTATATGTTTGCTAGGATTTAATGGAAAAGACCATTGTGCTTGCTTTGGCAACCGGGCAGAAGCGATTTAGCCCTTCATTGTACAAACTTGTTGAAAAATATGCAGAAATATTGGCAAGTCAGGGACTCTTGACAACAGCGATGGAGTACCTAAAAATTTTGGGGTCTGATGAATTGTCTCCAGAACTTTTGATTTTACGTGACCGCATTTCTTTGTCAACAGAGGCGGGTATGTGGTGTCAGGCTTTTATTTTTATTTATTATTTTTATCAACAAAGAAGAATTTATTATAGATAAAAGAAGAGAATGTACAAAGATGTGGAGAGAAACTCCAACAAAATAAAGGGAAAATAAAGATGCCACAACTACTGGGTAGACCTAAGCTGCAAGCCAAGGGAAGCTAATAAAGCCATGCAAATCCCAAATCCAGGATGGAGTGGAGTCTTTCCTTGGAAGACTGAAATTTCTTTCGAGCTAATGCATGATAGAATTTTTATGTAGTGTCTCAAAATCATACCGTCACTTTTTGTTTTATATGTATAAAACTATGTTGATCAGCCCAGTGTGAACTTTTGAGCTTTTGTGTCCCATGGCGAGTTTTGGAAGTGCCATGCAATTTGTAAATGAAAATGTTCCTTCTATCCTCAATATTCATAGAGTATTAGTAGAAAAGTTTCTGAGGCAATAATGAGTGGCAGTGAGCTCTGAGATAAGGACTGCAAAACAGACGATACTCAGATTCGACTCCCACCATGTGCAGACCCTTGGATATTTACCTGGAGGCAGGGATTGGGGGCATCCTTGTTCTCCCCCAGTTCGGTGCCTGATTTGATCGGACCCTTCAAGTCCAGACAGTAAGAATTCTGGGGTAACAGGGGAAAAAAAGGAAAAAAGAAAAACCATTCACTGAAATATGATTTTAGATTCTCCAATTGCCGGTTACTCTTTAATTTCCAAAAACGTATATTATTTAAAGATGTGTATTTTGAACTTATGTGTGGGCCACAAACAGTGTTTTGAAAAGCGTTAGGAGGATGCAGGTGCTTAACCGCTTGGTGGTTAGGCAGCGTATACAGGTTCTTGGTTCTTTTAAAAAAACTTAGCAGTTACATACAACTATTTAGATAAATTTGTAAAATATTATTGAAGAAATGTAATAAAATAAAACAAAATTACATAGCTAATATCTTTTCACAGTTTACATAAATAATATTATTTCAAATATGTGTTATTGCAACAATAGATTTATGATTGTAAGTTTGATTTTTTTTTAAAAAAATAATGGCCAAGTTTTATTGTTGGAAAAAAAATACAAAAATAAAGTATGCTTAGGCGCCATATCCACTTAAGAAATCTTCCAAGCAGCTTTTGACTGCTTAGGAGAGCAATTTCCTCATACGCAAGGTGTTTCATGGCTGCCTAGGCCCTAGGCGACCACGTAAGCATTTCGTGACTGCCTAACTTAGGCGGCTGCCTGGACTGCTTTTTAGAACACTGAGCCCAAATTCCTCAGTTCCTTTTCAATATCCACAGATTATGTGATCCAAATCGATATGAACTTAATTTGAAGACGCTTGATTTAAACTTATTGATGGAGGGCATGCATTCCTATTAGAATCAATATTGTCTTCATGTAAGCCCACCAACGTGAGTGCCTTTGTTTAAAGATTGAGTAATGCATTCTAGGTTGGGTCAGAAGTTTGCAATTGATGTTTTTTTTTTCTTTTGGATCAGAGTAGGTTATTATAGTTTGCTTCTTCCAGACAGGATTAGAGATTTATATTGATGATGAGTGAGCTCAATCAGGCATAAAGTGAATTCTGCTGCTAGATAGGTCCTTATTGTCTTATTGCTTTCTTAAATCATGCATTGCTATTCGTCCATGAAATGGTAGCGATTTAGTAGATTGAGCTTTATTACTTATCAGTTAGTAATCTTAGGTATGCAATGTCTTGCCTTATCTTATTTTCAGCTTGTAATTTGAATTGAACTGCAGAGCCAAAGGCTGTGGCTTATGAAAACTCCCAACCACAGCCTGGACCTGTATATGGTGACAAATCTGGCTTCGGTGTAGTTGAGGCAGCTCAGCCTAATTATCAGGTGCATGTTTTATATGATCCATTTTCTGTTTAACTGCTTACACCTTTTTAGTACTCAAGTTTGAGCTAGTTCCAATTTAGTACCCATGTTTGAAGTTCCACTTTATGAACTCCAAGGTTTGTAGAAGTGGCCAATTTGGTCCCAAATTGATTAGTTAAATTTAATGCAAAATAAGGGTAAAATAGGTAACCAAATCCAAATATCTTTTTAATTTCCCTCGTTTCCACCAACCAAAATGCAAATTTTCCTCCTACAATATCACAATGCTTTCACCAAACTGTAATAATAGTCTGTCAAATCATGAATTAGCATCTCTCATAACTGTAGTGGTTGAATTCAACCACAAAATCAAACAGAAAATTCAAAGAAAATCTTCAATGGACGATAACTTTGAAATGTTTTCCAGAAATGTTGTAGATAGAAGAGGAAGATAAAAAGCTCTCGGTTCATATAGTCTCTAAAGGAAAACAAAACACCACTTGAATATTGAATCCACCAAGTAAAAAATTAGTCTAATATAAGAGCGGAAGTATTTGCTCTTAGAAATTGAGACAATGCGTTAAAGTAAAACAAGGTAATAAAGTTCAAATTTAACAGTTTGAGGTGTTTTTCTTTCCATTCTATTAGTTTAGGGACCAATTTGGTCACCAGTAGAAATTTCAGGATTGAAAAGTTTAAATCCTGAACATGGGGGACTAGATTGAAACTAACCTAAAACTTGAGGGACGAAAAAGGTAATTTCCACTTCTTTCTTGTTGTGAATAGGAATTAATTTTGCTTTTATTTTTTTTATTATTTTTGTCTTTGTTTCATGATTAGGAAACAGTGGCATCACAGACACAGCAAAGCGTTTCTGGTAGCTCGTATGGTGAAAATTATCAACTGTCTTCTGGTCCTTCATATAATAGAGGATATAGTGCTTCTACTCAATATCAACCGCCATCACAACCTCAAATGTTTCTTCCTTCCCAGACTCAGCAAGGCTCCACGGTTTTTTTTTCCCCCCTGTTAAATTTAGGCATTAGCATTATTTTGTCCATTTTTTAAATGTACTTGAAAATTATAATTTATAAATGACGTCCATTGACTGCATGAATGAAGCTTCCTAGTGCTCATGGTTTAGAACAAGTTTGTTGGGGCAATCTTCTAGAGATTATTTACTATTGCAAGTGTCCCTAATGGTTTTATCCTGGATGTTTGAGGTGCAAATGGTGTTGTGTCTGGGACCAATTTTAATTTTGCATTTTATTTGGACTTCTATATATATATCACCTTTTATTCAACAGGATCTTCAAAAACGAGTTTGTCCCTTGTGGGGTTTGGGATTAAGTTCCCTTCCACTCCTTTCTTTGGATTGCGGCTTGGAGTCTTGCCATAGAGATCAGAACACATTTCTTATGCAATGTTGGTTTTCCTGGGGTTTATTTTTATTTTTATTTTTTCTGCATTTTGAGGGCATCTCATCCTCCTTTGCTGTACTTTCTCCTTCTTTGGTGTTAAAATTCTTTGTTTATCGATATATGTGTGTGTGTGTGTGTGTGTGTGTGTCTGTGTGTATATGTGTGTCTATATGTGTACATATGTGTATATATATACATATATATATATGTGTATTTATGTACATACATACACATATATATGTATGTATATTAAGCTTATTTGGGATATTCATAGAGATCGGAGCATATTTCTTATGCAATGTTGGTTTTTTCTTGGGTTTTTTATTTTTATTTTTTCTGCCTTTTTGAGGACATCTTATCCTCATTTGATGTACTTTCTCCCCATTTGGTGATAAAATTCTTTGCTTATTCCTCTATGTGGTATTATTTTTTATTTACATGTTTATTTCTACTTGGACTGAGCATTTTCTGTAATTGACCTTCTCTTTCAGCCGAACTTTGCTTCACCTCCTGTTTCCAGTCAGCCATCTCTGAGACCTTTTGTGCCAGCAACACTCCCTGCACTGAGAAATGTGGAGCAATATCAACAACCCACATTGGGTGCTCAACTATATCCAGTCTGTATTTTGTTTATTTTTTAGGTTCAATCTTTTTACATGATTTTGTTGATGTGACTAAAACTTGCCTGCTTATTTTCTTTCAGGGGAACAACTCTCCTTACCAACCACCTATGACTGGGTCACTAGGCCCCACCACATCTCATGTGGGTCCAATTGCTAGTCAAATGATACCCCGGGATGTGGCTCCTGGACCAGTATCAAGGGGATTTATGCCAGTAAGTAATGCTGTGGTTCAACGACCCGGAGTGGGTCCAAAGCCAACACAAAGTCCAACCCATATGACTTCAGCGCAACCAGCTCCAACACCTGCAGCTCCGCCTCCTACAGTTCAGACGGTCGATACTTCAAGTGTACCTGGTAGTCTCCAACCTCTAAACTAATAACATGTTTTCCTTTGAACTTTAGGTCTCGAAGCTGTGGTGTCCGTATTAAATTTGATGATGATGCTTTTCCTCCATCTCAAACACAATTCTGGAATTTTTATCGCACATGTTTGCCTTTTCCTTTTTTCTCCTCCATACATTTAGAGTGGGAAACTTCTTTGGTGACTTGAAGTTGTATTATCGTATCATTGATGTCGATGATATCTGTAAGTTGGGGCATTTGTCAGCTTGCTTTTAGTTATTGCTCTAGAAATTGTTGTCAAAAGAAATTTATAAGCTTCTATTTCTGTTTGATTTTTATTTAATTTTTGGCTGATGAGCTTGAGCTGTTACAATTTCTCCTGACGGTTAGATTTTGTTTGTGTTCTTCAGCCCAACAACGGCCAATCATCACAACGTTGACAAGACTTTATAATGAAACATCAGAAGCACTTGGAGGTCCACGTGCAAATCCAGCTAAGAAGCGGGAAATAGAAGACAATTCGAAAAAATTGGGTGCCTTGTTTGCCAAACTCAATGGTGGTGATATTTCTAAAAATGCTGCTGATAAGCTTGTACAGCTCTGCCAGGCTCTGGATAATGGTGATTTTAGTACAGCGCTGCAAATTCAGGTACCATGCTCGATATTTTAGAGTGATTTAGGTTAAACCAAATAATTTTATTCAAAACTGAAAACCCCGGTGCAGTGGAAGCCTTATAAATAATGGTCATATGCTAAATTGAATTTCAATGGATTGCTTCGTTAAAAAACTCCATATGCATGCAGTTCAAACAAGGAGCAAATGGTACCTTCTTTATATGTGTGAATACACACACACACACCTAACTGAGCAACTTCAAGAATTAAAACCTTTGATCTTGCTCAACATCAGGGATTAATTATACGTGTTGGCACTAGTTGGTGTCTAATTCCTTGAAAGTGTTTGATACTGATGTTCGGAACACATAGGCTATAGAACTTCTCATCGTTAACCTATGAATGCTGGCAAGCCTCATATAGGGACAGTACATAAAATGAGAGCAATTCTAGTAGCCAGCTTTTTCGGGTTTCTTTTGATTATTTGTTTGTTTAAATATGAATTTTCCTATATAGGTACTTCTTACCACAAGTGAATGGGACGAATGCAACTTCTGGTTAGCAACACTCAAGCGAATGATCAAGACAAGGCAAAATGTGAGAATAAGTTAGTTATAAACAATAAATTCATCTTCAAATTCACCCTTTGGTTTGCAAATCAGCACGTATACCTTCTTTTCGTACCCATCCTTTCTTTACCGTACACAAGAATGGCACTTTCCAATTGCAGTCTCAAGGTTTGGGCCCTCTTCTTTTACTTCCCTTAGACAAACATCTTTTCTGGCATCAGCTTCATGTTGTTCCTAAAATTGGCTGGGAAAAGGTAGTTCTCAGGACACTGTACTTCGCTGATCGCTTCTCATTCAATATTTGTAGCACTGAAAAATAGTCTTTTTTTTTTTTGAGGTTTTTTTCGCTTGATCATCATATTTTGTTCTTCAATAGTTTTTGCCATAGGTACTTGGCTTTTTGGTGAGTCGTCTAGTTTAGACGTAATCTGCGTCTGTCATTAATTCGTATGACTTGTGATTTTACCAATAGTATGTATCCTAAAAATTTATAATTAAAGTTGGGTTTTCTTTTTCTTGGAATTGATTAGATTTATGAAATTCTACAGTGTTTTTTTTTAGCAGAAAGGAAATGATAGTACAGAGCTAGCTTGTTATGGCCTCTGTTTATATAGTTTCCAGTGCAGGAGGGCAATATTTTCTTTTGATGAAAGTCAGTGCCACCGTCATGTGGCCAAGCAGTCTTAATCATTCAAAGTAATGTATACATTCATTGGATGTGGATCACCTGAATTTGGACAAATTTCATTCATTCATTTTTTCGACCTCTAATGTCTCAAACTTTTTTCACAATTCGTGCCAAATTATATAAATTCGAAGGATCCCTATCTCATATACAAGTGTCAACACTCGGCTTATATGGGTCAACATGGAATAGGCTCGAATGCTTGTTTCATGAAGGTTGTGCTTGAATTATGAAGGTTGTGCTTGAATTGTGAGGATTGAATGATGATAGGAATGGATGGTTATTCAGACCATTTTAGTACCTTTTGCGAATAATGAAACAGGAATTGTTTTTCTCATTCCCATTACTGTTCTGCTAACCAAACAGGCTTTGAGTCTCTAAAATTGTCTTCATTTTCATCCACTTTGATGATCAGGAGTAGCGTTATCCAAAGGCTGGAAAATTTAATTGTCATATTTGTAGTTGTCAAAACGTCAAGGTGGTGGTGGGGAGCCTGAACGCTTTTGGTGCCCAAGAAATATAAAGGATTTAATATAGGATATATAAGATTAAAAAAACAATATTTCACAATTGTTTAAACAATAGATTTTAATCAAATTTATGTTCCCATAAAACATAATTAGATTTCTCACAAAACAATAAAATTGATAGAGTTCGACGATCAAAATTAGATTTTTCAGAAAAAAAAAAACTAGATTTAGATTTCAATTATATTTAATAATTTCATATTTCAATTCGATTCAGTAATTTGGACATTGGAATCCTAGAGCATTTGTCACTAAGAAGAATTGTTAAACCATAAAAAAAAAAAAAAAAATTAAAGTTGAGAGAGATAACTTGCTGGAAATGGAAAACTTGTCGGAAATGCTAAAGTCTTGAAGTTATTTTATGCGGTTGCTGGAAATTTTGATCCAAATCGCCTAATTTGTCACCGGATTGAATGAGAAAGGGTGTTGGCTGCAAGTTAGGTTTACCGGGGGACAGAGAAGAAGACAAGCGTGGGAGACGGTTGGGTTTTTTTTTTTTTTTTTTTTCACAATGGCTAGTAAAACAACACTGTTTTGCTAGCTTGAGTTTAAAAAATAAAAAATCTAACAAAATGACGTCATTTTATTATGTTCAATTTTAAAAAAAAAAAAAACCTAACTAAAAAGGTGCCCGCCTTGGCCAAAAGGCAGCCTAGGCATCGCATAGGCAATTAAGGTGGTCGCCTTGGGCACTTCTGGCCAAGGTATTCAACACCATGACAATCTGGTAGTGGCTCACGCCAAGGCAGCGCCTTCATAACTATGGTCATATTGGCTTAGATTTTTTTTATTCTTTTATTTTCCATACTTTTAGAAGGGGGTCTTTCTACATCATTGAATTTAATGGTAATTGGTAGGCCATCTCGTTTTACATCTTCTCTCGATCTCTACGATCTGAATTTGTGGGTGTGGATCTTCTCCGTGGGAATTATAAGCAAAGACTACATTCAATATGATCATACTTTGATGATGGCATTTTGGGTGATTCAAATGAACATGAGAACATCTCACATGGCATTTTTTCCAAGTTTCTGTTAAGGGTTCGCGATTGCTACAAAGGGGGCAATTTAGAAAAGGCATCATAGATAACCAAAGGCATATGTTGAATCTGTATTTTTTTTTTTTCTCTTTTAAATGTAAAAAATATATAGTAGGTTATGATACATTTATGAATATAAACATCATGCAAAGGCAATCTAGAACCAATTCATGAGCCTTCAAGCAATGATCTGACGAAAGAACTTATCTTGGTCCAGAGCGAAGAAACATTCCCTGATAATCGCACCTTCACTGATTTCCGCATGCCTTCCCTCACAAATTCCAAATCCTTGTCAATCCCATGCTGCATCCTTTCAGGTTCATCGAGAAGAGGTAACAAAACCAATCCCTTGGACTCTATGTTTTTGATCCATCCTCGTAGTAAATAATTTACCACCTGTATATGGTTGAGTCATATGTTGATTTAAGTACCCATTAGAAAGAAGGCATCACCTCAAAAATCAGACGGCATATCACAGGGGCACATCTTGACCAAAGCAAAAACCATTCTCTGGGAGGTAAAATACACGATGGGGCTGTGACGCCAAGTCATCGATGCATGCAGCCCACTCATAGCATGCCCTTGCGCCGATTTCTGGGCAAATGTGGTGTGGCCCCATAGAAATTGGTGGAAAAGCCGTTGCGATATGGATGACATGACGCGGTGGTATGATCCAGGTTTCAACTTTCTCCTCATACAGAGTAGTAATATTCTTTTTGTGCAAATTTTGTAATACATGTGCAATCAAAATACTTAGAGCACGTAATGATAATTCTTTACTCCTGCCTAGTGGGGAAAACGTTGATAGAAAGAAAGAGTCGAATGAGCAAAAGAACTTCTCATAAAGGAAAAATCAAGATTTAAGATCAAAATACTCGGTCAAAAGCATAGCCACAATAAGAAATAAAAAATAAAACATAAAGTATAATTAATTAAATAATCACAATGATTTGAAACTATCTTGACCAAAGACATCTCAATGATGGTAAAGAAATGCACTTCTACTTTAAGATCAAACAACATAAGTACCTCAGGAACTTCATCGTGTGGGCAATGGCCAGCCGGGCTGATCTCATAGTATGGAGCTTCAGGCAACTGTCGTTTCACCTGAAGACCCCAGAGAGGTTTCACCCACGGGTCTTCTTTCCCATACATGAGAGAAATCGGCACATTGTTCATTTGACAACTGTAAAAACATGAATAATAAAATCAGCCAGAGCCCTTCAATTGACACAAGCCATATATGTTCACAACTTTCAATAGACATGTCAATGCTTTTGTACTCATTACCCACACAAAGCTTCTCTGAAAGACAGTTGTCCCTTAGGAGCAAACATAATTGAGGCAAATGATGCAGCAGCCGCTGGATGTTGGGTTGTCTCAAGTATTTGAGAAAACACTTTCTCGACTTTTGTTGAATGATCAGCATAAACTTGCCTAAGGATCTCTGCAATGCTTTCAGGATCACTTATTTTCTGCCAACTAAATAACATGAAAAAAATGAATGAGTTCTGAAGATTCAACAGAAGTGGTTCCATAATAGGAGCATACCAAATCCATAAAACAAAATTTAACTCTTCTTGGTTGAAAATTTTGTGGGCTCCAAACTCTTATTTATATTTTTTGAATGGTCTTATTTTATCTTTTGTTTGTGGAGGGAAAATAGAAAAAGAAAAGGAAAAGAAAAGAAAGAAAGTAACACAGACAGTAGACTTGCAAAGATGCCATTTTATAAACTTACAGGAGTTCTGTGAGCTTTTTTACAGAGGTTGGCAGAGGGAATGTGCCAGCCCAGGGGAATAATCTTGCTATCCTTGGAGATCTTACAGGATTAGGGAGAAATCCCCAAAATGGTGTTGCATTAAGCAGAGTGACGCCCTTTACCAAATTAGGGTTGCACGCTGCAAAATATAATGCGACATATCCTCCTAGTGAGTTTCCGACAACATAAACTGGTTCACCAATAACCTGCAACAAATATCACACATTTAATATCACCACCCATGATTCTCTGCATTCTGGCAGTAAATGTTCTTGATAAATTTTTAAAAAGGGTTCCATGAAGGTGATGGAGACAGATAACCGATTGAAAAAAAAGAAGGTGATGGAGACAGATAATATGAAAATCATTCTAAACGCGAATGTATCTGCTCATAATCTATAACCCACAAATCCAACATATGCAGATACACGCCAGCTGAAATCCCATTTTGGAAAAGTAGAAATATTTTGGGTACCTCTTCTACAAAACTGCGAACTTGGTCTTGCCATAAATCTGTGGAGTAAACAAGCTCATTAGCCCAAGACTCAGTTTCATCTCCAAAGCCCCAAAGTGAATCATTCTCTTCAAAATCACCCCCTCTCTTTAAACGAAAAGTAGGATCTTCAAATGGCAATGACATCCCCTGCCCAAGAAAATCCAGAGCCCAAACTCTGAAATCACGGCCTAGATCCTTCAATTGCTTCTCATAGTGGAAGCTACCAACACCAAAACCAGGAAGAAGTAGAACTGCTGGGGAACTAACATTTTCCTCTCCAGATCTTTCATAGTGTACATTGAGTTTAGGCTTCCACTCCCAAAAGCAACTAATTACAGGAGCGCCATCTCCATTAAATTCATCTGGCAGGCCAGGAATCAAAACCTTAGCTGTTGAGTCACCCCGTTCTGATATATTTCTTGCATCCTCTTCCCCACTAATTACATAACCATTATTGCATCGTCTCAAGGTCTGAATATTAACATTTTGAAAGCCCCCCAGATCTTCAAGGGTTCTAGAAGCTTCCGGTTGATCAGACTTCTTTAGGGGAAAGAAATATCTGCCATGAGTTCCCAAATATCCCCATCTGCTATCATTTTTGGCGCATACTATATTATTCTTTCTGGGAGAACTCAAGCTTTTACCAATCGATTTCCACTGTATACGTGTAACATGACAGCATGGTGCAGAATGGTATGACATAAGCTCCATAAGCAAAAACTTAAGTTCTGGAACCTAACCCCAGTCCTGTTTAATTTCAGACAAAATCGAAAAAAATATTAAAATCATTTCTCCAATACTCTTCAAATTGTTGTTTATTATTATTATTATTATTATTTTTTTCTGGGTAAGCAATACTCTTCAAGTTTTTATGCATTTCAAAAACCAAAAACACACACCCCCCCTACAAAAGGGCAAATTATGGGAAGAATTCGGTTACCATCACTATCCTTTTCGAGGTTTTTGTTAGCAATCAAGATAAACCCTAGAGGTAGAAACTGAAGCCCTAAAAGGTAGAAGTGAGCTATGAAAAATAAATTCCCAACTAGACGGCTCATAGCAACTAACTAAATTTAGCAGAAACGGGAAAAGAAACTCTGCAGCCATCAAAAACCCAATACTAAGAACCAATCACATCAGTTCATTAGACTTTTCAAGAAAAAAAAAAAGACAATCCTTATTGCGTTTGCAAGCACAAAGAAAAGCACTTGATTAAGCTTACGGGATAGAGGAAAGAGAGGTAAGGAATGATCAATTGTTGAGATTTTCTTACCTGGATCTAGCAGAAGGAGCTGGAATTGGAATTCAGAACTGGAAGGTGAATTTTCATGAGAATTGGGTTCTTTGGAATCTTCTCTTCTTTCAAAGCGACTGAGAAGAGAGGGAGAGGGAGAGAGGGTGACTGTCGCTGTTGCTTGAACGCCCCTACCTTCTGCGGAGGTCCAGAATGGACAACGTGAAATTACAAAACAGCCCTTGAAGTTGCGGCGAAATCCCGATTTCCTCCAGAGTTCCAATTATTAATTTTGTCCCATAAACCGTGAAATTATATTCGATTCCCAGCTTATTAATGAATTCTATAACTTTATTCTTTTTTTTTTCTATCCTAATTTACCTACTGGACTGAAAGAGGAAGGGGGAAGAACTAGGGGATGGAGGGATATGAGAGGAAAAAAAATGAATGAAAGTTATAAAAATTAATAGAAAATCATTAATAATGGACAATGTGAGGTAACTTGAGCACAAAGTTTAGGATTTTAGTAATAAAATACAATAATTGAAATCCTAGGTGGACATCGAGATTTTCTAGAAATTTTAAGGGGCATTTACAAAATTTGCCCAGAAAGAACAACTTTTTGGTCCTTGCAATGGAGAAATTTTCAACATAATTAATAAATTGACGTGGTTTAGAACGAATAATAGTATTTTAAAGTCTCAAAAAAGAAAAATGCAACTATTATAAAAGCCTATGATTTTAGTAGCAGAAGACGCCATATTTAGTTGGAGTAGACAGTATTCATTAGATAATAACATCGACTAGAGTCGATCAATTCACGATCCATCAATCAACTGCTGACTAAAATAATCTTAATTTGACTTTTAACTCACATGCCTTGACTCGTTCATAACTTATCTAACCTATCTGATTGACATCTTCCCTTACATTTTAGTGTTGTTTTGTATAATAAATTAAATTTATTTTACTAAATAAATATTAATTGATTTATGTAAATATTAAAAGAAATAAAAGTTATCTTCTAAAGTGAATGCATGACCCACTCGATGCATGACTCGGTCCATAAAATAATTTTATTGATCCGTAACCCAAATTTGACCAGCCCTTAAATTGCCAGCACGAACTACCTATAATGACGGGCAAACTAGAAAACTTTATTCGCCAATACCCTGTGTTTATGGAATCCAGAAACATCCACTAGACAATACTTGGGGCAAATACAAAGACTTCAACAACATTAGATATATATATATATTTTTATGTAGGTACTTCTGTTTTTCTTTTTCTTAGTATAAAATACTTTATTTCACCAAAAGCAATGCAGGGCAATAGCTTTGATTCATGCTTCAAAAAAAAATTATGTTAGATTGCGTAATTTGACAATTTGCAAATCATAGTTTATAGAAGAATAGCATTGTTATAATTTACAAAATTTGGTTCCCGAGAAATTGAAAACGAAAAGGAAATACAAATTCAAATCAATTAACCCTAAAACAAACGATTCAGCCAATTATTTAATACACAATATTAGGCAACAACAGATTAAAATTGCTAATAAATACACAATATATTTTCACACGCACCTCTCCAAACCCACCACAGGTAGAACTCTATTTTCTTTTCCTCTTAATTACGATTGTGGCTGTAAGAATAATTTTCATGTCACACATAGGCCTATAACCTCTAAATTATAATAATAAAGAAGAACAGGGAACCACCTGGAAGGGAAAAAAGATCAATGTGAACACAAGCATGCACAAGCAGAACGACGCTTTGGGGTAAAAAGAGAAAAAGGGCCAAAAATCGAAGGGGGTAAGAGCTAAGAAACACTCGGGAATGACAAACGGTCTCTAAGCGTATCGAAAATTGATGAGGCTGCTGCATTTTGTGCAAAGGTCAACTTCAACCGACCAAGCAGTTCACCATCCTTGGTCTGGGATGCTGCATCCGCAGCTTCCTTGGCCATTCCAATCCGAGCATAAGCCTGTTTAGGGTTACAAATAGACAAAACATGCAATTAGATCGACATGTTCTAAGACCCAAAAATAGTTCACATAGACCAAAGTCTCGAAATATGTTTGGCGCTTCGTATAAAATACAGACTTGCATATTCACTATTGTTTTGTTTCTCTTCCCCAGCAGCCACACACAGCATTGTGTCGAATTAAAAACTTTATGCAAGAGACGAAACATGCTCGACAAGAAAATAAGTGCTTCGGAGAAATATGGAGTACCTCTGCTCTTTCTCGGGGATCGGTGAGTTTTGGAATGTATTTGAGGGCTTCACTTTTCTCATCTGCATCGATACATGCCTCCACAAATGGCCTATAGCCTAGTTGAATGTCAAAAATAAATGGTAAACAACTTATCATTCTGACCATGCAATTGCAATGAATTGATCGATTTATCGGAACTTAGGTCGGGACTGACAGAGTTCGCAATTAGAAATTTTGGAAATTAATCAGAAACGTATCCTGATAAATCAAAGAGCATGCTGACTCAAAAGTTCAATAAACAAACAGAAACGACATAGAACTACCATTTAGATGGTGCCAAAGTTGCAGGAACATGTCCTAGATTGTGTCTAGTGCATATGACTAAGATTATGCTGTTGAGAAAGCATTTCAATAATGCAGACACATACACAAACTCAAAAACTTATAAAAAGAACAAAAAATGCTCAATCTCCTGCTTTAGTTCTTTTTGAGCTATGATGGGAATGACAAAGGATCAAGGCATTCCAAGGACAATTACTTTTGCCCTTTAAAATCCATTATATTTCATTCCATCATACCAAATGTAGTATTAGGGGCGCATTAGATAATCTGATATATTATACTTGAATAATTTTATAAGTAAGATTGAACATAATTGCAATATGATCCAACATAGTGGCCCATTGGGAACCCCAACCCAAAAAAGTAGTCAAAAGGCTAAACATACTATACAACGATCATTCTGACATCAAGTTACAAGCTTATGTGCCAAATAAAGGTTGAAAGTGCTATTATCAGAGAGAGAATAATTTCAGTTATATGCACCTTTATAATCAGACAACTTACCGATTGGTGGTCTTTTCTCCTTTGAAAATTTTTCCAGTGCTTCCCAATCTCTGATTGTAGCCAAAGCAAAAACCTTTAGCCAATACCATCGCTTCTCGGAAACCTAAGACAAGTTAAGAACAAAAAAGGTAAAATTAAAAGCAAACTTTGTTGAGGTTGCTGCATGACAGAACAAAGATTATGAAAATTTACTACAAAAAACCAAAAATATATCAGGAAAACAAAAGGAGGTCAAGGGGACATTAATGCACCTTAAACTCATTTTTCACTTCCAGTGCAGCTCGACGGTTTCCCAGTACAATACATGTTCGTATTGTGTCGCTGATACTTGAATCGACAAATATTGCCTGTTTTGTAGTCACTTCCAGTTCATGTTGCATCCTGCATCAGTTGCAGTGTTAGTATACAAAAGAACACAAGTGACTGAGTACAGGAAACCAAAATTCCGGTGGCAATCAGTAAAAGTGTTAGGTCTCAATAGTTGTGCCACATTTGAGACAATCATGACCAATTTCTCAATGAATAGTGCACCTGGGTCTAATGCAAACACGAATGATCATCCCCTTCAGTACTTTAGTTCAATATAAAAAATTTGCAGACCCATATGGTACATAGAGCTTCTTGCTGTGAATTGCAGTATCTAAATAGAGGGTTTTGACCATTAAAAAAAAGCCTAGTTACTAAGTATCTCGATTATTTAACCTCAGGCTTTTATAGAAAATGTTGTGGATATCTTTACAGCATGGTTTAGGAATTATAACTGGGAAGCATATTAGAAGGTTTCAAATAAAGTGATAAACAAAGGCTTATTTCATCACATAATGAAAAATGGGAAAGGTTCCCCCATTCTCTCTTCTCAACTCAAGTACAATATAGATTCTTTCTTATAGCGTCCAATGATGCCTACCAACACTATAGAACCCTAAATTTCTCACATTCATTTTGCTACTGTGTTCTGAACCACCACATCACCTTGTATAAGTCTCAAGACCAAGATAACAAATACAAATTACCAACATGATATGATCATATAAATAATAATAGACTAACTCCCTCACTTTAATAATTTTGCATGCTCTTGAGCAGCCTTTGACTCAAATGTATGTTCTTTGGTCTCTGCAAAAACACTGTGGGCCTTCTCAATAAATTTTATGCGTGGACCATGTAGTGGTGACCCTCTGCTTGCCATTGGATTCTTTCCCATTTCCCATGACTCCTTCCATAAAAGAAAAGCCACTTCCTACAAACAATACCAATTCATGAGTTATTATATGGTGATTAACTCAAGATAAAATAGGTTTTCATAGGAATGAAAAGGGGATGCGATGGTTAAGGAGATATCACATTTCAATCCATATCAAACCTACTTGTAGCTGTCCAGTAGCTAGGAAGAAGTCCTTCAAAAATTCATGCTTATAACACCTGTAATTCATGAAAGACAATTCAACCAATACATGAAAAGTAAAATTAATAACATGTTAAAGCCTTGAGAAATTCTGCTCTACAGTACAAGAGTTTGAAAACATCAATCGTGATTTGAAAACGAGGGAGACCAGAAGAAGAAAGATCAAAATGCATAGGAAATATACGTAAAATTACCGTGCATAAGTTATAAACAGATCACGTGCAAGAGGTCTGGCTTGTATTGTCCCAAAAAACTCCAAGGCTGGCCTCTACAATGCACAAAAATGCAAACAGATTACGAAAGAACCATGTGCTCACCCATTCAACATGCTAAGACATGAAAAAAAATTGTGTAAGAAATACCTTTTGCCAAATGTGAAGCAAAACAAGATAAATAAGGTCTGTATCACTACTTTCAGTGGCCTTCGTTAAAGCTGTATCTTCCTCTCCTATGCTTAACAAGAGGGGAACCTGAAGTGGAAAGATTCTGACTATCATATGCAACAAGCTTCCCCGAGAATGAGTGAAGCAGCAATACTTTCAAATTGTACTAGAATATTAACTAGTCAGAAGCAAGAATCCAAAACAAGATGACCCAACGAACAAAAACAACATTAATAATAATTGCAAAGAGGAATAATAACCTGTTTGGAGGAACGTGGCTCATGTTCAATAAGCATAGCAGCTAACTTTCGGCGGCCATTCTTATCAGCATGGGCAGCTACTGCTGCATAGGATATACCTCTACATAATCTAAGCTGAAACCCATGAGCAGTATTCAGATCGTCAGCAAAACAAGCATTGTCAAAAGGGGGAGGAAAAAAAAAAAAAAACTCCAAAAACCTTTTCAAGCAAGATTTCGAGAAGAGTGGCATCCGAAATTGCTAGAGAAGCAGTTATTTTAGAACATGCCCAATGCATTATCACCACTTCCTACAAAAAGGCAAGCAAAGGAAAGGTAAACATACAAACAAAGGATGGCACACTTTCCAGGGCTTAGTCCTAGAATAAGAAGATCCAGTTTATGTTCTGATCTCTTAATCCTAACCTTCTAGAATTCAAGAAACAGCTAAACTACTAACACATAACGAAGTAAGGAAACCAAGTCAAAGTAAAATTGCAAATAAGTGATTTCTTCTCACATGCCTAGAACAGATTAGGAATACTCTTTTTCTTTGTTTCTTTCATTGTATTATGTCAGCAAGCTGTCTCGTACCCTCCCCGATCCAGTGTCGAGCAAATTCTGTCAGCAAGCGGTTATGCGTTATCTATTTCACGCGCTGTCCATGAGTCTTTGGACATATATCTTAATAGCATTTTTTAAATTATTCATATTCAATCCAAAATTTTCGTTCTGATCAGTGCAATAAATTTCCAAAAGGCTCCCCTTGTCAATTCTCTCTATTGTAAATTCAGGTATTAGCATCAACATTTATAATCAATAGGTTTCTGCTGTCAAGGAAACTAAAAAAATGTGCTGAAAGGGCATTTTGGTTATGAGAATTTAAAAGAAGGCATAGCCTAGTTCTAAATGGACAAGAGTTAAAAGTATAAAACTTACTTGATTCATATCAAGGTACTCTGATATTCGTAGCGCAAGAAGGTGATGGTATGCATTAATTAAACGAGCTATCAGCACTGATGGTGTAAGCAGCTGGAGGAAAAGGATTTCAGTACATTTATCAGAGAACAGTATTCCTATTTAATAATGGAACTGACAAATTAGATACCTTGTATTGCTGAATAGTAAGTGGAATGCCAATTTCATGGTTGCGCAGAGCATTCAATACCCGTAAGGTTTTGCACATCTCTTGAAAATGATCCTGTTGAAGATGGCTGCCAAAGCCAACTGGATATAAATACCGAGGACAGAAATCAGGGAATAAAACGGTTTCCATAATATCTCAAATGCCAGCAGGAATTCACCTCAAATGGAAGCACATAAAGACTATGCAAATGAAGAAGAGCAACACACACACACACACAAACACACATGCACATAAATATATATATTAATTATATAGATTAATGAAATAGAAATTATCTCCACAAGAGGAAATAACCAGGGTAGTAAACAGGAAAAGATCCTTGACACTTGGGAAAAGATGGCTAAGCAACAAAAGCAAACTCTATGGTGAAAAACAGTTAATTAAAAGCCACGTTGTACATATGAAAGAGCAGTTGGTCGAAGCAATTTTAAAAGAGTAGTTACTGTTATCATTCACTGCTAGCATAATGTTCACTTGTGATACCCTGTTAGCATGATCCAGAACCACATGGCCAGGTGGACCAACTAAGCATATCAGTTTGATCAGGCTCTAACTGATCAATCAAGTAAAAAGTGAAATAATGAGTGCACCTCAAAATTAAAGAGAAAGGGAGATAAATGTGAACCAAACCAGATTTAGCTGCACCAGATGCCCTGTTGGGGTTGATGCTTCCCTTTTTTCTTTTTCTTTTTTTTTTTTTTTGGGGGGGGGGGGGGGGGGGGGGGGTGGGGGGAGGGGGTGTTGAGGGGGAGGGGGAGGGCATAAGGGATTATAGAAGAAGTTTTGAACCCCCACTTGCGATATTACTATATTAGAGCCAAAATTTTAAGAGGAATCAGAAGAGTGTCGAGAGTTGAAAGCTTGGGACTCTATTATCTTTTTACCAAATCAGGAGTTCAAATCTGCTGCTAATTCTTTGTCGTTGGTTGTGGTACACCAAAATCAATATCTCACATTCATTCTGATAGGAATAAAATCATAATAATCATAAAACACATATGTTGTGTGCGTGTCATCAGTTTTCTCTTCTTTTTCAATTTCATTTCATGTCCTTTACATGGTCTATGATAGGCGGAAATATGGATATGCTCCACTTAAAAGTGATGCAGATACAAAAGAAAATAATTATAAATCCCAACCAGTAATCTCATCTGGACTAAAACACTCAATCTCAATGCAGAATTTTAGCGTCAATTGGATATCAGATGGACTCATGGTTGAGGGATATCAATTGGTTAATATGTTAAACTACATAATATAATTTTATTGGTTTCTAGCTTGTACAAGTGAATACATAAAGATGCTCATCCAAAAAAACATACAGGTGATTTATTTATAGAATTAACCTATATTATTAATCTAGCAAGCACAGGTACAAATGTTCCACTAAACTAACCTGCAAAAGGCTTGGCCGTAGCTTGCAGCTCTTAACAATGTCCGTTGTCGTGAAATATCAAATTCATGACCAGCAGCATCGATACATGCTTCAACAGCTTCAGGCAAGGACGAGCGTATCAATCTCAGATTTTCATCTGCCTGGTATATGGTACAGATTCAAGGCACTCTTCATTGACATATTATAATTAGGTCAATGGTACTTTGTTAAAAAAGAATTGACACGTGTGTGTGTTGGGGGGGGGGGGGGGGGGGGGGGTTTGTATTATGGACTTTTTGCCCCAAGAGAGGACCCCAACTCAAGCCTCCAACCTCCAACACTCGGATTTGGAGCATTAGCCCAACTCGCATTGGAAACCACATTGGAGGTGTGCGCAACACACAAAACAATTTTGAACCAGAACAAATACAAGAATGAAGGAAGTGTGGACATAAGAAACACCACAGCGTTTATACTGGAGCTTAGCCTACCTTAGCACTTCGTCGGTCAAAATGATCCAAGGCATCATATAGTAAAGCTGCTGGTACCGTGCTTCCGATTTTAAATATTGATACTGTGGAATCAGGAACTCGTTGTAGGAATTCCATGCTTGTGTTTGACAGTATTCTCACTCCATCACACTCTGGGACAAGAATTATTGGTTCGTCATAAAGATAACGCACTGGGTCACCGTATGGACCCACCATTAAAAGCATGTCATCCCAATAGAGTAGTACACTGTCCATTCCACACCAAGCAAGTTGCTCAGGAGGAAGAGCTGACTGTACACAAGGAAGCAAAATTATGACATAAAATAGGGTACAATGCTCAACCAAAACATAAAGGAAAAACACCATAGAGGTTGAAGTACTATATCACATTTCAATGCAACTTTTTTGAGCCTGTGCTTTGAGTAGCGCCTTAATATTTCCTTTTCCTTTTTCTTTTCTTTTTTTGGGTAAACTCGAATAGAAAATGCAATTATAGATCTAATGAAGCTATTCGCAATTGTTCATTGAGGGCCACCTTGTAACAACTCTCAGTAACACTAATATCTCATGAAACTGTAACAGTATTGGACTAGTTGATTTTCACTTCAATAAAACTCAAGCTACATAGTACATTTTATGGGGCCAATGGACCAGCCATGAACTTCAAAACATCAGCTGATGAAATGCATGAATGACGAAGCAAGGATGCACAATCATGCATCACTTGAAACCTTGGCAGACTGACCGTAAGTTGTAGTACTCATAAGAATTAAGATAATTTCAGGCCCCTTGATAGAATGAAAATGGAAATTCAGAATTCATGTATGCTGTTGGTCTTGTGTTTTGAATTCTGTTATGGTACCCTTCTACAGAAGAGGGAAAAAAATGCCTCTTGTTTGCTGTTAAGTGTGGATGTTGATGGTCTTAGCCTCAGCCAGTTTAAATTAGCATTCTGCAAATGTGGCACGTGGACACTCAGGTGAGGACATCCATGGACAAATTTCAGCTGCAGTTATGCAGTCTCTGAGCAGTTTTTGAACATCATTTTTAGGAGGCTATTTTTTGTTGACCCAAAAAATTCATTGAGTTGAATTCAATAGCACAGAGAATGCCAAAAGATGAAATAAACAATGGGTCTCCAAGGTAGCTGCATACAATTAAAAAAAGGCTGCCTTTCCCCTATCCATGTTAAGTGTAACAATATGATAGAATAATTGCTACAGTAGTCTCCCTAGAACAATATAAGAAGCAAAGAAACAGATGCATTAGCTTTAATTTCAATCTAGCAGCTAATTCAGAATCACAGCAAACTCTTGCCTACATGTCCATTTAAGTCTCCCTCAATGAACAACTTTTCTCCATTAGCTATGATTCGCACCGCTTCATCTAAATCCAGCCAAAGTTTGTGCTTACTAACCCACTCTAAGCCTATATGAAGTGCATATAGGCACTAATAACCTTAATCATCTCCTCCACAGTACAAAAGCATAACAGCTACAATATAATCTCCCTTCCTCCTAACCTCGAAACATCATCTCTCGTGGGTTCTTAGTTACAATTAGTCCTGCCTCAATTCCACTCCTATCCTTGCCCATAGATTCCATCTCTTTGGAGAATAATATTAAATCACCTGAACAATCCAATTTCAAGAGCAGCCATTCAAATTTAACACTTCAACCATTCTCATAAAAGAAGCGAGCAGAAACACTGGCTTTACTGAGAGGTGGGTGCTTTTAACGATAGAATCACATTCTCACCTCACAATTGTACTCAAAAATTATCTTCGAGAAATCAGAAGTCATCACCAAAAGGCGCCCATCATGAGTAAACGAGGCGAGCAACTTCCCATTCCGCGAAACCACCATCTTCTGCAGTGGCCCAATACCGGGCCCCAAATGCTGAATTCCGTCCTCTTCAACCAGCACCACATGATCTCCCACCCCAAGAAGCACCTCCACATTGCCCGACATGGTGTATTGCGGCTCGATCACCGTCGCGCACAGCGGCAAATCCTCGATCCCGGGATCGGCAAGCTTGCAGGGGTTCGGATTCTTGAAATCCGGCACACAAAACAACTCATTTCCCTCGGTTATGCACACCACCCCATTGCCCCAAAACACGCACTCCACCACATTCTGCTCGAAACACTCTCGACCCATCGACAGATTGGGCTCGATGATCTCGGCGTGGATGTTGTACCGGAAAATTGTCCCGTCCTGAACGACGCAAACTAGGGTTTGATCATCGGTCCACGACATGCCGATCAACCGGCCCCCGGGGTGCTTCCACACCGTCTCGGACACGAGGACGCCGGCGGAGTTGAAGATGCGGAGCTTGCGGAGCGCGGATTCGGCGTAGAGCTGGACGATTTTGGAGTCGTCGCGGATGACGGCGACGGGGCCGCCAAAGGGGGCGCAGGCGACCTTGTTGCGGCCGAGGTCGATGTGGCGCCACTGCATTTGGTAGAGCTCCGGCTTGCGAAAGTACCGGTTGTACAGGAGCTGCCACTCCGCTGCTACCGATACGTTCGCCATTGATGGGCCTTCCTGTTTCAGCTTCGAATGTATCCGAAATTCAAGAATGGCATCGGAGATGAGGATTTATTTGATGAAACGAATCGGATAAGAGCACTGGAAATCAAACACCGCAGTGAGATTGAACCCTAATCGTCAGTCAGTAGCCAAATTTCACTGAGCTTCTCTGGGGCCGGGCTAGGGCTGGGAGATGAATGAGAAGACTATAGAAATGAACAACTTCTAACGGAAGCTTTGAGTATGGATTTGCACTCTGGATTTGTCATTCTTTCTTTAGTTTCTCAGTTCCATTCGGGTTCAAACCGTAATTATCTTTAAATTTTCAACTTCAAACCCCGAAATTATTATTAACAAAATAAAAAAAACACAAAGATTTATATATATATATATATATATATATATATATATATATATATATAAAAGATAATTTCTCATAATATTACACCTCACGCCTTTCAAAGATTTAAAGGATATAAAATTTGAGGAAATTCCTTATTTAATGCAACCAAGTTTTTTTTCTTTTTTCTTTTTTTTTTCGGCTGAACACAGTATCATCATACCTAATTATATATAAACATATCGAAAATGGCTTCATCCTCTGGTTAAATGATTTTTTCAGAAAAAATAAAAAACATGCTAAGGATTATTGTATACTCTTTATTTGATAACAAACAATTGGAAAGGGCTTTTAGAAAGAAAAATAATTAATTTCAAATTAAATAAATTAAGTACTTATTATATTAAGTCCATTTAATAATATCCAGTGACTATCCCTTAAAATGGCTAAGATCACTAAATTATCATTTAATACTGAAAAATGCTTCTCAGAAGGATTTTCCCCCTTAAATAAAGTTAATTCAGCATCCCCTAACACACCAAATCTTAAGATTTCTGTACCAGGACTCAATCTTCAACTTTACCAAAACAGGCCCCAAGTGTTTCGAATTAGTAACAAAGAGTCCACTTAACCACAAAGGTTCACCAAACAAACTACGAAATCCAATAATCAAGGTTTAATATCGTCCCGAGTGAATTTCTCAACTCCTCATCTCCAAAACAATTTGTATCCTTGCCTAATAAATCAAGGACAATTTTCCCTGTAACACTCTTACAAAGAAATCTCCAAAACTTCCTCGAGTGATCACCCACACCATCCTACGGTCTTGTTTACCCTAAAACCAGCTTCAGAGGAAGGCTCTGGCTCTGGTGCCTGTGGAGATCTATGCTCCCTAGGTTTAGCAGGATCGACAAAAATAACCCATCCGTCCAAGAATTTAGCGTTCATTTCCTCTCGAGCCTTCTCTGCTTCTTCTATGGTCGCGTACGTAACGAATCCAAAACCTTTTGATCTTCCCGATGCCCTATCCGTTATGACCTTTGCTTCCACAAGCTGCCCGAACCGCGAAAATGCATTCTTAAGGCCTTCATCTGTGGTCAATCTACTAAGACCTGCAGCACAGTGCATTGACATGAAGGCCTTTGAAGCCTCAGAAACCTCAAGCAACTCTAGATCGTGCACGGATTAAATGAAAGCAAATTATGAGTAAAACAGCAGCACTACTAGCAACAAATTATGACAACCTAGCCCTTAATCGCATGGACTGTGAGTCTAAACATGTCTCTCAGCACAAAAGTGGTTGGTGGTGGTGTCGGGGGATAGAATAAGAAATTTCATAAAAGATGAAGTAATGCAAACGGGGAATCATCTCAAGTACAATAAGAAACTAACATAAAAATGTTTAAGTGGCACGAAAGTCTGAAGAATGGACAGGTTGGGAGATGCATTCAACAACAATCAAGCCTTCACAGCAGGCACCTCTTTGTTAATACTGCAACTGTTGCTCCACGGTTTCAATGGTAGACCAAGGCCTACGGTTGTGGGATGGGTTTCACGAGGATTCTTCTGGAAGGATTATGCTTCTTCTCTGATTTGGATGGGATTCAGGATTATAATGCAGTTGAAATTATGGCAATCAGTAGCAGTAAGTCTGGAGTGATTCCTCTAGCAGCATTGAATTGGATTTCCACGGACCACAAACATCCTAGGAGACGAAGATATACTTTAAATTCCATTATGGATGTGTTCAATTCATAAAAACCAACAGAAAGAAAAACACATTGGCAGATGGACTTCCTAACGTGGGGAAAACTCGTAATTAGCCATTTGAAGCTTTCCTTTGGCTATTCTTCTCTGGGTTTGGTTCAGTTATTATTTGTGCTGGTGTCCCATTTCTGTTTCTGAGTTTTCTCTTACTAAGGTTTTTCCTCAGGGTTTTTCTCAGCAGGGTTTTAATGATGCAGAGTTTGTGCGTTCCACTACTCGTATCTTTCCCAGAACAAAAGACCAAACCCAAAAGACAGGAACTACTGGTCTCAAGCCCCTCCTCTCCCTCTGCATATCCCGCATTAGGATGGCAAAAATCTACAAATTCTAGCATGCAGAATATCTTTTCTCATCATCAGTCTGTCATGCAGAAGACTTTCACTAGGAAAACAAATCAAATGAAAGTCATAAATATCCTCAGAATACAGAAATTTAATCCTTTTTTATCAGTAAAATAAAATTGTATTAGAAGAGCATAAGGGGGTGCCGACTGGCGTACAAAATATTACAAAGCAATATTACCAACCAGTTCAAGACAATCAACAAACATATCATGATTACAAGAGAGAGCCCAGTTTTGTAGAAATACTGAAATTTAATCTTCTACTCGAGTAATTCTGGGTACATATGTTTCTTCTTTTCTCAATTTTACTGGTACAGATTTGTTGTTTCATTACATTGTGCACATCCTATTTGTGCTTTAGTTTATCATTCATATGAATATTCACATGAAACATTTTTGTATCTCGAATAGTATTAAGTCAAACATGCTTACCTCAAAACCCAAGATTGAAAATTCAACATTCAGGAATAAGAATATATAATAACACCAGTTTTTTTGCTTTAAATAACAACACAGTGTTTAAATGTGCAAAACATAATATGAGACTCATAAATCTCACCTTGGCAAACTATAAGCACTGTAGTACCAACTTCACACTCAGGTTAAATTCAGATAGGTAATAGAAAACAATATATGACAAGAACAATATAATAATAATAATAACAATAATAATCAAACACTAGAATAAAGCAGTCATCTTGGAAATAAATATGAAGTAAAATATAACTAGCTGAAAGCCCAGCAACATGATCCAAAATTTAAACTTCCAATACTTAATACTTCCCCAGTAAAGGTCAAACAGCACCCAGAAGAGGTATGAGAACCACATCAAAAGAGGAGCACTCAAGAAAATGTAACTAAGGCACCAGAACAAGCATGAATTACATAATCTTTCAGTTGTATAACTAGGAAAATATTAGATATGATTGAATACACTGTATATACATACAGAAAGTGTTTATAATTGTGTTAAAAAATTCTCTAATATGACAAAACAAAGTCATTTTGGGGTGATACACTAGGAATTTTGTCCTAGTATATTCACCAAAACCATATGTCTGTGTGTGTTCGTGCACATATAACAGGTTAGGCTAGGTGATTGGTAAATGTAGTGCGCCACACCATAATTTCCCTAGCACGGCACCCCAAAATGCTGTCATTTGATTAAAAAATATGTATTTTTTAACAAACAACACTGTCTCGTTAAACATGGGAATTTTTTAACAAAGCTAGTTTGTTTTTGGGTGCTGCACCAAGCAAAACCCAAGTGTGTAAGGTTATAAACACTTCTCCTCAACAGTTTAGGGGTGTCCGAAGCTCGGGCTTGATTAATATAGTGTGCCATAATAGGGCATTGTACCCTAGCATCCGAAAACGACATCTTTTTGTTCAAAAACTTTCATGTCTAACAAAGCGGCCTCACTTTGTGTAGGAACACTTTTCCTGTTTAATAAAAAGAAATCTCTCACAAAGCCCTAAGATCGGTTAGATGAGCTGAGCATTTCTGTACATTTAAAACAATCCTAATTATCTATTAACCCATTTTCTCAGGTTCTTTAGCAATCGAAACAAAAAGGCAACACATATAACTAGAAGAAACTCAATAACATGGTGATTGTTCTAAAACGAGAGAGAGAGAGAGAGAGAGAGAGAGAGAACAACTGTACCGCTGATGAAGAGCTTTGGTGTAGTGAGAGTAGCGAGAGTCGAGTCGAGGCGTTTCGGGAAGAACTGGGAGCGAAGAATCGTAGGTGCCGCCGAAGATTTTCCCAGTAGACGACGGAAACTGAGAGCAAACGCCATAGAGATACGATCGCAAAACCAGAATGGGAGAGAACCGCAGTGAGGCAGAGATAGGCAAGTTGGAACAGAGACTTTCTTCTTTAAACCCTAGCTCCAAACGACGTAGATTCACTGGCATTTGAATATAAGCAATTTTCAGTAAAATCGTGTCATTTTAGGATTGTGGATTGACGCAACTTGCGACGGTCTGAATTTATGTTTATTATTTTTTTTCTCTTTTTTTTTTTTTTTTTTTTCCTGGAGAAGAGAATATGAGTCTAAGTCTATGCCTAAAACGACTTAGTTTTGCTCCACGGCGTTATTTAAGAACATGAGTTCGAACTTATATTTATTTTTTTTTTTTTTTCTGATTTTAAAATAGTAACGGTAGGGGAACCGAGGCATTTTATCGCATTGGGAGCCCAATACATACACCTTATAGAATGCTTCAATTTTCCTAGTATTTTCCTTTTTAAAAATCATTTATGGGATTTATTTTTTTTTCTTTTTTCTTTTTTTTTGAGATGTACAATCACACAACTAAGATTTATTCTTTTCCTAGTATTCTTTTTTTAGGATTTATTCAGTTGAAACATTTATTGAATATTATAGAAAAAACTATTGCAAGCTTTTAAGATTAAAAAAAGGTAAACCATATAACTTTTGGCTTTAGATAATATGTTTTGTCAAACAAATTAAATGAATTAAGGGATAAAAATGTAATTAGCCCATTTTATTTCTAGAGAACTTTTTGTGGGCTAGTTTTGTTTTAGAAAAGCTATTTTTAAAATTTTCTTCAAAAAACTATTTTCAACTTGAACTCAAAAATTTATCAAATGCGTACTTTTTATCAAAAAAAATTTAAAATCTTAAAATAAATGGTAAGGGCTACAACCATCAGCCCACCGTGTTGGGCTTCTGAAGCCCACCTGGCTAGAGGTCAACTTGAAAAACACCCATAGAGCTGGAGGCTCGCATTCAAATTTTGACCGTTGTTCTTATTTATTGGTCCATGCGTTCTCATTCTCATGATACACATATTTTGAATCTAAAAAATTACGAATTTATAATTTTAGACAATTATATCCTTTCCTTTTCTCCACTTGTAATTTCTTTCTATTATTTTTTATAATGAATATCAAGATTATTCAAATTTATAAATTCACAACTTTAGAAATTCATAAGATCCACGTCCACATCCTTAAAGGTCATTTTAGCTCAATTATGATCCTAGTGGAACTTAATAATGCAACAACAGGCACTTACCCAAAAGAAAAACAAAAGAATTCGGCAATAGACCTAATTGTTGAAGATTGTTTGAAACAAAAGAGCTCTTTGTTTCTCTGGATTTCACTTCCACGTGTCATGAAGGGAATATGGTGGTTTAGAGGGGGAAAAAAGGAAAGTGAATCGACAAGACTCTTCAAATTCATAACTTCATATCTTTTCAAATTCAAAAAATCTATTTTTGATTCACGACTCAGTAGTATTGGTTCAATGTATACATTATTTCATCGTATAGATTGAGAATGTTCCAAAAATTATTGTTTTGTTTTAAATTATGGATAAAATCCTATAATTTATCTATTGTTGTTTGACGATCTTTATTTTTATTTTTTAAAAATATACTAAAGTACAATGTTTTGCACAAAATGAAAAAGAGAGTAAGGAAAAGGAATTAATTGTGGGGTCGTTTAATGTTAGATTCCTAAAAAAATGAGAGTTTAACATTTTTCAGTGGAGAGGTGGGAATATAATATTCCAAGTAGGACGAAATATATACATGAAATGGAGTTCAAACTACCCTTATAAATGAATAAATAGACAAAGTTCTCATTTATTTACATATACTATATAACTCATCATAATAATAATATTATTAAAAATAAAAATAAAAATGATGATAAAAATTTATAAGTAAATAAATTATTCGTAATACAAGGTTCATTATACTATTTTTAGAACTTCGTTATTAAGTTATATGAATTCTATTTTCAATTAGCATGTGTTTGAATTAAATTATTTGTTCTTCACGAAGAAAGATAGATGAAACTTTTGTATTTTGCGATTTTCTTTCACATAAATAATTTTTATTATATAATTTTTTATATTTTAAGTTATGAATATATATTTTCTAATAAAAGGATATTAATGGAAATATTGTCATGATAGTGTTATATAAGTGAAATCTAGTTGTCTATACTAAGTATAATAATATTATATTTTGGAAAATAAGACAAATATATAAATTCTATATTCCGAACATCATATTCATAAATATTATATTTTAAATAATATAATATTAGACAGAAATATGAGATTTTACGAGTCATATGGGCTCACGATTTAAACTTTGTCGATGCCAAGGAAGCACCAATTAAGATCAGAATAGGGAACTACTCTCACTAAGTTGGACGAGGAAAAGCCGCGAGGGTCAAACTTTCTCAAGCATTATCAAATGTCATTAGTTGGCTCAAATGGGTTTTTTTTTTTTCTCTCCTTTTTTTCCTCTCATTATAGTTTGTCAATTGTGCATGTTAATTCTGAATAATTCATTAACACTACTATAACCTCCAGATAATAATCAAAAGGAAGAATATTCAATTCATACTAAGGCCTATACTAATTTCTAACATTTGAAATAAAAAGGAGGAGCATTTCCGGTAACTGAGAGAGCCAACAAGATTTGTATCCAATAATAGCATACCCGCTAGATACGTAAGAGAGCTGGATTAGATTATTTAATCTATTTACGGTTCTTTCAAGTGTTTGGTGAATGCTTGTACAATGGATTGCACCATCTTGTTGGACCCATTTATCAGTTTATAGTAATATTATACAAGTTTACCTAAAAGTCTTGATAATCATATCTAACTCACCTAAAAAATGAAAAACAAAAAGGGCGAAAAGAAAAAAAATGACTCAGTGATCTAGACGTTCCCCACCCCTCAAAAACCGTAATGTTGTACTCTCTTCGGCTGCCTTCACCATTATCTCTATTCTATTTATCTTTTAAAAAAATTATTTTTATTCATTCATCTGACTTTTTTCTTTTCTTTTTCATTTTTTCCTCCTTTGGCTTTTCCCTTTTCCTTTTTTTCTTTGTTTTTCTATTTTCTTTACCATTTTGAATATGATTCATCTTTTAAAAAAATACCACTCAAATTTTTAAATAAAAATTATTTTTAACTATTAATTTACTGGCATCTAATTCCTTGTATTTTGTTTATTTCTTAACCTTTTTGAGATGATTCAACTCTAAGAATAAATATATACTCAATTCTATTTTATTTAGTTTTTTAAGTATTTGATGGTTTAACATTTTGGATAAGATTTAATGCTTTGTCGTTTTAGATTATATGAACGTATGAAATTAAATTTTCTATTAAAAAATGATGATTTTTTTTATTTTGTTCACTTATTATGCTACAAACAAAACGAGATCTTGTCTATATCCGACCAGATTTTTTTTTCCACTCCTATTCTATCTGGGTGGTCAAATAGGACATTAATTTCTTGAGAATCAAATTGATGCCGAATCAATAATTAATTAGTGTCCGTGAAATAAAAAATTTAAATCAATTTTAGTTAATTTTCTTATTCAAAATAAATTAATGGAATTCTAAATAGACTCAAACCAACTCAATTAGAATCAACTTCTTTTGTGTGCATCAGTTGAAGTCAACTTAACCCACAATATTTGCCGAAAAAAAACCTAACCCACAATAATTTGTTTCGAAATGAAGTATGACAAAATTTCCATATAAAGCAAAAAGGTACAACTCAGTTGATAAGATCTAATAATTTCACTTTTTTAATGGCCGTTGATTCTTTATTTATTGTTGAGTTTTTAATGCTAATGGGCACTGATTCGGTGCATGGAGCAACCATATATAATTAGGGGGGCCACCATGCAACCTGCACCGCCCATGCAACTTGCACCGTTGCATACGCATTAAATCTTTAAAAATCTTAAAAAATCCCTTTCCATCCTTTATTATTATTATTAGTATTAGTATTATTATTACTATCATCATCCTCGTCACTGTTATTATTATTATTATGAGTTAAAAATCAAAATGCATTGCAAGTTATTATGAGTGAATTCATTGTGTTATAAGTAGATTTCTTTGCTTATTTCCTTAAACATGTTTATTTTTGAATGAGATTATTTGGCTTGAGTTTTTTCATGGTCCTAAATTTTGAAACTTGTTATTATTGCAATTTATTGATCAATTCTAGGATGTATAATTTTTAGAAAAAAAATGTTAGAGTATGGACAAATTTTGATTAATAACCGGTTTTCTAACGGGTAGAGTTTGATGAGTATACTATTGATAGCATCCACCGAAATTTAAAACCACGCCATCTTAAATGTTATCACTATTTAAAACTACACCATATAAAATATTTTAAAATAAATTCAATCATATCGGATTTATTATTTTATAGTATAAAATGGGGCTATGCTAGATTGGCTTATTGACGAAAATTTCACATTTTCCATTATTTATAATGCATTCTCATTCGTAAGTTTAATTTTTTTTGAAATGATTTAAAATATCATAAAGTTAAATAGGGTTCTTAGAGTTCTTGTTTTATTTTTAATTAAATTTATTTTGACATTACAATACTCTTTTTCCATAATCAAGGGCTGAGAAAAAAAAGGGATCGGGTTGGGTTCGCCCTAAGCATATTTGAAGATTAAAGGCTCTAAAATTTTCTCTTTGATTTGATCCATCTAAGTAAAAGATAATGAAAAGCTCAGATCCCAAAATTTATTTAAATTTCCAACTCATAAAATCAAAAAATATCTTCCAGTAGCTTTGACACAAGTGTGAGACAGATCATTCATCATTTAGGGAGTCAATAAAAAAAGACTATATATATATATATATATAATTATATAATTTCAATAATTTGTAGAAATGTGTGAGAATTATAAAAACAAGAATAGAATTAATTTATTATTTGTTCGCAATATTATTGATACTTCAATCCATATAAGCTTTTTCCTCAAACAGCACTACATGGCGGGGGATCCGGACACTCTATAGTAATTATATTTCTATAATTATTACAATTCAGCCCTCCATTTTATCGTGATTGAGAACGACACACAATTAAGTCCATGAAAAAAAACCTACCCCTCTCTTTTCATGCTCCAAGTTTGTGATTTTTTCTTTTTTTCCTTTTATATTTTACTCTCTCTTTGCATCCACCTCTAACTTTATGAATTTTATTTCTTTTTTTGTTCTTTCTTTCCTAATTTGCTTTTGCTCTAAAAAGCCTATCCCTAAAAAGAAGGAAAAAATCAAAGGAGGAAAAAGTAAAACGAGTTGGGTGGAGATGTAAGAAAAGGCCAAGAAAAATTACACATAAACGAAAAGAAAGAACCGTCTTAGTTTTGAATTGTTTCGACATATGAAGCTAAGTGATGATGCAAAAATTAAAAGAAAATGCAAAAAAAAAGAGGAAGATATGGTGCATGATGAGAAACAAATTAGAAAGGAAAGAAGAAAGAAAATGAAAAAAAAAATCATGAAGTTGGAACCTCAATACAGGGAGGGAGGAATAAAATAAAATAAATCACAAATCTCAAATTTATAGATTTTTTTTATTAATTTAATTATAAGTGTCATTTTGAATTAGAACTAAAAATAGATGACTAAACTTTGATAATTGTAGAGGTACATTTATTGTAGAGAGTCCAGATCCCATGGTGGGTCTATTGATTTACGCCGCAAATCACATCGCCTACAAGTAACATATTGGATAACTAAAAGTGATTATACGTTTGCCTAAACGTAATTCATGAACCAATATCATAACACTTAAAATATACTAAATATTTTCATCATTATTAGGAAATTTTTTATCAAAATTTAAAGAAATTATAAAATCATAGACAATCTTAATTATTTATTTCTTTTTTCTCTCCATCATTTTTCCCACAAATATGGTAATCTACCTGCTCAATTCTACGATTTTATAAATCCTGAAGATTCATGTCCTAAAACGGGTGGCAGAGGTATTTTCGTCAGAGTATGAACAGTAGACGACTTATACATATATATATGAGTTCCCCTAAACCGAAAAATGAAAGCTTAGCTGTTTCCTCCGTTATGATCTTCCCGCCATTTGCGGCGGACTTTGAAACTTTCCGGCGAAAAATTCAGATTCTATCCTGATGCGTTCGGAACCCTAACCCTAGTAATCCTTTTTTCAGTTCCTGATCACTCTCCTCTGTGTTCTTCTTCTGTGAACCGATTCAAGGATGGAGAAATACCTGAGGGATAATTTCGACGTCGAGCCCAAGAGACCGTCGGAAGAGGCCTTGAGGCGATGGAGATCCGCCGTATCCGTCGTCAAGAACCCTCGCCGGAGGTTTCGGATGGTCGCGGATCTCGCCAAGAGAGCCGAAGCTCAGAAGAAGCATCAGAAATTACAGGTTCGGCATCTTCACTAATCCTTTTTATTCAGATTCTTCTGCGCAGACATAAACTGACAAAATCTCTTATCATTATTTGTTAGAGTTGTTTTGCTGATTGAATCTGATTTTCTAAACTCCGTTTGGTTGCTTATCGACCAGAGAGTGAAAGTGAAGGAAACTAGAGTAAGAATCTAGATTTTTATTCCCGGATTCAACTGAAATTCTGACCCAAAGATTGGTCACTCAATATCAGTTAATTCGAGATCCCTATTGTCCTTGGTTCCCATAGATCTATAGATTCACATTTCAATTCCTGCACAGTATTTCTACATTTTCTCGCTTCCCAATTATCGGACGGAGCGCGCCGAGCTTCGGCTATCTTTCCTGAAGAATCTGTGGCTATGTCAATCGAGCAATCGCCGCTCAGATTTCATATGAGAGCTCGCTTAAGTAAGATGCGCCTCTCTCCCCATCTTCTTGCTAACGTGAGCCGATCCGTTGGAGATGAGATCAAGGATCGAGCGATTCTGTGGTTGGAAGCGTCGCAGCCAATAGGAATAGAGAGGCGGGTCCCATCAGTACGCTCGATTAGTCCGGAATCGGTTGCATCACCAGCGACTAAATGGTCCCTTTGCATTAAAAAGCATGGTCGGCTCACCTCACGGAAAGCGGGCCCCCATGGGCCGGTTCGTAGGTGTGTGAACGTTGAATTGAGTTTCCTGCTCCCTAAATTATTAGTATATAATTTGGCCATCGTTGAATTTCTTTATAGCAAAATAAAATCTCATAAAGGAGATTTCCCTGTACCAGGTGGACACTCACCTATATATAGTGTGCACATGGAAATTATTAAAATTTGGAAGATTGAGGGGAGTATAAAGGGAACAGTCTCCATTGCTTGTTCCATTGAAAACGCACTATATAATCTACAAATCTATCAAATTTCAAAATGATTAGGATACTTATTTAAGGATTAACGATCATAATAATTATGAATTGTTATAATCTTTTATATATATTTTTTCATTCTTTAAATGAGGGGCTTAGACATCTTAAGGTTGTATATAATTTGATAGGTCCGTAGATTCAATTGATACGGTTGAAGTTTATATATTCTGAAACTTTGTCCTCGGACAACATAATAACAAACATCATTTGGAGAAGCATTACAGTGGGAAACTGAAAAGAAAGATGGGTTAAAATAGCCTTCTTTGATGTTGTTGGACAACATAATAACAAACATCATTTGGAGAAGCATTCCAGTGGGAAACTGAAAAGAAAGATGGGTTAAAATAGCCTTCTTTGATGTTGTTGTATATTGGCAAGTTCTAGTATGGTTCTTACAACTACTTGAATTCTTTTTTGATAGGCCTTACTAAATTCTATTAAAGAAACTTAGGGTGATTTTGGTTCTGTCTGCTGTTCATATACAATTTAAAGCAGGTTCCTTCTTGCCTAGGAAAAATAAAGTAAAATAATAATAATAATAATATAGTCGAATCCGGAGGTCTTCTTTAATAGTTTGTTTAATTTTAGTTGCAGTTTTGAAGTTTCCTATTCATGCACTTTAAATGGTTATTGTGCAGTTTCATCAAATAATTTCGACCAACCACTCTTCAACAACCCACTTAAATAGTTAATGCCACTTTGTTTGATTGTGGCGCATATTGCTTCTTTTTTCTTGAACCTGATCTGGAGTGCCCCCTAATCACCATAGATCTAGCAGTGCAATTACCCATCTTGTGGATGATGGCGATTTGAAAACGATTTGATCCATCCATTTTCTCTTTCCTGTTTTGATACTGATTTTCATGCTTTTTATGGCCGGAAATTATATATTTACATTTTTTCTTATGACTGTAGTGTGAGAACCTTACCAAAAACTTGCGTGGTTACAATTTTCAAAAGTAGCATTTGACAAATTCGTTCAATTGCAATTACAAGCAATTTTCGTCATAGTTTTCAAAAGTAGCATTTGACAAACGTCTTTTTGACCCAGTTTAAAATTTTTTTTTCAAGATTTCATATTCAGTGTGCTGCGTAGGCGGCATCAAGCTGGGTCTCGAGTCCTTCTCAGCCATTCAAATGGGGCCTCTTTCACATCTATTTATTATGATCTTGTGGAGTATAATTCCTTCGGCCTGCACGAGCTATGTGGAAACTTCATCTTTTGGGAGTAGGAAAGCGTTAAGAGAAGAGATTAATTTTCAGCTGCATATATAAGATTAAGGGAATTAACGCAGATGCATTGGCCATAATGGGGTGTGCCACGACATGACGTTAGAGGGGTGCTGTCATGGTCAATGGTGACCACAATCTTTTGTCCTCTTTCTTGAAACTTGTTTGTAAACGGAGTCTACCCCTGCCCCCACGTAGTGGCTGTTTCACCCACCTTGTCTCCATTATCTATATTATTCAATCCGCGTGGCCATTTTCTTCTGTGCTCTTACAGTTATCCGTATGACTCCTGTTCTGTTATTGGCAACACAAGGTCATCCTCTTTACACTTCTTGCGGACCACCAGCCAAGTTGTTCCAAAATGAAACTTCAAAATGATGAGCAACTGTTGGCTCCTATCATTCTAGTTATCAGTCATCCAAGCAGTTCTGTATTTACTTTGATGAAAGATTTAAGTCCATGTAGGTAGTAAATTTAGCAAAAAGTACGAACAAAACAAACTAAAGAATAGTATTGAGAACGTGGCTTTTTAGAAGTTCATCCTGCAGCAATAACCAAGAAGGCTAGATTTAGCTTGATGTTTCCAGGTCTTTCTTGGAGCTATTTAGCATGGACAGGTTCATGCAAGACAACACGATGCTTCCTTATGCAAATTTTCAAAAAATTAGAATTCCGACACATTGGGACACAGACATGCAGGCTTGAGAAGAGTGTCCATGCTACGTAGGTTTGGAGTACCCTAAACTAATTCAAGTTGGTTAATTCATTTTGGATCATAGAAAAGAGTAAAAATTTGTGAAAACACACTCATATTTCAGTAACAATAATAATAATTGTTATTAGTATCATAATAGTGATAGTTATTATCATTACTACAACTACTACTACCATTATTGTTACTCTTTTGGAGGAAAAATGTTCAGTGATGTTAAGGCGGCATTCCAAAGATTATTCTGTGAATTGTTATAAGAATCTTTCTTAAAAATGTTGGTAGTCATCACCATTTATAGCATCGATGGTCTATCCTTGGTAGTCATCCCCATTTATAACATCAATGGTCTATCCCTTTACCTTTCTCTGACAATGTTCGAAGACTTTCTAATCTGAATATCTCTTTAAAGTTTTTCGCTATTTAAAAGACCAATATATTCCTTCTATTCCGGATATGTAGTATAATGAGCATTGTTCTATATTTTCAAACTCTATAGCCGATTAATTTTCATTTTTGTTTGTCCAGGAAAAGATAAGAGTAGCGTTATATGTGCAAAAAGCTGCATTACATTTTATCGACGGTATGATTACAAAATCACCTAGAGTCTAATTATTCCTCTGGAATCTTGTTAATTAACTAATTTTATCTTGAACAGCGGGTAAGCGAGTTGAATACAAGCTCTCAGGAGAGGTCAGGCAAGCTGGTTTTGGCATTGATCCAGACGATCTTGCAACTATTTCCCGCACTCATGACAGCAAGGGCTTAGAACTTCATGAAGGGGTTGAAGGAATTGCAAGGAAATTGTCTGTGTCACTTAATGATGGTGTCACTTCAAGTGAAATACCCATCAGGCAAAATATTTATGGCTTCAACAAATTTGTTGAGAAACCTTCTCGAACTTTCTGGATGTTTGTCTGGGAAGCCCTGCAAGACTTAACTCTAATGATCCTTATTGTATGCGCTGTTGTTTCCATTGGTGTTGGAATTGCCACTGAAGGGTGGCCAAAAGGCATGTATGATGGATTAGGAATAATACTCAGTATTATCTTAGTAGTGATGGTTACAGCAATCAGTGACTACAAGCAGTCCTTGCAATTTAAGGAGTTGGATAAGGAGAAGAAGAATATCACTGTTCAGGTCAACAGGGATGGAAGAAGAAAGAAGGTTTCTATCTATGATTTGGTGGTTGGAGATATTGTTCTTCTATCCATTGGGGATCAAGTTCCTGCGGATGGGATCTTCATATCTGGTTACAGCTTGTCTATTGACGAGTCAAGCTTGTCTGGTGAGAGTGAGCCCGTGAACGTAGATACGAAAAAGCCTTTTCTTCTGTCAGGAACCAAAGTGCAAGATGGTTCTGGTAAAATGCTGGTGACGTCAGTTGGGATGAGAACTGAATGGGGAAGATTGATGGAAACCCTGAATGAAGGTGGGGAAGACGAGACTCCACTTCAGGTGAAGCTGAATGGGGTAGCTACCATTATTGGGAAGATTGGTCTGGTATTTGCTGTGCTGACTTTTTGTGTGCTGACTGCACGATTTCTAGTGGAGAAGGCGATTCAAAATAAGATGACAGACTGGTCTTCAAGTGATGCACTAAAGCTTTTAGACTATTTTGCTACTGCGGTGACTATTATTGTTGTTGCAGTCCCAGAAGGTTTACCGTTGGCAGTAACTCTAAGTCTTGCTTTTGCAATGAAAAAATTAATGAATGATAAAGCTCTTGTTAGACATCTCTCTGCATGTGAGACAATGGGTTCTTCGACTTGCATTTGCACAGACAAGACAGGCACATTGACCACGAACCATATGACAGTCAATAAATTGTGGATCTGTCAAAAAATCAAAGTTGTAAAAAATAATGACACCAAAAATGAGCTGAAATCCTCGCTCTCCAAAAGATTATTTGGCGTCCTTCTACAATCTATATTTCTAAATACCGGCGGTGAGGTGGTTAGGGGGAAAGATGGAAAGAATGAGGTTTTGGGCACTCCAACGGAGACTGCGATATTAGAGTTTGGTTCACTTTTGGGAGGTGAATTCAGTGCTCAACGCCAGGAGTCTAAGATAGAGAAGGTCGAACCTTTTAATTCTGTCAAGAAGAAGATGTCTGTACTTGTGAGTCTTCCAAATGGTGGGACTCGAGCGTTCTGCAAAGGTGCATCAGAAATGATTTTGGAAATGTGCGACAAGATCGTCAATACTGATGGAGAATCTGAGCCCCTGTCTGGAGATTTGAGAAATAACATAACTGACATTATAAATGGGTTTGCCTGTGAAGCCCTTAGAACTCTCTGCTTGGCTTTCAAGAATATAGAAGAAGGTTCAGAGGGAGACGATATTCCTGATGATGGTTACACACTTATAGCAGTTATTGGAATCAAAGATCCAGTGCGCCCTGGTGTGAAGGAAGCTGTAAAGACTTGTTTACGAGCCGGGATTACCGTCCGAATGGTCACAGGGGACAACATTAATACTGCAAAATCTATAGCCAAGGAATGTGGCATATTGACAGAGGATGGATTGGCCATAGAGGGGCCTGAGTTTCGTAATAAGAGCCCTCGGGAGATGGCGGAGTTAATTCCAAAACTTCAGGTTACTGTTGCTATAAGACGTTTACAATCTCTAACCTAGTAGTAAGGTTGTCTTTGAATGGTGGGAATGAAATAGGAATGGGAATGCAATGACAAAGGAATTGAATGGTCATTCCCTCATTTGAGGGAATTGCCATTACATTACCTCATATGTTGTCAAACAGTGGAATGGGAATCAGCAATCCGATTCACATTCCTATTCTTGCCATCTAAAAAAGTACTAAGTTATTCTAAAATTTTAAATTTATGCAGGTGATGGCTCGATCACTACCTTTGGACAAGCATACCTTAGTGAACCAATTGAGGAAGGTTTCTAAAGAAGTAGTGGCAGTGACTGGTGATGGGACCAATGATGCTCCTGCGCTGCATGAAGCAGACATTGGACTTGCAATGGGTATTGCTGGAACTGAGGTATGTTCCGACATCTCTTTTATTTGTTACTCTTGTGGATAAATTGCTCTTCGTGCTTGGGTTTCGTATGCAACCTTTATTTTTTATCTTCATGATTGTCACTTCACTTCCATTTATATATTTTTTTTAATTGCAATATTTCCAGAGGTTGTCGGATGTTTCCGTATTTAGGGTCAGTTCAAGCTTTAATGCTATCCAGTGTTTGGGTTTATCAACTTGGAATGCACATCACATAACATTTTCACATTTAATTACTCGCTTACTAATAGCTTAGGAGGGGAAACTGAGAGGTTGAATACTTTTCCCCTTCATAGTTTTATCAACTACCCAGACTCTACGAGAAGGTATTTTGTATTATTTCATGTATTATTTTCTTGGCGTGTCATCATTATCTAACCAGTTTAACAAAACAAAAAAATAAAATTCCTGCAGGTTGCAAAAGAAAATGCTGATGTCATCATTATGGATGATAACTTCAACACTATAGTAAATGTCGCTAAATGGGGACGTGCAGTTTACATAAACATTCAAAAGTTTGTGCAGTTTCAGTTAACAGTTAATGTTGTCGCTCTCATGCTCAACTTTGTTTCTGCATGCATATCAGGTATGTTCTCCCCATAAAGCTGACCTTTAAGGCAAGCCATTGATACAGATAACTTATACTGTTAGGTTACTTTCAGGATCCGCTCCCCTCACTGCTGTTCAGTTGCTGTGGGTGAACATGATTATGGACACTCTCGGGGCACTGGCGCTGGCTACAGAACCCCCGAATGATGAGCTGATGAAGCGACCTCCAGTAGGGAGGAATGTGAATTTCATAACAGGGGTCATGTGGAGGAACATCATCGGTCAGAGCATTTATCAACTGATCATCCTTCTGGTTCTCAAGTTTGATGGGAAACAGCTTTTGAAGCTTACTGGTTCGGAAGCCACTCCCGTTCTCAACACATTCATATTCAACTGCTTTGTCTTCTGCCAGGTACTATCTATTGCTTCTCACTATTTTGTGATTGCGTCGGCATCATAATGGATCCCATATATTGAGCCATTATTTATATCTTGTTCTTAATAAAGGATCAAGCAAGAAAGCGAGTGCAGTGGCCAAATATATGCATATATTATATATAAATATTTTGGGAATAAACAATGAGAAATGAGAAGAAAAGATGCTTGGAGCCCTCTGTTACTTGAAACCTTTTAATTCTATAAGAACCCTTTTACATGAGGCTCCAATGCCTAAAAGACTAAGGCCCAGTTTGGGGTGGCTTCTCATAATACATCTTTTTTTTTCCTTTTTTTTCAACAGCTTATTCAGAAAGATGCTTTTGTAGCTTTCCCAGACAGTGTTTTGGGCTTTTAAGATTCCAAATCCCAACAGACAAACTACCCCAAAGATTGATAATTTCTAGGGAATGAGATCAAAAAAAAACCTCTCATAGTTGCATCACTATAAATTGGTAACATTATTCAATACACACTTCACATATAGACATATAACAAAATGTTCCTCAAGTTCAAATTCACTAGGATTCTGACATGGTCTGTTTTACATTTATCAGGTATTCAATGAAATAAACAGCCGTGATATGGAGAAGATAAACATATTCCACGGCATCTTCGATAGCTGGGTATTCATGATAGTAATGATCGCCACAGTTGCTTTCCAGATCATAATAGTAGAGTTTTTGGGCACTTTCGCAAACACGGTGCCATTAAGTTTGGGACTGTGGCTAGCTAGCGTCCTACTTGGAGCCGTAAGCTTGGTGGTGGGAGTAGTTCTGAAGTGCATCCCTATCGGACAGGCTAAGGCTTCCACCAATCACGACGGTTACGAGCCGCTTCCCAGTGGCCCTGATCTCGCTTGATCCAATATAATACATGGAGAAGACTTGCGAAATCTCACAGCAGGTTCTAACAATAATCTAAATTCATTTGTTATGATCTCTAATCATATATTTTGGCAATAGATTACATTACAATAGGTGCTATTAATAAAAAGCTTTTGCATAAGCACATAGGTTCCTTTTCTCCTCTTCTCTTCTTTGTTGGTTTCGTATGTCTTGTTTCCTGGATGTAGATTTGAATTTTGATTCATAGAACTCGGCTGAGAAGAACTGTATTTTTTGAGAAGCATCATTTTTTTTGTTATTTCTCTCGTAAGGTGTTCTTTATAATCTGTTCTTGATTTTAACTTGATTGTTCCATTAACCATCATCAACATAAAAAATGGACCGTCTGATTTCAATCTCAGCCACTCGTTTCATCATTGCATACACTAAAATGTCCTTACTTTAATCATCTCAAAATAAATGAATGAGTGTGATTGCATTTACATTACATGGCGTTCAACCAAAGTTGGAAATATAGAGATTTTGGATCCAATAATAAAAAGAAAAAAGCAGGTAGTTCATGGATATGATATTTCAATTTCATGTCCCATTCTTCGGAATTGACTCAAAACCAAAAAAAAATTATTTTTATTTTTTGTGAAACATACTGCTTTTTAAGAACCTAATACTATTATATTCATGTAATTTTAAATGTAATTTATACTATCAAACAATTATCGAGGCAACGCCCGGAGAAGTGCTAAGGCACGTCTCAATAGGTAAGCAATTGTGTTATACCATTGGCCATTGATGGCATATTCATTGAATATTCCTCCCACGATAGATGGGCAGCTATCTCTCGAGCACAGGTTTAGGTTCAGCCTCAATGAGAAAATTAAATGAAGCGCCTAACAACGTATCTTCACAGACCAAGAACTACGAGATCACCCCTTTAATTCTGAGGTGACAGAGGGATCGTACAATTTGAGCCTTTTTCATGCTTTTCCCTTGATTCATGGTTCATTAAAATATTATTGCTTATATATTATATTTTTATCAAATAGTTATTCTATTTTCATTCCATTCCATTCTCGTAAACCAAATGTAATAAACGAGACAATTTCCTTTTGAGAAAAAGGTCAAAAAATAAATAAATAAAAGCAAAAAAAAAGAGAGGATAATTTTTGAGAAATACGGAGATGCAGCCAATCCATCAGAAGGCACAACATAAAAAAGAATACAGCATGCAGCTTCAGATGATAATTGCAATTACAACTTACATAATGAAGTTTCATGGCGAATACCATCAACAGAAAAATGTGCATGTGATTAAAGCAGGTAGAAGAGAAGCATCATCTTTGTTTGGCTTTTCTTCCCTCTTTTTTTCTTACAGTAACATCAGCAACAACCAGGGGGAAGAAAAAAAAACACAAAAGACACAAACGAACATGGGAGAAGGGCTGCTCGATTTCTATCAACTTGTTCCAAATCATCATTTTCGTTCGGTCCATTCTGTAGATCCTCCGTTTCGCCCGATGGGGCAGCCCCGATAATGCGAGGTTGGATGTGCGTATAATTACCAATAAAAAACGGCATAACAAAAGCCATCACCAATAGCCACTGTATAAACTGCAGTACAGCCATGAACCACAGCTTCTACCTAAATTTGCGTCAGCTTTCAAGACTGCTGCTGCCCAAGCACAGATGGTCTGAAGAAAGCATGGGATTGAACGATTTCTATGCGCTCTCGAGGGTCTTTCATGGTTTCATCCCTCAATGCTTGGAGGATCGCCTCGCACGGGAACTCCCTGCATATTGAAACCAAATCCAAACCACATCAGATTGTAAACACTAGCTTCAAAAATCCATTTTCTACTAAACAAAGCAAATCAACAGATAAAATGCCTATATATTTATATACAGGGATGAAGCCAAGAAATTTTAATTTGTTGTGGCCAAAGTTGTAGAAATTTTCAAAATTTACAATAGGGGCAGATTGATAAAATCTAAATTTTTCAGCAGAAATTGAGGAATCCATAAAACCAATGGTAGCCCAGAAAAAAGTCCAGCAGCCAAAACGAGCACCCAGAGACTTCTCAATTTTCGAGCCACAAACGACACGTAGACTATTGATTCAATTAGCTTTTGTCCAAAATAAGGGAAAATAAAGAACAAGGTGAAGAAGGAAATAGAAAGTAGGAAAAGAGCAGAAGAAACACAAACCTCTTGATTAATATATTATACAGCATTTTTAAGATGGGGCAAAGCTCAACTGGAGCAACAGGCTTGTTTTCATCCGGATGTAAGACGTTCAAACTGTACTGACTTAGCAGTTCATAAAATGCCCTCACTGCAGAAATTCCCTGCAAAAACACAGCACAGACAGGACTTTTAGTAGGGCAACACCATAAGTTGATAAAAATTAAGTCGTTTTATAAACTATGTGTTGATCATGGAACCAATTAACGACTAGCATTTGATTTATGAGAATGGCTATTCCATTCCATGCCTCTATTCCTGCGGAATGGCTATTACCGTCGTTTAATTCATTTTAGAGCTCCTAGCACAATAAAAAACAAGCCTATTCCGCTCATTGCCCATGGGAATAGCTATCCCTTACGTATATTCCTATAGAAGAACTGTTCCATCCTCACTCTATTCCATTCAAATCTGCCGAAGAGATTCATTACACAATAAAACAAAGTCCTACAAGCTCAGGAACAATGGAAGAATATTAACAAGTTCAATCGAATGCCTCCTATTCACTTAATTGGTGAAATACATTTTGATAACAAAGAACTTAATTGATAATATTAAAAGCCCAAGTGCAAACAAATATCTCCCTAGCAGTTAAAAAGATTTTTTTTCGTTTTTTTTTCCAGCAATCCCCTGAGCCTCTTTGATAAACAAATCTGAGTAATCAAGGTTCATTCATACCTGGATCATCCCTTTGCCCTTGATGCTATCTCCCATATCGAGGCTCAACTCCCCTTTGGCCAACTTTTGACCGTACCATGCATTGCGACCTTTCAACAAGGTCACATATGTATCGGCCAATAATGGCCCTGCAAGTCTCTCCGGTTCTTCTGCCAATAGATGAGTGATGAAAATCATCTCTGATGTACAGTGTGCAAAGTACACTGATTTGCTCGTGGCACTCTCATTGGTTAGAGCTGCAACCATGCCTGAGGAACCCAAAAATTTGACACTATACTGAGAAAAAGCCTTAAATCCCATGTTCTTCAATTTCAACAAAATTACATAATCACATGTTATAACTATATATCAGAATGTCCTGAATGCAACAGTCCAAAGTCAAACAAACAAGATCAGGTCAATTACAAAAAATGGTTGGCAAGTAATTTACTCACCATTGCTAGTTAACCAGAAAATGAAGTTTCTACTGAATAGTTGTTAAGGCGTTGCCTAGCCGTCGCCTAGGCAACGCCTAGGCGTCCAGGCGGGGGTGGGGGAGCATGGCGGGCAGCGCCTTGCTCTCCGGCCGCCAAGGCGTGCGCCTTGGCCGGAAAGGCGTCGCCTAGACGACGCCTTGGGCGCTTTGTAGCGCCAGGTCGCCTAGGCGTCGCCTAGGGTTTTTTTTTTTTGAAAAAGAAAAGTTTTGCATTGTAAATATATATGTATATATGAAGAAGTCATCGTCGTCACAAAAGACGACTATCTTCTTCTACTTCTTCGACGACAAACAGCAGAAGAGTCCCCAACTCCGGCGACTACACTTGATCGGCGGCGGCGGCTCCAGCGACTGACGGTGGGCACTCCGACAACTACAACGGCTCCATTTGAACTCCATTTTGGAAGTCACTCTCCACCCACTCAACTACAACGGCAACTCCCATAGCTGTCGAGGTGTCCTCAATTCCGGCGAGTTCAATTTCGACCGAGTGAGCTCCATTTTTGGACGGCCACTCTCCATCCAATCTCCTCTCAGTACTGTTACTTTATTTTTCAAAACCCTAATATATTCTAGTGATTAATTTTATAAAATGAAATGTATAAAAGGAACCCAACCCGAAAATGCATCACTAAGGTGTTTAAATGCATTATGGTACACATGTACAGGTATGATATGGGGGTAAAATTATGAATTTCATTAGTGAGCGCCTTGGACCGCCTTGAGGACGCCTAGGCGTCCAAGCGGTCAGCGGTCGACACCGACCGCCTTGGCGCCGTAACAACTATGTTAGTCCCTGTCGTTTTTGTTGCAATCTTCCAAGATATTGATTTCCATCAAAATAAAAAGATAGGTAAGGCAAATTGCATAGCATCAGTTTGAAAGCAAATCAAAATAATCATTTTTCAGCAAAAAAAGAGGATTTGGATAGTCTCCTTAAGTTCATAGTGAGAAGAAAACATTGGGTAAAAAGAGGACAACTTAATGAAACTAGAAGCAATTTAATGTACAGAGATGAAAGTCAAACTTAATGCCAGTGAAAATGGTACCAGTGCTCTAGATTTCAGTAAAAGGTTAATTATAATAAATTTTCAACCTAGAATGAAGCACAAGTATCAGTATTCCAAGCTTCATGCACTTACCTAAGGGGAAAACAAAAAAAAAAAAAACTTAATCTTACCAGCCCCAATTGCATAAACATTCTTAAGGCCACCCATCACTTCATGAGTGACGAGGTCACCATTATCCCACACTATAAAATGGGGTTGCCTTAGGAATTTTGCTATTGGTTTCCTCCACTTTTGAGCTCCACAGATACGAGCATTTGCATACTCCTTGTTATAAATCTCTGAAGCTATATTAGGTCCTCCAAGATAGAGAATGTTCTCCATCGGGACGCCAGCTGCAGATAGTAATATAATCAGAACAAAGAGAGTGAAGTTTTCTAACAAAAACAAATTAACATAAACTCGTGAACTATACTCACAGCAATATATATGAGAACTTAGAACACCAGGTTAGAAGCATTATATAGGGACAGAATAAGAAAGATGAATCACCATGGAAAAAGTATGAATCATGAAGGAAACCTAGCTGAAATTTTAGTAATAACGTGAGAAATGTTAAAAGAGAGGGAAAAAAAACTGACACGTGAGAAATGAAACCTATCAACAAGAAAGGATGACAATCCTTTCAAATCCTGAATTCAAATGCCGATCCCACCACCCTCTGACCATTATATGAAGCACGTAATAGGAAGATAAAAGGACTTTTGTTTATGCATTGCTACTTTTGACAAGAAAAAAAGGATAGTCTTTTTAAAATCACTTAACAAAACAACGTTGTTTGGGGCGTCATTGCAGGCAATTAAGAATAGTGGCACAGCATAAAGAGTTTTCTCAAGATAAAATATAAAAACCAAGTATTTCTCAAACAAAAAGCATAAAAATCATAACCTTAAACATATCCTATTAGCCATGACAGCAATGAAAACCAGATTGTTAAATGAGTTGGGCATCTTACTTGCTCTATTGATCATCTGAGTGGGAGTCAATATTCGGGGTTCAGGCTCCAACTCCACCTCTATGCCCTTTGCCAGAGAAATGATGACTGGCATGGTAATTCTTTCCTTCCAGTACTCATTAATTTCTTCAAACACCTCACGAGTCTCTGTAGATGGCAATCCATTCACCACAATATCCGCATCCCAGACAGCCTCCTGCAGGTTGGTGACAACCTTCAAAGGACAAAGTGGGGTGTCAATCATGTTTAAACAAAACCCATCTTTCAAAATTTCATCGGCATATAGCATTCGATCGCCTAATCTCGCCTCAACATACTTTAGGTACGCACATCGTCTTATGAGCCTCCTTAACACATCTTCCCTGGAATTAATCACTTCGAATAAGTGTTCAGCTGTGGCCCTATCCACTGATCTCCCTGCTCTTCTCCATATCCTAATTTGAACCTTCTCTCTTAGATGATGGCCATAACCGTCTTGCAACATAGCTGCAAAAACGCTTCCCCAAGCACCCGCCCCAACACCAACAATCCTCAAAGGATCCCCTTCTGCTTTGCCTATAAGGCGTCGAAGCTCATCGAGCCTTTCTTCGGCAGAACCATTGTAATTCTCAATAGAACCATTCACACATGTACTATGGGGTATTTCATGAGTTTTTCCAACCATCTCGTTTCAATAAAACTCAGCTCCCAAGCAATCAGTAGTTAAAACTATTAAACAGACACACACACACACAAAACACAAAACACTTCAAGGGGTTTATGCCTTCAGCTCAACAATAAATTAGGGCAAACAAAATATAATACTTCCCCCTAAATCTTCAAATTCAGGTGATTTGGGTGCAAACCCAGCTCGCAATTTTATGAGCAAGAAACCCTCACAAATAGATAAAAAGAGATCAACTTAAGAATGCAGGGTAAGGATCAAATTTAGAGCAGTGATTCACCCTTTCATTTGCAAAAGAAATTCAGTATCTTCGACATATAAATAACTCCAGTGTAGACTCTAGGGTTCTAGAAGCCTAAGAAGAGGCATTTACAACATTATGGTCCATACATATTCATCAGCTTTTAATATGAACAACGGAATTCAGATTTTGAAAGGGCTCAAACAGCAGAGAACTTTGAATTCTCCGTAAGGACACACAAAATAAAGAATCAACACAAAAATTGCTCAGAGAAACAAAAGGAAGAAGAAGAGAATGAGAAACAGCGGTGCCTTCGTTGTCGAGTACTGGCGTAAGCTTTGTGTTTTCTTCCTCGCGCTTTCGAGAGAAACGAGACGAAATAGATGAACTCTCACACGTATTTCACATGCAATAACTCTCTCCCTCTCTCTCTCTCACGCACACACATACACACGTGTTCCACGGAAAATAAAAAAATAATAATAACATTAATATCAAAAACAATTTATCTAAGCTCGTTTATATTTAGACCGAAAAATATAATTTATAATTTACCTTTAAATAATCATCATATGGGAATGACGCCAAAAAATTTAAACATTTTTATATGTTGACGTAAAAGTCTAGATTTTTCTTTTATAAAAAATCATACTTCTACTTGATTAGACCCTCTCAAAAATAATTATAAGGCTTATATATTTATCAAGCCCGTATAACAAGTAAATGTCTCTACTAAAAATTGTTCAAAGGCCATACAATTATTTTATTGGGCCTCCAATATGTCAAAACTCGAACAATCCTCAAGTAGTTTTTTATTTAAAAAAGTATACATTTTCCTTCTAATATCTCTATCTTTTATTGACAATGCTTTCTTTCTCAATGTTGTTTTTCCTAAAATTGATTATAGTACCTTTAGAAATTTAAATTTGCTATTGGTCAGTTTTTAGGCCTCAAATACATCAAAAACCTAACAATCATCGACTGATTTTTTATTTAGGCATCCCTTCGCATCGATCGTGGCTCTGTCCCTCCCTTCGTATGCAAATAGAAAATCCTAACCATTTATTAAAGTTTTAAACTTACCAAATCTGTCCAGAAAAAAATATCCCAAAAGATTGTGGTTATTTTAAAAAAGAAAATGTCAAAGTGGATTTAATAAGTAAAAACAATATTCTAAAATGAATAAGTTAAACCCTAACGGTAGTAACTAGCAGAGGTCTCTAAAAACACCGAACACCGAACGTTCCAACTGGTTTTTCTTCTTTTCCCAGTGAGGCGAACTGAGGAATCAATCGATAATTAAGTTTTTGATTCCGTTGGCTCTCTCACGGTTTTAAAGGGTCAGGTGGAAGCAATGAAGAGAGCCACTAATGCTGGCCGGCGAGGAATCGAAAACACATGGAGGAGAGGAGGAAAGAGAAATGTTTGTCCCTAATTTTTTTTTTTATATATATTTTTAGTCAAAATTTTCACTTCTCCGGATTAAATAATTCCCTTGAAACGAATCGTATGATATGACAAAACACGTGTACATGAGTATTAATTCGAATCTATGCCCATCTTTGTGAGGGTCGTAGAGGCGAGTCCACAACATGAGGTGGTTTAGTGTGAGCCCATGAACAAACAACATGTTATTTTATTTTTATTCTTCATTATTTAGTCTCCATATTATAAAAGTTTTCTTGAATTGTTGCATTATTTTCCACTCTCCGCTCCTTTCTTACTTTCATAAAATTCCCGATTAATATATTTTACATCCCTCCCCTTCAATTCCTTCAATTCCTCCGCTCCCCTTTCATCCAATCGAAGTGTTAACGTTAATGGGGTAAAATTCAATAGTTTAAACTTGAGGAGCGATCCAAATTTTTTAAGAACATGAAGAGGGATTTGTATAATTTTTTCAAAGAATAGCAGAAGAAGTGCCAAATGAACGGATTATGGATGAGCAAAACATGAGACACGAGTCAACAAGGCCGGGCTAATGGCCGGCCAAAATTATTTTATAAATAGGTTGGATCGGGATTATATTATGAGCAGGTTGAACGGGTTAGCCGGCCAAAGACTCACCTCATATCAATACAAATTTTATCGCTTTAGTATATTTTCATAAATCATTCAGTAAAACTATTCAACACAGGTAAAACCAGAAACCGGCCTTTCATTATACATTATGTGTGTTCTCAAGATTCAAGTCCTTTTACAGTGCTCTTATTCATTCTCGTACGACAGAGAAAGTAAAGGGGCATAAAGGGAATCACAGACTAAAGTGAATAGAAGCATTTCTTATGAGATTCCATGTTATTTATGTTATATATTATATAGTATATATGTCTTTAGCTCTATGGATTGACCGCTTGAGATACCACAAATAGCTGAATGTCTCTCCCATTGCGGCGCTGCAGAACCCTAGAATTTGTTGAGGTCTACAAAAACAAGAATATTTAATTATGTTAGTTCATATGCATGTATAATACATACATATATGATAATAAAAATAAAAATAAAACACACTTGCACTTGTAATTATTATAAATATTAGGCATTCGAGAGGATAGCCGGATACTTTTTTCACCCATCAATGAAACGTAGCCCCACTTCCCCCTCGTGAGCAATTGGGGGAGGTATCGGTATAACCGAATAATGCTTATTAGTATTATGTTAGGGATGGGGAGGGGGGTGGTCCGGTTCTTTTTTGGGTGAAAATTATTAATGAAAATATTTATTTATCTTGATGAAAATATGTAGCAAAAATATCTATTTTTAATCAAAAAATACTTTTGATAGACAATTTTCGAGGAAAATAATAAAATAAAATGACCTAAAACAAAATCAAAGATCATGCATAGGTATTGCAACCTACACGAGAACATAACTCGACAACAAATCTATTGCAATCCTACCACCCTTATAAAAAGTTTTTTGTAGCACTAATTTTATTTTTATCCATAAAAATTTTACGCCATTAGAATGGTTTGAGAATTTTAATTTACTGTGCTTCTCCTTTACTTCAACAATATTTCAAGACATTTTATAAGAACACTCCATTTATAGGGCCCTTTTTTTTTTTTTTTTTTTGGCATTAGCACATATTGAATTAATCCGCTGTCAAAAAAAAAAAAAAAACCAACTTCATACAAGAACTAACTCACCCCATTAATAGCTTTCTTCATTTCATCAACCTGTTCCTTTGAAACTGGTCTCATCTGCAAGTGTTATCAGTACTTTGCGGATCATTTCAAACTAATAATAATAATAATAAAAACTTGGAGGTAGCCGTTAGTATTGCAAATTTAACGTAAATAATAGCAATAATAATAATAGTGGCAGTCATAGTTTAGTGGAGATTGGTTGGAGTTATAAAAACAGACCTCCTTCTGTACAACCCATCTAACATTTTCAGTGCATGGAGGAGCCGTGAGAGAGCCAACGTAATCGAAAAAATCCTGGGTGCGCACGTTAACAACGCTGGCATCTAAGGTTCCCACTGATTTTTCTTCCTTTCCCACTGAACTTAATGGAGAAGTCAACTGATGATTAAACCAACAAAAAATAAGAGAAATGAATTGGGGAAAGGTGCAATGAGGAGAAAAGGTTTGTTTTATGATCATTCACGAAAGTGGTGTGTTCGTTTCCTAAAGTTCTTATAAAGCCACGGTGAATTTGGTGCCTAAATTAATGGAATCGTAGATTTCAACGGAAAAGCTGAATACATAATCAACATAAAACTTTAGATTTTTCTCGCAAATTAAGCTTAGAAGGCACTAGTTGGAATATGTTGAAAAAGTACTACACATCGAAGAAAAATGTACTTTTTAAGGTTAAACATTGAAAAATGATGTCGGAACATGTCTGCATCTAAATCCATTTTTCGGTTCAAATCGGGCAGTTCTATTATATAAGTTTATAGACCCATCGGTCGCTTTTTAAAAACAAGCTAACTTGATTATTTTTAAATATATTTAATTAAATTTACATTAACTCCAAAAAAAAAAAACTTTTTATATGCGAAATGAGCCCTCAAGGCGCTAGTTGAGAAGTACCCGAGCAAGGAAAGGATCGTGATTGTCGCTAATTTTATAAAGGACTGCAACAATAACTGTCTGATTGGCACCTGCGTGTATCAACTGCAACTCCATATCAGGCCTGCCAACACATAAATTACAGTATGTGCTCAGATTTTAACATAGGAAAATGCTGCGGTGGGACCCTTTAACATATATTACGGTCTACCCCCTCAAGTATGAGAATTTGCAATAACCTCCCCCTATTAGGTTTAATGATGATGCTGATGCTGATGGTGATAATAATAATAATTAAAAAAAAGTATTCACAATAAAACAGCTAAAATAGTATTCAGGGAAAATTGCATGTTTTTAGCCATTTGTATTGCTAGTTAATTATTATATTATATGCATATTTTTTTCAGTTTGTTCTATGTTAAGCTTGAACTTTTTGTTCTTTTTAAATCCATAGAAAAGAAGCAGGCATATGATAACTATGGATGGATGGTGGGGCTTAAATTGATTGTAATGGTAATAAAGATCATTTGATTTTTCTTAACTATTACTAAAATAGTTAATTAGTGAAAGATAAAAAATATATATATTACATGAGAATAGATTAATTAAGGGAAAATTATTTTTATGTCCAAGGAACAACCATTTTCATGAATCAAACATTTGAACTCTAAAAGCATAAGTAATTTAATTTTTTAACAACTTAGATTTAATTAGGATACCACTAGATAATAATGTAAATGAGTTTTTTTTGGGGTAAAAATAATGTAAATGAGTTGTACATCCGAAAACTATATAATCTTAAATCATTTTTAAAGATTAAATCCTATAGATGTAAAAAAAATATGAAAAAATAAGTGAGCAAATAAATTTGCATTAAATTTATTAATGTACGATCTCCTATTTATATCATGGAAAATCTTCAAATCTGAGTTGTTGAAAACTAAATAAATTTTTCAATACACAATGTAAAGGTTCTACAATACCAAATTATATGAAAATTTATGAATAGTCTAACTTTCTCATTTTCTTTTCTTATGTATACAATTAGATCTTTTTTAAAAGATCTAAAACTATGTAATTTTATGATCCATCTTATATAACTTATATGAAATGTACCTCATATCCATAAACATCACACTTTAATTATTGAAAGAGGAAAATTACAATACCTTGTCGATGCCAAAGCGTGCTCTGCATTAATATGGTATCGAGCCTTGGTAAGATTGTAACGATTGCCTTCTAAATTAATATATCCTGCATCTTCTGCCCAATTCGTCTAGAAAATAAAATACATAATTACTTTGGAGGGAAAAAATTTAGTAATTTCTCAAAATAAATTGCTTTTTTCTTTTCGATTGTACCAATAATAAGAAGAATATGCTTTGCACAATCCTTACTGCTCTACTTGGCATCAAATTAACCATGAATTGAATTGATTTCATTTCAACTGATTTCACTTGAATTGATTTAGAATTCAAATTCGACGTTTGAAAACTAATCCAAATCAAATCAAATCATTTAAATTTCATTGTTTTGAAAGTTACAAAAAGAAATTTATAAAAATTTCATTAGTTGACAATACTATCCCTCCATGCTATAAAGATGTATAATAATTCCATATATTAAATAATACAATTTTATCCTTAGTAATATTTTTCTACAAATCTTAACCATATTACAGGGGGGAAAAAAAGATGATGGTAACACGTTGATTATACAACCTTCTCCCGCAAAATTACCTAGTTACCCTTCATTCATGTTTTGATGTTTTACATTTCTGGGATCTGAGAAGGATGTAGAGCATTATCCTATCCTTTTAAAAACAAGAACAGCCCTATTCTAATAAAGGAGGGAGAAAATTAGTACTTACAGTGAGTTTATATCCACTAATTTTGACGGTGGCATTGGCTGGTTTGTAATTGAGTTGAAGCTTCCCTGAGCTTGAGACAAAGCTGACTCCTCCTCTGATGAGATCAATGGGAGACTGATGTGTTCCATTACCACATGCTGCCCAATTTGGGTGGATTTTGCCCCAATTGCTTGGTCCCTTGGGATCCCCATCCACATAGTTAAACAAGTTCTCATCCTCTAAATTAAAAAATAAAATTAAAAAACAAATTCATTAACTCACGAAACAAGAGGATAAGAAATAGAATTATGAATTCCTGTAAACTGTTCTGGTCAAGGTATTATAGGGTGAACTTTGAACCGTATGATGTGTAGATCATGTGGTCGTTTTGATTCGTTGAATGAATCAAACATAGAATTACACGTAAAACCAAACAAATGATGAGTTAATCATATAATTTAAGAGTCGTACCTTGTTATTTGCAAGAAACAATAACAGAGTTATGAGTCCAAGGTCAAGTGATTTGTTGAGTTTGGCATGAAGCATACTTTTTATTATTGTTATTACAAAACCATCAAAACAACGCAGTTTTGGAACCTGAACTCTAATAATCACTATAATCTGCTCGAATATTCGCATCTAAGACGGAAAGAAAAGAAAATGCTTACCAACTTCATCATCAAAAGCTCTGGCAATGAAGAGAACAGAGAAGAGGAGAAGGGTTTGGAGGATGAAGAAGCAAAGGTTGGTTTTCGTGATGGACATGATGCTGTTGGCGCCTTTGATCTCTTGCAATTGAGTGAAGAAGGAAGGCTGTGGGAGGATTAGCCTTGCAGAATGCATTAATTTTATAACAAGTTGTTCATGATTGGAGTTTGACAAACGCCATTTCGGCGTGCACTTCACCGTAGACATGTTTAAAGCTCTTGCGGAGCATTCTTGTAGGATTATTCATTAACATTCTTCTTTTTGGAAAAAAATGTCAAAAGCTAGATTGAAGATAATGCAAAATAATCACGTAGAGTAGTGGTGACAATATCGAATATCGCTTTTTTTTTTCTCCTTTTCTTCTTTAACAGTTCATTTGAAAACCTCAAAACAAGAATCGTTTGATTTAAAATTGAATTTACTTAATAAATTCTACATTTCAAAAGTCCAAAATAAGACTTAATTTGATTTAAATATGGATTTGTAAGGATTTACTAGCAATATAAAATCAGATCAAAAGGGTCTGATTTTTGTGGATTTAAGAATTTGATTTGCTTCTTAAAATTATGTTAGCCCCAAAAATTGGCAGGTGGACACGCCTAAAGACTGTTCTTGGATCTTTAGGGGTATTATCTGAATCAGAGATGATGTAATGGATGCAATTTGCTATCAAATTGGAGACGGAACCTCGGTCAATTCTTGGCATCATCCTTGGCTTCCGAATGGCCCCTTATACCCCTATGTTCTCTTTCATATTTTCTCTCTCTTCCCTCTCTCTCCTCTCTCCTCTCTCCTCTCTCCTCTCTCCTCTCTCCTTTCCCTTATTTATCTCATCCCTCTCTTATCTCTCCTCACCTTTTTCATTTCTCTATACCCCTTCCCCTCCCCTCTCTCCACTAAATAATAAATATTTTGTTTTATTATTAGTATCATATATAATACACCTTCTCATATTTATAAAACTAGTTGTTATCTATATGATTAAAGTTTATTTTTGTAGAAAAATTTTATTAATGATAGAATATTCTTGTTTAATAAATGAAACTATTATACATCTTTATAGCATAGATGGATAGTACTGTCGACTTAAAGTTTTTATAATTTCAATAATTTTTCAAAAAATGAAATTTAAATGTTAGAAAGTGGGGATTATTTTGTGATTAAGCAAGAAAGAAAACCTAGTTTTGACACTTTCATTGCAAAGGTGAGATTAGGCCTAGCCAAACTACATACCTTTGAAAATTCCTCCTGAATTCTTTGGGTTAATCTATAAAAAAAAATGGGCCCACTCCAACAACCCACAAAATATTTTGGAAATTAATTTCTCAACTCTAATTATTTTCGATCATGACCGCTCGAATAGGATTGAAGAGGGAAGCAAATTAGATCGAATAGAGAAAAAATAGGAATTAGGCCACATAGAGTTTATATCCTATTTTTTGTTTGATCTGAAACATAATAAGTGAACAAGATAATAAAAATTCACCAGTTTTATAGTAGAAAAACTAATTTCATAATTCATATAATCTAAAACGACAAAGTATAGTTAAACCATTAAATCCTAAATAAATAAAAAAAATGGATAAAATAAAATTGAGTAGTATTTACTCTTGGAATTGAACCATCTCAAAAGTGTTAAATAATCAACGAGTAATTTTTATTCAAAAAAATAGAGTAGTTTGGTTCTTCGAGACAGACCATCTCCAAAACAGTCAAGAAAATAGATAAATGAAGGAAAAAAGAAAAGAAAAACTAAAGAAGAAAAATCACAAGGAAAAAAATGAAAAAGAAGAAAAAAATAAATAAATCAAAGATGAACAAAGAAGAAGAATTTATAAATAAAAAAATAGAAAAAGAGATAAAGATGAAGGCACAAGAAAAGAGAAAGAGAAATTATCAAGACTCTCACATAAGATTGGATAATTCTATTATAAGCTAATAAGTGAGTCCAATCGGATGACCCAATTCAACATACAACCCCCCACTAAACACTTGATAGAACACAAAATAAATTAAATAATCCAATTCAAGCCTCTTATCTTAAGGTTTTTTTCCCCTCTAGAAATCAAATACCATGAGAAAATAATATGGAAAATATCAATTTTCACTAAATATGGAGTATCCTATTTAGAACTATAAAATCATAAAATCGAAGCTCTGAAAAATATTAAATTTTCAATGTTTGATGAATAGGTTCCACCTCATTTATTATATATATATATATTAAATTCAAATAATTTTTTCCTCAAGTAATTATGGATTACTCTCACGCGCATAGTTAAATAATAGGCTTGTGCAAGATACAAATAGCGTATCATGATCAGCTCCATTATGTAATCCATACTTATCCTCGTTCTTAAAAATAATTATGGACTAATATTAGACCACTTATTTCTTTGAAATTAACTCAACGTAAGAGTTGTTGGCCATTGAGGTGAATTTTAACTTATAAAGTCTTTGTACGCATCTTAGAAATTTCATGATTAATTTTTAGGCCCATTATGGATTTGTTTCTTGAATTTTATGAATATGCTTAGACAACTTATGCTTATAGTATTATCATGTCCAGCTTGACTTCTAGGGGACTCTGAAATTTTGTTTTATTTCTCAACCCTGCACTTATTTGAATGTTGATTCATTTGTACTTTAGAATATTCTCCCTCGCACATTATTATTTTTGAGTGCCAAATTTTGGAATCAAGAATTATCATAATACTCATGATCATCAGTAGCGAAGTCAAATCCTGTACAAGAAAAGCAAAATTCATAATAAATTTTTCTCGAAATCAACAAAAATGTTGACAATTCTATAAAAATAAAGAGAGAGAGAGAGAGAGATCGATCTTCATAAGCTCTACAAACGAGAAAAATCAAAAGAAATTATTAATATATTTACTCCATAAGAGAAATTAAGAGGAAAATAAGGTCCAAAGGCTTAGCCTAGAGTTGTAATAGGGGAAAAGTAAAGGTAGGAGAAAATTAAGGGGACAAGTGAAAGTAGGAGAAAATTGAGGGGAAAAGAAATTGGGTAGAATTGTAATTATGATGAAACATAAGGGTATTGATTTTTTTAAAAAATAATTTGTAATTATGAAAAATAATAAGGGTAATAATTAATAAGGGGATGACAGCCTCCTTTATCTCCTTAGTAGCTCCGCCAATGCCCATGACGATTTAAAATGGCTATACTAATGATTACATCAAACTTTGTCCACATGCGATGTCTCTTAAGTTTATTACACAGGGTTTTGTTTAATAAAAATAGATGTAATTATCCTATGGCTCTTGTAAATTACACCGATACCCTTTGAAGTTTTACCGAAATTTCTCATAAGATTTCAATTATTGCATTTTACGACACTTGTACAATCAAAATTTTCATTAATTTTTACAACTTATGTGTATTTTCTTATCTCTCTTTCTCCTTCGCCTATTCTTCATTTTTTTTTCCGCATAAATTTGAGTCATCTGAATTTGAAAAGTTATGAATTAATGCATAAACAATCCTAATCATCCATTACAAAAAATAAAAATAAAAAGAAGAAAGTATGGAGACAAATTAAAAAAAAAAAAAAAAAAGCAAATGAAGTGTTAGGATCGATCAAATCCATAATTTTATGACTTCTCAAATTCAAAGGAAATCATTAACAAGGGGTGCATTGAGCCCAATAAGTTTATGGGTTAAATGGAAACAATTCAAAATTAAAGGGCCACCACGTCTTCAAGAGGAATTTATGTAACTTTTCCCCAAGAAAAAAATAAATAAAAATAAAGTCGATTCTTCCCTGATGGTTTTTTCAAATTTTTGTTTGGGTACGTAAATAATATTTATATGTTACATAACACCCCCTACTTACAAAAGAACATGCTGTGGACAAAATTTATTCTACTGTAGGCCCCAAAATTTAACTCTCCTGATTTAATAATTTAACAGGGTCATTTTGAAGAATATATTTTTATAATATTTATTGCTAATTTTATTTTCTGTGCACACGCGTGCTGGCTGTTGAGAATGAATATTTTAAGCAAGGGGGGCTTTGTAAGAAAATGAAAAAACAAAAAAATCCAATAAGAAATGCCTCACTGTATTCCCACTTATTTTTTCATTTCTGATCAGTAACACAAACCATCAGAGCAAGAATTTAAGTTGACTATATGTTCTTGCTCAAACACACAGACCACAATTTCCTTTTCAACAGGATGAAGGATGCAAGATGAGAATACGCCCACGATTCTCAAATAACGTCTCTTTGCAAAAAGAGCAGCCGATGCATGGATCGCCGTCTTCGTATTATTAGCAAGACCCGACTCAATTTTTGTGCTGCAGTCCCCCACTTTCGACCCCTGCGTAGGGGTCGATCATGACGTTTATTACGGTTGGCTTCCGTGCGGAAAAGGATTCGGTGAGCGCGGACTTCAGCGCATCGGGTGTCCCAACAAGGTACCCTTTTCCCCCAAAAGCTTCGATAAGAATATGGTACGCTGCGCCAGGTACAAAAGACGTGGGTGCAGGGTCATCTTTGAAAGGCCCCACGATTTCTCCGGAACTTCTTCGGTCGCCACCATATACGCCACCGTTGTTGAAAACAATCACAACAACAGGTAATTGGTAGCGAACCAATGTCTGCACAAGATCAGAAAAAGCATAAACATTAACATTAGTGACCTCTTCCTGAGGAGCACAGAACAAAATGTGCATTGAAGACTTTTTTGGTTAATACTGCAAAACCCAAGTTCAATATAAACAGAAGTGTCAAACCGAATAAGTACAGTTGCTAATACATGTTCCACGAGTAACCACCGAACTAGAACAAAGACAGAAACCCTCTGAACAAATGGAGTTGGCCTTTCTCTAAAGGAGAAAGGATGATGCTTTCTCCTTCAAAAACTCTAGGGCCGGTTAGTTGGTTAATCAGTTCTACTAATGTAACTTGAAAAACGTCGTTTGTCGACTTGTTTAGCATGTATGTTATTGATCTATTTTGGGTTATCACACTAAGCAAATATGAGTCCAGGAATCAGTTTTCTTTTTTTTGGCAAGTACACACGCACCCAACTTAGTAACTAGGTTCGACCCCTTGACCTTGTCCAGCATCAGGGCCCAATTATACATGCTGGTACCACTAGACCGAGCAACTAGTTAAACATAATATGTATTTTCTTGTGCCCAAATGCCTTTACATGCAAATGAATGACAAGGCCAGCACTGAACCCCATAGCAGATCCAAAACCAGGAGTAAATTAGAAATAGACAAAAGAAGTCTTCAGACCACAGTCATGGGTGACGAGAGGCAGTAATGATGGATAGTTCTATTGAAAAGCAATTAATATGAGGTCACATTAACATTTGGGCCACCAACTATTGAACCCTCATCAATATGAGCAGCACCCTATTAATAATAGCTAACTAATGAAATGAAATTAACAGCTTCTCCGTTTCTTAGTTTCAGGCAGATTCATAGTTGGTTGTTCTAGTGGGGAAAACACATTACCATCCAGACTCAAAAAAAAAAAAAAAAAAGTACCAAAACAACAGATAAACGTAAACAGAGGATGTGCTGGTGACCCCAAATAAAAGGATGGGAGCTTGAAGGATCCAAACTAGAAGCTATGTAGCACGGAAACGCGACATGACTCGATATGTGACACGCTAATCTTAGAAAAACTAGAATCACAACATTTTTGGACACGTTGATAGAAAGGATGAGAATAAATCCACATTTTACCTAGAAAATTTGATCTAGCCAGAGAAAAAGGTGACCAATAAGGGCCTGTTTAGTTATGGCGAAGGTTTTCAATTTTGCTGTTCAAGTTGAATTTGTGGCATTCATCTCAAATCATTCAAAACCCTTCTTCCCTACATAGTTTACAATCTGAAAATGAAACGCTTTTTAGATGTTTTCTAGCACACATGAAAACATAATTAAATTTGGAATCCTAATTTTCCAAATTCAATCAACACAACTAAATTTAACCTTAAAAAACCATGTGGGAATGAGAAACCAGTTTTTGATCACCAAACAAGGCTTAAGAGGCCGCACTTTCTCCATAATATCTATGCTACCATCTATGAAACTTACCCTATACCTTTTTCATTATACATGTTCTCAAAAGAAATTGCTTATGCATTCAGATATACGTGTTCTACTTTGTCAATGAGCATATCATTATGAAAACAAGAGTTTGCAATGTGTTCTACTTTGTCAATGAGCATATCATTATGAAAACAAGAGTTTGCAAACCTCTACTTCCATGGCACTGAAACCAAATCCAGAATCCCCTTCAACAGCGACCACAAGCCGATCAGGCGAAGCCACTGCAGCAGCAATACAGTAACCGAGGCCGACCCCCATGGTTCCCCAAGTCCCAGCATCCAATCTTGTCCTTGGCTCCATCTGAACCAACACAGACCGACCCACATCCATGGTGTTCGCCCCTTCAGAAACCACTATGGGATAAGGGCTACCCTCCGCAAGAATGGCATCCCTAATGATTCTCATTGGCGTGAGGAAATTAAAGGGCACCACATTCTTCGCCAACTGAACCTCCATTTTTGAAACATTCTCCTTGGCCTTCTTCGAAATCGCCTCCACCCATGGATGATTCTTGCCTAAACAAAAAGGGTCGTCCTTAATTTCCCTATTCATGGCCTCCAAAACCCTTTTAGCATCTCCCACCAACCCTACTTCGGGTTTCCGCAGCTCAATCTCATCTTCCGATACATCAACCAGAATGAACTTCACGTCCTTGGACCACCTCGGCGGCTCCCCGAAGTGCAGCAACCAATTGAGCCTGGCCCCGACAACGAGCGCAACATCTGATTTGCCGATCGCGAGCGATCGTGCTGCAGTCGCGGCAAACTCGTGGGTGTCGGGTATCAAACCCTTCCCCATGGGAGTGGGAAGAAACGGTATTCCCGTCGCCTCCACCAATTTCTTCAACTCCGATTCGGCTCGCGCGAATGCCGCGCCCTTCCCAAAGACGATCAGTGGCCGCTCCGCATGCCTCAGCAGCGAAACCGCCTTCTCGATCTTCTCGCTGCCAGCGGAGATGGTTCTTTCGACGGCAGATCCTCGGTCCCTTCTGGTGGAACCCCCGAAAGCTTCATCCAAGAGCTTTTCGGCTTCCGATTCCGAGATACTTTGATGCAAGACGTCGGTAGGGAGATCCAAGTAGCAACCCCCGGGCCGGCCCGACCCGGACCGGTCGAGCACCTGGAACACGGAACTAGGGATTTGGGAGACATCGGAAGCCCTGACGGAGTGCTTGGAGAAGGGTTTGACGGCGGCGATCTGGTCGAGCTCCTGGAAGTCGCCGCGGCCGGAATCCCTCTGGTCGGAGGCGCCCGAGATCATGACCATGGGCCAGGCGTTGATGGCGGCATTGGAAAGCCCGGCGAGGCCGTGCACGCAGCCTGGGCCGGAGACGGTGAGCATGACCCCGGGGCGGCCGGTGAGGTAACCATAGGCGGAGGCGGCGTAGCCCGCGGACTGCTCGTTGTGGAAGGCGAGGAACCGGACCCCGAGGCCGACGGCGCGGGTGGCGACGGAGGTGACGGGGATCCCCACCACCCCGAACATGCGGTCGACACCCGCGCGGGCGAGGGACATGCCCACGAGGTGGCTCCCATCAACGGTGAGAGGTTGGTGGGAATTGGGGGGATTTAGGGTTTGATGATCGGAATCTGCCATCGGAGAGAGGGAGAGAGAGAGAGAGAGAGAGAGCTTGAGGTTGAAGTGACGTTGAAAACGAAGGGTTCAAAATCCAAGCGATGAACGTGAAACAGCGCAGACGAAGGTTCTATAAGGGAGGGGGAGAGAGAGAGAGAGAGGAGCCACCGCCGCCGGAAAAAAAAAAAAGAAGAAGAAGAAGAGAAGTGCAGCCGTGCTGAAATTGGGAGGACTGCTACTCTTCAAACTGTTCTTTTCTGCCTTGAAAAACAATATTTCTTTTAAGGACTATCTGAGTAAGGGTTATCCGGCCGCCGCGTACCCGTTATGGCCGCCGGCCCCATATTCTCACCAAAAAAATTATGATTAAAATGAATATATTTAAATTTTATATAGTATCGTTTCTCAATTACAAAATATTGTATGATACAAAATGGTTTGAGAATAACAGAATAAAAAAGTTGGATCAACAATACGATAAATGTGCGGTATTTATTGACATGAAAATACTAGGGAGAAGATACATGTTGGGTCGGGTTTGGCAACCATAAAAGCCATGTGATCGAATATTTTTTTGCCCTTGAAATTTTTGTAAAAGGCTTTTGCCTTTCATTTAAGACAATTTTAGTTAAACTCTCCATGATTTTAGGATATGTTATATATTTAGATGGGCCCCTTGGGTGTTATATTTGGATGGAAGATAAATTAGGGGGAGGAGTTCGTTAAATTGAAACTAAAAATTGAGGAGATCTACCCAAAAATAGTTCGAATCATAATATGTTCTTTTAAATATTATCCTATTTAATAAATAAAAGAAGAGTTTGAACAACTCAGGCGATTGATAACATCAATTTATTGGAAAGGAATGGAGTAGATATTTTATAGAAATAAAACCTAAACCATGAGAGGAGTATGTAAGGAACGACTTTTTTTAATATCCAAAGGTAGGGTAGGTAATTAATAGTTATTACATCGTTGGTAATTATAATAGTTATTCCTTAAGAATCATGGAGATATTACTTTTCGCATGCTATATTTTTGTAAAACATATATTCTACTTTATTACGCAAATCAAATAAGTGATTAGAGCCTAAAATTATGTTAGTATAGTAAATAGTAAAAATAAAAATTAAAAAAAAAAAGATAAAAGAAGAGCAAGTCACTTTATGGTTCAAATTTAACCTCTAGGGGTCAAATTGACCAACTTTTTAAAACTTGAGGAATTAAACCGACAATTTTTAAGGGGCTAAATTAAAAAATAACCCCAAATATAGAAAAGCAAAAAGGTCATTTTCCAACAGCAAAAGGAAAAAAAAAAAAAAAAAAGAAGAAGAAGAAGAAGAAAAAAGAGGAGTTTGAATAACTCCAATTCGAGTTATAATCTTCGTTTATAGCCAAAAACCATGTTACTTTTTTGTAAATAGTAAAGAATTATAAAATTAATAAAACATGACCATGTTTAAAAACTCAAACACGAAAATGCTTTTTGAACGTTGATTCAGTTCCTAATTTGATTCTTTGGCTCTTAATTTCAACATCTAACTCTTAATTTTATCTTCAAGTTTTAGTAGATTGCTCCTTGAACTTTCAAATTATTACCAATTAAGGATGAACTTTTTTGTCCGTTACTAGAAATGATGTGTTGTCGCTTATACATGCCTAAATGGCCGATAAGGGGGTTGAATTAGTCCATAAGATCATTCAAAACTTTATAGGGGAATTTTTCCTATTCATGATCATAGAAAGGAGTGGGAAGGAGGAAGCAAAGTTAAATTACTCCCGTGTAATGTTGAAAGGAATGAAAACATTATGCAAGAGATGTAAGTGAATTAGGATGAACTGATATAGCCACCTCATTATTAATGTAGTATTCATGTGGGATGTCAAATCATTTTTCGTAAGCGAAAGATAAAATCATCCATAAATGATAGAAAATTGAAAGTTTAAGGATCAAATAGAGAACTATGCCAAAGCTTGGGGGGTCATTTTCATGTTTTATTGGCGTCTAAACCCTAATCCACTGTAAACCCTAATTCTCTCCCATCCCTCTTCTGATTCCCCTCCCACCTTTCTCTTGCTGCTGCAACACTGAGTCCGATATACCTTGGTTTGTCATCTCTCCCTGAACTCTGCATTTACGTCTTTGATTTGTTCTCTCTATACCCTTCCTCATATGTTTAATTTCAATAATAAAATTCCATTTTTCATCTTTATACACAGTGCAAGGACGCATTCTTTCTTGACATTCAGCAATTTTGTCAATTTCAGTTGTAGTAAAACAGAAACAATGATAAAGAGGCGATTTTACAAACAAGAGCATGCTGAAAAAAATGAGGCCTCTGATTCGTCCTCAGATTCCTCTGATTCCGAGGGAGAAGCCGAAGCCGACGCTGCGGAAGAAACAGAGCTCGAGGACAATGCAGTTACCGAAAGTAATGGTCTCGATAAGTCTTGTTCTACATCTTCAGGTTGGATTTTTTTTTTCCTTTATCACCCCTCTTCCCTTCTCCTTCCCAGTTTTAGTTTCATCTCCGGTTATCGAACACATTATCTGGTTGACATATCATTACCCTTTTCTAGATGATCAAAGAAGATTTTACTTCTCAACCGCTTGACATCACATCTTTCCACTGCTGTTTTTTGAGCTGTCTTTGTTGTTTGTTTATCTGGATGTGGGCTTTTAAAATTTGTGTTTGCTACGCATGCCATTTCTTCACTTGTATAAGATATTTAATCTTAACAGCTGCTTGTTTTAGTCTTACAGTTTGTTTTGATGGAAGGATGTGGAGGGGAAGGGAGGGATTCGGAGGGACGGATCCAAAATCCCTTGCAAGTTTTATAGCGGAGAGAAGGGAGGGGTTTGGAAAGAATGTGGGTTTTTAAAATTTGTGTTTGTTTTGCATGCCATTTCCTTACTTGTATAAGATATCTAATCTTAACAGCTACTTGTTGTGGTCTTGAAATTTGATTGGATGGAAGGATTTGGAGGGGACGAGAGGGAGAGGGATTTAAGGGGATGGACACAAAATCCCTTGATTGCGAGTTTTATGGAGGAGAAAAATGGAGGGGTCGGGAAAGAAATGGAAGAATCAAAACCTCCAACTTTTCCTCTAGTTTCATAGGTCCAAAAGTAGGATGATTTGGAGGGGGGGGGGGGGGGGGGGGGGGAATTCTAAAAGACCCTGTGTGGGACATGACAAGCTATTAAATTTTCAGATCATTATTTCAAATATAAATTGTTAAAATAATATTAAAAATAATTGAAAAATGGAAAAAATTAAGAAAATTTAAATAACATAAATAAGAAAGGCGAGGCTCCCTTATCTAAAGGTGTGTGCATATATAATAATGAAATTAAAGTTTCATTTTGGAAAAAATGCACTAAAATCCTAGTCCTCTTTCCAAATTTTCAATTGAGATGTTAAGATTCATGACGATTGAAAATATAGATTAGATTTTTCTTATTTTGTTATTTATGTTTTCTTAATTTTTTTCTATTTTTTGAGTATTTTTATTTTATTTTTAATAAATTTCGAGTGAAATGGTTATGTAAAAATTTAATAACTTGCCACGTGTCCTCTCACTTGACGGAAATGGATGGCAAATGGATGGAAGGAGTTTATTAAAAACCAAATGGAAATACAAGGAATGTGAAACAAATTTTAAATTACATAAGTTCTCTTAAAAAATGATCCAAACCACTAGAAGTCTTTTAGAAATTTTTCCATTTTAAAAATACCTAGTTTGCCCTGCGAATAAAGAATGATAAAAATTAAATTTCATACTAGTCTTAAGGCTTTTATTACAAGGTTTATCTTCCTTAATTTTCTTTCCAACTCGCAATCAAGAAGGAAGGATCTCTTTTAATTTTCCTCCATAGCCTCCCAATCAACGAGAAGGGAAAATGTATTGCATTGTTTCTTTTCTCGTGTTACTCCTTTTCTTTTCTCTCCTAAACTCCTAATCACAGTGTTAACATTTGAGGTTACCATCACAAACAATTTTTACAGATTTATTGTATCGCCCCTGGGATATTGATTTAAATACATCAGCTGCATTCTACTTCTTTTGGCAGTTGAAATCCTCACTAACATCATATTGTGCTTTTTGTTTTTTCTAATTTGTGTTTGCTTTGATCCATTTGATGCCTATGGGTTCTACTACACGTTAGTTATTACGAAAGATTCTCTACCTACTGCTCATTTATATTCTTCTCTTTACCCCTGTGCATAGGATACGAAAGCGAGGACAGCTCAACAAACGAAATTGATGGTGAATCATCAGGTAGGAAGTGCTTTCTCTATCTGGAATCATATGGTTTTTGTCTTGCTATTGCTGCCGTTGATATGGACAGTTTTCTTGCCGTATTAAGTGGATAATGTACCATGATTTACCTTTGTGTAATTGCATATATATCGTCATTTTGACCTTACAGCTTGCTTATATTAAGCAGTTTAAAGCATTTTTTTTAATTGCAAGAATACATTTTTCATTTAATTATACTCAGAATCCTCTATTTTTAACCATAAGCATTAGTTGGTTGAGATGGTATCTCCCTCACTAGTGCAGATTGAATGTTCAAGTCCCCAGTAGGTCGTATTTGGATATTTTGTAATTTCTTTCCCCCGTTCCCTGGCTTTTGGTTTCTTTGCTACCAGGGGGAAAATTTCTGTGCTTTTATTTACTAAAGGAATTGTGATTGTTTGGATTTTAATGATATAGATGTGGCCAGGTCTACTAGTAAATGATGACGACAACGACGACACTGATGAAACCAGAAAAACTCAGACATCTGCGAAAGCCAACTCCGGTGTGGCAAAGATACAGTCTATGATCAAAGCTGAGAGTTATTCTGTTCCAGATAATGTTGCAAGCTGTATCTTGAAATGCAAATCAACCTTTAAGTGCAGGTTATGCCCAAGAATTGTTTGTTTGAGTGAGGAGACCCTGAAGGCTCACCTCAAGTCCAAGGTCAGACATTTTCAGTAAATCAAGCATAGTCCTTCCAAGCAAAATCATCATTGTGGCTTCTTCCTATTTATCCCAATTTTTGTTATCAACTCATTCCTTTTAATCCCTAATAGGAGTCTTGAATATTAGTTTCCCTCTTGATGTAAAATTCTTGGTGTACCTCTCTCTCCCCACTATCTAACATCTGTTTATTACCACGTCCTCTTCTGACATATTCTTCTCTGACCCGTAGGTTAAGGAATAGATTGACATTGAGGAACAAAATTGGATCTTCCTTTTGTTCATACACAATTCTAATACCTATTCATTGTGGTTCAGTTGTGGCAAAATAAGAAGTGGAATAGCGTGCTTTGGGTCTATAGAAAGACCTAAAGTGGAATTCCTTTGAATTTGGTTGTCAGTTGCCAATGTCAAGAACTAAAGGGAAAGTTCTAGAAACCCATACCGCCCACCAACCTGCTAAGGCCACCTGGTTGGGTCAACTTGCTGGTCGACCTGGTCAACCCAGCAGTGTCAGTATTATGTTAAATAACAATTAAGTTTGTAATTTTTTGTGCGATATATCTTAGCCTGCCCCATAATATATTATGCGATAATCTGTAGGTAAGTAAAAATGTTGTATAACCAATTGAGGTTAATGTCACTTTGCATGTGGGAATGGAGTATCAGTAAGCTGATGAGTTGACCCTTCCAGGACGCCTGGTTGCACCAGGTCTTATGGTCTGACCCCTTCTCATCTTGTTTCCTTGCCAGTTCTGGCCCGAGGATCAGAATGTCTTTTGTTTTAATATTAGCAGTCAGTGTTTTGCAAGATACGTTTAGACAGAGCACACGGACTCCCCCAGCACTTTGTTATGGATTCCTAATTCATCTCCATTTGTTGTAGAGACATGCTAGATCAGAGAAATTACTCAAGGGAGGAAGACTGAAACTTATGCTCAACAGTGATGGTGAACTTGATGAGGAACAAGAGACACATGCAGAGAGGCACGCACGAATAATAAGCCTTGCACAGGTTGGTTCCTAATCTGTTAACACAAAATCTAAACTCAAAGATTGACTACTTGGTGCCCAGATTAAAGGGTGGGCCAGCATGCATAAGGCTCCCCTGTTTTGTGGGGCTTGTTTATCCATAGTCAACTTCTCGATTTTTCCCGTTTTTGGCTTTTGTTTGCAAAAAGGTTATTTGCATGCAGCTGGAACTCATAACCTTCTGGTTGAAAGGAGCAACCATGCCATTTATGTTGGGCAAGGATTTTGCAGCATCGACAGGGGTTAAGTCCCTATGATTAGTTCCTTGGTCCAGTGTACTAGCATGTATAATAATGACTTGATATTGGGGAAGGCCAATGGTTCAAATCCTTGTAGATACTAAGTTGGGCCAATGACTGACCTTTGGTTTAGTGGAATCTCCTTCCCTTGCAAGGGATTGGAAAGGTTGCAGGTTCTAAACCTGTTGGGAGCACGTGTCTTTAACATTTTTCAAAAGAAAAAAGGTGGGGTGGGGGGGAAGTCACCTTGCTGTCCACACACACTCGCATATATGTAGTAATGAATTCTGTTCATCTACCAGGACAATCCAAAGAAGAAAAACAAAGGGAGACAGCGTCAAAGGGAAAGGCTAAAAAGGAAGGTAACGTGAAAGTTCAATTCTAAAATTGTTCTCTCCTTCTCTCTTTGATGATCGCGTGTGCATTCCACGATTTATAATGCAGAGAAATAGTGAAGACTCGAGCGTGGGGAGAGGAAGGCAATCAGGGAAGAATCCGGCATCAAAAAGGCACAAAATCGGGGCCGAATAATGTGAGAACTTCATTTTATGTTATGCTAGGCCATGTGAAGGCTTTGTTATATGCTGCAGATGTAGCGATACAACATAAGTAAGCTGTGGAGCATGATATCTGGTTTTACTGTCGGGTGTGGCTTGCGCAAAGTGATCGACCTTATAAGTTTCCACCGTGTGCTTTGTTACTCTTATTTCTCCTTGGTCATGGTTTTGGGCCATCGCTGAAAGTGGATCCCGCTGCTTACTGTTTGGAGGGTATTAAATTTTGATGAGTTTATCTTGTAGAAAATACAGCATACTACCTTTCAGTTAATCTGCTTTTTGCGTGTTAAGTTGTTTATGTACTTGCAGCCTAAATGTCAACTATCCCAAGTGAAGATGTTTACCAGAAGCCAGAATAAGTCCAAGGGGAAAAAAAAAAAAAATTCTCATTTTTTACTCCTAATTTTTTAATCTTTCTTTCTACTTTCCCATTTCCCTTGGTTACGTTTGGAAAATATAGCGACAAAGAAATAAAAATAGTATGTTCAAAATACGAATGAAATGGTCATTCCTTCCTAGAAGGGAATCGCGGCGGTATGAAATGGAAATACTAATTAATATTTCATTGATCATAAAATCCTATAATTTAGAACAACTTAATGCTTTATAAAGCTTAAATTAATAATGAACTTGATCGAGCGTTTTCACTTATTAAAATGGTTTCGAATATAATAATGGATGGTTTTTGTTTTAGTTCCTTGACGACTTTTGCCATCCAAAATTTGTCCATTTGTGTTTCACATGGTATGATCATCTGGAGTAAGATCAATTTGACGTTAAATAATAAACACATGATTTGAGCAATATGAAATACATTTAATAAATATAGTTTTAAACTATGAGTTGAACTTTTCAAATAATATCATTGCTTCATCAAGTTATGAACCAATGACAATTGAGCACATAAGCTATTGCACATGACAAAAAGGACCACTTGTGTAGATCCCACTAAAAATAGTTATAGAACCTGCTATTAATTATATATTTGATTAACATCAAATTATGAAATTTCATTTTACCGTTCAAAAGAAAAACAAAATCAGATTTTTTTTTTCCCTCCAAGGAATTTCCTCCAACTAATTAAAGTAAAAAAATGGGGTTAGACTTCTCTGGGCCCAAAATTTAGATAAAATGAAAACGAGTTTCTCGTTAACAAACAATTTCCCGCCTGGCTTTGGTCCAAACTTAATTCTGGGTATAAGCCTTTCGACTGCTTAACAATTTCATATCGACCATTTGGTTCTGAAACCGATAAAACCTGTTCTAGACCTGGACCAACCAACAATCCCAACTCGATTTTCAATCCCGGATCGAAATTCATACCCTCACCCACAATGAAACGAAGTACCGCCATTGTCTCTTGTTTCTTTCCTTGGTAAAAGGATGAGCTCAACGGAGAGAGACTGCACACCAAAGCCGAAACCTAAGTAGGGGAATTTCGAAGCACATTCTTGCTGGGATTGTATTGTATGTCCAAGCTTCATTATTACTAAAACAACAAAAAGACATGAAATCAGACTTCAATGGATGCCGAATTACAAAGAATTTGAGTAGCTCTTTTCTCCTTTATACTCCAACATTGAGAAACTGAACGGAAAAGAACTAACCAAGACCTGTTTCTTCAATATCATCTCACACATGCTAAAGTGTGGGGGTAAATGGGAATTAGAGTGCAGAGGGAAAATTAGTGAGTAGCTTTTCCACCCAACACGACCACATTGAAACAATCACTTCGACAAGTGTGTTTGTGACGATATAAGACCAGAAATCCAACAAAGAATTATCGACAATGGCTACCATACTATGTACCTTGGTTGGGAAAAAGAAATTGCTAGGAGTCTGATGTAGTTGACCACATGGTGAAAAATGAAGTCCCTTTTCATCAGAAGGAAGATCAGGTTAAGGAGAGCGGTTGATTTTTGTTGCTGCCTGCAGTGGGAGGATTATCAGAATTAGGGGGTTGGTCTTTATTGCTGTCTTCAGTGGGAGGATTTTCAGAATTAGGGGGTTGGTCATCAGTTTCAGTTTTCTCAGGGTGGAAATTGATGGGGAACTTTGTCACTCTGGGTTTGTCGGATAAGATGCTGCGTTGGACCCTATCGATCAAAACCTTACTTGGAGGATCCTGTTTCAGTTTCTCATCATCGTATTCATTGTTCACGTAGTAGCCCACGCGGATAAACTCCTGACCCACATAAGAACATGTCAACAGAACGACCGTTACACCCACTATATCTTCTTCACGCATCTTTGATGGATCTGGTGGATCCGCCTGCAATATTTCGACGACAAATAAAATACAAACCATTAGTTCACAAGCAAAATCTAAGTAACAATTAAATGGACCATTGTTAGTTCAAGGATCAATGGGGCTTGCCTGAAGGACGAAGCGGTAATTTCCAACATTCACAGGCCCGACAAAAACACTCTCCAACAGTTGGTCATACGTGTCATCATCAGCTGATCCCACATATATCAGTTTCCACTCCAAGTCTGTATCAAGAAGACGAGAGTGATCGATATCAAGTCAGCCAGCTGTGCATGTCAACACTCTTAACAGTGTAACAATTCAGATAAACAGCAGAAGAAACATTGAATAGATTAAAATTATTACAAATGCACAACAAAATTCCTATATTCATGATCTAGTTCATAATCAGTTTTTTTAGTGATATGATTCCACAATACAACCAGCCAATATTCTAATCTAATACAAGTACATGATAGTATAGGCTCACCAACACCACACCACAATCAGGAGTTTTCAATTTACTTTACTGACAATAATCTACTTCTTATACAAATTCAGTATTCTATGCCGAAAACACGCAACATGGAAACAAAGAGATGAAATACCCAAAGCAAACTTTTTATAAATGCAGATGGTGTGCTTGAGGTTCTTTTTCATTCCACGCGTTCAGGACACAAGCCATGATAAGAGAAACCTTTAAGAGAACAGAAGCTTGGAATTGGTCATCACAAAAACATAAAGCAAGACCAAGATCGGGAGAGTGCAAATACCAGTTACCTATTTTACACAAATTTATCAAAATAAACAAAGAGCAGTTCTAAACCAAAACTTGAGGGATGTATTGGAAAAATCATTGATTCACAAGACTCGAGGAATATATTGGAGCAAACCATCAGTTTGAGATGATTTCAGAACATATATACGCCTTTCTTTAACATATTTTTTGTTTTCAATTACTCTAACAACATATCATCATCATCTCAAAGACCATGCAAGATTCAATGTGAAAAATTCCACACCGCAAAGAAACCCTAACTGGCCCATCTAACCCTAAATCAGCGAAAACAAGATCAGATAGAGACGGAGGAGAAATCAAGCATCACTGAGAACATTCAAGCCAACAAAAACGCTAAAGAAACACTGAGAGGGATCCATACCATCTCTGAGCGAACTTATGCATTCGTACGAGATCTCGAACTGGAGAGGGGCCAAGAACGAGGATGGATTGTCCAAGACCGCCACGTTGGTGATGCTAATAGCACTCATCGTCAACTACAAAGCCTCAATGAAACTCGAACAGCTTCGAGAAGTACAGGGAGATTGAAACCCTAGGTTCGAGAGCCTTCATCGGACTCGGGAAACCCTAAGTGAATCGGGGGAGAAGCAATTGGAGAGAGAAAAATCAATCGAAGAAGAAAAGGTAAAAGAAGAAGAAGAATAAGAAGAAGAAGAATATGGAGAAAGAGCGGAGTTTGGGGGGCGGGGGGGATCACGGCGGGGGAATTGCCGGAGTTTTGAGGCGGTGGAGATGACGACGGCGGCGGAGGAGTGACGTCGGTGGACGGCGGGGGCCTGGGCGGGAGCGTGTTAAGAATGTTCGATTTTGATTTTGGGGAAATAGAACAAAGGGTGAGAGTGGAGTTTTTCCATTTTTGGTTTATTTTATATGTGGCGGGAATGGATTGGGAAAAAAAAAAAGCCAAATGAAAAATTGGCCCGCAATATTATTAAAGGAATAGAAGCATTTGTTTTTAAGTAAAACTATGTCATCCTATGGCTGAATTTATGTAAATTATGTTAGTCTGAACTCATAATGTCTTTCCTCATATATTAATATTAATAAGCAAAATTTAGGCGATGTGGCGGGAATGGATTGGTGAATTTTTTTTTTAAAAAGGCAAATGAAAATTGGCCCCAAAACGATGTAGAATTATTAAAGATTATTAAGGAATAGGAGCTTTTTTTTTTAGTAAAACTACATCGTTTTAGGGGCAAACTTACGCAAATTATGTTAGTCTGGACTCATAATGTCTTTCCTCATGTATTAATATTAATAGGCAAAATTTAGGGGATGGGTATTCCGAGGGAAGGTTTTCTTTTATATATGTATACACGCATTAATTTGGTATGTTAACTATTGTTGAATTGAGTTACTTCATTATGTTAGTTATGGTTGGATTGGATTAAGTAAATTTAGATTGTTACCTGTAGTTGTCTTCAGTAAATTTTGCCATTTAATATGTTTTCTAGTTGCAACTAGATTAAATCTTGCTTTTAATTTGATAAAATAATTTTCTTTTTTCATTTTTTAATCCACCCCGTTTGCCTCATTTGCCTCACCCGAACCCCCTTAAGTCGTGTAGAAAAATTTTCAACCCATCTCATAATTAAGATGGGTTAGATGAGGCGGTTTCTCATCACTCGCCTTGGGCCGGGTGGAAAATTGCCCTAAACCGACTCAATTCAGTAGCTTGTACATCCCTAATTATAACCTTTTTTATGTAGCAAATGATGAAGGGTTTTATTGGAGGACATTTCCTAGGATTCAAAGGACAAAGGAGAGTATTTTAGGCATTTAGGGGATGGAAAGGTTAATTTATTGAAAAGTAGCATCATAGACCCTAGCTCCTTTCTAATAACGAGTTGCATCACATGCACGTCGTGGGAGCTTAACAACTTTTGCATTGACATTCTCTTTATAAAAATAAATTTAAATATAATAAAATAATCATATAAAACTGTTCAAAAAAATATAAAAAGAGTAGGGATAAGTGTGAGGGGGGAGATAAGTGAGGGGTGGATGAGAAAAGTAAGAGTGGGGGGAGAAAAGTAGGGTGCAAGGCACTTTGACTATAATGACCTTTTTTATGTAGGAAGTAAGAGCGACAATAAGTAAGGATATACTCGATTACTTGTTTTACCTTATCCTAGTTTTTAAGGTACAAGAAATGATTCCCTATTCGTTCAAGTAAAAGGGCAGGGTAAGGATAAGAAATTTTTACACGACTACCCAAAAGGGTAGGATAAAAAAAACATTTGTTTTACCCGTTTGCCAGCTTATTCGAGAATATTTTAATAATTATATATTTATTATTTATATAAATATTGAAATATATACATATACAAGTAAATGCAATATATAAATATAAGTAACTTATACTTTGTCATGGATTTTAATTTCCCTTGGGTTGATACCCTTTGTTTCAATTATTTAAGTATTTATAAGTTGTATTAGTTTGGTTAAATTTAAATTTATAGCCTTTTTTTAAATTATTTTTTTAGGGGTTTAACTATTTTACCCATTTACCATTTAGGGTAAAGAAAATATTTATCCATTACTTGTTAGAGTAGGGTAATTTTACTTTATGTTTTACCTATTAAGATATGAATAAAGCTTTTAAAGGTAGGATATGGGTAAAGGTTAAACCATTACTCTATATGTTGCCATCCCTAGTACCAAGCATGGTTATTAAACTCGGACTAGTCTAGCTCGTCGATCTAGTGATCCACCAACCCAGCCCCCGACTCGGCCCGATTCCATGATTAAACCCAAAATGTGTGTTGACTTGGTAAAACGTAGTTAGCTCAGATTAACTTGCCTAAACCTTGGTCAACCTTTTATTGTTTATTTTATTTTTTAAAGGCAAACCCAAATCAACTCATGTCTTCAAAGCCTAACCCACACAACTCCAATTTGAATAGCTTTATTGTTCAATTTCTTTGAGATTGGTTCATTATTTTGAGTTTCATTTTCTATGTTTAGGGTGATGGCTTTTTTATTTATATATTTAATTTCGTACAAATGTGATTTTTTTTAAGTATTCATTAATTTATCCATGTTTGATATCTAGTGTTCATTTGTTTAGCATAATAAATAGAGAATAATGGACTTACAAATATTTTAAAGTTAATAACATACTAATTCATGGCTTATTATGTATATTTAAATTTTAAATGAATTTATTTTAGAGAAATATATTATACTTTTGAATTTCTATGACTATATTTCAAATGTCATCAACTCTACAATTCGACCGGCGACCCGACAATTGGACCAATGATCCGATGGTTTGACCTCTCATCGTGACCAGGTCTGACAACTAAGGTAACAGAGCAGTACATGTTTCTCCTTTCTAATTTTAAAGGGGAAATGTGGATATCTTGAACATTTAGGAGCTGAGAAGACTGACTTATTGAATGGTAGTCGTCTGTCCACCCCAGATCAGCCCCATTTGGACCATTAAGCAACCTTACTCTCTGTTTAAGGACCCATTAGTCGAGCACGGGCGCAAACAAATCAACCTGAACGAGCTTGCGAAGAAACTTGATGAAGGCTAGTTTGAGCTCATTTATGCTCACAAAAGGCCATTCATTATCTACGAATAAGCTTTATTGACCCATTAGTCTACCTGCCATACTAGCGAATGGTGGAAACATACCAACTGTTTCTGAACGGGCTCACTAAGAAGCTTGATAAGGACTATTTAGAGCTCATTTATGTTCACAAAAAGCTCATTTATCGTTGAACAAGCTTTTATAGAGTTATTGGTTTTTGTAGGAATTAGTTCCTATTTCAAACACATGTGCATTATAAAAATGATTTCGAGGATCCCTCTGCCCAATTAATCGGGAGATCTTACACGCCGGTGACCAGGGAGAGGGGAGAGAGGGGGTATGTGTAAGGGCAATGCCAACGACAAGAAGTCAAGTCTATCAAATGTTTGAACTTAAGATTTTCATATGATAATCGAAAAAATAACATTTGTAATGTCCTATTTTATAGGTATATATTATTTTTTTTCCTTATTCTCATATATAAATTATTTTTTTCTTTGTTCTCATATGTTGTATTGAACATAACCCTAATAATAATATTATTAAAGATTTTTCTCTGTTAAATATAACCTTAAATTGAAATAAACCAAAATAAATTTATCTTTTCTTTTTTCTCTTTTCTTTCTTCTGATTTCTCTTTTCTTCTGATTGATTGCTTGATAGCTAGATAGATTTGTGTGATACCATGCGGTTTTGAGAGCCTCGTTGGTGTGGTAAGCTGCTAGCCAATGTTCCTTCATGAAATTACACGATCACTTTCCTCCATTCCAATATTAACACGAGATCTTTCGTGGTTTGATGTACAACAGCACTCCCACGCTAGCGGATTCACATGCACTAATATTAATTACAAACCACACAACCTTTCTCACATTAAAACAACCGTCTAATGACCATCAAACGGAGTCACAAATCTAATTGGCGGCAGCAACATCCTTTTTTCGTGTTTGGGAGTGAAACAGATCAGCTATATCAGCTGCAGTACTACATTCCTCGGGTTTCCTATCGAATACAGACCGAATAAATCTTGGGAATCTGACTGAGATGCCGCGGGATGGATGAGCTAAACCTACCGCAGCCTGATGGACCGGTGAAATGGTAAAATCTGCGCCTCTTATTTGCCAAACGAGCTCTGGAGAGAACCACAGGTCAGGAACCTCAGCTGTTTGGTAGTAGGGTGGCTTTTTGGCCAAGATTTTCTCCTCAGCATAAAATTCCTTCATCTGCAGCCCGGTTACAGTAGTTAAAAGTGATTTGCAGAATATCAAAAACTCTATAATCAAAGCAACAAATCCCACCTGCTGCTTGCGATACAATGCTGATTTCATTTTCCATGTTCTTTTCATCAATATAGCTATATGTTTCCTGGGTTAATTTTGATGATAGCTTTTTGTGACCCGAGTATTAAAAAAATCCTTTACATGAAGTACTTGTACTACTACGTAATTGGTGCTGCACGTCACTTAGTCGAACACCAGAAATGGCGCCTAGTGACTAGTCCTTAACAATACTAATATAAACACGGTATAATTTGATGTCGGAAGTAAATATATGCAATTTGTCGAGAAATTTTGAGGAAAAATCAGCATACCCAACGTGGGCAGCTCTCTAATATTTATATTAATGAGTAAGACACAACAAAGGGTGTAACACCCAATGTGGCACTATTACACACATACTGGGGAGTACAAATACTAACACTAACGGGATTTATTCTATATTAACATAAAGTTTCAATTTGTGTGGGACAAAAAATTCGAAATCATATAAGAAAAACAGATAAATTGCCCGAATGCAAAATCACTTCATTATTCATGATACCAACTGACGTGGCATGATGCACACCACTTAACCAATTTTTGGGTCCATTTCATTAATGGGGTGGAACATGCCACATCGCTCAGTATCAAAGAATTGGCATAATTTGTTGTTTTCAACAGGGTTGCTCACAAGGGCAATGCCAGAATGACATGCACTACTAAACTATCAAGCACAATTGCAAAGGCCATATTTACCTCTTTGTAGAAAGAATCCGAGAATCCTGACATGACACGACAAACACTTTGAAATTCCTCAGAGTCGGGGTTGTAACAAGCCATGAGGAATGGGCTATACCTGAAACAGCACAAGGTTGCATCAGAAGGGCAAACCCAACCATTGTTCTCATCAACTTGACTTGATTCTACGTTAATTTAACACCACATACAAAAACAATAATGTTGCATGTCACACACTTCAATTGAATCAGCCAAGTGATTTATTTTACTGCTCATTTGGATTGCAGGATGAAAGAGAACGAGAATTGAATAGCCATTACATAGACACTTAACATGAACCATAAAAGGAGCATGTGAGGGATAGCTCTTTACAATGAGCATAAGAAGAATAGCTAAGAAATACCTAGTAGAACCTTGACTATCAGTGATAGCTATTCATTGTCTATTCCCCTCATGGTCCATAAGAATACTGTTTTGAGCATGTTATATTTTTACGGATTAACTATTCCATTTCCGTGAGCGTGACAAGTGATTAATGTTTGCTACATTGGAAGAAATAAATGGAATTGAATGACTTTAAGTTATGGGTTTGCCATACAAAGTAAGCGTTATTTAGTGTTAGCTTTTAATATAAATAGGTGTAAAGCCAAGCCAAACATGGGGAGGACAGGACTGAAAATCCCTTCACGTGAGAGTAGGAATACTCATTCCAACGATTTAATTCATTTTGAGTTATCATGGAAATGACAACAGCATGACACCTTTTACTATAAAATAGCTTTAGTTTCATCCAATCCACATACCAACCCAGTAGTCCTCTCAATCATGTGCTGCAATGGTTGTAGCAGCTCTAGTAGTATAGGACATGAAACGAAAGATAAAAAACAAAACAGAAAGGAACTTCCACTGTCTCAACCAGCAAGCTGTAGCTGACTTTGTATTCGGATCCAATGAAACAAGTTTATGCAGTCTTTGAAAGCTTATCTCAACAAAACTCATAAACATAATCTAAAGGGCAGATGAGTATAAGATTACCATCCTGCTTTTCTCCCATTACCATACCATGCACCAATTGGGACTAAATCAAGAGAGTCATTCAGTCCTTCCAAATAATCCCGCTTTACCTAAAGACAAACACAACAATCCATCAGATATCAAACATACATTCTATAAGCAAAGTTCATAAAGGTAAGAAAAAATAAATATCAAATTTCGGTGTATTTGAAAACCTTCAACCATGCGTCTACACGCTTTGACGGAAAATATCCAGCATCAACATCTAACAATTTAACCATAATTCCTTCACATGAAGATCGAAATGCATCTTCAAGAAAACAGTTTATCTTAGTCAGTGTGGCTTCATTGGTCAAACAGGCATCATCAGCTTCCACCTACAGGGCCCAAAAATTGTGTAGACAGCCAACTATAGGGAGATCAATTAAGCAAAAATCGGACATGCAATCACTTACTGTTGTTTCCATGGCGTATTCAAGATAACCCAATTTCTCACCATAGAATAAATCCTTTAGATCTGTTATTTGTTATTTCCATTTTAGGGTCAAATCTACGATTAATGAATCAATGAAGAATAACTATTTACAGCTCAAGGGGACAGAAAAATTGCTTACGTTTTCGCCTTTCGCGCAGAGGCAAGCCCAAAAGCCTGTGACAAAGGTTTCTGGAGTTGTTAATTATCAAAACTGAATTTTAAACCACAATAAAACCAAAATTATTGCCAGTAAATACTATCTAGTAACAAGCACATGCATCTCAAGTTGGATATCCTTTGAGGACAAGTAGGTCTAGAAAGTTCAACTTTATTGCAATCCTAACTTGTACAATATTACATCCCATACATAAGAATGCTGCCCAGAAACTTCCTACAATGGTGCAAATTAACAAATATAATTACTATGCTAGTGCCACAAGATAATTCAGGGCCATATCAGATCACCAAACAGCCATTATGTCGAGTTTTGGTCCTATACACTACTGAAAGTGGAAGCACAAAACAACAAAATATTGAGTACCACCCATCAAGGGAATATCAAAATCAACTTGGAAACATGGACAATGAAAATTGAATCCAGGAACTATGGCTCTAATACCATGGCAAGCAACAGATGGTATTAGAAATTGCATTATAAACTATGAAGGTGATCATATTAGCCAGAACTTCACATTCAAGCCTAATCAAAAGAAGCCACAACCACCAACTCTCAATGGCGTGTTCCTTTTCTAAGATGCTGTTCTGTAGTCAAGTGCCTTATTCTATTATTTCAATAACCTCATTTAAATCCTTGTTTATTTGCTTCAAATAGGTCACAGGGTTTTAGAAACTCAGCTTTAGCCCAAGAAGATTATAGAAAAACTTAACAAATGAACTGACAAAGATGTATAGATTTCATAATTACTTGACTTCATATATACAAGTTTATAACTATAAAACTACTCTCTCACACAAATACAAAACTCTTTATGTTCGTGAAAAGGAATACGTGTATCTTAGCTGTGAATCCCTCCTCCCAGTAAGCCTGTGAAAGGGGTGTAGCTATTAAAGGATAAGCCACTTCTAAAACAGTCTACAATACTTCAGATACGCTTTGAGGCCATTCACATCTGTATGCTCATATATTACCACCTCTTTTCCCCAAAAGCCAAATAACAAATGTCAAGCATGTACGGTAGACATAAACAAGATTTTGACTACTTAGAAGGACTATTGACAAGATTTAAAATCCCATAATTGTTTCAAAAACAGGATTGCAGTTAAGTAATTTTCAATTTATTTGTTATCTATGCATAGCCATTTTTTTGTTGTTGTTGATCAATGAAGAACTGCTTGCATGTGTTAAATTCATTTCCACTTCAAACACAAGATTGCCATAAGTTTCCAAGCAAAGTTTTTTTGTTTGTAAACACAAACCCAACTTAGCAAATACCAGGATTTGACCCCTTGAACATGCCCAGCACCAAGGATTTAATCCACAAGCTAGTACCGCAAATCCCGAATAAATCCATAGATTAAGTCAAAATTTGAAATTCCTAAATGACTAAATAGAAGGCATAGCCACTAATCCTAAATTACACCTCTGCAAATGATATCAACAGTACACTTTGGGACTCATGTCTGGGTCTTATTAAGTTGAAATCCTCTCTCTATGTCATCAAACTTCAAACCTCCAAACCACAAATTCCTTAATTCATCATCAGTGTAACAATAATGGCATTTACTTGATCCTTTATGGTGCAAAGTTCCAGTGCAGTTGTATGAGGAAAAAAATATTGTGAATAAAAAATATTACTAAAGATTACAGGAAAAGGTTCTAGATGATTACTTTTCTCCGTTAGCAAACATGATATCAAACACAAAGATGCAAATGTTAACCTGCCAGCCAGAAGACGAGATATCAGAAAGCAAACCAAAGAACTGAACTACCACAGTGAAAGTGATGGGGAAAGAATCAAACAAACATTAGTGTAAGTCTCAACAAAATTGTAAAAGATAACATAAGGACAAATTCATCAGTTCACTTGAAGTAAACTGAACAACTCAATAGACAAACCAAATCTTGATGCAGCACAAAGCGAAAAAAGTCACAATAACAATAACAACAACAACAACAATAACAATCAGCCAAGTCTTCACTGCATTAAAGGGTGTTGGAGGAAAAAAAAATTGTAGTCAACAGCTGACTGTATTAACTGTGGTAGTTGTGTTTTCCCAAGTCTCTTTAGTTTCCAAATTGTCTTTATAAATTCCCCATGCGACAATTAAAGTTTGTAGTGTTCCAGGTGGTCTGATCCACTATAAATAATAAGGCTGAAATACTGCAAAGGCAGTTTTCTGAATAATTTTCCGTAAGAGCTATTGCTCTCACCTTTTGAGAACTAAAGTACTGGAAGAGTGGATTGAGGAGTCGCCTTGAGATACCTTCCGACCCTCCACCACCAGCGTCTAAACACATGAGGTTTCCTATAACCACCTTTTGTTCTATCTTGTAGAAATTGTAATTACAAACTTTATGTTTGCTCCCTTAAATATCCCGTTTCCATCAACCGTTTTATAAGAATGCCTAGTATACTGAAAATGGAGCCTAACCATCAGTCCAGCTCAAAGTTTTTGATCCAATTTGGATCTTAGACTGAGGCTCAACATCTTTAAACTTCAATAAGATGCACATTAAGGCTGAGAACCTCCACTGATAGAACCACCTAAAAATTAGGCTTTACAAGTATAAAAAGGGTGAAATTGATGATTCAAGTAAACAGGTCTCAATTGTTTTCCTCCTTTTTTTTTTTTTGGGCCAAAATAATAGGAAAGAAAGAACATATAAATAATAAAAATATTTTCCTTTCTACCTTTACTTCAGCCAAGAGAGTTCCGTCATAAGATTGTTCCACACCATGCATGTACATCACTATTTTGGTCTTTCAATCAAGAAATTACAATAAATATGCATAAAATAGTATGAATAGAGTGTTGCACATTAAATTATAATCAAGTCTATCAACCTTTACTTCATCAACTGAAATCGAGGAATCTTTGCTTCCTCTCCCTCTAGAAGAAAGCTCTTGGAAGGACATGAGCTTGCAGTCATTCTTTCTGTCAACTGCAACTACCTGGGACCAGTGGAACCAGAAGAAAACAAAAATTCAGGAATGGGAAACAAAATTAATTCTCAATTATTAAAAGGAATTTTTCAGTAAATATCCCTACCTCTGCATCCAGTATGAAACTCACAGCATCAGGTCTACTTTGTCCCTGTATTATATCAACTAAATCAGGAAATCTTGATGTTGTTTCATCCCCTTTCCGCGAAAATACACGGACACTTCCATCAACTAATTTGTGAATTTGAGCACGCTGACCATCATATCTAAGCAAGTGCACATTGCATTACACCATTTTGTAACCTCCCCATATGATGATTACTAACATAAAGAACAAAAGGACATTGATTTGAACTTTCTTAGATGATGTTAATCAAGCAAGAAAAAGGCAGCATGATTGATATTCATAAAAGAGGTGAAAAAATAAATTTGCATAACATGATTGTGGCATCTAAGCCCCAAACCTAAATCTAAATATTTTCCATACATAGACAGGCAGTTAAAAAACAAATATTGACAACTATTTTGAGTTACAAGACATCAACCACTTCTCAAATAATTATATAACATGGTCCAAACTGTAGAATAGTCATATTGGTTATACAAAGCTTTCGGCAGATCTACACTGGTGTTCTAGATAGGATAAAACTGCTGCTAAAACATGTCAAAGACAAAAATTGATGAATGCATAAAGGCCCAAGGTGCTGGGTTTATATTTTTTTAGCAGTTATATCAGCTGAATTTAACTTAGTGTCAAAATTAAAGAGCCCAGCAACAATCAAGGCTGAATTCCACAAGCTTCTTCCACTATGTGTCCTGTTCTTCCAGTTCTAAAACTTTTAACTTGAATTTCATTGTGCACATCATGTCACTAATAAATCAAAGCAAAGCAAAAGGCAAGCATGCACTTGAAAGTCATCTCAAGCAGCCTTTCTTGCAATGAAATTCATACATCCATCCTTTTCACCCTTACAAACTAGAAGTTTCCAGAGAAGATATCCAACTAGTTGTGCATCAAAAGTTGAAATAAAGATATCAGATAACCATTTCTGTCAAGATTTTATGTAATATATATTATTACCCCAAAACAACATATATCAGAAATACCAACATTATAGCCAAATGTTGGATCTGTTCTTAAGCCTACTTGATTTGTCAATTATGTATAAAATAAAAAATAGAAAAAGTAATGCCTTGAAACCTCCAAATGTATGCGAAGTAATGAAAAAGCAAGCTAGAAAAAAGGGGGGAAATGCACATAAATTTAACAAGTTACTTACTTATATTCGCATGTAAAAGCTTTATTTTGGAAGAGCTTTAGTGCTTGAGGAATCCCATTGGTAATTCTATGAACAAGAACAGAAAACCAACAATAAGCTTCAGAACCAATATGCACCTTGAAGGACAGGGAGGGCCCAAAAAATATAGCAAGGATATATACTTTGCAAGCATTGGGTTAATTGGTATTCCAGGGACCATTGATAAAATCGATGAAGAAAAGTTAATGCCTTTGGCCATGAGAGAAGGAACAATCAAATCCTGCATCAAATTCCATTGATTAAGGGGAGCAGATAACTGATATTTGCAGTTATCAGTAGCATAACAGAAAACATTTTGCAACTAATCTCACATCAAGAAATGCAGAGAAAAATTAAGGGGAAACATAACAAAGTGTCTGTAAAATATTTTTCATGACCAGCTAAAAAACTGCTTAAGCCTGAGATATATTTTCGCTACAGAAAATGATTCCTGCAAGAAGGCAATGCAAACAAGACCATGAAAGGAAAACGCACCCGCAATTGAAATGAGTGAGCATAGTTGTCATGGTAGGGAGGGGATCCTATGACCCATAGTTGTCAAGGCGCCAAGGCGGTGGGAGAAAGCCTAGATGCCTTGGCGATAAGGCGCCTAAGTGCCCAACGCGTTAACAAGGGAAATATTAAGGATTTAATTTATGATATCAAATATCTTTAAAGTTGTATTAAAAATGATACAAGATAAGTGAATTGATATAAATAAAACATTAGAAAAAACTATATTTCACATTAGTTCAAATAGCAAACTATTATCAAAATTTCAAACCATAAGTATGTTTAAAATATTTAGATTAATGCAATAAATTAGGAAACAAGATAATTGTAACATCAATAAATACTATCTCATTTTTTAGGTAAGAACTTGACTATGAGAACTTATCAGCTTTGTAATTTTTGAATTAAATAAAGGTTTTCTTTTTTTTTTTTGCTTAGCAGAATTAAATGAGAATTTGACAAGAGCTGATGAGATGTTGCTTTATGATAGATTACAATTAAAGTTGATAAATATTTAAAATTTTTTGAAATTATGATTGATTGCTAAGTTAAATCATGAAACATACACTAATACTATCTAATCTAAATTAAAGTGAGTCAAATAATTAAAATATATGTTAATTTGTAATAAATTTCAATTATAGTGAGTGAAAAAAAATAAAGTTTAAAGTTTAAAAGAGAGTAATGAAAGATTAACAAAAAAAAAAAACGGGAAAGTAAAAGGAAAAGTTGGTGGAGTAGGTTTAGTAGTTTCAAAATCAAAGGGAAAAATGGGTAGGAAAAGTGGAATAAAAAAAGAGAAAAAAATGGGTTAGACATAAAGGTCACATGGGGTAATCATTAGAGTGGTGAGTCATCTTTCCTCCTCCTCCTCCTTCATCCTTTTCTCACTTTGTGGGGAACCTGCAAGGGGAAAAAATAGGTAGCACATAAAGAACCATGGCAGCCTCCGCTACCAGCCGCTTGCCATTCAATTATGGTCGAGATCCTCCACTTTCGTCATTGCAACTCTAGATCTTCATCCTCCATCAGGCATCTTATTTTATTTTATTTTTAATTTTTTTATTGGACCCTTTTCTTACTAAGGTGTGCGCCTTGCCTCGAAGGTGTCTCAAAGCGGCCTAAGCGACGCTTTGTGACCCAAGGCAGGAGCCTTGGAGGGACAAATCAAGGCGGCCCTCACCTAATCCCCCCAACATCCGCTCAGATGCCAAGGTGTCGTTTTAACAACTATGCTATGGCCGTCTGGACACCTTGCCTTTGTCGCCTTGTGGCCTTGTGGCCTTGTGGCCTTGTCACCTAGGCGACGCCGACAACTATGGGGGTCAAGGAAGCAACTTAATGGAGTTGAAGCGAAAAATAGGATTGATTGACTGGACTAAAATTGTAGGTTAATGAATCATCCTATAAAAAATAGGCTCCTAGATGGAGGTTCTTCAACAAACAGAACCCTAGGCTCTACTGGATTAAATGGGCAAGGTGAGCGCTTGCCTTGCCTGGTGCCTTGGCCAGGTTTTTTTTTTTTAATTATTTTTATTTTTTTAGAATAACGACATAAAAAAGAGGTTAGATTGCTTGAAAGTTAAACATCCAAGAGATAACATAAAAAATTGCAAAATACTCTAATTTTATGAAAACAAACTTAACATTTTGTCTTTTATTTTCCAACGCGTATCATTTCAAATGAGAACTTAACTTATATTTCTTTATAATGCCAAGAAAACATTAATTCTACTTGAGATGTTGATCTTAAACATATATATATATATATATATATGTATACATACATATATATATATATATATGTATGTATCTATACGTGTATATGTGCGTATATGCATATATGTGTATATGTATATATGTGCGTATATGTGTATATGTATGTGTATATGTATCTATATGTTCATGTGTATATGTATACATGTCTCTTATAAGCGCCTAGGCATCCAGGCTCCTGGCCAACGAATTACTTCGCCTTGGCACCTTGACAACTATGCTCATTAGGTAAATCCCGGATACATGTACCTTCACTAAGACATATCCAACAATGGCTGTAAGGAGGCACGGCTGCAGCATTGCATCTTTGGTTAGTGCAGAATCCCATCTTCAGCCTTATTTCTTACCACAATTATGTTTAAGAAATGTGGCCACTATAATGTGGAAGCTTCCATTTTTTAGTATCATATTATGTTATTTTTTGCTAATCATATTACGTTTTAATTCTAAGATTTTCTTAGCATTGGTGTTTGTTATGCGTGTCGCATAGTTCGAACACCAAGATCGGTAGCAGTCAAATCCCGTATTTGATTAGATTTCTTGAGAAATAAGTCACCTTGATATTGTGGTAATGCAATGCAAGAGGTCGTAAATTGGGTTGTTTCTAATGTTGAAAAGAGCTTTTATGTTATGTTAAATTTATGAAAACCCGATATTTAAAGTTTGGCATGCCGCTTAGAGCTGTTCTAGCTGAACTGCTTTTGCCGCTAGGGCTAGTCCATACTGAATGATTATGATACACCATCTCGACCGATTGTTCTATACCAGGACTTACCAGTGATTTACTTAGCCCACAGCCGTGTTCAAACTGCTCGTTAGACAACACTGAATTAAAAAAGGCTTCCAAGATTCCCTAAACCGGAAGGTAGGATCCTGTCCTAGAGAAGGAATTCATGCTGAGGTCAAGGGACTCCACGAGGAGAAAGGGGCGTAGCGGGGCATTTCAGATGCAATTAGGTCCATTTGGTAATGGTTTAGCCAACCAGAATTGTAAAAGAAAGCTGGCTGATAAGCCAAGTAGCGAAGCCTAAGATTCGATGACTGATTAGATTACTAGTTTGTTTAACTAAGGTTCCCAGCCTACATCCCATATCTTAAAGTCTACAACTCAACAGCAAGCTGCACTTGCTTCAAGTCTCATAAGAGACGGAAGAATCGCTGGAAGCTAGGGAGTAGCTGCCTAGCTACAAACTCAAAAGCCTGGATTTGGCTAAAAGTGTAATACCCAGAAACTTCAGGAGCTGTTTTGCAAATATTTATTTCTAATTAATTATCTTTTCACCTATTATCTTGAGGTAAGGATAGTGTGTGTGGAAGGGGACATGTGTCACTCATAGGAGACCCAAGGGGATTTGTGGCTATGGTTGACACATGTGGGGGGTGAGGTGTCCCCTTGATGGGACACATGTGCTCATCAATTGTGATGGAACACATGTGTCTATCTCTTTCTCTCTCTCTCTCTCTTTTGCTGCCTATAAAAGCGCACAGCAGCCCCTAGAGACAGCACCAGATCAGGAGAAAAAAAAAGAGAGACAAGAAATCTTAAGAGTAGTCTAAGGAGGAGAAAGGAACATCACAATCCCAAGTTTGAGGTAGCGTCACTTTCTCTTTTGCTTTCTGTTTGGCATTTACTTGTTGTGCTGCATGGTATGATACTTCTCACACACTTTTGAAATGGAAAGGAAGTAATTGTTGGACCATCTCCAAAAGGGGGAGTTGCTGGAAAGTTTTTACCATTTCTGAAAGTGATGTTTTCATGCTTTAGCTACTCTTTAAAGCTTTAAATCTGGGGTTGTGGGGCTTAAACACTGCTGGGAGTTTTTAGAACTGTCAATTCAAGGACTAGGCTCGGAATGGCAAATCTGTCCAGCTGCTGTGTGGGCAAACTAGAACCCTTTTGTCACAGTTTTGATGATAAGTTGGTTGGAAAGTTTTGTCAACTCCAGAAATAGTGTTTGATGTGCTAACCTTGTTTTAAAACCACCAAAATCTGGCAAAGAGGGCACTGCTGGGTTTTCTTTTCTCAAAATCAATCGTTTTAAAGTGTGAATCTCAAAAAGGGTGCAATCGTTTTGTTAACCTATCTGTTGTTTGGGCAAAAATAGCCCTAAACCTATAAAAGTTAAGCTGCCGGGACTCAGTGGCAGCATTAAGCCACTGCTGTTTTGGCTAGAACCAGTCATCTTGTCCTAACATTGGAGCAAAACAGGCCTGATGGTAAGCCTTAAGCTAGGAAAGCACAGCAGCAGCCCCAAGCCTCTGCTGTTTTATAAAACAGAGCCGTTTTGCCCTGTAGAACCACTGGTTGCGGCAAAACAGCCCTAGAAACTGTGGGTTCAAGCTAAGATTCTTAACGCAATGACTCAAAGTTTGCTGTTTTCAAAACATCCTTCATTTTCTACAAAGAATTATTTATCTCTTAAAGATAGAACACTCAAAGATCAGTTCTTAGTTCTTTTAAGTTGGAGGTGTTCAACATATGTTCCCTTCCTAGTATTATTGTCTCCTTTGTGGCTAATCTCTTCATGAGGTTGTACTGTTTGGATCTACTTGTCTCTATAATCGTAAGGTTTGTTGATATTATTGGTTGTTTGATCCTTTAAAACCATTGTGGAGTTGTTGTTGTGTGTGCCGACTACCAAGATGAACGACCACTTATGCAGAAAATGTTGAGGCCCATGCTTGGCGAAAGAAGCACACCTATGTCTGAGGAGGCCGTCTGTGGATCTACTAGACATTATAAAGGGGGACTGTAGCTCAGGTCCTAAGAAGTGAGCGGAACAATTTTTAGTCGTTCGAAACTTCGATGGTGTCACTTGGCTCGGTAGTTGGGTATTTGCTGCTTTGTTGAGACTGTTATCTAAATTGTTAAGTTGTTATATCCCTTGTCCGGATATGACCTTGTAGGATTTACTTGTTTGACCTACTGAGTGTTCTTTATCACTCACTCCTTGTGTTGTTTGGTCCCTACCAAGAATAATCTCTAAAAGGGAGCTCGATGCAAGTGCTTAGTCTAAAGGCAAAAGCGAGGCTTACACTCAGATGGGTCAATTACCTAGCAACTCACTTAAGCATTGGGTGGTCGTCAAAGGATGAGGCGTGTGTTGTAGTATAATGTGTTTGTGTTTTCACCGGCCCTCCGATCCTGTGAAAGGTTACGAGTGAGCTTTGTAATGATAGTCAAATCTAAATAATGGGATGTCTGACTCAACTTATTATTAATCTCGAAGGGTAGTCTTGTAGTTCTTGACCCCCGTTGTTTCCCTCAATCATCGGAAAGATGGGGTGTCACAAAAAGGACCAGAATGCATTAAATTTTAATTAATATATGATTACCATATCCCATTGAATCTGTGTATTAGATGTTCAAAAAATCATGTCAGCAAACCCTAGTGTCCGTCATCTGTATCCTTGTATTGAAATTTGTGCTTTCTAATTACCAGTAAAAATTGGACTCCAGGTAACAGTTCTGGAAATTTGGTAAATTTTGGTTAGCAGATTTACAAACTAAGCACCCCAACCCACAAACTACAGGTTATGTTTGTGGTTCTGGGAACACCACTGAAATCAACGCACCTTTAGCTAGCACAATCATGACATAACAGGACTACCCACTTCAATTAGCACAATTTGCAACTACAGACAACACATGTACGCACTCATTTAAATCTACAAGAATGCCGCACAGAACTGAGCAGGCTACTAAAAAAGGAATTTACCAGATTGGGAAGTATGCTATATGCTTCAAGTACAGCTGCAGAAATACCCTAACATGTGACAAGAAGACCATATTAGACAGGGAACCAAATAACAAACAATAAACTCTAGAACACTAAACATAAATCCTACGTATAAACTCGAGAAAAAGTATTTAATAAAATATAAGTAGCAATGCAAACTTAAAAATTAAAAAATTTAATTGTCATGGTTTTTAGTAGTAGCCAGTAAAAGGATAACATAAAGAAAATAGTCATCTTTCCAATGAGCATAAATTAAACCTGAAGTTTCTCCTTCAAATTTGCATCCGTTCCATTATGTTGTAAGTGAGGAGAAGAGTTCATAATTACAGCTTGAGCCAATGCAGGCAGTACAGTTCTCATCATTGCCCCAATCCGCAAATTCCGAACCTGCACAGTATTAAGATACCAAACATTCATACAAGTCCACAACCCAGACAACGCATTAACCCTATCAGTTTAATAAATAAATTTTTTTTTTGGATAATCAAAGAACTATTAATAGGAGGAGGAAGAAGTACAAAGGGAAACACAAGACATCCTCCAAAGAGAAAACAACACACAGTAGATACAAAGGAAAAGACAAAAACAACAAATTATCAGTTTAATATATTAGTGACAACACACTCAAAATATGAGACCGAACAGAACAAAGCGCTTGAGTACATGTTTGAGCGGACAATTTGAGATGGCCCACTACCATTGTGCCCCCCTTGTTATCTTGTATCTTGATGATCAAAGACTACAAACCCACATTCTTTCTTCAATTATCTCATTTCTTCACCATTGCATTCCAGTTATTTCTTCCAAAAAATCTGGACAAGTAAAATTACATGTAAAATGGCGCTCAACAGAATCATTTGACATTCTACAGGCCAGGAGACCACACAAAGATCTGTGTGGAATGTTATCCAAGATTCTGAGACCAGGGGTCATCTCTTTCTTCACTCTCTCTTCACAAGAGGGCTTTCTAATGGAGTTTTGGGGTGATATGGGAGCATTCAGTGTGTGATCACTCCACTTCAAGCTTCTTGAGAACACCTATTGAGGCTTTGATAGAGGCAAGAAAAGTAAAGCATCATAGGCATCTCCTTTCTTGTCGTATTGTGGTGTTTATAGTTAGAAAGAAAGGAAAACACTACAACCATCTGCTTACTTTGCCATGTTTTGGTGCTTATAAGATTTAAAAATAAACAATAGGATATTTTGGGACAGGAAAGTGCATGAGAACCAGAAACCAGTTATGGATCCGTATTTGTTTCCTTGGAATGTCCAGAAGGACTGGCTTGCTACACTCAAGTAGACCCCTTTTCATTTGTTTTGATTTTTTCCTTTTCCTTGGCCATCTGAAGGTCCTACTTTTGTACATTCATTTTCTCTTATTTTGTGTTCTTTGATTATCAAAAGGGGAAAGATATTAAAAAAACCAACAAGGTAGAACTGATAGCATACAATGACGATAAGAAACTCCATATTGTGAAAATTTAAGACATGCATCTATTGAACCTGCAAAATGTTTATAAATATATTTGTTGCAAAAAAGGAGATAGGAATCCACGTGCATAGCACAATGACAGCACAGACCCTTCATTTTCATAAAGCACATTGATCCCAGCAAAGAAAAGGTAAAGGCACTTCTATAAATATTAAAGCAATAATTAGTCATGAACAAATACAGAAACTGACAAGGATGAATGGTGATCAGATGATGACGATAAAAAATTCCAGTAACGCAAAAATATTGGCACATAATTATTGAAGCTGCAAAAAGGTAATTCTTAAAAAAACAAAAAAACAAAACAACAAACAAGCCAAGAGGCATATCAAAAGTGACAGCATGAAAGTCTTTAGTTTCATAAACAAAAACATTCCAGCAAAGAAAAGTTAAAGGAAATCATGACATTAGAGCATGTGCATTGAGCCTTGGTGTTTGCTTCTTGTACTTGCTGGATCTATGTGCATATTTACTAATAAAAGAACACACTACTTCAAATATGAAGCATCGACTTCTACCAACTATATTCATGTGGAGCTTCTGAACAGCGCAATCATTTGAGCATTATTCCATAATAAGGAAGCATCCACCCCAATGTAACTGTTGGAGTGTGTAAGCTTTTGGGCTATATGTATTATTTATTTCAGACTTTGTATTCTAGGCCCATTAGATTTTCCTAGTATGAGTGTGCTGCTATTATATTGCCTTGTTCAAGTGTGATAGGATTTCCTAGTAACCCTAGTATCATGTTTCCTTGTTCACGTGTGATAGGGTTTCCTAGTAATCCTAGTATTGAGTATTATAAATAGATAGTCTTGGTGCCCACACTAGGGCATCCGACTTCTCTCCATAAAATTCCCTTTTCTCTAAAACTACATGGTATGCAAGCTGTTGATAAGGTGTTTCGTTATTTAAAATCATATCCTGGCAAAAGACTTCTGTTTAGCAGACATAACCAGATGAAAATTGAGGCCTATACTGATGCCGATTGAGCAGGCTCGATTGACGGACGACGCTCTACTTCAAGCTATTGTGTTTTTGTGGGAGGGAATCTTGTGGCTTGGCCTAGTAAGAAGCAGCTCGTTGTTGCCTGGTCTAGTGTAGAAGCTAAATTCCGATCCATGGCGAATGGCGTCTCCAAGTTAATCTGGATAAGACAGTTGTTAACTGAGTTGAAGGTTCCATTTGAGCCTCCAATGCGACTCCACTGTGACAACCAAGCAGCGATAAGTATTGTGAATAATCCTGTCCAATATGACTGTACTGAGCATGTTGAGGTGGATCAACATTCCATTCGCGAATGTGTGATATAGAAGGAATTGTTTTTACCTTTTGTACCTACTATTCAGCAATGTGTTGATATGTTCACCAAAGGTCTCTTCAAGCTCCAGTTTGACTTCCTTATGTCCAAGTTAGGCATGTGTAATATTTATGTCTAACTTGAGGGGGTGTTGGATTGTGTAAGCCTTTTGAGCTATATGTTTTATTTATTTCAGGCTTTATATTCTGGGGCCATTAGGATTTCCTAGAATGAGTGTGCTTCTATTATGTTACCTTGTTTAAGTGTGATAGGGTTTCCTAATAACCCTAATATTATGTTTCCTTGTTCAAGTGTGATAGGGTTTCCTAGTAACCCTAATATTGAGTATTATAAATAGATAGTCTTGGTGCCCGTATTAGGCCATCAGACTTCTCTCCATAAAATTCTCTCTTCTCTAAAACTACAGTAACCCGAAAAGAGTGTCAAGGCTTTTTAAGTCCCAACAGGATGAGGCACTCTCAACTTTCCTCACAAGCAAGCACGACCAATGACACCTACGCATCGATTTGTGTTCCAGTTAAAGATACATGAAATGTTAGGCCAGCAATGTGTGATTTGTGGTGTATAATGTTGGTTAATTTTTACACTAAGTTTTGTTTATCTAAGTCGCTTCAACATAATATGTGTATATCTACTAGTAATTGGGCTCACTTGTGCCAACCATTGAGCTCTGATGCCATGTAATTTCCATCTCAAAACCAACTGGCAGTGGGTGGGGTACCCTAACAGATATGTCAAGCACTATAAGTAGGCCAATTGGATTGCAACTAGTTGTGGAACTCAACATTTATGAATGGAGTCATAGAAGCTTGCGCTTTTTTTCTAAGGACCATTAGAAAATGTGGACAACAGAAGCAAAACAACTTTCAGACAAACTATATGAAACATTAAAACAAGAAACGTAGAATTATAACAACCTATTCAAGATAACATCCTACAGAAATAGGTGCCACCACACACCTGCTAAATATTATTTATAAATCTTTTCCAGGATCAGCAATGCTGATACAATGTCACTGTCTTATTAGCCAAAATTAATTAATAAAATATAACAGGCATAAAATATACACAAATATCAAAACAGAAACATTCATCATTCTTTAACAATGTTATATATCTATCTAGATGACAAAATCAAAACCAAACACTTGCCAGAATCTTACCAAAGTTCTAACAAGAAACTTCATTTCTTTCTCTCTACAGGACCGCATAAGGTTCACAATAAGGTTTTTCTTCCGAACAGTACTTCCAGTGCCTGTTTGTACACTGATTGAGGAGAGATCTAAAAGGAATGCTCATAATATCTTCAATTAAATAATTCGAAAAGCTTATAAGCACACACTTGATCAAACTTTATTAACTTGATAGGTTGTTGTATAGAGGAAAGCTATAAGCCTTTAATATTGGGAGACACAAAAGGAATTACAAGAAAAATGAGAAAAAAACAAAATTCCAAGCATTGAAATAGAAATACTACCTCTAAGATGTAGTATTTTCACCTTTTTTTGGTATAAAAGAGGAAATTTTATTTGATGAGAAAGGGTACTACAACGTGGAGGAAAATAGATTCTTCACACAGAAAAGAAAACATAAAAAAGGAAAACTCAAAAAAGGCTTAAAGCAAATTCAACCTTGAGGGGTGCATTTGTATTGTTTTTTGACGAAGAGCGAACGCCTTGAAGAGAAAGGCAATGCCTAGAGGTGCCTGGAGGCTAAGCTGTTCACCTTTCTTCCATTTTTCTTAATATAAAAAGTAAAATAAAATAAAATAAACATGTCTTTGCAAAAATATAAAGGAAAAAAATCTTCAGAATGATCACTCAAACACAATCTATTCTCCTTCCCCTTTTGAATTCACAAACTAATCCTTAATCCTTCATCATCTTCAACCGGAGGAACCGATTGGAGCAGTCACTGCCTTCTATGGTCAAAAAGAGCAAAGAAAGTGCCGCCATCACCGTTGAAGGGAACGGGGAAGAAGATCTATTTTCTCTCTCTTTCCTCTTTCGTTTTCTTCTCCCACTGAGTTGTTTCAATTTTTGTTTTCTTCCTCTTTCATTTGATTACGTTATGGAGGACACTTCTCCACCATTTCCCTTTTAGAATTTCAAAGACTTTCCCTTTAATTTGATTACATTATGGAAGACAATTGTTCACCACTACTTCTCTTTTAAAATTTGAAAGGCTTCTTCTTTTGTTTGATTAATTATGGAGGACAGTTGTCCACTACTTCTCTTTTCAAATTTCAAAGACTTTTTTTTAATTAAAATTTCAAGGCCTTATCCAATATATGTATATATCAATAAAAAAACACAAAATATATATATTTTTCACATAGAATAAATAACTAAAAGTACAAATAATTAATAAATAAATAAATTTCATGTCAATTTAAATAAATGCTAGTTATTTCATGTATTTAAATATTCTAAAAACATAACACTTAAATTATCATTATGTTTATAAATATATATATACGTATGTATATAAATGTATTTTTTAATCACTTTGAGTGCCTTATCGCTTTGGCGCCTAGACAACTATCAGTGATGGAGCAGCGTCTTAAATAGAATCATATGTTGAGAGATTCGGCAACTTCTTGAGAGATCAATCTGCCCACGGAGTGGCGTCAGCAGATCAAATGGGTAGAGTTGAGGGAAATAGGAGATCGATCTGTTCCCAACTTATTGCTTCTTTTTAAAAACAAAAAAAATCTCACCTTTTCTCCCAGTCCTGACTTGTTGGAGGTCAAGTCAGGCCAAGCCCGTCCAAGTTTCAGGTGGGAACGAATCACCCATTCAAATCAGCCTGAGTATGATAAAATAAAATATAAAAAAAACTAGGACTGACCCACGAGTTGACTCATCCAAGTTGTCCTGGTTTGACAACCATGAGCCTGGGAGGAAAAAAATTCCACTAGGTTTCAACTGGACTTCAAAATTAATTGGGCATCTACCTTTAATACTAAGCCGATTGGACCTTTAAAAAGATATGGGGAAAAAAAACATCAGAAAAGCATAAGTTTTAAGAAACCCTAAATCTATCTCTCCTTCACTCATTCTCTCCTCATGCAAGCAGTAGCCAGCGCTCTCCCCAATATCAACCAAACCCTAGAAACACAATCTCTCTATCCTCAAAGAATGAATATGGGATCATCTGCAAAATATGCCCTCAAAAAGAACGAATGGGCCATCATATGCAAGCTAAAGAATAGGTGTAAGACTTGACTGGCACACCCAAAGTCCTCGCACTCTTTTATTATAAACAGGTATCTCTGTTTTATGTTCCTCCTTTTACATCTTGGGGGCAGGAAATACCTAGTGCAGCCTCCAGAAACGAAAATAAAGCTTTACAAGGCATATGCATGATATTATATCTCCCATGAAATTTTGTCCACCCAAGCACTGCTTTTATATATTTATTAGAGATGTTAGATACACATTAAGCATGAGATGTATAGATAAGGGATTAAAAAGCATGCTAACTGATGTGGTGGAAATTCAGCAGGATTAATTTAATATGAAAATCAAAGATAAACAAGTATAAAATAGGTAATGTAATATAATCTTAAAATGTTATAGTGAAGGCAAAGAGGTACAAATAAGCGGGAAGAATTTTAACTAGGCTATATCACAGCACCAACTCCAAAAGTTTTCAAGTAGTAACTTGCAAAGAGTAAAACCTTTTTCCCCTCACTGAACCCAGTTCCAAAAAAGTCTTCCAATTTCTGCCCAAATTTCCATTTCCTAAAACCAGCCATCATTTTTTTTTTCCAACACTAGGTTCTTCAGTTCAATGTCTACATTCTATGCCATATTTTCTACATATGCCATTAAACAATCAAAAAATAAAGTAGGAAATCAATTGGAAAGATCTTTATACCTTATCTTCTGAAGTACTGCGAATACATCTCTAATCAGAAGTGGTGAAGGAGGGGCAAGCAAAGACTGAGTTTGTCGGCAGGCTTGAGCAACATCACCTTTAAGCAATAGGAAACTGACTATTAGGTTAAACAAGACTCATAAAAGAGAACAGTCAAACAGAACAAACCAAATTGTATGACAACCACTGTCTGTTCCTACCAAGATCACCTAAGCTGTTGTACATGTCCCTGATTTTGGACTTGTCCGTCCCACATGCCTCTTCCAGTGCTGCTGAGACTAAACTCCCGCCAATATTCAGCTCCTGCATTATGTTTATACATGATATCATGCCTTCAGGAAAATAATTATAGCATATTCACCGCTTAGCATAATTTAGCATCCAATTTAAAACAAAAGGGAAGTGAAAGTGTAGCACAAGGAGAAAGAAAAAGAAGAAAGGATACAAAGAGCGAGAAAAAGAAAGAACCAGAAACAGTATTAAAAATGTATAGGCGTGTGTGTACAGTTGCATGTAAGACCATACTTGTTGCGCACACCATAGGACTTGAGCAAAGGTTAGAAGCCAAAACTCTATTTTCCTGTATTGCCCCACACTGGGAAACTAAATCTAGCAATTTAATTAATAAGATGTTAGAGCCACCCCACCCAATGACCAATTGGTTATGCTGTACTATGATGGCCAATAATCACACCTTAGCATACGTCAACATAGACATAATTAGGAGTTTCGCCAATGTAATTCTCATACGGGAAAACAACTTCATCCCCTCACTAACTCTGCTACAAAGAAGAGGTAAAGAGAAACCAGAGAGCATAAAAGTGGGCAGGGAGTAATGAAGAGATTGTTGTTTCAAAAGTCATGATCAAGAACCTTAATTGTCCAAAGGGATAGCCTAAACATACCAACAAGAAACCATGGATACCCCTAACAATGACACATCCTGGACTGGATACATGTCCAGTATCATACTCCACTGAAATGTAACAGGTACACATCCCACAAGAGCAGACCCCCATGCACAATGCTCACCGCTTTGAGAGGGTTGGATATGATTTGAATACAGGGGGTAATTTACATGTTCTTTATTTGAAAGGAAACCGTTGGGTTGATTTGCCTTAAAATGACAAGCTTTTAATTACAAAATAGATGTGTTCACAGTTATTTGGGTGTAAAACATATTTAATATCATTGTGATAATTATTTTATATAGAGAAGTATATTCACATTACCCGTATACAGGAATTCTTGTAAGCTAATTGTATCCTCATACCTAGTACATAGCGTTTTAAATCGTAAAAGTGCTTCCTGGTATGCTAGAGGATATGCTTGTCTTCAGATGTTGTCTTTAAGAATATGCATTAACAAGCATCTAATCCAAGCATTTCAAGAAAAATTATTAATGTATAACACAAAAGATTCATATAAAAATTCATAAAATTAAACTATAATCCGAAATATGATAAATTCATTATACTTGAAATAATTAGAGTGAAAATGATATGGAAGTCCAAGTGGAATCTCATCACAAACAGAACGCAAAGTAACAGAAAATTAATACTGCGAGAACAAGGGAGAGTACATAAAGCAGTTTCAGTGTACAATGACCACAAAGATAAGAGCGAAGAAACATGTAAGTCATAAAGGTGGATGAAAGTTCTAAACTACCATGTTTTCGTGATCCGCAGCTATCTTGTTCAAGCACAAGTACACAGCAGGTAGCACATCATTGGGAGACAAGGCCAGCAAACTGCATGGCATGAACTTTACAAGCCAAAAACATGTAGCAGAAAAGCTAAAAAGAAATACCAGGCATCTATTTCACAGATCAAATTGCCTACAGCAATGCAAGGATGGAGCTCACAAAAGCCCACCTTCTAAACATATTGCAAATCATAAAAGTGGCCTTGATCTTGCCCTTTTCACCCTCAAGCAGATCAAAAGTTCGTGCAAGATGTAAGAACGGAGCAGGCTGTCCATTCCTCCAGCAAGCTGCAGAAGCATCTTAGTATAATGCAAGGCTTAAGGTGCATGCGTGTATATGTATTGTGTGAGTAACTCAAAAGTGTACACCTACTGAACAAACAAACACTGACCATGCTCTACAGGATAATATTTTTCTGGTGGTAATGATACAAATTTTGAGGCCACATCCTTAGTTGATAGCCCAAGCACAGACAATTCAGCTAATTTGCCAGACGGCTCTGGCACTTCATTTTCCTGGATAGAGGTGAAATTGTTAACATTGCGTTGAGCTTGAACGGGCCTGCAAGAGCCAAGCAAACTCTCTTCATTAACATTACCCTCGAGATTAGTGTAATGCATGTTCACTGTCACATTGACATCCCCCTTTGCCTTCTCTAGGATCGTGGCAGCATAGCTTCTTGATGAGTTATCTCCATCTATTATCTGAATAAACTGATCTAATTCATCCTTGTATGAATTGATAGCATCACTACGCAATGACATTTCATCTTTAGAGCATGCCACAGGCATGTCTCCAAGACTACCACCTGGGGAAACATTAGTTGGGAGTTTACTGAAGAATTTCGTTATTGGGGACTGTTTTGACCTGCTAGATTTCAGAGGTGAATTAACTCTTGCTTTTTTGTTTGGCTTATTCTCCAAATGTTTCCTCTTTTTTCCGTGGGAAATATTGCCTTTTATTGCACACTTCATACTTGCTGCATGAAAAGCTTGACTGAGAACAAAATTTCGACTTCGAGATGGACTGCTATTAACAGTAGCTGGTACAGAAAGTGATGTGGAATCACTGCCTGAGCTGGTCTGGGCTGCACAAACAGAAGATGTAGCCGAAGAAGAAATGGCCTGCTCATGAAATTCAGTTTCACGCTCATAAAAATTAGAAACTGCGTCAACAATATTACCATCTGAACCTCTAAGCAAATCTAGCAATTGGTTACATGTGACCCAGTTTGGCAGACAATCACGAAGATCCTTTATGAGTTCCTCAGTCCAATTACCATTTAAAATGGTGGAATCTCGCAAAATTTGCATAGAAGACGAGGGTGCTAAAACAAGACCGATATCAGACTTCTCAACATCTATCATTTCATTTGGCTTCACCCCTGTCTGCCGGTCCTGGCCCTCATTCGCAATAGAGTTGTCATTTCTCAAAATCTTTGCATTGGCTCCCTGCAGCACAGGATGAAAACCCATAAAAAATTCTTGCTTTATGGCCTTTTCATCAACCAACCCGGCAAAGTGCTTCTGCATTTTTTCAACTTGTTTACTATCTAGTTTCTCAACATCCATGCCTACTGTTGGGATAACCCGTTTTGGCCTCAAAAATTTTACATATTCTCTAAGCTCCTCATAGTTTGAATGCTCACTATATGGCACAAGATGTATCTCAAATGAATCCTTGGTCTTAACAGTGAACCTGTTGTGTTTTACTTCATACGTCCACCCCGTGGGAACAAACCCTACAACTCTAGAGTACCCTCTCTCCACCATAATCTCCTTCATTTTTACAAAATTAGGTCGGAAGTATGGCCAAGTCTCGCCCAATACATTCCACCCAACAACATGAACATCGCATTCAGAGTCATCCCTTGAAAATACCCCAGTTTCTCCAGACCCCAGAATGTCTAAAACTGAAAATTTCCGGCCATCCACATGTATCTTACAATCACATCTACGTGCTACCTCGAGCAAAATTTTCTCCTTACCAATAACATAGGTAGCTACAAGGAACAAAACAGACTTGGGAGAACATTTGTTCTCTATCCGAATTCTATCTATAACATTGACTATATAGTCAATAGACTCTTCCTGAGACGGAAAAACAAACTTCGGATTACAATAGGTCGTATCAAGAAAAAGGGCATCGGCGCCCACAAATTCACTCAATGCCGGCTCCGATCTCATAGAAGCGCAGTACCTGAAATCACCCGTATGCACATACCTCCCAAAACTGCGTTCACCATCTACAGAAGGAACCCTAAACAAGAACTGAACAGCCCCGGGACAGTGGTTGGCATCAATGAGTGTGATTTCGCACCCATCGATCCATACGGGCCGCGATAAATTCAACGGAACCACAAGGGAAGAAGGAACATTCAGTACCTGTACAAGTAGGCGAGCAGTAATGGGTGAGCAAAAGATGACCCCTTTCGACCAGGAATGGGTGAGGCCAGCGTAGTGATCGGAGTGGAAGTGGGAGAGGAAGTAAGAGATGGAGAAATCGCCGGCGCGGCGGAAGGCGTCGACCACGAAGCGGGTATTGGGAATGAGTTTGGAGTGGGGGAAGTCAGAGGGGATCGGAGAAAGCGATGACGATTGTTTCAAACTGTCTATTAGCGTTAGGGTTTGGGGTGGAGGGGAGAGAGAGGACAGGGATGAGAGGAAGATGGCGGTGGAGTCTAGGGTTAGGGTTTCGGAGGAGGAAGGTTGGGGAATGGTGGTGGCCATGGTGGAAGGGCCTTTGGGGCCGTTGGAAATGGAGGGCGGAGAGACTTGCTCCGCCCTTTTAAATTTCAATCCCCATTTCGGTACTTGGGGATTCCGCCTTTATGCCGTGTTTGGTTGTCGGGACTGGTTGAACGGATTTACCGGACAAAGCTCATTTCTGATTTAATCGTCTATATCGTTTAATCGGCCGAAAAAGAGATGTGGAGAACAATAATTAATCGATTACTACCGGATGTTTGGTGCGCACATTTAACTGATTAAATCATTTAATTCAACGATCAGTTGTTGACATCATCTCTACTACAATAATGCGGCTCCTTAATTGGATCGACTGCTCTTTTATTTTTTCAAATTTATCCCTCAGTACTTACCACATTGAGTCAGTTATTGGGATAAAAATGAGATTTCCCAACTTTCCTAAATAACCACCTTGGAACTGGTCTTCTCTCATGTTCTTTGTTCTTCTTCCAGTCCCTCGACTTACAAAGCCAATTCTACCATTGCAGCGCCAAACTTCTGAACACAATTCTTTATCATTTGTGAATCAGTCCACAATAGGGACTAAATTTATGGTAAAGGTATTGCCAGTTTTTCCTTCATCTTTTTATATGCAAATTGGGTTATTTGTTTATACATTAATTACACATACATTTATTCTATCTGTAGGCAGTTTCTCATGTTCTCTAACGTATATTGTTACAACTCTTCCTAATTTTCTTTAACCAACCTAATTTCTAGAACTCAACATTCCTTTATATTCCTTTATTTATATAAGCATTAGCGCACACGTAACAAATGCAGCATATTATTTATATGTTATGTTCAAATAGTCTCAAAATTTTGTGAGTTCTAAATAAATTTGGATAGCATGTGTTCCTCTTATACTCTTCACAAACTACATCAATCAGAATGCACCACCCTAATCGAAAAGCCGTTGAACACACGCGGAGCGCGTGTGATGTGGCTAGTCTTGTATAAATCTGTTCTTTTAATTTTGGAGGCCAAACCTTAAAAAATAAAAAATGAAAAATTAGTTTACTCTTCAACGTACTACAAACTCGAACTTCTTACCTCAATGATAAGACGAGAAGTCGCTAATTGATTAAATTATTTAATTAGATTCTTCTAAAAGGATGAGAATAAAAATGAGAATATATTCTTGATTGTAGACTCAAAGTTTAAAATTGTCATGAGAAAAAGAGAGAGGAGAAAGTATGTGTGCTCACAGGGAAAAATGAAAATGGAAGTTGAGAGAGAGAGTGCGCATACGAATTTGAATACAAGTCAATTGGAGGTGAGGATTGAATTTTTTTCTAGACAAATTAATTCATTTGATGACCTGTATTATTTTTTACCCTTAGGGTGTGCAGAATTTAGAAATTTCTAAATTTTAATTTTTTCTTTTTGATAGTCGGGAAATTTTGAAAATTCAGTCAAAGAGTGAAAATAATTTTAGAAAAATTTCGAGATTGGAAAATTTGTTCAAATTTTTTTTGGAAATTCAAAATACCTAATTTTCAGAAATTGCATAAGAATTTTAAGTTTTTTTTTGGATTTCATATTCTCCCTTTTCGTTGCTTTCCTAAATATTATGAAATTGCAATTTTGGAGGAAAAATAGTGCAGGAAATTGAATTTTCTCAATTTTTCTATTGGAAAATTTCGAGTAAATATTTTACTCGATTGGGAATCAAAATAAAAAATAAAATTAGGGAAAAAGTAGAAATAAAAATTCGGTTAGGAAATTCTCGAATTTCTCAAATGAACACCTCTCCTTACTCATTATTTTGAATGTTGTTGAGCATATTTATTTGAATTTATTCATGTTGTTGATCGTTATTGTTAATTCTTGGCCATTAACCATTGAATTATTAATGCTATTGAGCAGTGTCAGGGTTATTTATTTGAAGCCATTATTTCTGACGTTTGTTATATTAACCCCTAAAACTTCAATTATTGACTTAAGCGACGTCGGGGTCATTTGGTTGATTCATGAATAGTAGTGAAATCGGTTCAATAACGTCTTGATTATTGATTTGTTACAAATGAGCCTAACTTGTTTGACCCTATAAGTTGTGATCGACGAGTTACTTTGTGGTACCCTAACTATGTGGACAATATATGTCATTGCAAATCTTAAGCTTGTAATGAATCCTTTGATAGTTGAGATTTTTATAGTTCTTCGTCTATAAATAAAGGGCCTACATACCATCAAATTGTATGAAAAATTACATGACCCCTTGATATTTCATGATCTTTTTATCTGTACAATTAAAATTTCAAAATAATGAAGTTTTGTGGGCTAAACGAAAATCAATTATAAAAATTTGTACAATTAAAAATTTGTATAAATTTTCATACAGCTTGATGGTATCTACAACCTAAATAAATCCTTGAATAGTTCATATTTTTATAAGTGTTTACTTATAAATGAAAGTACCATACATCACCAAATTGTATAAAAATTTACATGATCATCTCAATAACAAATTTCATAACTTCTCCTCGTACTTTGTTCAATCTCGTACCCATTAATGTTTTCCCTTTTATTTGCAACCAATAATATCACCTTTTTATCTAAACCATGTATTTCCTTTTAATTGCAATCAACTATTGATATTTTCTTCTACTTTGTTTTCCATGAGAGCAATACTACACGTACATAATTCACACAACTTTCATACTGAAAGGATGATGGGGTAAAATGTATATGGTCTCTGTTGAGTGGTATTTTGATCAAATAACAATATATAATCACACATATTCTATCCATGACCACTTTCAGTGTAAAGGTAATGTGAAGGATGTATTATTATTTCTATTATAATTGATTATGTGGACCCTGGTAATGATCGTAAATAATTTAAAATATTTAATAAAAATATGATATTTATTTCTATGAGATTATAATGCATTTTTAATGCGCACAATAACCTACATAAAATCTAAGGATGAGGTTACGCTTAATTTAGGAGAGCTAATTGTACCAAATGTGATTTATATCGTTAAACAACTATCGGGTCAGGCGCTCTATAATTACAACAATAGCGATCGAATAAAGTGGAAGAGAAAAATATGAGAAAGAGATTGTAATGAAACCTTCAACCCATAAAAGAATCCCCAACACTTGAATTGAAAAAAAATATAATTTATTTTCCTTCCCCAGTTCGAGTTCGTGTGAATTCAATTGAGAAGACCAAACTATTTCAGCCATTGCCATTTTTTCCACCCATAAACTATTTTTTGAGCGCAAATCATTCTACGAATGAGCATTCCAATAAACTATAGTGCATTTAGATTGCATGATAAGTTATCTATAAATCTAAAAATTGGGTACCACAAACCTAAAATTCCCTTTATTTCATCCCTTCGATCCATAGTTTATTTTGTACCATTTTTTTCATTCAATACATTTTTGAAAAATTTGAACCATATAGATGAAACAACATTCAAAGTTATACATGCCTAATAATATTCGAAGTCCATACTGCATTTTGCACCATTTATTTCAAACGATTGTTCACGTTTCAGTCCAAAACCTACTCGATCGATATCGCTAGTTCAACTTCTTCCTTCCTAGATCCATTTGGAGAACTATAAAATCATGCAACTCAAACATGAATTGCCTAAAGTTACACGCAAAAGAAAACCCCCCAAAATATAGTAATTCTAGTTGTAATATGATAAAATATTAAAAAAAACTACTTAAAATTTTTAAGTATATGCAAGTGAAATGGCCTAAAATGGAGCCTGCTTAGGAATAGAACGACACTTGCGCCATTTAGAGGCATCTCATGCCTATTTTTAACTATATATATATATATATATATATATATATATATATATATATACATATGCATATATAGAAAAAGTAATAGATTACAATATTGTACCTAATTGGGTAAAAGAAATGCCCAAAACTATGTTATTTAAATAAATGATGTTAAAATATAATTTACCTATTTTATCAAAACTACAGTCTGCCTTATGAAGAATAGAACGACACTTGCGCCATTTAGAGGCATCTCATGCCTATTGTTAACTATATATATATATATATATATATATATATATATATATATATATATGCATATGCATATATAGAAAAAGTAATAGAGTACAATACTGTACCTAATTGGGTAAAAAAAAAAAGTTTAAAACTACATTGTTTCAATAAATGATGTTAAAATACAATTTACTTATTTTATCAAAACTATAGTCTTTTTAAAGGGTTTATACATTTTAATGTACAGTAAAATCACCTAAGAAATTACTGACTGTGTTATGCAAACCGTGGGATCAAACCCGATCCCCAACCCTAGGGGAAAAAACCACAAGTATTTAAGATAATTTGGCCTTTCAAAAATCTCCGTTCCTTTTAGAGCTGAGCTCTCTCTCTCTCTCTCTCTCACTCCCCGTCTTTGTCCCTGTGTGGGGGTTTCAGTCTTCAAGAATCAGCGCGAGTCGGTTTTCGTTCTATTCCATCGTCTGTCGTCGTGCTTCTCTCTTCTGATCTCTCCAGTATCGCCACAGGCCCAGTTCTTCATCCCTTGCATACCTATACGTACGTTTGTTTGTTTTTCCGATTCATTTACGCCATTGTTCTTCTTCTGAATCTGCGATTCTCTCCTAGGGTTTTATATTTCGATTCGTGTACGCCATATTGTTCCTTTGTCGTATTCATACGAGCTTTTCTCTTCCGATCGCTCCTGTACTGCCCCAAACATTATCTATATATTTGTAATCTTGTAATTAGTTTTTATCCTCTGGAAGCCGCCCATCGATTTTCCCCCACTCTAGGATTTTCGGTTCTTTCCAGAGGCAGCAAGTCAGCCCAACTCTGCGATTCTGTTTCTGGTCTAGGGTTTTGCGATTCTTTCTCATCTCAGTTTTGTATCCAAGTCTTCTGGCTTTTGGAAAATCTTATACTTAATTTTTTAATGAATGGTTTCCTTCGGAGTCTGATCTTTTTATTGAACTCCCAGGGCTTACGGTAAGGTCAATCATCGTCGTTTGGGGATTGTTGTTTCAAATCTGATTTCTACGTAAAGTTTTTTTTTTTTTTTTTTTTTTTATATTTATTCTGTTTGAATATGCAATGGCGTGTTGTGATTCACTCCTATTAGTTGAGATGCATTTTCTATGTGTTCTACCATTATCTTTTACTTTTGTTGATTATTGATTTGGATTTAGGGTTTTGAGAATGTGGAATTTTTTGTGGTTGCAGGGTTTTCTATCTGTGGAAACCACTCTAATTCTTGATGGGGAGGAAGAAGGCAACTGCTTGCGAAGAGGACAACCCCCCAGCTGGTGCAACACAGGGCGGGGGTAAATCCAAGAAGAAAGCACTTGTTATAGATGACGATGAATATTCGGTTGGAACAGCATTATCAGAGGATCAGCTGACTCGAGAAGAGAAAATTGCACCAGTTGCGGGAAAGAAGAAGGCTAAAAAAGGAAGCTCCAAGAATTTGCCACCCAACGATGAAGATGAAGAGGAGTCTGTTGAAGGATATGAAGAAAATGATGTTCCTCAAGCTGTGATTACCGGTAAGAAGTCAAAATCCAAGAAAAGTGGTAGCAACAGAATGTTTAGTGCATCCAGCTTCGGCTTGCTCGATGCGGAGGATGAAGATAATGAACAATCTGGAGTCACTGTTGATGAGGAGGAAGTGGATGGGAGTGAGGGAGGGGATGAGCCCACAGTCAGTTTCACGGGGAAGAAGAAGCCCTCGAAGTCTTCCAAAAAAACTAGTAGTGTATCCAGTGCATCCAATCTCAAGGCCATTGATGATGACGGGGATGAAATTGGCCAATCATTTAATGACGATAATGTTGAGAACCATGATAAGGCTCCAGTTATTGCTTTTACTGGGAAGAAGAAATCATCAAAATCTAAGAAGCAGGGCAGTTATGTGCATGCAACATCTAAATTTGATGGGCTTAATGAAGGGGGTGAGTATATGGATGAGAAGATAGAAATCGATGATGAGAAAGAGGAGGATGAAGATCCTGCTGCCTTGATCACCTTTACTGGTAAAAAAAAGTCGTCAAAATCTACCAAGAAGAGCAGTAATTTGTTCAAAGAGGCTTTACTTGATGAAGAAGATGAGACAGGCACTTCTGTGTCTGGACAGGGAGCTGCCGTTAAACCTGCTGATGATACTGCCAATGGGTTGCAGGATGAAGATGCTCCAGCTATTAGTTTTTCAGGGAAGAAGAAATCTTCGAAAAAGAAAAATAATAGCGCTTTTACTTCTTTTGGTGATGAGTCCGGTCTTAGGGAAGAAATCACGGAGGTAGTTGAAGCCGAGGATGCAAATTTGGGAACTGGTAACAAAGAATCTGGTGACTTCAAAGTTAATAAACAGCCAAATGAAGGAACTGTTGAAACTTCGAAGAATAAGAAGAAGAAGAAGAAGAGTGGAAGGACTGCTCAAGAAGAGGATGACTTGGACAAAATTCTCGCTGAGCTGGGTGAAGGACCACCAAAACCTGCTGCTGCTGTTCCTTCACAGGAAGATAAACTTGTGGTTCAGACTGAATCAGTTGGAGTGGCAGATGCTGGGGCTGAAAAGGAGGGTGAAGAAGATGGTGTGGAGTCTGCTGCTGCAAAGAAGAAGAAAAAGAAGAAGGAAAAAGAAAAAGAGAAGAAGGCAGCTGCAGCGGCGGCAGCAGAGGTAAAAGAAGAAAAACCAGAACCAAAAAAGAATGAACTAAAGAGTAAAGCACTGGATAAGAAAATCCCGAAGCATGTTAGGGAGATGCAAGAAGCAATTGCTAGGCGTAAAGAAGCTGAAGAAAGAAAGAAGAGAGAGGAAGAGGAAAGATTAAGAAAGGAAGAAGAAGAACGACTTCGGCAAGAAGAACTTGCTAGGCAGGAAGAAGAGGCCAAACGTAAGAAGAAGGAAAAGGCAAAGGAGAAACTACAAAAGAAAAAACAGGAAGGTCGGCTCTTAACAGGCAAGCAAAAGGAAGAAGCCAGGAGATTGGAGGCGATGAGGAATCAAATACTTGCTAATGCGGGAGGATTACCTGTCCCAACTGCAGATGCAGCTGCTGCACCAGCAAAAAAGCCTAGGTATGATAAAAAGAAAAACAAGCCTTCTCCTCAAGCAAATAATGCAGCTGCCCTTGAGGTCGTGGAAAATGTAGGAGCAATGGAGAGGCAGCTGGAGACAGTCGCTGAGGTGGAGTTGGTGGAAACAGAGAAGGTTGAAGAAGTTGACTCAATGAATGTGGATGAGAAATCAGAAGTTGCTGATGACATTGAAGAAAATGGAGTTGACGAAGAAGATGATGAGGATGATTGGGATGCAAAGAGCTGGGATGATGCCGTTCTCGCTTTACCTGGGAAAAGTGCATTTGCTGAAGATGTTGAATCAGACCCTGAACCTCTGGTGGAAAAAGAACTGAAGAGCGTGAAACAAGCTTCTGAGAATTCAGGGCTGCTTCATGTGCCTGCCAATCCAATCAAGTCAAAGGATGTTGAGAGCAAAAAGGGCCAGCCAGAGGTTGAAGCTAAAGAAAAAAATAAAAGGAAGGAAGCTGATGTGAAGCCTCAAAAATCAGAAGCTCACCCTAAACAGGCTGAAGATAACCTTCGTTCACCAATTTGCTGTATCATGGGTCATGTTGACACTGGTAAAACAAAGCTGCTGGATTGTATTCGAGGAACTAATGTTCAGGAGGGAGAGGCTGGTGGTATTACTCAGCAGATAGGTGCAACCTATTTTCCTGCTGAAAACATACGCGAGAGAACGAAGGAGCTGAAAGCTGACGCAAAGTTGAAAGTCCCGGGTCTCTTAGTAATTGACACACCAGGGCATGAATCATTTACCAATTTACGTTCAAGGGGCTCAGGCTTGTGTGATATTGCAATTTTGGTGGTTGACATTATGCATGGGTTAGAACCTCAGACGATAGAATCACTTAATCTTTTGAAGATGAGAAACACAGAATTTATCATTGCGTTGAATAAGGTGCATTTTTTTTTTCCAGGAATGCTGTTGGAATAGTGTTGCATATATTTTCCCATTTCATTATTTTATCCTTTTGTTTCACTGATTTGTCAATTAAAGGTTGATAGACTGTATGGATGGAAAGTTTGTCGAAATGCACCAATTGTGAAGGCAATGAAGCAACAGTCTAAGGATGTACAAAATGAGTTCAATATGAGACTCACTCAGGTGAGAAAATCCGGGTTTGCATTTTTATATACTTTGCCTTGCTCTAGCTAAATTCATTATTTCCTTTTTTTTGTGCCCTACCAGATTATCACCCAGTTCAAGGAGCAAGGTTTAAATACTGAATTGTATTATAAAAACAGAGAAATGGGGGAAACTTTTAGTATTGTACCTACAAGTGCTATCAGGTGTGTCTCACAGTGTCTTGGCATGGCCTTGTCATTAGTTAATAGCTGGTTTGAGGTTTTGTGAGTGAAAATGTAACACTAACAGTTTGTTGAGCATGCCCTGATGTCTTGTTTTTTGGTTGATATAGTGGTGAAGGTATACCGGACATGTTGTTGTTATTGGTTCAGTGGACTCAGAAAACAATGGTTGAGAAACTCACTTTCAGTGATGAAGTGCAGGTACCACTCTCTTCACAAAAAATGGTTTGGAGAAGAATCTGGTTGGAATTTGAAAATTCTGATATTTGAGTTGGATTCGTTTTGTAGTGTACTGTGTTGGAGGTGAAGGTAGTTGAGGGCCATGGAACAACCATTGATGTTGTGTTGGTTAACGGCGTGCTTCATGAAGGTGATCGGATAGTTGTTTGTGGCATGCAGGCAAGTATCTAAAGATGTTTTATCACACGCACATAGATATATACACACACACGCACACATGTATGTATAAATGTCTGCAAGTCACCAGTTTATCCATGTTTTTTCTATGTAGGGGCCCATTGTTACGACAATTAGGGCTTTATTGACACCCCATCCAATGAAGGAATTGCGGGTTAAGGTAAGATTGCATTTTCTTTTGAAGCACTTCTATTACACTTTTTATACTTTTTTTTTTCACTATTATTATTTGGATTGGTAGAAGATGACTTCCATTTATGAGGGGACCAAATGGGTGCCAACCCCATCATGGAATCGATGACAAAACAAAAAAATCTTTGTAGTTCATGAATTCTTGCACGTTCGAGTAATTAACATAGGAGACCTACAATTAAGGGTTTTGAACTTGTTCAAAAACAATGAGTAGCCAGTCCTAGTTTCCAAAGCTCTGCCTTTATATGCATTCAAACAATCAAAACTTTAGTAAGAGGGATCAAAGCATTAACTTGTGCTTCGCTGTCCCAGGTTTTACTCCTGTATGCACAATTCATTTTTCACTGAATTAACCATCTGCGAGCAAAGAATGAGCCACAAATGAGTGCTGCCTACAAGCAGTGCAACAAAATGTTTTGGGCTGATTCTGCCACTCATATTTGCTACTCTTTTCCTCGACATTGTTTCTTTTCTGCGGGTCATCGATATTTGACATCTTCCCAAGCTGACAAATAGATTTCCTTCCTAACGATGCCCAGCTTATCCATACGACTTAGTTGTTAAATTCTCTGGGAAAAATATGAAAGGCTGAATCTTGGAAGGTCATGCTGTTACAAGATGCATGCTTGAAGCGTAATTATTGTTGCATTAACCCAGTCCATGTCACTTGAAACAACCACTGGTACTTTTAATCATTAAGCCTTGATCATTTCATTCTGCCAAATTGTCCACTCATAGGGTTTATTTATTTTCATAAAGCTGTTCTGTGATCTCGACGTCTTAGGTTATTCCCCCATATGGAGTACGCAATTATTGGCAATGTTTTTTTTTTTTGGGTGAATTTGAGCTTACTGTGGCGTTTGTGTTATTTTGTGGTATCTTTTATATAGGGGACCTACCTACATCACAGAGAAATAAAGGCTGCACAAGGTATCAAGATTACTGGACAGGTGATGCAAACTTTTGAGGATCTCGGGTCCATTGCAAGTCAGTTTTACTGATACATTCTTTACTCACTTATTCTTTTAGATGGATGTTCTGAGATAATTGTTTTTTCAGAATTTTGAGCATGCTGTTGCTGGCGCTGGTCTGTATGCTGTTAAGTCTGATGAGCATTTAGAAGATGCCATGGAATCAGCCATGGAAGATATGAAATCAGTCATGAGCAGGGTTGACAAGAGTGGCGAGGGAGTTTATGTTCAAGCATCTACTCTTGGATCTTTGGAAGCACTTTTGGAGTTCTTGAAGTCTCCAGCTGTTAAAATTCCTGTTAGTGGTATAGGCATTGGGCCTGTGCATAAAAAGGATGTCATGAAGGCGAGCGTAATGCTCGAAAAGAAGAAGGAGTTTGCTACTATTTTGGCATTCGATGTTAAAGTTACACCAGAAGCTAGGGAGCTCGCAGATGATGTAGGGGTGAAGATTTTTATTGCTGATATTATTTATCACCTGTTTGATCAGTTCAAGGCATACATCGACAATCTCAAGGAGGAAAAGAAGAAGGAAGTTGCCGATGAAGCAGTCTTTCCATGTGTCCTTGGAATTATACCAACTTGTGTGTTCAACAAGAAGGATCCAATTATCTTAGGTGTTGATGTTCTTGAGGGCATTGCCAAGGTGTGTTTCATCATCCTTGAAATTTGGTTCATTGGTTCCTTTTTATGTGATGCATATAGCGGAATATGGTTGTTTTATTCCTTTTTACTATAGCAGAATATGGTTGTCTTATTCCTTTTTACTATAGCAGAATATGGTTGTCTTATTCCTTTTTACTATAGCGGAATATGGTTGTCTTATTCCTTTTTACAATGTTTTTTAGCTTTTATCTAATATGTTTATGGACATCTTAGGTTCGACTTGTTTATTAATAAGACATGGATTTATATATAAGACTTGAGTTTGAGATAGGATCCAATTGTTGTAGCCGCTAATGCTTTTGAGAGTTTTGCTAAGCTTTTGTCAAATTTCGTCGGTTGTTTTTTTCTTTAATTTCTTGTGTCCAATGGTCTCGTGACAGAGTTATTCTTTTTTTTAATGTGCAAGTTGCTTCTTTTCAATATATTTCTGTAATTCTTCGCTTCCTTTAGTAATGAGACTTGAAATTTGATATAAGACTGTAACGTGAGATATTTTTCTTATAGAAATATCAATATTGAATTGCTCATCAGCTTTGGTCAGAGATTGATCACTTTCTTCTACATTGCCTGCGACTGTACTTCAAGCTTTTTGCTCCCTGTGACAGCTTAAGATAATGACACTTGTGATCTGCATGACCCATGTTCGGGCAATCCAGTTCAAGGAATTATTAATAGGTTTCTTTAATTTTTTCCAGTGTATCTTTTAATTTTTAGACTATATTCTTAGCGCTAATGAAAATTATGACGTATTTTATTAAGTATAGGCTGGAAAGATACTTCCATTTTAAGGTGTCTCCTGTTTCTGTCAAGGCACTAAAATTCCTACTGAAGATGCTTGTAACCCTTCTATACTATTGTTTAAGGGTCTATTGTTAATTTACTTGTGATCCCTATTACTTTTGTATCTTGTACCTCGAAAAAGTTATAAATTCCTAGTTATTCTAGACCCAAATCTCACAAGATTCAACCTCAGTGATTTGGATACACATCAATTACTTTGGTCCCAATATACGAAGCTGGAGCTCAAATTCAGAAAACTCAATTGGTTTTGTTGCATTTGTGACTCTTGTTGCATCTGAAGCATCTGATACTATATCACTGTTTGCAGATTGGGACCCCAATTTGCATTCCTCAGAAGGACTTCATTGATATTGGCCGGATTGCATCAATTGAATTCAACCACAAGCCAGTTGAGTCTGCCAAGAAAGGGCAGAGGGTTGCCATTAAGGTATGTAATTGCATATATGATGTTAACTACTGCAGTTTAGGGAGATGTGAATATTTGTGGACTATTCTATCTAGTATATTTTATATGGAAAGCGAGTTGAACTTGAAACTGCCACGAAAGCACAGAAGGCTTCCATTGAGGAATGTAACTGCATGTGATGTTTTGTTAATACTTCAGCTTAGGGAGATGTGAATATTTGTGGACTGATCTGTCTAATATATTTTATATAATAATTGAATACACTAGTGGTTAGTCCAATATAGAGTTATCTGTATGAATACAATACATAGTAATAATGATTGTGTTATTAAATTGAAATTGCTCACGTTTCATGTGTTAAAGAAAAGCAGGTGGGCTTAAATAGATATTCAGGAAAAAAAATGGTGTTATTTTATCTATAGTTTATATTAAAATCGAGTCCAATTGGACCTAGGGTAAAATGAGCGAAGAACTGAGTGGAGTGGGTGGTGGTTGGTCGACTCAGCAGTACAACTATTTGCCCCTTTACAATTATATGCCCTTACCTATGTGACATTTAGGTACAGGACTCTAGGGAGGGGAAAAATGCAGGGAGTTTATGTTATTTTGATAAACTATAATCTGCAGTGACGTGGAAAATAAAGAGTTGAAAAAAAGTGAGAAAGCAGGGATAAATTGGTGGAAAACTAAATATTGGTTTTTCTTAATAAACAAATTATTTATAAGCCAAAATGTTTAAGACATTTTGGTATTTGTTGGTGTATATCATGCATTTTTATTTGTTCTTGAGGCATTCCGCTCGGGGATTGGGTGGAGGGGGACCTCAACTAGCTACAGTTCAAAACACAGTGTAAGAAGGAAATAATACTATTTTCTAATGATGCTTAATGGGTTAGTGTGGGGAAAATATAACTGCAAGCAAGGATTTCATCTGATAAATTAAATTATCTATGTTGTGTATTTCATTCTTTAAATCTAATGTTTCAACTAATCTTGCAAGAGATTTGTTTACAGAACCACTATAATTCTGTTGATGGTTGTGCCATAAACTTGTTTTTGGTTGCCAGCTCAGTGTCTCACTGGGATTAAGACCATCTCAACTCACTGCACACCACCCGCCCCCCACAAATATATGTGCATCCTTAAGTCTGCCTTGCTTAACTGTGATTTCTGGTCTTCTTTTAGCATGCACTAGTTTTGATACATAATTATTACTATTATTAATACATCTCTGGATTGTCAAATTTGAGCTTAGAGCAATTTGTTTCTTGATCAAAAATAGCAGCCTTTCAATTTCTTATGCTCTTACAGGCCTACTGTTTGTTATACTTGGTTTGTGGAATGAAATAGATTGAGAATGAAATGGTATCCTGGGAAGAGGGAGGGGGAGGGGGGGGGGGGGGGGGGTGCGAACAGCTCTTTCTAAGGACAATGACAGTAATACATATTTCACTTGTAATAGCTATTCGTTATCTGGTCCCCTCATGTTTCATAGGAGTAGCTATTCTTCAGCCATTTCACTCTCTGTAGTTGAGGATATTATTCCTTACATACAGGTTATATTTCTATGAAATGGCTTTACCATTCTCACTCTATTACAATCTACAAACCAAATGTAACATTAGAGTACAATTTCTGAAAGTCGGTTTGAATCATTTTTTAGACTTTTTTCAAATAACCAGTTGGAGAAATGTTTTTTTAGGAGGGCTACTGTTGATGTTCCCCAATTTTTGCCAGTACTAGATTACTTCCTCAAGAATTTATGCTTTAAATAGTGATTTAAACAATACTCACCAAGTAAAAACAGTGTCAATCCACATTTGCTGTAGGCTTTGCTCAGAAAATTTCTTCCATGTTGCAGATGGTCAGCTCCAATTCCGAGGAGTCGCAGAAAATGTTTGGGAGACATTTTGATGTTGACGATGAGCTTGTTAGCCACATTTCAAGGAGATCGATTGATGTACTTAAAGCTAATTATAGGGTAACTTCTTCCTCACGAGGCTTATATTACTCTTGCTAATTTTGATTATAATCCAAACCTAATATTTCTCATTTCTGATTCCATTCCTGGAAAAGAAAAACCAATATGTAGTATGAGTCTAACCTAATGTTTTTAATTTCTTCTTGCAAATAACGATACGCAGGATGATTTATCGACTGATGATTGGAAACTGGTTGTGAAACTAAAGAATCTTTTCAAGATCCAGTGACATGTGAATGGTTATCTCAGCAGCGGTGTTTGCAAACACTGTCTGGGGCTTGTGTGGACGCCTCTTTATAGGGCTTGGAGCTGAAGTCTATTTTTTGCAGGACAAATTTTTGCATAGCCGAGTTCGATTATCACGTCATCAAAGTAGACATAAATGTTCGAGGGCAGGGAAAGGCATGTGCAAGTCCCAAACAAAGTGCAACTTACAATGTCATCAACTTGAATCCGTGAGGGCATATGGTCTAGTTTGGTTATGTGAAATACAAATAGGTGTACATCATCTGTATCGGTGAGGTCGAGATGCTGTTCTGTGAGCGAGTGCGAAGATACAAGTGATTTTCTAAAGCCCATCCTAATTTTCTTTGAATCCATCATGCTTCCTGTTGCCTCCTTTTACCTTAATTATAAGGACCAACAGGTGGAGTGTTTAGAGTGTTGAATTAAGAGTATTGTTGGTGCGCAATGCGGTCTTGTATCGAATAAGAATAATTATGCTAGTCCATCAATTTGATTTCAGTCGAATATTGAAGCTCTGTGGGTTCAATTTTATTTATTTGTTTTCCAGTGTTCGGTGAGTATTGGGACCAGATATTCATGTTCATACGTATTAGGAGTACGGAAGAAGTTCAGTTGCAAAGTTGAATTTAAACTAGATTACTTTTTGCACCCTTGTCCTGATTAACGGGTTCGTTGGAAAAAGGCGAGATTTGAGGTGTGAATGCATTTTGTTGAACGCTATTTATTGATTTAGGGAAGGTTTGATGTCATGTTCAAGGAGGAAGCAATGTTTATGTTATCACGTCTTTGGTGCTCCTTATAGGTATCATTCACTTTGGAGAATCTGTCCCCCACACATCCATCTCTTTTTTGACGTGGGACAGTGAGTGTTCCTTCCTTGAGCCATAGGTTATTACACTCTTTCCTTCTTTTGGATAGCTACGTTCTTGTTCCGGCTTCCACCATCTATGTCGGGACTTGCCTGCATACCAACTTTAGACACTCCCATCTTTCATAGATTGATAGGTGTAAAAGGATGCATCCAACCACAGTATACAATACAGTTCTTTATTATTATCATAGAAGTAGACCAATGTACAACACACTTCATATTATATAGTAGAATATGTTACAACTTAAAAAGTGGTCTTAAACATAATAATTTAAGAGCTGTAAAATGTTGCATCCAACCTTAGCCCACAACACAGTTCCTTATTATTATCATAGAAGTAGATCAATGTACAACACACTTCATATTATATAGCAGAATATATTACAACTTAAAAAGTGGTCTTAAACATAATGATTTAAGAGCTTAATTATAAACGACCTTTCTTCCTTTATATCATTCACCCTATTTGTGCAGATGTCCTTCTTAAAGTACTTAACTTGAAAAAGGTTCAAACAAATATAGACGAGCGCAAAATATCACTCAGTAAGGAATATTCAACGGAATGTATGTTCAAAAGTTAACTCAATTAAACAAATGGAGAGACCTAAATGGTCTTTATTTGTGTGTCCGTTCCAATTCAAACATGAGGTCTGACAATTTGAGCAATCACTCATACACGGGATCAACTCAATATATTGGGACTAGTCAACCAACTAATAAGGCTCACGCATGCATTCGCTCAAGCATGGGGCCAACTATTCCCACTTTTGCTGTTGTTTATCTCAATCCACGGGTTTCACTCGTTATGTTTGTGTCCAAGGTAGCAAGTGGTTTCAACCACATATGTCCAACAATGCTCAAATCGATGTTTAAAGTTCCAAAATAATTATAATAATCATAATTGGGTTAGTGAGTTTGAATGAATATTCATAATCACAATCAAATCAATAATTTAGGCTCAAACAATAATAATAATGACTAGTTGGATCAACTGTTCAGAATAGACATGCCAAATAGTGCTCTCAAATCAACAAATAGTATTTAGATATTAATTGGTCCAATTAAATTCAAAAAATAAGAAAATTCCAACAAAAGTATTGAAATCCCCTGCAACGAAATAAAATTTTCCTTACAAAGAATAAGTTTCCCTTCCCCCCATTGATCAAGAAATCGGAATTAATTTCGTGTTTTGCACGTTCAGTTTCTCATGGATCGTCCTTTCCCTTTCTTCTTTCTTTTCTTCCTCTCCTTTTTTTTTTTCCTTTACCCTCCTCGCTTTTCTTCTCTCGCTGTTCTCTCAGCTTTGTTCTCTTCCAACCACCCCACCAACCACCCCCCCCCCCCCCCCCCCCCCCCCCCCCCCCCACATCCCTTGTTTCAGTTTGCCTGTGTGTGTGTTCCCACTTACTATTAACTTTATATATATAGTGTTAGTTAACTTACTAGTTAAGACGTTACATATAAATAATATAATACATTATGGTTGACTAACTAACATATAATATATTATAGTATTATAACTACATACTTATCCTTTCATGTATAGTAGTTACGTGTATATATATATATATATATACACTTATTATTCGTCCATTTATCTCACTTTTACCACATTTTTTCACCCTTAAATTATTAGTAGGTTTTCAATTACGTCATTTTATTACTCAAATTGTTCATTGAATACAAATGATGCACCCATCTATGTGTTTTCGAGTCTAATCTTATCTCAACTTCAGAATAAAAATTAAATGAGAATTTGTCGGGAGAAGGGGGGTTCTTAAAAGAATTTTATCCTCGAAATGAACGGAGCTAGTCAGAAAACCACTTTGATACTCATGTCTCATACCATCCTCAGCTTCATAAGTTGCTTTTTTTTTAGTACTGTTCCGCTATAGTACCTTCACCGACGGTATCTGTTTGCCACTTAGAACTTGTTCCTCAAAATTTAGGCTACCGCATGATTGAGCAGCACAAAATCGCTTTGACTTTAAATCTAGTAACAAGATGTGCTTATTTGCATTGAATTTTGACTTCAAAATATTTCATTATCCCATTTTTAATACCAAATTTAATCTTAATCTCGATAGAATAATTACCAATCAATTATATTGCTATTCTACCCAAGGTTTCAATCCTTTCAAATATTGTAGCGTTCAACCGTCAGTTTTAATTCATTAAGCCTTTTGATATCTAGTCTCTCATACTTAAATTTTAGTCCATCGGACATAACATCCGAATGTAAAATCAATTGTTTGTCAAATCTTCTACTTTTATTACACCAATTATTATACTGTACAAATGACACTTGAGTTGCAATGTGTTACGGGGATTTTTTAATCAATGTTCTTTATTAGTCAACCCAAACAAACTGACAACTCTCTCATCTTTTTCTTTTTCAAATAGTCAAGATAAGAAATAAGAAACTAAAGTTAAACTTACAATCCTTGGCCATGAAACAACCTCCATAGTAGCCGCAACATTACGCATTAAAACTTGCCTATTAATTCAATTTAACCACAAATTACGTGTCCCCAAATGTTAGTTGCGTGGTTTAGGGCTTTCAACTAAAAATCAGATGACCCATAAATGCGACCCCTTAAGGTTTCTATAAAACAATACCTTCACCTTGACCCTAACCATCAACATGTAAGGGTTGCTAGTTTACCACCAAGAGTAGCCAACCAGTCTGCAAAAAAGAAATATAAGATAGTACCTCCAACATTTATGTGCAATAGCTCCAAAACTAAACCTCATAATACACGAGATAGGAAATCTCCAAAGATAGTCAATTCACTAAAACATTTAAATATTCACATGTAAATCTCAAACTTGACCTAAGATAACCAAAAATTGGCCGAGCCAAATGGATATCACACTTCATTAACTCCAATAAATGGTATATAAGTTTTAAATACCCTACTATCCTGCAAAGCAAGCTTCCATTTGTTTACATTCACACTTAGTGTAATGCCCTATGGTCCAGTCTAGAGCATGGGTGTGTAGGGGCACTATGACTGTCCCACATTGTAAAAGGGAGGAGGGTTGAGCTGACTGTAGACCATCATGATTCGTTCTCCCTTATAGAAGTGTTTAAAGCTTTGAGGGGCATGAGTTTCCCAAAGTAGACAACATCTGCAAGGTGTGCCGGATGAGGGGTGTCACAGCTGGTGTCTGAGTCAAGCCTTGACATCGATGGTGGGAGCAGTGATGGGAATGTTGCTGTTCGAAAAGGAGAGGAGAATATAATGCCCTGTGGCATAGTCGTGAGGATGGGTGCATTGTGGGGGAAGGGTGGGGTGGAGGGCACTCTCACTCTCTCATATCAAAAAATAGAGAAGGGTTGAGCTAGTTGAAGACTGTCGTGGTTCGTTCTCTCTTGCACACGTGTTTTAAGAATGTGAGGGATATGGATTTCCCAACATGAATAAGACTTACAAGGTAAATCAGAAGCGGGGTGTCACAATGTTATACAGACAATATTGACATTTAGAGATTGCAACGTGAAGGAAATGTCACTTTTGCTTGAATTCAACTTGTATGAGTTAAGCTGACCCATATTATATAAAATTTTTACGTATCTTGGAACTATTCGATTAATAAGTTAAATTTATAAATAATGTAGTATTTGGGCAGGTCCCTCGAGTGAAATGATGAGACCCCACTTCCTATCAAATCATCTTCAAAACCAACTCATCTTTCTTTCAATTAACTAGTTTGTTTTAAAATATTTTATCCTTTAACGAATGTAATAATAAGTTTAAAATAAAATAAAAAACTCTGAATAGAAATTCACTGAAATCAGTTGCCCAATTCACTTCAAAGAACTGAGGGCTTGCTTCACAGAAGCTTAATTCAGAAAATAAACAAAGAGCAAGTTCTCACTAAATGTCTATGAAGGCTTAGAAACGTGGGTGAGAAACCATGAACGTATGCTTTTACATGCAAGTAGAAGCTTCTAATATTCCAACCACAGTTTGCGGCTGCGTGCAGGCTTCTATTCGGCATGCTCCGGTGGGGCCTTAGGAGGCTCCGCCGGCTCAGGCAACACAGCAACCGCCGGAGGATGCTTCCACTTGAGGGGCTGACCTAGCTCCCTGTGGAACCTGCCATGTATCAATGTCATATGCTCTTCCCCCAATCTTCCCCTTACCCTTCTTCTTACCGGCGGTCCATATATAATAATAAGATCTTGTTGGGAGAGAACCATATCACTCTACTTGTAAATGGTTGACAGAGCTAGGTAATTTTATCTGCCCCTGCTTCATATGTTGGAAGGCACCACCTTAACGAATTAATGGCACTCATCCAGTTAAATTTTCAATACTTTTCTGCTTAATAATGTATAAAAAAGAATGAACTTTCAATATACATCTTTGCATGTTCACCTGCTAAAGTTAATATGTTTTATCTCATTTTATAAAGGAAAAAAGCAATATAATGTGGCATTCTATCTAATTGTGTATATAAATGCTCCAAAACTACGTTGTTTTAATAAATGATATTAAAACATAATTTTTTTATCAAAACTTTGTAGCTTTGAAACGCTTCTATATGCAATTAGGTCGAGTATAAATTATTATATAATTAATTATAGATTTAATTTTTAGGGCTACCGACAATGGCTTACATGAAAGTAACACTTCAATTTGTACGATGTATCTCTTAATTTATAAAAAATTGCATTGACAATCTAATGTAATGTTTTTTGATAGTTGAGTAATTTTTTAGGTTTCTCTGCAGATCTCATATTGAATGAGAATGAGATACGTAAAGAGGTGACCCCTTATAAACAAAGCACAGGTTACATTAAAAGACACACCTATAAATTCTTGTTGATTTCGTTTATGAATGGTAAGTGTAGTTAGTATTCGTTTAGTGCACCTTTTACTTACTTATTATACTTTTCGCAAATTAACATTCATTTGTTATTCATTTTCAGAGGAATGATAAAGTTTAGTGCTCCTTTACTGTCATGCAGATGCTTGATTCAAAACTCAACATATGCCGCAATAAGTTTTTCTTAAACAAGTAAACGCGCTTGAAAAGGGCACAGATATACATTGACATGTGAAATGAATGATCCAAGATGAATGCACCAAGTGAGTATTGTTTTTATTTATTTTATATATATATATATATATATATATATATATATATATATATATGGGTACATATCGAATTATTTGCGTTTGAGGAGGATAAAGACTTGCACTCTCTTACAAACTTCTTCGCAGAAGATGGCGTAATGATGGGGATGGGCGAGTTTCTCAGAGTACCGTCGAAAAAGGTCGTCGACGTTAAAGGCATCCTCGAAGTGCTGCTCGAATAATGCTTCCGTCACTGCCCTTATCATTGAGACAAACTTCGGGACGCCCTCAGGGGATGTGGCAAAGTTGTGGGAGGTGGGGTGGGGGAACTCTTCCATTCTCTCAATGCTAAATTTCCCGTTCTGTTCTATCACTGTTCTGAACTGATTTGTGGATGGAACGTACATTGGCAGATTGAACATCTCTGCTCTTTCTTCGCTTATATGTCCCTGCGTAACATTATGGATGATATAAGCCTATTATTAGAGAGCGTGACTCTTCCTAATAGGCCGACATACAAAATCGCTCCTCTTTTCAGAAACCAAGTAATTAAATCTCATAAATTTTTTCTTACTTATCGATATTTAATAAGATTACTTTTTCGTCAAAATTATTGATGTGACGGGAGAGATGCTATTATCATTAGACTCTGCCTAGCATCATTATCAACTAAAACTTCTGCCTCTCTTTTCGATCTCCCCAAGTATCATCCCAAGGTTCGTCTCTCTTTAATATTGATAAATATCAAAGGTATTATTCACACGTGAATGAGTCTTGTGGATCACTTTTCACTTTACCCAGCATTAGGATTTTATTGTAGATGCAGGTGCTACAAGATCAAATCTTTTTAAAATTATTTATCAGTTTGAAATTCTATTTTCCGAATTTGTGTATAGGTTTCTTCAAAATAATTTTTTAAAAAAAACTAAAAGTTAAAAAAAATTAAAAAGAGAGAGGGAGAGAGAGGGGGGAACGAATCAATATTTGGATTACCTCTGTGACCATATCTTCGAGGCAATCTCCCAAAACCTCATGAAAACTGGTGTTCCCAGTTTGCAGATGAACTGGCGGTTCATTCGGGAGAGCCGGCGAGAGGATAAGCAGCAAGCCGCCGGGGACGATCTCCGCCGCCCTCGCGCTCAGGAACCGCTCCGTGTCCCCACAGAACTGATCCCAGTACGCCGCAGTCACCTCCTTCCGACCCGTCCCGATGCAGTGGACGCTCCCCCCGTTGAACGCCGGGGAGTCCCGATCCTCCACCGATTTCGGGACCCGGGAGAGCCAATGCACCGCGTAGGCGGAGTGCGCGAGGTCGAGCGTCGCGGCCGGGAGGAGGCGGCTGTGGAACGACCCCGGGACGCCAGCGGCGAAGTAGCGGCGCGACGGATCTAGGGTCCTGAAGAGGGTGTTGAAGTCGTTGCCGACGTGGTCGCAGAAGAAGACGTGGAACTCGCGGACGGCTCGGAGCTTGGATTCCACGGACTCGACAATGTTCTGGACCGCCAGGAAGGTGTTGGGGCCGATTGAACACCCGAAATCGGCGATTCGGAAGGGGCGGGGAGGAGGAGGAGGAGAGCTTGAGTTTAGGTCGAGATTCTCCGCGATCGCTCGGGAGATCAGCTCCTTGGCGGCATCTGTTGCCGCTCTCTGTACACAGAAGAAATAGAAATCCAAATGTTTTACGATCAGGGCACGGTGCGCAAATTTTCTACTGTACTTTTTGTTGGCCTTAATATAATTTCGTCATATATTAAAAAATATTTAATACATGGAGGAGAATGTTATTATATTCGTGCCGCCCCACAATAATACACCCACTCTTATATGTGAATCGAACGTTTATGAGAGAGAAGAAAATGAATAGTAATATTATATTTTTAAATTCAAAAAAAATAAATATAATTTTATATTATAAAGAGTACCTGGTAGGAGGAATTATGAGCATAGCTGTGGGGGTGGTCCCCACTATTCATGGGGTAATTTGACTCCGATGCCCCTGTGGTTGCCATCTCCCTCTATTTTTCTCTACAGTGTTTCTCACTGAGGGTCCATGGAAGGAGCTAGTGAAGCACGCACCGGAATTGCTTTCCCATTTATAGGCTGCAGCACTAGAGCTCTATTATGTCATCCATTACCTAACTCCATTGGACCATTTTTTTATTATTTATTTATGGGATGCCCCATCGGCTTGTTTTCTTTCTTTCATTCTTTTTTCTACGACAAAAGGGAATACCCATCCATATATTAAGTAGTTACTTAAGCTACAAGTAATCTTTACTTACTTAAGCTACAAGTAATTTTTACTAGTCATGAATTAAGCACTAAAATTCGCTGTTTATGTTCGTACACATCAAGATATGTGTGCCAAAAAAAAATCATTTAGATTCAAATTTATAACCGAGGAATAAATGTGTCCTAGCATGTTTAGATATTATTAGATCGAGTGTCTGCTACTGTACCAAAAGTTATACCTTTTAGTTAGAATGCAACTCAAATCTTTTAAATCATGTGGTATGCCAATTAAGTGCCATCGTCTGACTGTGACTTGACTCAATCTTGAGCATCTGTCATGAGCCAATTGCTGCCAAATCTAGGCCAACAGTCTCGCGCCTCTCACAAAGAATCGATCCCATGAGTCATAATGCAACTCAAATCCTTTAAACCGTAACGGTAGCTTAATTGCAAACCTAATACTGAGTCTTTGCCACAAGATAATTATAGTCAAACCTGGGCTAACTAACGTGAAGACTAATGCGGATGAATGGGAAGGAAGCTGCAAGGAATGTTTAGGTCTGCCACGTACATTAATCAAAGCGAATAATCCCCATTAAGTAATAGAAAATTGGCTTCAAGCAATATCTTTGATTGCGTCCGTCATTTGTACTATTTTAGAAGAAGTCAGTACTTGGAACAAAATATTTTAATGACCGAACATTTTCAAACAACGTGCTCTACCGTTTCAGAAGAAAAAAGCATGATAAATTGAGTTCATCCGTCGCCCTATTCTCAACATTGCACCCAACCGTATTTGTAAGAATGTGAGAATCTTAAGAATGTGAAGCTTGAAAATATAACATTATTGAGTTCATCAGACTCGGTTGGACATTTGGAAAGAAGATAATATTATGTTTGGGATGCCCACCTAAATTCCTAGAATATAACATTGTCAGGATGGTTGTTTCTGTTGCCTTTTCTTTTTGTTTTTCTAAAAACGTTAAATATGCTACTAATCTAAACTGTAGAAAAATAATAATAAAGTTGAAAGTTCATCTAAATTTTTTCCACAAGCACTGCGTCAAACAAGCTACACTGATAAGCCTAATAGCATCATCATCGGTTTTATTTCGAGTGACTTCATAAGACATTTGTTCTCAGGGACAAATGGTCCAACAGATGAACTACGCCTCTTCTCCTCCTCCTCCTCACTTCCTCCTAGATGGATGCTGGCTGCAGTGTGTTGGGAATGTTTTATATCCTAATTTATATGTTCTATAATGTGTTATATAAATATGAATCGAGTCGAACGAGTATTACGGATTAAAACTCATTAACCTAAAAATATACATAAATATGAATCAAGTCGAATGTTTTATATTTACTGATTGGAGGTAACTATTTACCTATTTCAAACTCGATACCTAAATACTTTAAGCAACCGCATAGATTCTAACACTGCAACACAGTGGTAGTCTGGCACTAGAACTAAGCTCACCACCATCACTCGAACTAAGCTCACCACCGTCGCTCTCTTTCTCATCAAGTTAATTCATCCTAAACCCTGTGCTGTCCTTGTCTTTCTGGAGCTTTTCTTCCCCCAGTTATTATTATTATTATTATTATTATTTTCCTTGCTTCTGTGGTCGTTAGGTGGCTATTCTTATAGCGCCACAGGGTTTAGGATAAGACAATGACGGATTTTACATGGCGGTTGTCGGTGCCCCAAATTTTGAAGAGTAAGGTGGTCATGTGTCGATTTCATAAAATTGAAACAATGGGTTAGAACAAAAAATAGGGTCGAACATTGGGTCTGTCCATTATATTATTCAAATGATATGAATCATTATTTTTTTTCTTGCTTCTTAGGGATTGACCATTATATTATTTGGGGGAGGGAAGAAGATGAATTTAGGTTTTTTCCCCTATTTTTTTAAGCGTCTTCTCTTTCTTTTTCTTCCTTTTAAGTGGCAATTTGTTGTTAGGTCATGTTGCTCAAAATAGCCACATAAGCACACAGAATAATAGAGTTTAGATGGTTGTTTGTTCATGTTTTGAATTGCGACAAATAAAAAGGTCTGGCATCTAATTGCTCTACTCGAGATGACGGGCTAGAACTGAACAGTGACCTAAGTTGAGTCCTTTTATTGCTATAGTCTCAAAATTTTACCCCTGTGATATTGGCATCCCATAATATTTAATAATATCTCACATTTTACATCAGAGTTATGTAAATACTTCTTGAAATTAATCATATAAAATTGATTCTTGCTATATTTTCAATTAATTTCATTTCATTTTATTCAATATTTTGAGAATATATTGCAAGGATATCTCATAAAGAATAGTAATGATTTAATATTTATTGTTATTATGAGTGACGTAGTTATTATTATTATCATTATTGTTATGAGTCAAAGGTTGCAACATGAAAGAAATGTCCCCTTTAATGGGACCTAAATGCTTGATTCAAAGCTCAGGCTATGCTGTAATAAGGTTTTCTTAAACAATTAAGCACACTTGAAAAGGGTACAATTACACATTCAAACTTAGCATGGATGATCAAAGACGAACGTTACTGATCAAAGTGAATAATGTTTTTGTTTCTTCAATATATATATATATATATATATATATATATAAATCAAATTATTTGCGTTTGAGAAGGATAAAGACTTCCATTCTCTTGCGAACTTGTTCGCGGAAGATGGCGTAACGACGGGGCTCGGCAAGCTTGTCAGAGTACCGTCGGAAAAGGTTGTCGACGTCGAGGGCATCCCCAAAGTGCTGCTTGAACAATGCTTCCACCGTTGCCCTGATCATTGAGGCAAACCTTGGGACGCCCTCGGGGGAGGCGGCATAGTTGTGGGAGGTGGGGTGGGGGAACTCTTCCATTTGCTCAATGCTGAACTTCCCGTTCTGTTCTATCACTGTTCTGAACTGATCTGTGGATGCAAAATACATTGGTACGTTGAAGCTCTCTACTCTTTCTTCACTCACCGATCCCTGCATACAACAACAATCGACTATATAAGCATATATTATTATAGCGTGTCATTATTCCTAATTAGATATAGCTACCATCGGAAAATGACGATGCAATGTATTACCTTCTTTTTTTATTAAAAAAAATATTGGTAAAAACACCCACCCCGAACTTAGCATATACAATAGTTTGAACCCTCGACTCTGCCTAGCTTCAAGATTTTATCATGCACGCATGTGTCACCGTACCAATTTTTTTTATAAAAGTTATCTATCAGCATGATGTCATTTTGAAGCGCACCTAATAAAAAATATTTTGGAGCTGCATGAGGATGAACGGACGTCTTAATACTTACAACGGTCCAAAGAAAAATTGAATAGGCTTGAGTTTCAATCATTTAGCAAATTGGAACTGCGAGTGCACGACCACAATTTATTGGGGCTAAATTTTCAGAAATGGTATTAATATTAGTTTTTTTTTTTTAATTAGATGTCGCCTACATGTGAAATCTATTGACCAGACAAATATGTGTAATTAATAATAGGTGGTGACTGGTGCATACAGATATATTATAAATCCATGAGGTGATACAGATGTGTAGGAGCAAAATTATAGTGCTACAAAAATTTCATTTAATGTGCTTTCGTAAATGCCCTCCTCGTAAATTTTGTAACAATTTGACATTGGCCTTGCATTTCTATATAAACTATAACTCTAATTGCACATCTTTTGCATACTCTTCACAAAAAAAGAAAAATGTCATAATTTGTGCGGTCCTTTTTTATGGATGTCTTGGCCAAATAACAATACATGACCACGTAAAGTTTGTCAAACCACTATTTTTGGTGTGAAAGGAGTATAAAAAATATACATGTACTTATAAACGTTCTTCAACAATTAATGCCAAAATTTCAATAAAAATTTATGCCATTGGATCCACTTGGCCATATCCACCCCTCATACTAATATTTAGTATTTCTATAGTGTTATTATAATTTTTCACACCTTTTTTCATGGAATAAAAAATTATGATATAAATTTCTTATTTTTGTTTAATAAACAATTGTATTTTGATAAGAGTTTGATATTTCAAAATTATAAAATAAATAGTAAATGTAATTTTTTTTTATCTCTTAACGATTTATGATCAACCAAAAAGTTAATTTAAAAGAATTATGGGATGCAAGTTTTTTTTTTTAACGAAGGTTAGGAAGTGTCGATATTTTTATCTTAATTTTTATACTTAAGTCCAATCCTAGAATGACAAGTGTAAAATTCATTTGCATATTTGACTTTAGTTTCGCCTTCGCTTTCAACCTGAGGCAATTACTCTATCTAAACCATAAAAGTAGATCTTTTTAATTAAAGATATTAAGGTAAAGTTATCATTTTAATTTACTTTTTTATCAAAACGCTGTAATTTTGATGCTCAAGCTCAGGTAATTAACTCGGCAGAACTAAATTCTATTTTCCCAATTTTTATATAGCATTAGTTTCTTCAAATCAAAATTATTAAAATAAAAATAAAAAAACCAATTAAAAAATGAAAAAATTAAAAAAGAGAGAAGGGAAGAGGGGGAACGAATCAATATTTGGATTACCTCTGTGACCATCTCTTCGAGGCAGTCTCTCAAAACCTCATAAAAAATGGTGTTCCCAGTCAGCAGATGAACCGGCCGTTCATTCGGGAGAACCGGCGAGACGATAAGCAGCAAGCCGCCGGGGACGATCTCCGCGGCCCTCGCGCTCAGGAACAACTCCATGTCCCCACAGAACTGATCCCAGTACGCCGCCGTCACCTCCTCCCGACCCGTCCCGATGCAGTGGAAGCTCCCCCCGTTGAACGCCGGGGAGTCCCGATCCTCCACCGCTTTCGGGACCCGCGAGAGCCAATGCACCGCGTAGGCGGAGTGCGCGACGTCGAGAGTCGAGGCGGGGAGGAGGCGGTGGTGGAACGACCCCGGGACCCCCGCGGCGAAGTAGCGGCGCGACGGATCTAGGGTTCTGAAGAGGGTGTTGAAGTCGTTGCCGACGTGGTCGCAGAAGAAGACGTGGAACTCGCGATCGGCTCGGAGCTTGGATTCCACGGACTCGACGATGTTTTGGACCGCGACGAAGGTGTTGGGGCCGATCGAACACCCGAAATCGGCGATTCGAAAGGGGCGGGGAGGAGGGCTTGAATTTGGGTCGAGATTCTCCGCGATCGCTCGGGAGATCAGCTCCCTGGCGGCATCTGTTGCTCCTCTCTGTACACAGAAACAATAGAAATTCAAATGCTAATTACTCAACACATGAATCTCTTAATTTAGATAATTCTGATAATTTATTCTCCCCACTCACTATATTTTATTTTATAATAAAGGATTAAAATTTTCTAAATATACAAATTTATTGCTCCATAAATTTTTAAAGGACCAATATCCTAAACCTTTTATATTTGATTTATGAAGGATAAAAAAAGTTAACTTTAAAATGATGTTTTATAGAATATAAGAGCTGATTGTTTTATTTTTCTCGATAAATTTGACATTAATTATTAGTATTTTATGAGAAAAATAATTTATATGTTTTAAAGGTAATGATGTAAAATCATCCCTTATGTGTGTAAATCATAATCTATACACTTATTACGAAGAATTTATTTGGATTCAAAAATAACTGATCAATTACGATTATATCAATTTGTTACAGGAAAAAAGGTAATAACAAAGATAAATGGGGTACTTTTTTTATTCCTTTTTTTTCTGCTAGACAAAGATAAAGCATAGCGTACCTGATAGAAGGAATTCTGGGCATAGCTGTGGGGGTGGTCCCCACTATTCATGGGGTAATTTGACTCCGATGCCCCTGTGGTTGCCATTTCCCTCTATTTTCTCTACACTGTTTCTCAATGGCTGTCTATAGAAGGAGCTAGTGAAGGACTCACCTGAACTGCTTTCCTATACTTATAGGCAGCACTAAAGTCCGACCAGGGTGCACGTGTCCAATTGAATGAGAATACTTACATATATTAAGCAGTTACTTTTACACTGATCGCCGAATGAGCAGAATGAGCATTGAGACTCAATATTCATGTTCATGCATATCATGATACGTATGTAAAAGAAAAAATCGTTTCAATTCAAATTTGTAACAGAATAAGGAATTTATCTTCATGTGTTTAGACGTTGTTAGATCGAGTACTTGTAATTATGTCAAAAGTTATAACTTTTAATTAGAGTGTAACACAAATCCTTTAAATTATATAATATCTTATGCGCCACAGTCTGACCTAATTTTATATCTCTTTCACAGGTCAATTATTACTAAACCTAGACCAGCAATCTACTGCGTAGAAATCACTCCCACCAAAATTTAAATTGATGAGTTAGAGTGCAACTCAAATCTTTTAAACTATACAGCAGCTCAACTCTAACTTTAGCTTGACCTAATTATTATCCTCCAGTATAGGATAACTATTACGGACTAGGTTAGTCGACATGAAAGCTATATCAATAGTTTTGGGTAACTTTAATAGGGGAAATTAGAAATGAGTGGTTTCGAAAATGATAATTTTTTTTCTTTTTTACTCTTTTTCACTGTTTGGGTAACAGCTGGTCTTTTTTGGCTGCGCATGAGTTGGAAGGAAACTGGAAAAAAAATATTGATTACTTTGATATTCAACGAACTTTAGTCAAAGTCAATAATCACGGTAGGTAACGAAAAAAACAATGGAGAGAAAGGACTTCAACTTATATTTTTGATTCCGTCTGCTACTCGTAACCTTTAAGAGATGACGACTGAACATTTTCTAACAACGTGCTCTACCATTTTAGAGTTAAAAAATATGATAAATATTTCTAAGTAGTATCATATTCTAGATTTGAGTTAAAAAGTATGATAACAAGTGCATTTCGTCCGTCGATACTGCACTAAAACATATTTTTGAGGATTCGAGTCGCTGAAGAATGTGATACCCAAAAATATAATATTATTGAGTTCATAAGATTTATTTGGACATTTGAGAATAAGACAATGTCATGTTTGGTGTGCTCACTAGACTCCTAGAATTGTTATTACCCTTTTTTTTTCTTTTTCTAAAAACATTACATATACTACTAATTTAAATTATAGAAAAATAATGCTAAAGTTGAAAGTTTGTCTAACTTTTTCCCCACGCAATCCGTCAAACAAGCCACCATGACAAGCCTAAGAACTACTAAATTTTCTCACAAACAAACAGAACGTTGAACTTTTTGATCGCTTGACTAACCTTGCCTTCTAGAATAGTCAGCTGTCTTTTTTTTTTTTTTTTCATTTGGGTCCGTCCGAGCCATAAACTTTATGAAAGAAGTATGAAAAGTCTCAACTTTTTTTAATATATTAGTAGAGTTAGCAATGGGTGTTAAGAAAAGGAAGTATCGGGAATTAATCCACCTAAGAAATTTAGTCGCCGTTAAAATTTGAATACATGACTTTAGCCTTTGTGAGTGGTGAAAAAAGTAAAAGGATCTAAATGCAAGGCCTCCTCTTTAAGAGGGGATTATCGGGACCATTGGAAAAATGAAAGTAGGTGTCAATCTTGGAGCTTCCAAAAGCCAAATATGTATTGGGATGTGATGGAAAAGGGCTCGGTATTAAGTTAGAAGTTGGACTTGTTTGGATCGTGCGGATAGGAATGGGATTGAAAATGTTGGTTCCAATGTTTAGTAACATAAAATGAAATGAAGCTAACGATCATTCTCTTGCAATAGCTATTTCTTCCTTAGGGCTAATTATTCCGTTCATTTGCCCATACCTCTACCATGCAATTCTCATTTCCATGCAACCTTAACCTACAGCCAAGCTAGTCCCACAAACGAAGAGTTCATTTCTCCTTAAATATCACACATGTTCAATACAGCCACTGATACACAACTTTATCATGATCATTCAAACACACTTAATAGTTCACAGATTTCTCCTCAAAAGGACGAATAAATCGAGACCTTTTCGATACCGAACGTCGAAAATGAAGCGATTGTCTGCAAGTTTCTCCGAGAAGCGCTGGAACAACTCCTCCACAAAGCTGGCATTGTCATTGCTATTATTGTTACTATTATCATCGCGGAAATGCTGCATGAGAAATCCCTCCATTGCCGCCCTTACGTGCAGCGTTATGGTCTGCACTTCGCTCACTGCGTACTTCTGGAGCTCCGTCAGTTTCTCTATTCCTATCACGGTGAAAAGATCGGTGAACTCGTCGACCAATATCTCCACTTCTTCGGCCGTCGGAAAATACAACGGAATGTTGAATGACTCCACCTTCTCCACGCTTAATAGCCCCTTAAATATTATGAATAGACATTGATACTAAACTTAGAAAGTGCTCAATTTTTACCCATGTGGAGGAACCACTCAAACTACATGCCCTTAGTTTTTATTTGAAGTCTTGTGAGTCTTGAGAGCCTTCTCATATGAAAAGGCTTTGGTACTTTTTTTTCTCTGTGGAGCCATAAGTTTTTTAATTCCAAACTTTTACTCTTTAGATTTCTAGTTTGAACTTTCGTCGGTGAAGCAATTTAAGGTATCGATCTAACTTTCATTCACTTATACCCATGTTTACTCATATTGCTGTTTCAAAAGGTCCACATATTTTGACATGGCGAACACGGAAATTTCACATTATTTTGATTTTCAGTCTAAATTTCCCTAAATTTCACTTGCATAATTTTCTAGTCATCAAATCATTGGAGTTTAAGTGTCAATAGTTCTAAAATTATATGTGTTTCATTAATGAAAGTTTAAGTTAGAAATTTAGAAAATAAAAAAAAATAAAAGTTCAAGATTTACTTTAATTTGAACTGAAAGTATAGAGTTTTATTCATCATATAAAGTGACTCGTCAACCGCGATGTCACTATGCTTGTGTAGAATAATATCTTGTCCATGTAGACAGAATTCCAATAGAGATAGATGGAAGTGGTTGGAAGTTAGGGATATGACTTAAATTACCGCACTAGTTAAAATTCAAGTTAAAAATTATCAAAATAAAAGTATAGGATTAAAATAAAATAAAAGTGAAAAAAGACGATTATTTCTACCATTAAGCCTAAAGCGATTATTTCTACCGTTATAAGAAAGTACACTTTGTGGACCGTTAGAGTGGCACCAAGAAGATTTTCAAGGAAAAAAGAAAGAGTTGCACTAAAAAATAAAACAAGTTCCGATGTTGGATCTGTTCCTCTTTTGAAATGTTTCAACCCCAACAATGAAATGTGTCAACCCCAACAAGAATTTAGCTAATTAATTACTTTAAAAAATAGATAAAAAAACCATAATTAGCTCTAAATAATTGACCTTCTCGATGAAAATTTTCAGGCTAACAACATAGAGTTCACTTGTACAAATTTACCCATTAAAATTCAAGTTACTCATTTTGTTTAAAAACAAAAGTACAAAGACATTTGACTCATTTATTTTGGAACATGCCGGTACAAATTGAGGCCTTCCATTTTATCTAGTGTTACCGTAACTAATTGTATACGCGTAAGTCTCAAAACAAGGTGACCCTGATGAAAAATGAATTATTTTTTTCTTTTCCTTTTAATCATTTTATCAAATGACTTCAAAATATTAAGGATGCACTTATATCTAATCAGGAATAGTGACACTGCATAAAACATTTTCCCATAAGCAAAAAGTAGCATGTTACGAAAAACCTCACCTTGTTGGCCATGTCCATGAGGCAAGTCCCCAAGATCTCAAATGCCATTCCACCACTTGTCTCTGAGTGGGCGACCCCCTTCGGATAACAGCCAAAATGGAGAACCAATAATCCTCCTCCCACAAGCTCTTCAGCCCTAGCGCCCATGAATGCCCTCAAGTCCTTCTCGAACTGACCGGAAAATTCCTCGGCTACCTCCCGAACCGTACCGGAACAGTACACATGGCTTCTGTTGAATGCGACAGAGGTGGGATCTCTGATGTTTTCGGGGATTTGGGAAAGCCAAAGCAAGGAATTAGCCGAGTGTGCGACATGGAGAGTGGACTTAGGGAAAAGCCGGTGCCGGAAACTGCCCGGAACCCCGTTCGGGAAGTACGGCGAGCAGGCCGGGGGCGACGGGAGGGTTCTGAAGAGAGTGTTGAAGTCATTCTCTATTAGGTCATTGAAGAAAACTTGAAACTCAGGTTTTTGTATTTGGTCATCAGAGTTAGGGTTTAAGTGCATGGATTCTCGCATGTATTTTAGGTTTAGGGCATTTATAATGTTTTCTATTGCGACGAATGTGTTCGGTCCGACTGAGCAACCGAAATCAACAATGCGAATTGGGTTCGAGGATGGATCGAAAGAGGGGCTGCTGTTGATATCAAGCTTCTCTAAAATTGCTCCGGCGACTATGCTCCTTGCAGATTCTACCAGTTCTCTCTAGTAAAAAAAAGAAAAAAAGAAAAATGAAATGCAATATGATTAGTGGTTGAGAAAACACGAAAACGATGAGAACATAGAACTGCTAGAGTTTTTTCCCAATTAAAAATACATTTCATGAAAGCTAAGGGGCATAAGGAATAACTTCTAGCATTGACTATAAGCCCTAACGAAGGATCAAATTGCTAGAACTTTAAATTTAGGGTATATGTTTTTTTTTTTATGGATAAAAGATAAATTTATTAAAATGGGAGGATTAGAGTTCTCGAGTGCCATACAACATTATCATAAAAATAGCTCAACTCTTATAGAAATAAAATTATCAAAACACTATAGATTTGGACTTGTGTAGGAACTTTGTTCATTAAAAGAGGGTGAATTATAAACAATCGGCCTAGAGGTTAAACCTAAATTCAAGAAGAGAGGACAAGGCAAAATAGGAAAGAAAATTCGAAAGACAACCGTCCAAACCAACGAAACCAACAAAGTAGATCGGGAACAGAATAAAATCAGAGGATGCAAAAGTCTAGGGAGCTATTACGATTTTTCTGTCCTTTTTTTTCTCAATATGGAGAATTCATCCGTAATTTAATAGAATTATTTAAGTTCAAGTAACTTTCACTAGTAACTCAAATAAATCTAAAATGGGTGGAAGCAACTTGGCCCTTTAGAGTACCTGATAAGAGGAATTATGAGCATAGCTGAAAGGGCCATCTCCACCTTTCATTGGGAGCAACTTGGGATGATGGGACTCATGCAAAATCTTGGGTTGCACCAATATTTGTGTCTCCCCATCAGTACTCAGTCTCTTGGATTCCTCACAGTGCTCCATCTCCCTCCTACAATCCCTCTCTGCGGAAGCACCCCCCAGCTTTGTTGCTTTATTGGCAACAGCATGTTCTAGTAATGCGTGAGAAAGCTACTATTACTATACTAATATTTACCAACTCTCTTTTTCTCGCAAACATAAAATAAAAAAGAAAAAACAGTAATTAATTTAAACATGTTAAATTGTGTCAACATGTTTGGATCCTATGATAATACTAATAAATTTGAATATTATTTGAAACTGTTGCAGAAGTTTAATCACTGTAGTCTTGGGTTCACCAACAGCGGTAAAGCAAGGACCTTTCGTCCAGGTTTAAAATATAAGTTAGGCAAAATTATTTAAAAACATATGCAAATTAACTTTTTCCGTAGGATTATATTAGAAACAACTTAAATTATCTAGCTAATGCACAACGACACAATTTATGATTCAATGGAAATTGGATATTAAGATAGATCTGACCTAGTATAATTTATGTTTATTGGATTATCTTACTTCACTTTATTCCTAGTTAATGAAGAAATAGTGAATATGAATGAACACTCCTAACCTAAATGTCCATGCACATGCTTTTCTTCAATTTAAACTACGTTATGTTTAACATAGAAGAGTTATTTCAACTTCAATGAGGATCACTTTTCCTTTTTAATTTCGGTTTCATATTATTTTATTGTATCAAACTAGTCTAAATGTGGTTCCCCCTCCCCCTTTTCCCATTGAAAAAAAGAGAAAACTGGCCTAAATGTTAAGAAACATGAATATCATTTCCTAAAAAGTATTTTCAACATTAAATTCTAATAATAAAATTTAAGTGTCTCAGGTTATAAATAACTTTAGAAATCAATTGTCGTGGGGAGAGCGAAATGGGACTAAAATGTAACACCATACTGGGGCTCCTCACTTGGGGTCCATTAGAGTGATGGATTGGTAGGATTTTCATGAGGCTTACAACAGAGAATAAATAAATTTGGAGTGCAAACTTTTTTCTTTTTTATTTTTATTTTATTTTTACTCTTACTTTTTTGGTTTGGATTGAATACAGAAAAATAGCTAGACGCAGGAACAGTAGTAGAAAAGAGAGCATTGAAGAGGACAAAATAAGAATAAATTAGAAGAAAGCATCTTAAAGGGAGTGAGTGGGTGGATGACAGAACAAAAGGGCATGGGTCTGAGCACCCTACCTCGTAGGTCTACAGTTTGCCACCCCAGTTAGGCCTTAGAATACAAGCTGGCTCCAACACCTTCAAACATATTACCCTCCAACGCACTCCTAATATAGATTGACACCTAATTATTTTGATTATTATCAGCACTTGTTATGTGGGGGTGCACATGAGTTAATAGACATGGCTAGACTTATGGGTTCCTAAAATTTGAAATGTACATAAATTTGAAATGTACATATGACTATGTACGTAAAAAGTCATGAACTTTGACCGTCGAATGAAACTTCGTTCATAATAATAGAAGGAAGGCTCATGTATTTATAAATAAGGTTTCATTTAAGCTATCAACTCATGCAACTTTTTATTGATGACTTCCGTGTTAGTCAAATTGGATTCTAACTTTTACATTTTTTGGATCATTCATGTCTTAATACAATATAAAAGCAATTCGTGGTCCAGGAGTTACATGCTTTTTTCAGGGTGTTATATGAGTTTGTTCATGCAAGTAAAATTTGTTCAGTTACTCACGGCTGAAATGGAAAAAGCACAAGTGATTCTTTCAATAGGCTATATGCTTTATCCAGTTAGATTGCTATCTTGCTTGGTCGAATTTACTATCTGGTTTTATCCTTTTCGACCAGTCACACAGGGCATAAGTGATTCTTTTAAGAGGGCATTTTGATTAAGTAATAAAAAATAATTATTTAGATTTTACCACAATCAATATTCTTTGTAAAAATGATGTACTAATAGCATTACTTAAGATTTAGGGTATATTAAAATGTCCCAAAAAGAAGGGGAGGCTACTAATCCAAATCGATCACCACCTCCAAATTCACACTAACAAATCATTGTAAATTTGTTTTTAATTAAATTTGTTTTTATTTTGGACTTTTAAGCATAAAAGTTATTAAACAAATCCAATTCTAAATGTAATAAATTAGTTAAAGGAGGAGGCATCATTTACCTCATTTGGACTGTGTGTTTCAAACAAAAGGAGAAAAAATGGATAGAACACTCTAAATTAGGGGAAAATGGACTTAGAGATTTTTGCTAAAAGGATCGTTTCTCTTGATCTCGATTGGAAACAGAACGGATCGCAAGTGCCTTGATGATCCTTTTCTGAAACCGAAACCGAACTTCTTCAACTCGGTCTGAGCCTAAAGTTCTAACGGAAAGGACATTGTAGGGAGCAAGAGCGAGGTGGCCTCATCCAAGAAAACAACAAGTCCGAGGCCTCATTGCCTTGCTCTTATTTTGGACCCATGACATAAATTTTTGACAATATCTTTTAATATTTTAGAAACCACACCCCCGGCAGCCTAAATAAAATTCATACGCTTTATTGTCTTGCTTGTATTTTAACAACATATATGTATTAGAAGACTTTTTAGGTGAAATTGCTTCAAAATAAATTTTAGGAAAAATTCTAAAAGGGTCATTGTGGTTTGAGTCATTTCTACTTATGATTTAAATTTTGTTTATCATGCCTCTTGCACTTTTTTTTTTTTGTTTTCAATCTCCTTCCATCTATTTGCTATCAAATTCCGTTAAACGGGGGGACACATAGCTAGCTATTATATTTTTACATTATTATTTCAAATATAAATTATTATCAATAATATTAATAATACTTGAAAGCGGAAAAAATTAAGAAAAAAATAAGAAATAAAAAAATCCTGACCTATATTTTCAATCGCCAAGGATTTTAACATCTATCTCAATTGACAATTTGAAAGGGGGACACTGGGGTTTTAGGATTTTCTTATTTTTTATTTATGTTTTCTTAATTTTTGTTTCCATTTTCAAGTATTATTATTATTTTTTAATAATTTATATTTGAAATAGTAATGTGAAAATTTAATAACTTACCATGTGTCTCCTCAAACAACGGAATTGGCTACCAAATGGATGGAAGGGGTCTATTATAAGCAAAATAAAAGTATAAGAGATGTAATAAACAAAATTTAGACCAATGTGATCTCTTAAAAAATGACTCAAATCACAGAGGGCCATTTAAAGTTCTTCCCTAGATTTTAGCATGCTTAAAGCATCAATTTATAATTCAATAAAGTGTTTAGTTTTCATTAGTTGATTGCAAATTCAATAAACCATTTAACTTTCACTATTCAGTTGCAAAATGAATAAGGTGTTTATTTTTTTATTATTCGATTCCAGGATTAATAGAGGATTCAACTCCGAGGGGGAAGGGGAGAAAAGGAGGGCTGGGTCATGCTCCTGACCGGACTAGACTAAGACTGCATGGTCCAATTCATGGTCCCAACCACAGCTAGGACAATTGATAAATAATCTTGGTCCAGTTTGGTACCATTAATGCAGTTCTTAGTCCAAACAAAGATCATTTGATCAATGATCCAGGGTACGACTTGGATTGGACCATTCAAACTTCATAAACTCTAGTTGGATGCACACAATTTTATTTGAAGGGTTCTCAAAGAGTAATTCATGGCATGAGGAATTCCCTCGTATTTGTTTTAATAGTTTTAACTGTTCAGTTTGTTTTTTAAGAGAAATTAGCGGTATGAAATTTTAAATTTTACTGTACTTGTTATGTGATTTTTCACGAACATTTTCTATGAAAGGACCATTATTGAAAATAGAACAAAAAAACACAACATGCGATGGCAGTCTGAGTTAAAATTTTAACTGCCAAATTTTCAACCTCAACTTTGTAAAACTAAATTTTCCGTTTTATCAATAGACCGTTACACAAAATAAATGGAGGAATTGGATCAACCTAGGCCCACTTAGTTTGCTCCACACATTGCTTTAAAATGGGTTTAAAATTGGAGTTTGGGCCCAAGTGACTCGCCATAGGTTATAAATTTTTTTATCATTTAATTAGCAAAAATATCAACTTAAAATAGTAAGGGGTGAGGAGTGTCTTTCTAAAAAAAAAAAGAAAAATAGAGGAGGGTGTCAATATCTTTTTGGATAAGTGACGAAATCCCTATATCTCTCACCAATTAGTTTTTCCGTTGTTTTCATGTAAATATAGGGCCATTTTTCAAAGCATTCCATAAAAATTATTGAAATGACATTTATTGACTTGTGACATAAATAATGTGGTGCCACTGTCTCACATAAGTTTTTATCATCGTCTCACATAAGTTTTTATCAATCTCGTATGAAAACTTGACGGTGCCTTAATTCTTTGCTGACTTAGATTTTCAATCTTTGATTAGAATTAAAAAAAAAAAAAAAAAATCAGCCTTGATGGGAAAATGAGGGGCTCCCCATAATCAATAATTGAACCCTTGGGTCATATGATGCCATGAGGACCATCCACCCCCTTGAGAGGGCCTCGACTACTCATATGGGAAACCCTTTGTTTGCCCAAACATTTCTCAAACAAAAAAATTGACTTTATTCAAAAATTCGAGTTACCTTTGCGGTTGAGGAGTAGAAATATGTAGATATTTTTCCGATTCTCCTCATCGTAGATGTGGAGATTGTCTGCAAGTTTGGCGGCGTATCGTTGGAAAAGCTCATCGATCATTTCACTTCCAAAGTGTTGCTTTATAAGACCTTCCATGGCGGCTCTGAGATGGGAAACTATGGTTTGTACTTCTGGTGAAGTGTTCATAATTGGGTTAGAAATTGGCTCCATCCTCTCAATGCTGAAGTGCCCATTTTCCTCCACCACCCTTTCCAACTCCCCAATGGATGCATAGTGCAAAGGCAAGTTGAAAGACTCCACTTTCTCTTCGCATATCAGTCTCTAAAATAGATCCAAGAAATAACATTCCATTCAGGTCTTAATAATAATAATAATAATAATAAATCATAATCTATACTATTATAAAGGTAAAAAATCTTTTGGTTCAATCAATTAAAATTAATTTAAAATTAATAATTTAAAATTTAAAATTTAAAATTTAAAATTTTTAAGGTTATAGAAGTTATTCTCTTAACCACTTACTCTCAACTTTTCTTCTTATTCCTTTTACTTTTGTTTTTTTTAAGTACATATATTTTTTATATAATTTTATATTTAATTTTTTATATTTTAATAAAAAAATCATTGAACATAGTGCAATTAATTGTAAGATGCAACTAGTATATAATAAAAGTCGTTTGTTACACGAAATCTAATAAAAGGTAGATGTGCTCGAGAACGTGCCCCCGATGCTAATGAAATTCTTTTTGCTGCGAACTAGTATGTAATAAGTCTCCTGCTGCCTCACTTTACTGTCTGACACGTGTCTCTTTTTTAAAAATTAATTTAGTTCGCGGTTCATGTATCTGGACTCGAAAGCTCATGAAATCATGAAATTAAATAATTATAATTATTTATTAAAAAAATAAAATAATAATTAAAAATAAATTAAAAATAAATAAAGAAATAATTAATTTATATAATTTATGGTTTTTTTAGATTTAGAAAATTCATATTCCCCGTTTTACCTTTCTTATGTTAATCATATGTTTTCCATACGAGTTGACGCAAAAATCGAGGTCCATATTTTATTTGAATCGTAGAGCTTTGGTAAATTTAATTTTTTTAAAAGCCTACGTCAAAGTTGAATTATATATGTCGTTTCACTCTTGTTCTCGATTTAAACCAATGAAAATAGTGAAACGAATCCGACAAATAATAAAACGTGGGGTGGGAGCCCACTTCATGGTATCCGAACACACTCTTGAGTATCACTTTTCAATAAATGATAAGATATGTCTTTCTGAATTTGTTTTCGATGTCATTTTTCAATAAATAACAAAATGTGTGTTAATGAATTTATTCTTGGGTGTTGCTTTTTGATAAAAGATAGGACGTCCTTTTATAACTTTGCTGTCGAGTATTACGTTTTAGCAAATTACAAGGCGTACCCTATGAATTTATTCTCTAAGTATCGTTTTTTAGTAACTAATAAGATGTGCCTTTATAAATTTGTTAGTATTTTATAATTTTAATATGAAATTTTCCATGTCTATGGGAGAGGATAAATTATTGGTCATTTTATAGGCCCCCGCAAAATGAGGTTCCCGAACTCACCTCTTTGGCCATGTCCCGAAGACAGAGTCCCAAGAGGTCGAAGGTCATGCCGGCGCTGGTCTGAGAGAGGAGGACTCCGTCGGGAAGCCCCAGCAAGAGGAGCACCATCACTCCTCCGCCCACCATCTCCGCGGCCCTTGCCGTCAGAAACCTCTCCATGTCCGCCGCGTACTGCACCGCGTACGCCTCCGCCACCCCCTTCACCAGCCCCGTGCACATAACGCTCCCCTGGTTGAAGGCTGCCGATCCCCTCTCCGCCACCCCCGGGGGAACCCTCGAGAGCCACTGCAGCGCGTACGACGAGATCGAGGCGTGCAGCGTCGCCGCCGGGAACACGCGGCCGTGGAAGGACCCCGGCGCCGCCGCGGCGTAGTAGCTGCCGGAGGGAGGCGGCGCCGGGAGGGATCGGAGGAGGGCGTTGAAGTCGTTGTCGACGTGGTCGTTGAAGAACACGTGGAATTCCGGCGAGGGTCCTCGGTGGTGATTCTGCAGCGCCGCCGCGATGATCGTCCGCACGGCGGCGAAGGTGTTGGGGCCAATGGAACATCCGAAATCGGCGATTCGGAATGGACTGGGAATGGAATTGGTATCGGCATCGAAGGATGAGTGTTTTGTGTCCAATTTCTCTGAAACCGCATCGAAGATTATGGCTTCAACTGCATCAAGAGCTCCTCTCTGTGTTTTTTTTTTTTTCAGAAAAAAAATTATGCATTAATCAAATAGAAAAATTAATATAAAGTATTTACATATAAGTTAAGTGCAGTCGTTGGCTTGTAATGTTTAAAAATCAGGAAACATAAGACTCCAAATGATATTATTTTGAATTTTTTTCTCTTTTTTTTTATGTGTAGGTGCAGTAGCTGGATCAAAATTAAGTCCATTAATCAAATAGAAAACAAATAAATGGGTCTATTAGCTTGTTGCAGCCTGTTAAATTCAGTTAACTCAACTCAAAAATATTTTAATGCAAAGTTTTTTCGTTCTGGAAAAAAAAAAGGTAAATAAGGCTCCCATTTTGTAAAAATTGGTTCTTCAACCTTTCTAACGCTCTCATTCCATTCATATAAAGTAAGCACATGTTTGAGAAAAATCTAATAAAATCAAATTTATTTACAGTTGAATTATAAATGTCTCTTCATGTTCATGTGTATGAACACGAACACCGATTTTCAATTTTTTTCTAATAACAGGTACATAAGCAAATTAGAATACCTGAAAGGAGGAGTAGGAAGCATAGCTAAAACAGCTGTCACTGCCATTGGTGGTGGAGAGTTTGGGAGGGGAATGGGTGGAAGATATCATGCTCATTTTTGCGTAAACACAAGGCAAGTGATGCCCTCTCTTATATACACCGAATTTTTGTTTTTTTGTTTTTTTTCTTGTATAAATGAGTGTACTCGTAAATTGAACAAATATCTCAAGTTCGATTGGTGCTTACTAATCTCTTGAATCAAAGAGTTTCGGTGGTCCTAATGAATTGCAATGATTTCCAATACTTTAATGGCTCATATTTATTTTTGTATTAATTTTTTGTGCTTTCAATCTAGAGTAATAGTACTCATTCATCCTTTATACAACATTTACATCGAAAGTGACCATATGGCAAAATATGTGTGATTCTGTATTATTATTTGATCAAAATAGCACTCAAAAAAGACCATACATATTCTGTCATGTCACCCTTTCGCCATAAAGGTTGTGTGAAGAATGTACAAATAATATTACTCTTCAATCTATCATAGTTTTTTCCGTTATGTATTTTTTAAAAATATCACTCAAGCTTCCTTGCCGAGTAACTTAAAACAGATTTTTGAATGTCAATAGGTAATCTATTTGCTGATTGACCCAAACAAAAAGCAAACATATTCTAACAAGCTTGTTAATCCCTTGTAATATCATCACATGACGCTCGAAGTCATGTGTGATCACAATACCAAGTAAAATACAATGAGCGGTAGGGTCCCACCTAATGCTTGGCTAAACTTTGAAAATTTTAATGCCATAATACTTTTGAAATCCTTCCAACTGTAATGATTTTTGTTATAAGAACACCCATATCGTGTTTTTTTTTTTTTTTCCAATGAGTTTATATACCATTCAAGTTGCTTTCAACCAAACTAAAAGTAGACGATAATATTTAGAAATTTGAACAAGTAGGCTTATCATTGTTTTCTTTTATTCTAATTATTTTTCCTTATTGAATGCGTGTGTATGTGTGTGTCTATATATATATATATATAAGTTGCTTTCTGCCAATTTTGGAATTAAAATATGATAATTTGGGGAGATTGAGAATTCAATCCAACTTATGACAGGATAATTCAATGAACAAGGTAGGAACTTGCTTCATATTTATTTGCTACAATTAGTTGCTTTCAGTTTATCTTTGTTTTCTGTTTTACTTAATATTATTTTTCGATCCAATAGATTTACATATATTTTAAGTTGCTTTCAGTGAAACTCAAATTAATATATGCTAATGGAGCAGTTGGATGAAGGTGACTTATTTCTTAAAAAAAAAAAATCAGGTTATAATTTTGCATTTCCGTTTTGGACCTTATCTTATAGTTATTACATGAAAAAAAAAAAAAAACAATTACAACGTAATTTCATGATGAAGATAAATTTCTAGTTTCCTCCAAAAAAAAATAAAAGTTAAAATAAATACCTTGTAAAAATTTAAAGTTTCTGAGAAATGTCCTCTAATTTTAATTTTTAAATTTCAGGTATAATAATATGATGATCAAGTTATTACGAGGTACTCGTTTTATAAACATAGGAACACATAAAATTAGGGAAGAATGATGCAAGGATGAAACCCTAGCGAAGGCAAACATTGTTTGGTGTGAGTCTAAAATTTTAATATTTTAAAAATATTGGGATATAATTATTTAATAATTAAAGTTAAACTAAATCGGTAACTTTGATTGAAAATACGAATAAAAAATACAATTTGGCCATCACAAAATGACCATGAAAATAAGATAATTTGACATTTATTGTAGCCAAAAAAATTTTAACATTATTGGAAAAGTCACATGTGGAAAAAGAGAGTAAAAGAGATTGATACCTCTTCGCCAATTTGAAAGACACTAACACTCTTATAGTTTCCAAATGAAACTCGTCCCTTAGTCTTTCAAATTGATTTTTCTTTGTATCAATTGTAAGTTGTTAACCGATAAAAATACATTTTTTATGTATTTTATAATTAAAAATACCAACTTTTATCTAGTCCCATTTTTTTAAATAAAACAAGAAATTTATTTTTATTCCATAAAAAAGTTGCAAAGATAATAACACGATAATGTCATTTTAGAGTAATAATAACATGATAATTTTACTTTTATCATATATCAACTTGTAATGGGCAACAAGGTCAAATTTTAAAAATCAAAGGATATGAGCGTCTTTTTAGAAAGCAGAGAGGTATCTTCTTCAGATTAGTGAGAGTGTCAATATTTTCTACAGTAAAAAAAATTAAAAATAAAAAGTAAAAATTCTACTTGTACATCCTTCACTCATTCTTTATACCTAATGCATAACGTGGCAACATTTGTGTGATTATATTTTAGGAATGTTTTGATAAAATAATAATAGAAGATTATATAAATTTTATTGCGTAACTACTTTTAGTGTGAAGGTATATGAACGATATATATATACACATATATGTGATATTATTCAATAAAGTAGGAATTGGGGGTGGAGTGGATATGGTCAGGGCAGCCTACACGGGATGTGATCATCATGCAAAGTCCAATGTACCTTAACATAGGAGTGGAAAATGGACAAATTTGACATTGACATGTTTATGTAAACCTATTATAATGACAATAACAATAACAGTATCATTAATGACGTTAAGTCGTTTGATTAGATTCTTTATATATCATCATTATTTTTTATTGTTAGAATTATTGTTATTTTTTATTGCTTCCATTGTTATTTATAGTAACTTATGTAAACATATCATTTTTCCAAATAAGATTGCAATCTAAGGAATTAGTAGGAACTCAAATAGCTACATCACAAGAATTTGCTGAGGGCTTCAAATCTTCATTTACATGGGACATCGGCACCATATCATTTATGTTGCAAGCCAATATTAAATTTATTCTATTCTTGGCTTTATGAAAGTCTGAGGTCATTTTTTCACATATTTGATCTGTTTATGACATGAATGATGCGGTGCCACTATCCTTTGTAAATGTTTTGAGGAAATTTTATAAATCTCACTTGAAGTTTCTGTGAAATCTTAATATCCACTCTAATGCTTCAATTGTTTCATTATAACGACTGAATTTCAAAATAATGCTCAATGTATACTCCTTGCTAATGAATTCTCGTTCATGAATGGAGAAAAGCTGAAACAAAAATGATAAAATTGCTACAACCTAACCCACAACCTTAACCATTGATAAGGATTAATCGAGCTTAAGCAAGTCAGATGTTGTACACATTAACTAGGTTTTACAAAACTTAAAATCATTAACCCTTCTCCCGAATCCTAAGGCATGACAGGGGAAAACAAAAGAGTAATACTACTTATACATTATTCACAATAAAAATGTTCTGAAAAATTTTAATTGATTCTTTTATTATTACTTGACAAAGCATCCTTAAAAAGACCACTTAAGTTTTGTCTAATCAGCACAAAAGTTCATGATGGACGTACAAGTTGAATTTAAGGTACAATTAGACTCCCCAAGTAGGATTATTCAAAAGAAAATGAGTTGTTGTAACTTTTATAATGCTCATTTACACTTCAGATGTTGAAGGAACAAAAGTATTTGCAAGTCCTGGAGCTTCTACGTATTCAGGATTAGTGTGCGATTAAAGGCTTCGGATTATACATTGAGTTAGAACTTGTACTCATATCTCTTTTCAGAGAACGGTTGAATTTCTCCATCCATTGTTCCATTCTCATGTCCCTGAACTCCTGTAGTCTCATTTCTGTTGTGGTCTAATTCGTTAACAAGAGATAACGTAAATAGGAATGAGAATGTTAAATTGCATTCAACTGCTTGATAATATAAATGGTAAGAAAAGTTCATTCCATTCCTTTGTCATTATGCTGCAGTTAACCGCTCACACATTACGCCTCAAAATGACGAATAAGTCAATGCTTCTTCGATATTGAAGATCAAAAATGAAGTGATTGTCTGCAAGTTTCTCAGAGAAGCGTTGGAACAACTCCTCCACAAAGCTAGCTTTGTCATCGTCGTCACTATCATCACAGAAATGCTGCATGAGGAATCCCTCCAGAGCCGCCCTTACGTGCAGCGTTATCGTCTGCACGTCGCTCGCTGCGCCCCTCCGAGGCTCTGTGACTTGCTCCATTCCTTCAAGGATGAAATGATCGGTAAATTCCTCAATCAACGCCTCCACCTCTTCAATGGTCGCAAAGTACAGCGGAATGTTGAATGACTCCACCTTCTCCACGCTCAATAGCCCCTGCCACATTATTATTAGAAATTAACTGTAAACTCAGAAACATGAGTTATTATTCAAAACTATTCTATAAGTACATATGCATACAAGTGGACTTATTAAGCTCATCCTCCCTCCCTTCAAATCTTAATACTTTTTATGGTTAAAAGTGAGAAGCAAGTTGAAATTTTTCATCTATCCTTTTATTTCTACTTCCTTCCATTTCTTCACTCAGAAAATTCTTAATCATTCTCCTCCCCTTAAGCTCCTTCTACCTAATCGCAGTGTAAATACTTCAATAGCTATTAGTGATCGACAACTAATTATAAGAAAGGGCTCAATTTTTACGTCTGTGGAGGAACCACTTAAACTAGTTTTTATTTTAAAATTTGTAATATATTCTGAAAATGTTCATGTAGGACACATATGAGACCATGGTTATGAATTCTATCAGTCGAGCTAGATTAAAAAATATCCCACTAACTAGTAAAAGTTGAGCTTCATCTAATTATCGATGATATTCCACTGAAATAGTCAAAATTCGTAACCACTGACTTTATTTTCTCATAATATCAATTCGAATATTTTGATTGAGCCATTCTATAAAAGATAGCTCAATTTTCATAAGATAGTAGGATTTATGAATATTTCTATTCAAGTCAAGATCTGCTCTTGGAGACTTATTATGAGTCTTAAACTTTCTCACATTAAAAGGCTTCGGATAAAAAATTTTCCCCTTTGTGGGGCACCAAGTCGAATTTGAATTCAGACTCCTCGTTAAAAGTATATATATAGAGAAAACATAATTAGCTTCAAAGTAATCCCTTCATTTCTAAATGATTAACCTTCTCGCTAAAGACTTTCAGTTTAAGGAGAACTTGGTTTACTCATTGTATCGAGTTTCTCTAAACAAATTTAAGAATTAAAATTCATCTTACTCCCATTAATAACCCTAATATAAAAAAAAAAAATGTACTGACGTTTTAAAATCATTGACGAATAACGTTATTTTATGGTGCACCTATATATATATATATATTGGATCAATGATACCGTAAAAAAAAAAAAAGCGTTTTCTCGTAAATTAAACAACGGAGCAAAAAGGGGAAAAAAAAAATGTCACGAAAAGTAAGTTCCTCACCTTGTTGACCATGTCCATGAGGCAAGTCCCCAGAATCTGAAATGACATTCCCCCACTTGTCTCAGAATTGGTGACCCCCTTTGGCAAACAACCAAAATGGAGCACCATTAATCCTCCTCCCACGATCTCTTCAGCCCTAGCCCTCATGAATGCCCTCAAATCTTTCTTGAACTGACCGGAAAACGCCTTGGTGACCTCTCGAACAGTACCGGAACAGTACACATGGCCTTTGTTGAATGCGATGGAGGTGGGGTCCTTGACGGTTTCTGGGATTTGGGAGAGCCAATGCAGGGCATGAGCCGAGTGCGCTAAATGGAGAGAGGACTTAGGGAACAGCCGGTGCCGGAAACTGCCAGGAACCCCGTTCGGGAAGTACGGGCAGCAGGCCGGGGACGACGGAAGGGATCTGAAGAGGGTGTTGAAGTCATTGTCAATTAGGTCATTGAAGAAAACTTGAAACTCAGGGCTTTGAAATCGTTCATGAGAAGTAGGGTTTAAGTGCTTGGAGTCTTGCATGTATTTGAGGTTTAGGGCATTTATGATGTTTTCGATTGCGACGAATGTGTTCGGTCCAACCGAGCAACCGAAATCCGCTACGCGAATCGGGTTTGAGGATGCATCGCAAGAGGGGCCGCTGTTGATGTCAAACTTGTCTAGAATTGCTCCGGCGATTATGTTCCTCGCAGCTTCTACTATTTCTTTCTATAAATAGATTAAAAAAATTGAAAAATAATAATATGAGTGGTTGAAGAAACACAAAAACTGTGAGAAAATAAAACTAGTAGAGTTTTTTCCTCATAAAAATTGCATTTCATGAAAGGTACTTGGCATAAGCAAACACTTCTAATCACTCAAATTCAAATAAATCTAAAATGAGTAGAGTACCTGATAAGAGGAATTATGAGCATAGCTGAATGGGCCATCTCCGCCGTTCATAGGGAGCAACTTGGGACGATGAGATCCATGCAAAGCCTTGGGTTGCACCAATGTTTGTGCCTCATCATCTGTACTCAGTGTCATGTATTCCTCACAGTGCTCCATCTCCCTCCTGCAATCCCTCTCTACTGATGCACCCTCCAGTTTTGTTGCTTTATAGGCAACAGCTTGTTCTGGTTCTATAATAATCTGTACCCATTTTCTCTCTTTTTCCAGAAACATAAAAAAAATGATGCTGATTAATTTGAAAATACTGGTGCGAACATGTTCATTTCAAATTGTTGTAAGAAGTTTCAACACTACGCTCTCGTGGCTACTCATTTTTGATCTATCTCTAACTAAAGTTACTACGGGGGTCGCTTGGACTAGGAGGCAATTGGTCAAAAAATTGATCTATTCTTAGTTCAAGTTTAATCCCTATAATAATATATATATATATATATATATATAAAATAAAAATAATGCTAATTAATAGGATTTTAAATTGTGGCCAGAATTTATTTATTTTTTATTATTGTTAGTAATGAGGTTAACAGAAATAATTGACAAAATAATACTAATTAATTTCAGTATTTTTCAATTGCGGCAAAAGCTTTATGCTGCGGGGAGTGGCAAATGGGATTAAAATAAAACAATGTGCCGGGGCTCACTTGAGGTCCATTAGAGTGATTAGTAGGGTTTTGCATGTGGCTCACAACACAGAATAAATAAATTTGAAGTGCAGACTGTTTACTGTATTTTTATTTATTTATTTATTTAATTGCTTTTGCTTTTCTGTTTGGATGAATATAAAAATATCTAAAATGCAGGAATAGTACGAAAGAAAGCATTGGACAGGCCAAAATAAAATTTAAATCAGAAGAAAACATCTTAAAGAGAGTGGGTGCATGACAGGACAGAAGGGCACGCCTCTGAGCACTCTAACTTATATATACACACATTAATATTTTTATTATTATATATCTCCCTAAATATATCTTAGGATGGGTTAGGCAACAGTTAAAATCATTAAATGCATAATATAATTTTTTATTTTAATTGGGCAGTGTATTTAATAACAGAAATTTGAAAATTACAGACCTTGTTACGTGATTTTTCAATGGAAAGACCCCCGCTAAATATATAACATAAAATATAAAGTACTGTCTCCATTTTTGTTTAAATTTTTCAGAACAAAATTTTATGTTCTATCACTAAAATTTGAGTTTGGGCCCAAGTGATCCTCTTCTGTGGTAAACCCGATTCAATATCTTCAATAAGTAGCCCAAATCGAATTCGGGCCTTGTGGACTCCTTCGGTTTCAAATTCTTGTCAAACCCTCTTCGAGTTCGCTTGTGACAATTTTCAATTTTCTTGCAAGTGTTTAAAGAAAAAAATAGTTGCATGGGATAACGGCATGCTGCAAGTCAATCATAAATAAGTTTTCTTCATTATTTTTATGCAAGTGCAGGGGGACTTTTCACAATATTCCACAAAAATTATTAAAATGACAAGCTTTGATTGACTTGCGACATGAATGATACGGTGCCTTCACCCCAAGTAAGTTTTTCTCGGTGTTTTTTAAAATCATGACTGTACCTCAATTCTTCAGGCTTTTTAGACTTCTTTCCCCAAAGGCTTAAAAGAAACAAACAACCTTCATAGGAAAGTGAAGTGTTTTTCTGAATGGGTAACCGAAGATGGACTCGAGCTTCCTCAAAGATCAAACGAAGGGGGAGGTCCTGAGTTTGGGTTCTACTTCATTTTATTTTTCTTAACTTATTAGGCCCAGTCATGTGTAGGCCGTACCAAGGCCTAAGACGAGGGTGAGCCAATAGCGAATAACCTTTCCTTCCCTGCTCACTCGAACAACATGTACAAATACCCTCCCCCTCCTTCTTTTTCATTACTAATGGAATATCCTTAACTATTTTACTAAAAATAGAATAAAATGATCTTGTTTTGTTTCTCGATTGAAAAGAGATGTCTTGAGTAATTAGAGAAGGTACCGGAGGAAAAGGAAACAACGGAGGGATCCGAATCGGACCTAAATGGGAATGGCATGGAAAGTCGAGCTACCTCTCCACTTGAGGAGTAGAAATATGTAGATATTTTTTCGATTCTCCTCATCGTAGATGTGTAGATTGTCAGCAAGTTTAGCAGCGTATCGTTGGAAAACCTCCACGATGGGGAACTATGGTTTGTACTTCTGGTGAAGTGTTCATAATTGGCTGAGAAATTGGCTCCATTCTCTCAATGCTGAAGTGCCCATTTTACTCCACCACCCTTTCCAACTCCCCAAGTGATGCATAGTGCAAAGGCAAGTTGAAAGACTCCACTTTCTCTTCACTTATCAGTCCCTAAAATAGATCCAAGAAATAAAACTCAACTTAGGTCTTAATACTCAATAATCGTAATATTTCAATGGCAAAGTGAGAGACCCTTCCTGATTTATCAAGGCTTGATTCATGGAATCACCCATCTTTGATTTACGTAACTTTAGAAATTAGTGGAGGTTACTTGAATTTGAAAGTAGCTGCTCCATTTATGAATATATGCCATCATTGTTAAACACAAAATAAAAAGATTATATATAATTTATAGCCCTCTTCGTGAAGCACTTCTCTCTAAAATAAATTACCTTTATAGTTTTAATATTTTGCTAAATAAGATTGCTATATGTAAATGGTCATTAGATACTCTGATAGCTCTAGCAGAAGAAGGAAACCTTGTTAGGGTTTAAGCAGTCGCTTAAAGCATTATACCCTGAGCATCGAGTTTAGAATACTTAGACTGTTGCCTCTAACCAGTATATATAGAATATATCTAGGGTTTTTGGGTTATATCCCGGTTCATGTCCATGTAGCATATATTTAGAATATATATAAGAGGATACAAAATATTCTCAACAAAATTTACATGGGGCAATGGCTTGATATTATTCATGTTGCAAGTCAATCATTACTCATGTTTTTCCGAAAGTGTGAGGCCATTTTTTCACATACTTTGATTGGCTCGCAACATGAATATTGTGGTGCCACCGTCCCATGTAAGTTTTTTTTTGGCAAAATTATATAAATCCTGCCTTAAGTTTCAGTGAAATTTCATTATCCGCATTAACAATTGTCAATGCTCAATGTACCCATTAATAACAAATTCTCATTGATTTTTACAATTGTGGAACGATGTTTTGTGAAATCTAGACACTGCCATGAATTATGGGCTTCATGGCCGTCCTTGAGCTTCGTTGTGCTTTACTCATAGACGACAAGAGAGCAAGTGTTGCCTCGAAACTTTTTTCCTTTGCTTTTGTCGCTTCAATTACTTTTTCATACATGTAACATTCATCAGGTTAGAGGGCCCGATCCGGCAAATGGCCTCGTCAATTAAACTGCGAACACGATCAGAGTTGGTGGCCCCAGTCATCAGGTTTCTGAATCAACCCGTTAGATCAGATCGGGTTTAATAACTATGCTCTGAAATATTTTCTTATTCTCTTTACAAAGCAATATGCATGATGTGAAGATTAGCAATTGGTGTTAGTAAGTAGAGTATATATATGAATGGACCGGTGGAATTACGGTGACGACACGTGAAACTCTATTTTGCCGCATGCCATATTCTATACTAATATATTTTTGACATGTATTATTCACATAAGAATCCTATTTAAACTCCCACTTTTCAATGTTTATCTCCTTTTATTACTTATCTACCTGCAAAAATAAATATTTTTTCCAAGGACATATAATCTAATTATATATTGTTTGATTCATTTTTCTTTGCTCTTCCGTTTAAGACCTTTGTTAAATATTTTTAGTTATTTCTTAAGCTCCCGATTTTTCCTCTAAAATTTAAAGCACTTATAAAGTGACATGTGCCACACTCCCAATTTTGTGAATATCTTTACCGATAAACATGATAACAAATGCTAATAAACTATTTACACATCAATTTGAATTCATAAACTTTACTTTCATCTTTTATATATTATATTATACTATTAAATTTAAATTAACTCTCTTCGACTCCTGCAACCCCTATTTAAACTCTGTTCTGCCAATGCTTAATTTTCTTATAACGTTTATCTATGCATATAAAATTTTATTAACTATATATATATATATATATTAAATTTATAATCATTAATAATTAAACTATTTGTGCATCACATAAGCTTCGAATCTTACGAGAAGACCGAAGAACCGGGAATGTTTTGCAACGAATAAATAAAAGCCCACCGTCGGAGCGTTCCTTAAAAACAGCCACCGACCACGCTTTTAGTTTCTTCTCACGAAGGTGATGGGGAACACTAAAGAAGGGAAGCGCCTTGCAACGAATAAAGAAAAGTCCACCGTCCTCATTTTGGAGAAATTGGTTTGATAAAGAATGGGCTTCAAAAAGCATGTTCACCCTTTTGCCTTTCATTTGGGCCACAGTGACCCGTCAATGCATTCATAGGATAATTTTCGACTCATCTTATCTATAAAATAATTTTAATTCGTCCGCATTGACTTTATAATTTCTATTAATCCTCCTAGAACCTGTCAAACTCATCCAATTGTCATCATCTCCCATCAATATTTTTATGTTTTTTGGATTCAAAGTTACAGGTTCTACTATACAACGATTAGTTTTTAAAAATACTAGAAGAAATAAAACTTATACCTTCAAGGTAGAGCTTCACCCACTAAACCTATCAAATCTAACTGTAATATAACTTCGGCTGCCACAAAATAATTTTGACCTGCGATTAACCCGTTCATGTTGACGAATGACGTTGATCTACCTATAAATTGCCTGACCACACCCAACTGCCAAGTCTGGGCCTCACTTATCTCATCAATTGAGCAGGCAACATGCTTTCTCATGCTTTGCGTTCCAGGTCCTCATAATGGGATATCAAAAAAAACTAAAAACTAGAAACCAGAAAATTTGAGCTCTTAACAACGAACTAGATCTCCGGTACTTGAATGAATAGGTTCTACATAGTACAATTATATGAAAATTTATATATAGTTTGTCATATTTGTTTGGTTTGGGTGGTTGAATTTATTAAAACGATCATACATAGTGTAATTAAATATAGCAATAGCATCTAAGTTGAGTACGATCGATACAATACTCTCTTTAAATTTTTTTATATATTTGATAATCTTTAGAAAACAAATAATTAGCAAACATAAGATAACATGGAAACAAGATGTATGCAAAAGATGTCTTCCAATGGTAAAAAGTGAGGAACGGGTAACTTTAAATTTTGTTTTGTTCTTTGGTAACATGCATTGAAGATGGCTCATGCGTGCACCCCTGGCATTGAAGAACACAATATGATGTAGCTAGCTCCTATCATCAATCCCAAAGTATCCAACTTTTGATTTATGGCTTACATAATCAAGTCAACCTTGAAATGTAGTACTGAGAAAAGCTTTAGTTTCTTTGAGCTTTATGAATTAACATCTCCAAGAATTCTTAAAAGATAGATATTTTAGGTAGAATGTAAGGATGAGACTCGCATCATAAATTTTAAAACTTTAACTATGCAAATCAAAAGACATTTACAATTTCGCAATGCATAAATTAGTGATATGAGGACCGAAAATGAAGATTTGAAATATTAAAAACGTCTTGAACTTTTCATTTCGTGGATAAGGACTCTATATATTATTAAATTATATGGAAATTGACAAGTGCTTTTTCCTCGCCTTTCAATTTTGACGGTTCAAATTTATAAATTTTGGACGCATTTTTCGACCTAAAGAAATTCTATAGAGAAATCTACTAGAAGAATTTTATACTTGAGATATGGGGCCAATTTTTGAGAGTTTATTTAAGGTTTTCCTCCTTTGAAAAACTATTTCATATCTTAAAAAACTTAAAGACATTTTTACGAATCAGTGGTCGTGATTTTTAACTTACTCAAAAAGTTATTTACAGGTCTAAAAGTAACTTTTCGATAAGTTCCCTCAAACTAATTCTCATCGCTCATGTCACACACTTTAATGACATGTTAACAACATTTTTTTTATCTAAATTTATTTTTTTTATTAAATATCAATAAATATCAGTCGGTGTATAGATGTGAAAACTGAATGCCAAGTGGGTGGGGTGAAAAATTCGGATAAGCATCAAAACATTTTAAGCAAGAGGAGATCTATATATTTTTGCTAAGAAATTGGTAAATAAACCTCATATAACATATTTAAACCAAATGTTCCCACATGTGAAAATCAATTTCAGTGTATGTGCAACGCATCCACTCTTTTTGTTACAATGTAACATGACAAGTTTGACAATTTACCTTTTGACTATATGTGGGTTTTATCTTGTCCTCTCTTTATTTGTTTGTGGTTGTTAAAAGAATTATCAACAATTATTTAACTAATCTTTACCACTAATTGAGCCATCCTTATCTCACTTTATTTTCTTCTTTTTAAGACCAGAAATTCTCTCTCTCTCTCTCTCTCTGTTTCCATAAGTATGGATAAAAAGTCAAGGTCAACTCACTTGACATTGTCACATTAGTGTAAAATATGAGGGTAACGATATATATATATATATGCATAACCTACGATTACACCATGAAACAGTGAATTAAAAAGTTTATATATATATATATATATATATATATATAGCTTAAATCAAACACAACAAGACTTTGCTTTTTGTTTTTTGTTTCTTTTTTTCCCCTGGGAAAAGAGGTGAATTTTTAAGGGCATGATAAAATTCAATTCTATGGATTAAGTCCCACCCTCTTTTTAATTGTAATTAGGGGAAAAAATATGAATCGTTAAAGCCATCAAAGGGAGTAGTTCCCCACCCAGGAGCTATTTTATCACATTATGAATTCAATGATTTTAATAAATTTCTTACGATAGTTTGTCCTGGATTAGATCTAGAACTGCCCTCAATGGTTTGTTTAGCCATAAATCCTACTGTATTCATTGAGATCTGTTAACTTTGTATCGCATTCTGTTGTAAATTTATGATTTTATCATAGATCTATCGCGGTCTTGAAATTATATAAGGATGGAAAGTGTAAATAACCTCACTTTTTTAGGTGAGTCATGAATATTACTTTGATGTCTGCAAATCACTTCTAGAACTCTTGATTTCCTTCTAAAAATACCATCAAAGCTTACTCTTCCCCTCTTTTAACAACTAAATATAATTTGGAAGATCAATCCCAACAAAATTCTAGCATCTATACACACACACACACATATATATATATATATATATATATATATATATGTTATCTCCTAAAATATAAAGTCACTCTTGCGGCGGGATTAGGTTAAAGAGAAAATATCAAGCGTTCCGTACAATGGGAATTGAAAAGTAGGGAATCCTCCAAGAATTAGCAACCATTATATATATATATCACCACCCTCCTTGACTTTCCACTCTGTTTCCTTTCCATTTCTTCGCGTGTGTTCTTGGTAAAGCGCCAATATTTCCACTTCATGCTGATTTTTTAAAAATTCATTTCTTTGCAGTTCTCTTCTGCCAAACGCGGCTCTCTCTCTCCGTCTCCCTCCTACGCATTTGTCAACTCCCTCCCCCAACTGGCGCAGAATCCTCTTCCCCATTGTTGCTCTATTTACAGACCTCTTCGATTTCATTCCCTTTTCTTTATTCCTCTCTCTCTCTCTCTCTCTCTCTCTATATATATATATATATATATATATACACACCGAGACAGAGAAACAGAGAAACCCAAGTCACAAGTGAAATTGAAGAACGCTCCGAGGATCATTCTACAATCATTCCCCCCGAGAACTCATCCTCCTTGATCGCTCATCGGATCTCTAGTGGTCCAATCGTCGTTTAAACATTCATGGGTAATTACTTGACGTGCAGTTTGTCCCCCGCCGGAGGGAAACGAGCGAGGTCGCCGAAGGTCATCTTTCCCGGCGGAGAAATCCGGCGGATGGACGGGGGCGCCTCCGTGAATGCGGCGGAGCTGATGCTCGAATCCCCCAACCACTTCGTCGTCGACTCCAGGTCCCTCGTCGCGGGGCGGAGATTCGCCGCCATGAACGCCGACGAGGAGCTCGAACCTGGGAACGTCTACCTCATGTTCCCAATGGCGCGCCTCAATTCCGTCGCCACCGCCTCCGATTTGGGGGCTCTGTTTCTCGCCGGAAAGCGTGCCGGCACCGGGAAGTTCAGGATATTGCCTGACTCGGAGTCGGAGACGGCGGCGGCGGCGGTGCCGAGGTTGAATTTGGACGATAACGAAGATCCGTCGGCGCTGGAGTTGAAGAACCGGCTGTCTTTCGGTAGATCGAAGAAGCCATTGTTGGAGACCATTGTAGAGGAACCCATGAGATCGAGATGATTGCTTTTACGGATGATGATCAAATATAAAATGTAATTTTGGGATTAATCAGCTCCCTCTGTTTATTGATAGCTCACATTCTCCTGATTTTAACGACCGTCGGACAGTGGGAATGATTAATTTTCACTCTTTTTTTTAAAACATAAAAGGTAATCAGACGGCATAATTTTTTTGTGATGGCCATTTCGTACTTCCTATTTTCATTTCATTTTAGGAATCTAAAGGTAATGAAATAGTTATTTCTCTTTTAGTTGCTAATTCTTTCCTACGACAAAATCATCAATCCACTCCTATTTTCTCGCTCCTTTGTTATTTCATTTTTCAATTCTATTCTCGTCATCCAAATGCAGTAGTTGTTGTAAAGTTGATAGACCAAATGTTGAAAAGACTACTGGGGAAGGGAATTGGGGGTCTGTGTAAAGAGAAAAGGGATCATGAGTTGATCTCGAGACAATTTCTTACGTATATCCCCCAAAATAACGGAATTTTGCTAGAAACGGTGTCCGCCTTCTAAATGCACCGTGCCCTTCCCTCAAACGGAGTTAAGTGGATTTTTGTTCTCCAGAATTACAATTCTCTTAGATCTAGAGATTCTCCTCCCAGTTCTTAAAAAATAAACTACTTATGTGCTATCTATTGTTACATGTCTAATATATATTTTATATTTTTCACACAATCTTTACATCGAAGGAGTGACATGACAGAATATGTTTAGTACTTTTTGAGTTATGTTTTAGTCAAATAACAATATAGAATCACATAAATTCTGACATATGAACATTTTCGGTGTGAAAATTATATGAAAGATGTTAAAATAGTATTACTCCTCACTATATAGTGCCATTAGAAGAAATGGTCTCAAACTATAACTTTACAGGGTTTTCTTTTTCTTTTTTTTTTTTTATAGAGCTTAGTTGGTGCCATCTCAACGAGCGCGCGCACACACGACTTCCTTCCCCTTCAATCGGAATAATTCATTATTAATTTTCTACACACTTGTTCTTAGCATTAAATTGAAAACAATTGATTACGGATTTGTGTACAAAAATTTATTTGAAATTAAAATATAAAACACAAATTATTTATTTCCATTTTCACTTTTTACAAGAAAATAAATTGAAAAACATTATTAACAAAAAAAAAAAAATTGTTGTTCTAAGAGCAAGCGAACTCAAAATTCGGGAATTCTTATTTAAATATGGGAAAAGATTACTCATGCCCATTTTGATTTTAGCAGCTGAAAGCCTTTAATTTTTATTTATTCATTCAACTAGAAGTAGTAGACCCCCCCTTTCATATAATAATTATCCACTTCTTCGAGGCTTAGCTCCTCCCTTTCGTTTCACCCTCCATTTGAGCTGAAGTCATTCATTTCACCTTTCTGTGCAATCTCAATCATTCGCTTCACATTTTTATTTTAAGCTAGAAGATCTTATTTTATAATTACGAACTAAATTTTTTATTTTAAGCTAGAAGATCTTATTTTATAATTACGAACTAAATGAATGATTGTACTTGTACTCAGAGTGGGTGGCATTCATTAAAAGATGGAAATGAAGATTTTCTGACCCCAAATGAAGAGAATTAGGATCCACTTTTCAATCCACACCCTTGAAGCTGCACAAATCTTCTATAGGCCGGGAGGAATTATTGGATAGAACACTAGGTCTAATAATTCAAGGGACGGATCAGTATTGGAGTGGAGTTGCTAAACATCATACTAATCTGCAGAATTTATTTATCAACTAATTACCGGCTTAATTTTCATGAACCGATGCACAAAAGAGCAAATTAGAGTACATAAATCAACCGAAATGCCTTTTTACTGATCTATGGTATCACAAATAATCAGTCGATCAACCTCATATTGTAGCTCTTAACATGAAAAACAATCAAAAATACATATTGTACTTGGTAATGTTTAAAAAAAAAAAAAAAAAAGAGTAGCTGCAGATCTGTTGTACAAATTCTAACATTCAGATCTCAACAATATATCCTCAACAGTATGTTATTATTAGAAGCAGTATACTATTATTGCTTATCTACCAGTACGTAGGAATATAATTAACAATCATCCCCTCAGTCACTCGTTGTCGCACCGTCGGGAGAAGCTGCCCCATCTGCAAAGATAAAAATGAGGGTGCACTTCGTTTTTCCTTTGGACCTTACAACACGGATTTCTGATCATCTCAATTTGTGAGGAGAAATGGACCGTTCATTTCACCTTCCGATGAATGACACGTATTCTAAATGAAATCTCAACCATTCAACAATCCCATCATGACAAAGTAAGACACTTTATTTATTTTATTTTCAAAAAAAAGAGGTGAAATGAAATGGCTGATATTTCATTTTAGAATATGGTATACTTCGAAAGGCAAAATGAACAACTCATTTCCTGCCAAAAAAAATGGGAGGATTCTGATCCATTAAGATGAAGAAGAAAAAGTACATCTATCGTTTGCAACAAGTAGTGTTAGTTTGCGGGCATACCTTCACCATCAGACCGACCACAAAAAGATTTTCGGTATCTTGTTTGCTGTTGTGTGGGCTACAAAATGAAAAGCACAAAAAAAAAAAAAAAAGAAGTTAACACCCTGAACGTGAATTAGGTAAGAATAGGTAAAACAAAATACTCCTCAAACCAAACAGGAATTAGTCATGTCATGAGCCATTGGATCTTAGTCTGAACTACGCTGTCTTCCTTGATATGATAATTAAAAAGGAACACTACTAGAACTTCACAAACTGGCTGTGTAAATACATCAACATTTGAACCTTGTGCTATTGCTCCTGATTTTTTTATTTTTTTTAATATAGGTAGAGTCGTTATTAAAGGCAAACAAATGATAGAATACAATAAGTTTTCAAAGAAAAAAGAGAGCTTAAATAGAACACAAGATAGCTAGTTCTCAATTGAAGAAGAAAATGCATCGCGCCGAATGCTTTTGGCCATTAAAAAACCAAGCCACAAGCGAAAAGCCATGCCTGGGCACTCCAAACTTTCGACTATTTTGGAAAGTAGCCATTTTTGAAAAAGAATCTCTGCCAAATTTTGTTAAAATAGTTCAGCCAGTCCTTTATTAAAAACCAGGTAATGAACCCCAATTTATTTTTTTAATAGTTAGTCCATTTCAACCCAAGACACTACTAGCATAAAACAGGAATACATATGCATTACTAAAAGTTGGCATTGCATAAAAGACTCTCAAGAGAAACAGGAAGCCAACCACACTGTAAACAGTACCTGCAACTTGGGCCGAAGGGCTTCGAGAGGTCCTTTAGGCTTCTCTTTACCTTGCTGTCCAGAAAAGCGTAGCACAAAGTAATCAAATAATCACCTAATAGCAGCTCTGTACGTTTGCACGCTTTAAGCCAGAATAAAATAGGGGAACTACATACAATACAACAGCACACCTTATTCAGTGCCCAATCTGCAGAATCGAAGTAAGCACGTTCATGATCCTGAAATAATAAGTGAACCTTGGAATGAAAACCAGCATAAACTGAAATCTTCTTTTTGCAAACATACAGCACAATGGCTACAAGAAACTCAAAGTAAGAAATTACCTTAGAAATTAGAGGCGGTTTCTTGGGCACAATGCCTCCGTATTTTTTGTTAACAGCTTGCTCCTGGAGGAAAACAAGTTCCAGTTAGAATCATATTCCAGAAAAGGGAAGCTCAGGGTGAAGCATAGTTTACTCAAGAAATGACCCAGATAATATGAATAAGGATCCATCTATATGTATATATATATATATATATAAACCTCCTCTTGTGATGATGGCACGGGTTTTCCACCTTCCACCTGTTTTTGATCATTGACGTCCTCCATGCCTGACAGATTTTTCTTTACACCATGAGAAATCAGTTGTGAAGATCGAATTCAGGAAATTAACCAACGAGCTCAGTAAGTAAATGAGCCATCAGTTTACAAATAAACATTGAAACTCTAGGAAATCAATCAATACATATTAAACAACAAAATTGATATCAGATTCCCTTGCAACCACAGATCGGATTGGAATTATTACTTGAAACAAGCATGCACCCAAATGAGAACAAGGTAATGCCTGCTTGCACATAAACAAATTATAGAAGGAAAAAAAAAAATCATAGCAACCGAATCAACTGAGTGTGTATATATATAAAACATGGATAAGAATCAGATCAATCAGATTAGATCGATTCAGGAAAACAACTGACTGAGTGCTTTCGTGTTTAGATCACATACTAAGAATGCTGTTGGGTACCGGATCGAAGAATTTCGTCGACTGCCCTGTTGCCTGAAATGCGTTTGGTGGTGAGAGACTTTCACAGAGAGAGAGAGGGAGAGAGAGAGAGGGTGGGGGAGGAGCACGAAGGAGAAAGACTGAAAAAAATCGGTGGGCTGCTGAAGTGGCCAGATCTATCCCCCACTAGTACGGAATTGGTGGGACCCTGGACTTCCTTCTTTACTGAATTGTGTTTCTTAAATTACACCAGTGCCCCCCAAACTATGCCCCAAATCCTAAAATCCCCCATGTACTTTCAAGTTTTACATTCGTCGTCGTTTCTTGTCTGTTTCACCCCTACACCTCCTTAAGCTCCATCATTATTTTCAGTCATCCGTTCATTAAATTACCCCTAGTGCAATTCATCGTATCAATGAGCTTATTTACTGAATTTTATCATTTTTTTTTTTGTCATAGTGTATCTTAATTCAAAACACAGGCATTTTTATAGAATTTTAAAAAGTATTTTATGAGTAAGCTCCGCCAAACTAACCCAAAGCATTCTAATTCGGGATAATTTATTTTTTTCTCCAGCTCTAGTTTTTAAACGAACCATTTACGCCCCTTTGTCATTTCCTTCGAAACAGACCAAAGAACATTAGGAACATCATTAATTCCAGCAGGGAACCACAAAACATCACGCATCTAATTTGTTTCTTCCACCAATATTTTTCGTGTAAATTCCATTAATTCATTACTGCACTTCTCCATTGCAACCACTACTCGTAATACAGCGGAACTACCCTAAACTATATACACAGTTCTCTGATGAAGGAAGGATGATGCAACCTATAACACAATTTCTCCAGTGCCAGTGCCCCACCCGCTATATTGCGTTCCGCACTCCATCTGTTCGGTTCCTCCAACTCTGCGTTTAAGTGATCGAAAGCCACTCCATCTGTTTGGTTGCGTTTAAGTGATCGAAAGCCATCATCTCGGGTCTTCCCGATAATTGGCCTTGCGATACTTCATGCATTTTCATCTTCTTTCACCGTATATGAATGATATGTGGCTGTTGGGGTGGTTCATGCAGCTCGCTGTCTTCATCTGATGCATCCAGGGAGAAATTTCGAGGGTCCTAACGCACAGAAAAATTTTCAAAAAAAAAACATCAGAAGCAGATAGCATAATACAACAAAAGTCAATCTTCTCAAAAGGGTTCTGAAAGTAGCCCGTGAAACAATTTCTTGGGATACGTTTGGTGCGATAGAATGAAATTGGACAGTGGGATAGAATTTAAAGAGTAAAAGCCATTTTCATTGAAATGCTTCATTCCTTTGTCATTCTCGTCGCTAGTTTAAAGAGAACTAAACCATGGGGATGAATATCCATACCCTCACATAAACGAATACTCATCCTCATGCTCTACCTCTTTTTAAGTTGCGATGGGGAATGAATCATTCCGATAAGAATTACTTCTGGCATTCAAAATCCATTCCACTCTATTCTATTTCGTTGCATCCTGCCCATGATTTGAAATTGCATTCTCACAATGCTAAAACCAGATCGGGACAAATGTTCTCTCTACATCAAGAGATGCCAGGCTTAAATCTTCTTGGAATGAGAGGGTTGCATTACACAGAACATTAACTGAAAACAAAGTGATCTTCATGATAAGGTCAATAACTGAAAAGCATATATCCAAACTGACCTGTTGGTGTCTCCGACGCTGAACGGCAGCAAATGCTCTGACCATGAAATAAACAGGCAAAAGAATCCCAATAGTTCTCAACATCAATAACTGAAAAGCAAGAAAAGGCGATATATATATCATTGAACATCAGTTCGGAAGAGTGTAATAATTCTCTTCATGAAGGAGAGTACACTATCCGTACTGACCGTGAACAACGTAATTGAATATTCTCCTGCTCCACTAACTAGTATTGGCAACGTATGGCGTAACACCAGAAGAACCATAAACTGCAAAATATAAAAACGTAACAAAAATAAAAATGAAAAAAAATTGAGATCTTTTGAAAGGACCTGGCAAATGATCTCCGCAAAAAGATCAGTTAACTCTAATCTATACAGGCGCACAATGGCAATAGAAGCTTAGGCAGTGGGAATAGTTGATTATCTTGCATAGAAGATCTTACATCAAAATTTTAAAGTTATCTTGCGCTGACAAAATTAATGGCTGATTATGAAGATAACCATAGATAAATAGCTTCAAGGAAACTCCACCCCTATCTATCGTACATTTTAAGGGAGACTGACTTGATGGTTTATTTTCAGTGACGGGTTGACAAAATTAAAATATCAATAGAGGCATTTGAGCCTTAAAAATAGGTCACTGGGCATGGTATAAAAAAACCTGCTATTATCACCATCCTGCAATGCTATAGAAAATAATGCAACATAAAACCACAAATATGGACTCGAATAAAACTAATACTGCAATAGGGGCCATGATTTAGCTGCCTGACATCATCACGAAACAACTCCCCCCACCCCCCCAAACCACAGACAGATATTATATATATTTAGAGAGCAAGAGAGAAGAGAGTACTAATATAGCCACTAGACGACAGCATATTAGACTTCTTGGAGTGGTTGTGGAATACTCATCAAAATCAGCATCCAGAAAATTGTGATTGGTAGCTACCATTGCTATAAATCGAGGATCATGCCCATCCCTTCTGGAAATCTCCCAATTTCCCCTGAGATGAACCCCATTGATTAAAAAACTCAACTTAGTTATTGAAAAGGGAAGGAGAAGCAATCAGGGGCCCAAAAAACGACTGAGATCACTTGCAGTAACAAATGCTGTGTTGATATACGCGCACACATACAAGGGGCAGAAAAAGAGACCTGAAGTTCATCGGAATACCACCATAATGAAATAGAGGAGGTGGTGCTGTATAATCTGGCATGAATGGCTGCAAAAGTACAATAAAAAAATGAAGCTAACGACCATATTTCCTAAGTTACTTAGCCAGCTAAACAGAAATGATTCAGCATACAAAAAAAAAATTATACATAAGAAAAATTGGTAAACATAGCCAAAACAAAAGTTTCTAAAGAAGAGAGAGAGAGAGACCTGTTGGCAAATCTCACAGGTGGTGTCACCTTTCTCATTGCACCATCTCTGGACACAATCGCGATGAGCATACTGAAACAATTAAGAAACAGGACACTGATAATTCAGTGTAAGTATCTAAATTTCCAGTGCAAAGAGAATGAAAACCAGCTTACTTAGCATCAAGTTTAGAGTCATTTCTAGAATCAGGTAGCAACCACTCTCTGTAACCACTTTTATAGGGTTCAATTATCAAATCATTTCAAGAAGTTTCATGTCAAAGCACAATATGTTGCATATTTTTTTCCCAAACCTGTTTAAGAGGAAAAAATTATCCCTCGTCAGAATTCCCCATCAAAGCTTTGAGGTGCAGTTTTCCTTAAGAAGCCACTTGAATGGCAGGAAAGAGAATACGAATGAGAATGTTCATTCTTGTTCAATTGATTAATAACATTAAAGGGAATGGAACAGTCATTCCTTTTTATTATTCCCATTTCTTTGTCATTCTATTCCCACCATTTAAATGTAACTTAAGTCCTAGAAAGATAATGCTAGTCAACCATTACTGTGGACACCTATAAGTGGCTTAACATTTTTTTTGAAAGGACAGATGAGAATGGAAAGTGTGGGGAGTGGCAGTTGTGGTATTGACGGGAAGATAATACCAGCAAATTATGTATCCCCGTTATAGGACAGATATAAAGAGTAAATCAGTATTATAACTCCAAACCAATCAAATGAAAAGAGTACATACACATTGGTCATTTAAGTAACTCAAAGGGAAGAAAAGTTCAGATTTAAGAATTTAGTTTCAAAAACATGCAATATGTCAGTGAACCCTGTGAACTACAATGATACAGAAATAAAATAGTTTAGTGCACTAAGCACCAGAAACTTGACTTGAATCTCTCTTATGACCTAAACATGTTATTCAAAAATTATATTGTGAAGGTAACTCAGGAAAAAACTTTCAACTGTTTCATGGTTACTATATGACTGTGACATAGTTATGCCTCCGACTCCTCGCTAGCTAGACAAGACAACTATCCATGGGGGTAGGGAGGTGAAGACAGTGTAAAGAACAGGAAAAAGGAAAAAGAGAAGGCATGAAAAGTACAACAGGACTTTCAAAAACTCATTGCCAAATGTAGAATCAACAATCCGCATTCATTCTTATGCAAATCAATGAACAGGATGAGAAAACTAATGCATTTTGTCAATCTAATAACTCATTCCAAAATTCCTACTAATGATTGGGAATCCATCGGCAAAAACTTCATTAGTTATTAATTGCAAAGTATGAACTTTTCAGATACTTTATTCTTTGTAGAGGAGGGGGAGGGGGGGGGGGAACTAATCCATCCATAATGTGGTAAAACTGTAACAATGCATAATTTATTTTGAAGGTTGTTTGTAAGGTTTTAACTTAGGCTCAATGGTACATAAATCAATATACAAATTACACAAGCCACTATAAAAGCAACATAAGAACTTCTTGATTCTTCAAAAATATTAAGGCATAATTTGTTATTAAAGGCATACTCTAATACATACCTTCAAGGTGCCACAACAAGAACATGGGATCTCCATGTTAGAGTCTTCATCCTCGTCATGACAGATCCTACACTGAACTAACTTCATTGGAGGCGCATCAATATCCATGTCTATCCTATGTGAAGAAATATCCCTCAGCAACGCTTTACTCGCCGACTTTGTCACTTCCAGTATCTGATTTCTGCTCTCAATAGCAGCTTCAAGGGTGGATTCAGTAAGTAATCGATCCACCAGCAACACAAAATGATCCCCCATCTTTCAGATTTTACTCAATAAACTACTTTGCAAAAATTAAAAGGAAATGACATGAAATTTAAGCCGACCCTTTATATAATCTAAACTCCATTACCCGATTCCAGAAAATCAAATCCCAAGGAAGCATCCCTGCATTGAACATGAAACACTTAGTAGATAATAAATGCATAAATATGGACATGAGAAATCAAGACCAAAAGGATAATGAATCAATAATGAATCAATATTTTCAAGAGCAAGGGCTCATGGGGATAGAGAATATTGCAAAGCCAACTAGATCAGGTAAAGAGAATCTATACGTGATGAGAAACTCTTGTGGAAAGAGAAGAGTTTACGAATAAGCCAATGAAGCAGCTAGGGTTACCAATCTAGAGCAATACCAAGCTGCACCATTACAACCAAACTCAAACCATTAAAGCAAAAGCGAACGAGAGGTATAAAGCCGAGGAAAGAGGGAAAACAAAAGAGAAAAGTAAAGATACCTTTCTCAGATATGAAAAGGGCACAATAAAAATGCCTCCAAAAGTGGGAACTTGAAGGCCAAAGATGCATTCACAAAAAGAGGGAAATATGAAAATGGGAACCCAAAACCGCAAAAACTCAAACAAACACACCCAGTTCGAAATCAGAAGCCAAAAGCTCAACGCAAAATGAAGAAACCCAAATGGGAGGAGATGCCAAATTTCAAAAGGAAACTGAAATTTTTTAAGAAAAGAAGAGCGAGGGAGGAGGACGAAGCTAAAAGGTATTAGATTTCAAAGAACACAAAACCCCCGAGAAGCAAGTAAGGAACAGATGAGAAAGAGAGAGAGAGAGAGAAGCTTACAAGAATGGGGATGGGATTTTCAGGAAAGCGAGAGAAGAAAGCTATCCTTTTCCTCATCAAATGTCTCTCCTCTTCTAGAAAAAATATTTCAGTCGGCTTTTGAACGGAGCAACAAACAAATCGAGCGTCGTCGTCGGAGACTTACATTCCGCACAACCCATCGCATCACCTTCCGTATATATGGGCGCGCGCGCGCACACACACAAACAAGAACCCTCTCTCTCTCGCGCGCGTCGTGGGTGGAGGAGAGTGGAAAAAGCGGAGAGATTGTAACGGCGTGCGCGGCTCCACGACCGCCACGATTCTCATTTCTTTACCGGTTTCGCCGTTACCTCTCCGAGCCGATGGATCCCTGAATGAGTAGTCAATTTGTAAATTTAAATAATCTTCTTTTTTATTTTCATTTTTAACTCTCGAATTTGTCCTTCATTCGATTTACTTTTCGTCCAATATTTTTTTTATACATTTAATTTTTAAATTTTAGGAAGTATTTAAAATTTTAACTGTAAATATATATATATATATATATATATATATATATATATATATATACACACATATGTACACGAGTTTATTTTTATTAGATTTGATATTGTGTTGGTTTCATATTTTAGTACTTAAAAATTTGAGACATCAAAACATTTAGAAATTGAAGAAAATTTTCAATATTAATAAGCTTTTGATTCTTAAATCTCATGCAAATTGTCACATCTTTATATTTTTTTTAATGTTATTTAAATCAGTACGGTTAAAATAGTATAAAAAAATCTAAAAAGTGAAAGAAAAAGAAAATAGGTGTATTCAGAAGCATTGAACGATTGGAAGGTAGTCAAATATCTAGTTTCTTTTTCTACCTTTTCTTATAATGAATGGTCAAAAATTTTTAAATCATTTAAATTCATCATTTCATGAGCTTTTAAATTCAGAGTACTCTCATCACCGGTCAAGCCATGAATATGGTGGAAATTGAGTAGTAGAATTAGAAAGGGGAAAAAAATTCTCAGTAAGGGTATGTGTCAAAACTTCACCCAAATTCATTATTTAAAAATAAACTATGAGTGAAAATAAAAATAAAAGACCTGAAATTAAAACCATTTTTTCTTTTCTTTTTTTGGGATCAATCGTAGTTTTATGGTTGTGATTAATTGTAAAGACACTCATAGTTGGGGTGGTTTGTTTAAGAATTAAGTGTCATTTGAATATAAAAGTTTCAAGTCGTTCCTTTATTTTGCTTCTCTAATTTTAATTTTCTTTTCTACAAAGAGAAATTAGAATTAAAAAAATTACTACCATTCATCCTCCTCCAAAGAGAAAAGTGAGCGGAAAAATAAAAACTATACATAAGGTGTTGAATTAGGGTAGTGTTACTCATCTTCCAAACAATAATCTCACCTAAATCTCACCATTCACATTTAGGAGTGTGCCCCATATATGTGATGGATGGATTGTATGGGGTCAATCCTTACACGTGGGTAGTGAGATTTGGATGGAATTGTTTTTTGGGGATGAGTAGCATTAATCATCAAATTATTCTTTAAGATATGAATTACTTGAACAATTTTAACTATTCATTTTCAATTTCTTCTTTTTACCTTTGTGAGCAATAAATGATTATGATTGTTTAATTTCATAAATTCATGGCTAGTCAAATTTAGGGAATCACATTTAGGAGAAATTGCACTTAACCTCCGTATGGTTTGATGCAGTTGCAAAAAACCTCCCTGTGGTTTAAAAATGAGCACATAACCCCTCTGTGGTTTCAATGGACTTGCAAAAGTTAACTTTTTCGTCAAATCTAATGGTTTGTTCTTTCATAAATTTTTTAGTGTTTAAAATGATAAAAGAAGATTTTAATTTCCAAAATTACCCAATGAGTTAATTTTCGGTAATTTGGGAAATTAAATTTTATTTTTTTCTATTAAATACTCTAAAAAAAAATTGAAAAATAAACAGTTATATTTGATAGAAAAGTTAACTTTTGAAAGTTCATTGAAACTACAGGGGAGTTATGTACTAATTTTCAAACCACGGGGAAGTCCCCTATAACAGGGTGAAACCACAAGTAGGTTAAGTGCAATTTCCCCTCACATTCATGAGAGAAAACTATGATCCATGAAATTGTAAAAATTAACTTCATGTGGAATTGTCTAATTGAGACCATTCAATATGACACGTAGGACGGTACAAGTAGATTGAAAAAAAACAAATGCAATTAACCACTTCACATGAAATTTATCGATTAGATTTAGAGGATCCATACCCCCATCTCAGCATTCAGGGTCCTCTGTATTTAAGACGAAAAATACATTTTGTAACTCGCTAATAAATGATTTTCGTGTGTTTTCCTTGTGGTTTGTATTTATTTATAATTTGAACTTACCAAATTGGTCATAAAAAAAAAATTAAAATATTACAATTGATAAAATAATAGTGAGTTTGAAATATAAAAAAATGACTAGGACTTTTTTAAATACATAAAGCAATCATTCATCAATAAACTATAGAGTTTATTTCTTGTACTATGTGGAGGAGCCTGATTGACCTCTCCGTACCCTTCCCGTTTATTTCAAGTAAGACCTTTCACATGAAAGAGATGCTTAGCCTGTGAGGAACAATAGTCACTAATGACCATTAATAATGCAGGCAGATAAGTTAAATGCCAACTGCGACGCTGAACGAGACTATCCACCTCACCCGATGTGACACTTAATGATCCTTCTCTCGATAATAATAATAATAATAATTTAAGAAATTTGATAATGAATGAACATACGTTTAAAATCTTTTAGGCTCTATTTAAAATTAAATTAACAATGAATTGAGTTAATTTTAGTTCAATTGATTTCATGTGAATTGATTTGGAATTTAAATTTGATGGTTAAAAACTAATTAAAATCAAATCAAGTTATTTTAATTTTATTTTTTTTGAAAAGTTATAAAAGTTACAAGAATGTCTTAAACTGACAATACTAGCTATCTATATCATAAAGATGTATGAGTCTCATTTATTAAATAAACTATTTCATCGTTAAGAAATTTATTCTACAAAAAATAAAACCAAAAAATTATCTAGGTAAAAACTAGTGATAATTTTTTAAAAAATAATAAATATGAGAAGCTGTATTATATGTGATATTCATGATAAATTTTTTATTATTTTAATAAAGAAGGGAAGGGAGGGTATTGACAAATTAAAGGAGGAAGAGAGACAATAGAAAGATGAGATGAATAAGGGAGAAGAGAGAGAAGATAAAAGAAAATATAAGAGTAATCGTTGGCTAACATAATTTTAAGAAGTTTATCAAATTAGATACAGAACCCTGTTCGGTTTGATTTGCAAGTCCATTTTTAAATTAAATTAATTATTGTGTTGGACTTTCAAAATATAAAATTTCTTAACTAAATCCAATTCCAAATAAAATCCATTACTATTTTGGAGTTCCCAAGCAGGTCCTTAAGGACTAAAATTATAAATCTAGACGTACATATTAGGCCTATTAATGGGCCGGATTCGGGTTGGGTCTAACTTGAAAATAGTAATCGGGTCTAAACCTTGACCTTGACCCAAAAATACTAATCGGGTCTGGACTCGGATTTGAAACCCGCAAACCCGAAAAAGATAAACCCGGACCTGGACAAATGCTACGGTTCACAAAACTTAACCCAATTTAAGTCCAATGTACCCCAAAATGGCTCTAATATTACGGCCCAACGAGGCCCAAAAGAAGAAGACCTATAGGCCCATTTTAGGCTATTAGACCAACCCTTTTTTCGGAGGCCCATATTAGGCCATAGGCCCTTTCATTTAAGGCTTTGATTTAGTTATTTTTCTTTTATCCCAAGACCAACCTTTTTTCATTATTTTCTATTTTACCCTTTTTAATTCCCTTACGCTCCCTCTAGGCTTTCTTGTCCCCTTTTCAATGTTATTTTTGCTTGTGAATGCTTTAATTTCAGGTAGAAAATTAAAATATAAAAATTATTTGAACCACGGATAATAAATAAAAATAATGAAATTACTTGAACTCGAAGGTAGTTGCCTAATTTATGAGTATGCTTTTCTATCCTTAAAAAAGTAAAAAGAAAAGAAGAAAAAACACAGGAAATCAGAATAGCTTATTCTTAAATAGGATTTATTTTATTTCATGAAAAGCCTACCATAGTTGGCCCCTTACTAGCATGATAGATGAAGGAATGAACCGGGAAAAGGAGTTCCAAGCTTAAGGAAGCATGGTGCTGCTTGCAAAAACATGACCATTTGTAGCTCCGCAGCACTTAATATTTTTCGGACAACACCCCAGAAGGAACATTTTCCGAAGTTCGATTGATGTTGATGGGGTTGCGATTATGAGTACCACAACCGCCACCGCCACCACCACCAGCTTCAACAACTTGAAAGTATCCATGTCCTCTAGACTCTTGTGAACGTAAGTGATGATTAAGGTAGGAGAGGTTTAAGATTGGTTCACTATTATCCTATCCCTATGTGCATGTTTATAGGTCCATTTGACATGAGAAGGTTCTTTAGTATTAAATATGAGTCATTAGTGGCCTTAAGTAGAGATGGTTTGGATACAATAGAAGCCAAATTAGTCTTCCACACTCATTTAATGTCACTAATACAATATTATTTCTTCCGTTAACTCTTTTTGTTTTTTTTTTTTCTTTGAAACTGTCAGAGACAAAACTTCATTATATAGAACCCAAATTCCAAACACAGATGATACTCCCAGAACATAAAACAATTAAAAGACGAAATTTTATAATGTGCTTAAAAAAAATTATTTTATTTTCTTTACAGGGTGATGGACTTGATCCACGTTTATCAACCGTGTTTTTGTTTTCCCTGAAATTTTCTCTCATTTATTATTTAACCATAATTTTTATTTCTAATTTCTTTTTTTTATCCTCTTTGCCATCATTTATACGGGTGATGTCCCCCACACCGAATGTGGCCATGCAAAAAAATTTGTGTGGCCCTCTATTATTACTTGACAAGAAAAATACCCCTCAAAAATGACCGCACAAATCTTATCAAGTCACTTTTTTAGTGAGAATGATGCATAATTAGATTTTTTTTTATAAAAACAAAAAAATAACACAAATCTTGTCATATCATCCTTTCAATTTGAAGGGTATACAAGTAAAACTTTTTATAAAAATATGACGTGCGAGAAAATGAGTCCTCATGTTATCACGTGTTTCTGCTAATATTTCACGTGTTTCTATTTATGGTTCCTATGGAGCTACATTGCAACAAATCTTCTTTTTCTGCAGCATTGCTTCTATGATCTTAGGAGCACTGGCCGCCATGGCCCAAACGAAAGTCAAAAGACCTCTAGCTCATAGTTCAATTGGACATGTAGGTTATATTCGTACTGGTTTCTCATGTGGAACCATAGAAGGGATTCAATCACTACTAATTGGTATCTTTATTTATGCATCAATGACGATAGATGCATTCGCCATAGTTTCAGCATTACGGCAAACCCGTGTCAAATATATAGCGGATTTGGGCGCTCTAGCCAAAACGAATCCTATTTCGGCTATTACCTTCTCCATTACTATGTTCTCATACGCAGGAATACCCCCGTTAGCCGGCTTTCGTAGCAAATTCTATTTGTTCTTCGCCGCTTTGGGTTGTGGGGCGGCCGAAGGCAATTCTCCATGCACCGGACACATAGCTTACCGAATCAATTGCGACACGAATGGGAATGCATGCTACGAAAGAGAGGGTCGAATCCGATGCATCGATCATCTACTCAACATCCTTGTACGAGTCCACAATCACCACATGAGATGAACCTTGGTGAATTGAAGTTGGCCTTAAGTGTAATAGGACTCCCAGTTATTGCGTGCAATATACTATTTCATTTGTCCATTATTATGTGTATATATATATGGAAAAAATTAATATGCTAGAATGATTTGTTTGATAGCAAGCCCATGACTTGAGGCCGAAGGCTTTTTGCGATGGGCCTAAATCCACTTAACAGTATTAACATGCTCATGATGGGTGAGCCTATAATAGCTCAACCTTTTTAAATTTTAAGTCTGTTGGGGTCAAACCAAACCTTGCAATATTTGTTAACTTTGCAACAAAAAAAAAGGTGGGGAATTAAAGCAAAATTTGGGCAAGGCCAAGCGTTCTTCATGGCCTACATGTTTCATCTGTTGACATTAAATACTTGTTGCAACTCTCGGCCAAGCCGAACCATACTCGCCGCCCACATGAGCACCAAAGATGCGAGGCATCTGAAATAAATTAGATGAGCAGTCACCTCGATGATTAGGCACCAGAGGAGCGTACATGCCTCAGACATAAGAGAGTAACAACTTGAAGTAAACAATGAGGTACAGTGAAAGGGAAACAATGGCGAACACATGTTGCCAGAAGAGGAGAGCAGAGGCCTCGCTCACCGCGTAGCCCCTCAAGCTCGCCATCGCTCCCAACAGTATGGCGCTCGGCATCGTGTACTGCAAGAGCAGGACGAATCGGTACATCTCGTCCCCGGCGACCAAGCAATTCAACTTGTCGGCCAAGAAAACGACCCCTATTCCCAGCAATGGAAGGACCAAAAGCCTCGCGACAATTATCCCGACCGTAGTTCGAAGGCCTAGGTTGTTGGATTCATTAGGGCCCTCGGCGAGCATTCCTCCGAGGACGAGCAGGACCGAGGGGACCATTGCTGCAGCTACGATGTCTAAGCTGTCTGTGAGGAACGAGAGCGGGGTGTCACCCCCATACACTAAGGCTTTCAGCTGAGGGACCAGCCCCACTACAATGGCTAGTAATGAAGCAACTGTTGGGGGTTGAAGGATGCGGAGGATTGGAGTTTGCTTCGCCACGGTTCGTATCCTCCGGACCATTTTGGGCTCCGCCAGGCATCGAATCGATTCGGGGTGATTCGTGGGGCCGGAATCGGGCATGGTACCGTGCGAAATGGTTGCGACGCTCTTGAAGACATTGAAAATGAAGGGCGTTTTGCAATGCGCGGTCTCTCTGTCCTCGATGCCTGGCCATTCGGCCTCCACGAGGAGCGGACGGCTCAGATCGTTCGGCGGTGCTGGTTGTTCCACAACCTCAATCCCTTCTCCTCCTCCTCCTCCTTCTTCTTCGATCTCATAGTACTCCTCCTCCTCCGCCGGCGGTGGCTCCATCATGTGATAAACAAGGGTGTACACGAGAATCACCGACACCCATTGCGCGAACGACACGTACGCGACCCCGTCCTGGTAGCAGTTGGGGCCGAATGGGCTGTCTTCCGAGTGGCAGACGGATCCGACGATGGCGAGTGCGAGATTCCCGGTGTTCCCAAATGCGGTCATTATGACGACGAACCGGAAGAATTGGGACGGGGGGCGGCACAGGATCGCTACCAGAAACCCTAGTCCGCAGCCGAGGAGGGTGCTGATGAGGACGTTCACGGGGATGAACCACCAGAGGGTGATGTTTTGCAGGGTTATGGACTTACCGAGGTTGGTGAAGATCGAGCAGGGCAAGAAAAGGGCGAACACGAGCTTGCTGAGGAGCTTGAATGTGGATCTCGGGACCATCTGGGTCCTGGGATGAGCGAGAACGAGGCCAATCAGGGTGAGGCAGATGAGTTTCATCAATGGCAAAACGGCGTTTCGCCAATCTTCGGGCCTCAACTCCATCTTCCCGCGAATCGAAGAAACGAACAACTGCTCCATAATGGATTCCCCTATCCGGGATTCCAGGAGGAACCTGGATCCGAGATTCGCCCCAAATCAACCGGGAGTTGCAGAAACGGAGCTTCAGTCAATGGAGTTGAACTTATCTTGTTCAAACTCCATTGAATAGCTCGTGAACGCTAAAAGCCAAGAGACGAACCCAAACCCAGACGAGGAAACTTCCAGGAAATTCCATAAAACTGAAAATATCCCGATCATGGGTTTCAATGGGGTTTCATATGTATAGCAAGACTGAAATTAGAGGACAAGGAACCAACCATTTGAGAGCAACTCGATGAATTTAAATAACTTTGAATGATGGACAGAGGATTCGGAAAATGTGAACATATCTCGGAGTTTCTGAGAAACACAATGACAGAGACAGAATGAGAGACAGAGAGAGTTAATGGGACTTGCAGTTGGGGAAGGTAGCTGCGAGAAGCCACCTAATAAAGTTACGAGATCATGGGATTAATGAGAAAAGATTTTTATGATTTTTTTTTTTCATTGTTTTCTATTTTATATTTTTTTCCTTGTTATTTAAATAAAAAGATTCCTGCATCCATGGGATAAAATATTAAATTTCTCTCGCATCCCAATTTTCTCATAAATAAAAAATAGTTTTTAATCAAAGGCATTTTTCGCGGGGGGTAGTCAAGCGACGCTTAAACAATAATTATTTTAGAGCAAAACAAAGCATAACGTGGCGATCGAATAATTACTCTGAACGCGTCACCCCACTCATGTCCCTTGAGGAAGTGAGCACTACCATAATAAACAATTACTATGATACAAGGAAAAAAAACAAAACCATAATAGCAGTATTTTATTTTAATGACAAATAATTTACCCAAAAGTGGACGCATTAGCAATCGAACGTTCCGGTCATCATCAATGCTAATAGCCTCCGTTCCGCCCAGGATGGAGAAGCGCGTCACCTCCAAAGGAGGTACACCCCCACTACTTTGAAGTGCATTTTATGAGAGTCCATCACATCACGAGTTACGTTATATTTAACTGAGTATAAAGGTTTATAAATTTTCATATAATTTTATTATATATAAGAATTTTATTCATGAGATAAAAATATTTAGAATGGTTATAATTGTTTAAATTTCTTAATATTTCACCATATATGTATATATATATATATATAAACCCAATACATAACGAAAAGTATATGAAAATTGACACTTATTCTATTTTTTGCCTAATAAAAAACTTTGACACCTACTAAAATTTATGAAAAAACGTTGACACTCCCAATATTTTTAAAAAAACACTCACACTTCTTGAATCTTTTAAATTTTACCCATCAAAAAGCAGTAACGACTAAAAATGCATTTATCATTTATTTTGTAATCATAAAATATCAACCCTTATCTAATCATTTTTTATTAATTAAGAAAAGACTATATTTGATAATTTTTATTTTGTAGAAATGAGGGTACAAAAGATGATAATAAACTTTTATTATCATTCTAACCCATGATTGCGTTAAAAGGTGATAACTAGCCAAACTTTTTTTTTTGTATTTATCATGTGTTATATAATTGTAAAACAAAATATCTTTTGACCACAATCATGTTTTTTTATTAAATAAAATGACAATTTTATTTAACAAAGGTACAAAAAAAGATAACAAGTTTATTTTATAAATTTTTTCTATTATTTACTAACTTGTAAGGGACAAAATAGTTAATTTGTAAGATTTAAGGATATCAATATCTTCTTTCAAAATAGAGGGGGTGTAATAGTTTTATAAAGGTAGGATAGTGCCAATATCTTTTACCCCCTTTATTTTTTATTTTTCATACTCATCAAACTCATACAATTGAAGCTCGTAGAATGTAACCCATGTGAATTTTACGGATTATATTCATACATTTTCAAAGTGAAATAACATTTCACAAACTCCCCATGTCAGCCAACCAAATACATTCACATTTTTTCAAGGTGAGGTGACCTTTATATCCACTTCTCTTCCTCCCTCACCATTGACAATTACGTTTGGATCTAAGAAATTCAATAATTAAATAAAATGTTATTACTATTCTACTTCAACCTTGTTTTGTATTGAATAGTATTTAATAAATACATAGAAAATGTTAAGAATGCCATTTTTGGAGGGTTCACATTTCCGATGCATATATTCAATACTTGTAAATTTCAATGCATTCAAATTGTGAATATTTTTCGCAATTAGGTTCTTAACACATACCCATTAGGCAAACTAAAAAAACCTAAGTTTTTAAAACTTAGGCCACATTTCGTTTAGGAAATGAAAATAGAACATATAATAAGTAATATTTTCATAGAGTAGAGGTGAAATGGCTACTCTTATGGAAAATAGACAAATAGACAATGAACAACTATTATATCCTTGACAATTGGCAATAGTTATTCTTTGCCTATTCTCCTTATGCTTTATGGGAATTATGTTTTATGAAAATATTACTCCTTACATGTTATATTTCAAAGAAAGGTCAAGAATTTACCCGCTAGAAGATATCATATTATTCGAGGAACCCCAAGTACATATTCCATCTCATTCCGTTTAATCACATTCCGTTTAATCAAATGTAACGTTATCGAAATAAAGATGATACTAAAATAGTTCATAAACATTGGACAAACTTTATAAGGGAACTGAAAGTGGTGGTAGGTTAGCTTTCGCTACAACAATAAGACTGGATCTCAGGTAACTATTAATGATGACCGTTGCAACGTCCTAATCCCAATAATCAAAGGTCTCCTACAGTTTCCCAAAAAAATAAAAAAGGTCCCCTCCATGTGACACATCATGGTGTTAGTCCTTGTGCTGATTATCAGTTTGGGAACCCTTTTCATGAATATTCAAAGGGAACAATAAATTTTTTTTTTCCAATTGACAAACACACGTCAGACTGATATGTTGCCCTTGGGTTCCATCCTAATCAATGACACAACTCCGTTACTTCTAGTTTTTGCCATACAATGTTCTCACAAGAATTTACAAACAAACAAACAAAAAAGGAAAAAAGAAAAAGAAAACAAAAATAATATGTTGTCCAACACAATCGGATGTATGACAAACTCTACTCATCAAGGCACTATAAATCAAATAATTCATAAACTGAAATATATAGGTCCTAGGGAGTTAATGTGTGCGTGCGTTTACTCATCGGACAAAGTATGACGCAAAGGGGGCATTTAGGGATACCTGCTCAATCTTTTTTAGAATGAAGAGCGATTCCAGAGGTTTTCATAAATGATGTCTACCTCATGGGCACCATAAGACTGAAAGAGAGGGTTAATGAAGTTGTTTGGTGCCTGAGAAATTCGGAAAGAAAGAAATAAGACGGGACTGGACAAAGCATCAAAATAAAAGCAAACTATTTGCAGAAACCAACATGGGTAAAGATTACGACCATATTCTATTCACAAAACATGGCCAAAGATTATGATCATGTTCTATTCACAAAACATGCTGCTTCAAGACAAAAGCTTGCTGCACGCAGAGCATCACTATTCATAATTGAACAATAAAGAACATAGAAACCAATACGTATGATAGTTTAGTAAGTTTACTGGTCTCCATGAATTTTCTACATTTGTTCCAGCATCGTCAATTTATGATAGCTGATTGGTGCAAAGCATAAACTTATGTTCTAAATTCTAGCTGGTATGTAAACCTCCCTGTGTTCATAATTTTGCTTCCAAGTCAATTGGATACACGACATGGGTTGCTTTTGGTACCACTGTATGCAACTGCAAGGTTTTGATACTCATTTCACGGAAGAGGGCACACCAAGTGACAAGACAATAGACAGCATATCTCCTCAGCCATCTGAGGACAAACCGATAATATAACCAACCACCAGCTCTCTAGCCTAAAAGTACTAGCACTTGTATTAAAGAATCAGTGCTACAAGGTCAGAGGTTCAAAACTTTATAGTTGCTAGATTGCGCGTGTGTATTTACTAATAATAAAACTAAGAATTTATGACCCCCAAGATGGCAATCCAATGGTTTCTCTTTGTTTTTTTTTTCTTTTTTTCCTTTCTTACAACAACCAGTAAAAGGAGGGTAAATATTACATGAGAAACTTGCACTGAAATATATATATATATATATATACACACTCAATATGGTAAAAACCAAGAAGACTAGGAGGCACAAACCTTACATTGGTGACAAGAGACTATCCATAATATCAGTCATCATAGGATGAATGAGGAGCAGCGGTGCATCCAGGATCAAAGGGATCTTCAGATCCACAGCAGTGCCAGTATTGAAATACTTGGCCTGAGTCGGGGGTGTTCATGGTGCCCCCCTTGTAGACACTCTCAAACTTCCTCTTTGTTTCTCCTGACAATGTAGGAAATGCAATATATTCAAACAAGGATGAAGCCTATGCTTGCATTTTTGTCCATGGACCAAATGGATGTGTAATTATTTCAATAATTATTGGAAAATTGTTGGAGTCTCAAATAATGGTCATATCTGAATTCATCCAAACACTTAAAAAGGTAAATAATTGTTGGACACACAGAATGATGGACATATCTGAATTCGTACAAACATTCAAAAAGGTATTGTATGGAATGAAAAGGGCATCAAATATTTCTGTTTTCATAGAACTGTCAATTAAACAGGAAATAACAGGCTTAAGCTCCTCTTTTTCTGTTTTTTCTTTTCTGGTTTCTTTGATTTGTAGGGTCTTCCTATTGGGGTGGGGGTGATGGCTTAATCATAACTAGTCCATTATGCCCCTTGCAGAATATTAAACGTTAGAATCAACCCCTTCCAGAATCTATAATGCCATATATAAAAACTGTAAATGAAATGTTAATTTTATCAGCTAAGTTAGCCTTTTGCTACCTATTTCATACTATAGAGAAAATTATAAAAATTTATGTCATTTATTGGGGAAGGACAAGAATGCTGGCCATCAGAATTAGTTCCAACGGGGTAGGTTAAAAACCTAAACATCAGAAAGTTGCTCCTACCAGATTTCAAGCCTATGTATTTATGCCTGACAGCATAAAAGTTTCAGTGCCCCATCAAACATAGCCCCTTTAACGGTGAGTGCTCATTTCCGCAAACTAAATCAGTCAACTATAAACAGGACTATATAACAAGCGCTCTTATACTGTTAATCAAAGAGATCTGCTTACCTATCCTCATTATTCATTATAGATATTAAAGAAACGTTTTCAATATGGATGGAAACAGCTCACATGCACTGTTGCATCCTTTTCGAATCTCAACAAGGAAAAAATAGTGAAACGAATGCTTATTTTATCTGTATACCTCTTTCACTCATCATCAGCACTATGATGATCAGAGCTTGAAGTGAACTAATGGAATGTAGTATAGTAAAATTAAAAGAAGGCAAAAGTACATAAGAAGTTTCACTCACATCAAGGACATGCTTGATCTCATCCATCAGGTATAAGCATCTTCAGTGGATCCAACTCATATGGATCTTATGAAAGAAGAAGGAAGGTTAAGCCTGTCTACAATGTTAGCCTTTCTAAAGCTATTTCCTCTTCACCAGATTCACTTTTTTCCCCCTTCCTATTATTTTAGATTTATTAATTTCCTAGTTTTGTCAGGCACGCCTTTTATTTTAGCCAAATGAAAATGTTCTTGTTTCATTGAAATCAAATCTCAAGATCGTCATTCATTAGAGATGATATGTGTTGAATAATGGTCAAGCTACAAATGCAAGTGCTAGTTATTGAACAGTATAGGCAAGCAAGGAAATTTAATTAATTCGACATGGGCTATACAATGAATCTTTGGTCAGGAAGCTACTAGGGCATTCTATTTGCTTAAGTACACTTAATTCTGCAATTGTAAAGGTCAACATCAGCAACCAACGTCAGATTAATAAGTTAAAGAAGAATTCTTAGATTTAGTAATTGCAAAGGCATCAGCGTGCTTATCAGACCCAAATGCTCATCATCTAAGAGGAACAAATTTCAGAGGAAGAACTACATACATGCGAAGCTTGACCAGACCTATGCCATTTAACCACTCGAGCCAAAAAACAATTGAAGTCTACAAGTTGAAAAGCCTAAATTCCAATATAATACTGATAGCATACTATGAAAAGTTTCCCAGTTTATAATGCTCTGTGGAAAGAAAGCACAATCTAACAAATACAGACCAATGCGATATTTGCCATGAACGCAACCTCCATCAAATTCCTGAAATTAAAATTTCCAACATGTATTGTTTTGATAGCCATAACAAATTATCAAACTGACTTTCGGATACCATAAAAGCATAAGGTGCCTACATGGAATAAAATTCAGAAATATAAGGTCTCAATAGAAATAATTAAATGAATAAACATTTTAATGGATATCTTACTCATAGTACTAAAGTACTCTAATCGCTACAACAAAAAAGAAAAAAGAAAACACATAGAATTCAAATACAAATTCCACATCCTTCTTTTAATTTCTCCTCACCTCCCATCGCCTCTTAACCCAAACTCCCCGCAGTCGGGGGATTTCACAAGAACATCGAAATCTACATGATTCGCGACTCTTTCATCACAAAGATTACCAGAAAACAAAGTGCAGCAGCAGTAGAGCTTATTATATGAGTTCTCAAGTCTGTCGTTGCTAACCTCCGAAATGAGCAGTATGGAAACGGCAAGACCGAGAATGATTGAGCGAAGGATCGAACTGCGTCTTACAGTTCTTGCAGGTTCTGAAGGTTCGCTTAGGGTTGTTTCCAGAGCATCGAAGGAGACGAAACTTGAGCGAATTGATCTTGGAATTTGGCCTGTGCAACGGATGGATTTGTGGAAACGGTGATTCAGAGTGATGCAATGGAGACGTGAAGGACAGTGGGGCGACGGTGTTCGCGTAGATTTTAGTCGCCATTTGTGACCATAAAATTTGAGGATTTGGCTTTGCAGAGCCGTTGAAGGAGAGGCAAGGAGGCGAACTAGAGGAAAAATTTGAGGGTTCCGTCCCAGTAGCAGCTTCAAATCATTGAAAATTAGCCAAAGCACAATAAACATTACTATTTTTGTACACTCCTCGGCAAAATTTTTATATTGATTTTTAGGAGTATTTTAGTTTAATAATAATACTAAATCATGCTACTTTTACTATATGATCACTTTCGGCACGAAGAATGACTAAATGATGTACATATAGTATTAGTCTTTTGAAAATCATGGTATTAATTTCGGACAATAAATCTAAGTTGGGACTCAAAACTGCAGCATTTTATTAAAAATGGTGTCTATTAATTTGAGGGGATATCACCATTTTTGACAATATGACGTCCGTTTGAGCTCGATGTTTGTTGCATAAGTTCGCATCGATGCCTGTTTACTCTCTCTTATTTTGGGCAAAATAATTATTCTAAAATTCTAGAGTAAATTTTATTTATGGCCACTAATCTTTAGGGTTGGTTTCAAAATGGCCATTGGGTCACTAAACTCGAAGGTTCATTTCAACACAATCATTTTCATTAAGTGCTATCAGTATAATCATTAACTATGCTAACATGATACAATGATGTGCCTTGTGTGAGACCAAATTTCCCCTCCTACCCTTTCTCCATAACAAAATGATCATCGAACTTTTCCTCACTTCTCAATACTTAATACCATTACTCTTCCAAATATTTCATTTTTGTATAAAATTGGAGAAGAAGGTTTTGATTAAAAATGAGATGACTACGCGTAAGATTTAGTGGAAAGTATCTCTACCCTGCAGAAGATATTATATAATTATGACGGAGGGATAATGATATTTTTTAATCTTTTATTTTTTTTCACTGGTTAAAGAATGATGATGTTTAATGTTGAAAAGTGGAAGGAAAATTATGGAGCAAATTAATCAATTTTAATGCTAAAAATTTAAATTAGTAATTAAGCGAAAGTTAAAAGGACAATGGGATGTTTCGGCCTCAACCACTTGAGCCGGGCGGCGGGTGCTGAAATTTGAAAGACGAAACTACCCTTTCCGTAAACTTTCGAGGCGTGTTCAGTCGGAACCCTATTTCTAGCGTTTCGGTCGGTCACTCTCATCTTCAAATCTCTGTTACAGATATGGCGAACAATAGTACTATCAGGAAGAACAACGAAGAGCCGAGCCCTGCACCGGAGCACGATCGATGGTACAACTTAACCCTAGGTTCCTCCTTCAGCGACCATTCTCCCACCAAGTTCTGCACCTTGCGCTGTAAGTCCTCTCTCCCAGATCATAAAAATCCCATAAATTTGTAATCAGAAGCCCTATTTTCATGATGTTGATTTCGTGTTTGGATTTTGTTTTAGGCTCATTTGAATGCCAATAAATAATCCTATGAAATCGTTGTCGTGCGTGTACTATATTCTTCTTTTTTTAAAAAAATTCCGTAGAGTCTTGTTTGGGTTTGAGAGGATTAAAAAAGTAGAGCTCCAATTCGTCCATTTCATTGGATAGGATTCTGCCACAAACTAATTATAACATAGAAATGTTAAAGAGTAAACGGAATGATGATGTTTGTTCATTTAATTTTCCCAGATGAATTTAAGCCAGCCTCAATTGATAAGAACCAACCGGGATCACTGCACAAGAACAAGGAGAATAGGGTTTCTGTAGAATTTAACAATAATCAACATGGGAAACCTAAGGTGACCTTTGAGGGTAGTAGCGAGGATTACAAAGAGAATGATGCTGTTTTGTTCTTTGATGGTGAGACCTTTCGGTTAGAGCGGTTGCATCGTGCTGTGAAGCGGTTGAGGCATGTTCGCCAACCTGGTGAGTCTGCGGCCAACGCTATTGCACCTGTG